>OW121740.1:132664939-133344939 GCA_933228675.1 Stomorhina lunata
TTGCAATAACTTCATAATATTTATTTTATTGCAATTTATTAATATGTTACAATATATGTTAATATATTAATGCTGCTTACACTTTTTATTGTTAGGAAGGTTATGACGTGAGTGGGGTGCTTTGCGCCCAGGATAGAGTGAGAAGTGTGACTGTGGTGTTCAATAGGAGAGAATGCGTTCTTTGAGTGCTAGGGGTTACCGACTCGGCCCTCCTGGTGTTCTTGGGAGATTACCTGTTCTTCTAGGGTTGAGCCGGAATTCGGGGAACCTGCACACTGCCAAAAATGTTTTCGAGATGAATAAGGTTTCCATGTGAGACTTGCTGGTGCCAAGGGAGTCAGGAGTCGTGGTTAATACCCAATATCGAGTTTAGAAAGTAAGTTCGATGTATAGAGACCTGAAGGAGATAAGATAGTTCCGACTTTGTCAAAAAGCATGGTTTCAATTTGGTTCTTATGCATATCCGGACGATGGTGGACATAATTTACCACCCAGTGTTGAGAGCACCGTGGAATAGGCCTGTAGGTATTGTGTCCATGTAAAAACATCAATTTTTTTGTTATTGTCGACCGATTGGGAAGAATCCCAGCAAAACTTTGGTAATGGCAAGTACTCTGATAACTGGTTACCTTGTAACGACTACAACATACCATCCGAATAAATAATAAGTTATTACAGAAGTACTTATTTGTAATTAAGATGGTAATTTAAACTGAATGGCCCCGGTTCAAATCCCACCAAGGGCAACAATTTTTTTTTAGTTTTTTTTTTTATTAAAATAGTCTTTTTAAATGATTTTTGAATTTTAAGAACTTAAATATTATCTTCTGTAAAAAAAATTTGTAAAACTAACTCACGTTAATGAAAAAATAAAATCATGAGTCAATTTTGATTATGTAGGGGATGTTGAATACCAAACACGATTCTAATTGGTCTTAACTTGGTAAGCCCAACTTATCTGGGTCATCCTTTATCTCAACTGTAGACACACACCTACTCATGGTATCACCCCGGAAGCTAGTTTTACACCCATTAATATTGGAGTTAACATGTTTCGAGAGTTGTCCCATAAGATCGATAAAAATGGGTTAGGATTACGGGCTAGTAACCCTCTCTTGAAAAAAAAATACAATGAAGAGGATAAAATTAATGTCCCACTAAACTAATGTCCCACTACCTAATGTTAGAGGAGGATGTCCGAAACTTCGATAGAAAGACCAAGTAGAGGAACATTTTTCAAAGCTTGGCCTATAAAATTGGAGAATATTCGCACAAGATCGAAATCCATGGAATTCTAAAATATGCTCGGACTTTGACCTTAACAGGTTGTAACATTTAAGTAAGTAAGAGTCAATCTTATGTAAAAACTTATAAAAAAAAGAAGATTTAAATTGTTTAAGTTTTAAAATAATTTTAAAAAAGTTTTAAAATAATTACAAAAAATCGTATAAAAATATTTTTCCAAAAATTACAACAAAGCAAAAAAAAAAGGAGGGAAAAACAAAGTTATTTTCACATGATTTTGGATCTAAAAATAAAAATTGTTTATATTAATTATAAGCTGCTAAGTTTTCAACATATGAAGTAGCTCAGTGGAAGAGCCTAGCAGTCGGAGGGTCTGGGTTCGAGCCCCCATGGGATCATAAAAAAAATTTTGTATTTCGTTTAAAAATATATGTTTTTAATAAAACAACAACAAAAAAGGGTTGCTGTTGTTGTTGTTGCTTTCAAATTGCTTACCCAAGTCATTACTTTTCTGCAATTGGTAAGTACTTGCCTCCAATGACATCCCCATGCTAATGTAATGACTTAAACAGCGAATGAGTAAGTAGTTCGTGTTCAATAGTTAAACTGTTTAACTCATTATTTGGTAATGAAAAGTTTTACTGGGATGTAATTCATCGCCCTTTAATAGAAACTACATAGGTCTTTAATAATGAAACGTTTATAAAACAAAAAATTTGTGTGGCCAAAAATTACTTAAATTTTAGGTCCTCATTATATGTCCAGAAACATTTCCGGGAACCACTGTGAACTCTAAAACAGTAAGTGACTTGAAGGGCCATAATCATATATTACTCTATACCATTGTTGGGCAAAGTTTCTCTGATTTTTAATTTTGCTAACCCTGTGAACCGCCGTGGTATAGCAGGTTAGTCATCCTCCTAGCATACCAGAGGCCCAAGTTCGATCCCTGGCCAGACTCACTTGAAAAAATACATTTTCAAAAAAAGCGGCGGTTCACCTCATAACTCAGCTAGCCACTGGTTATTGAGTATTAGGCTATGTAAAGCTTCTCTAAGTAATGCATTTGCCGTTCGGAGCCGGCGTTAAAACGTAGGTCCCTTTCAATGAGTCTAAAAATAGAATCGGATGCAGCTCATTGTCTGAGAGAAGTACCCCTTGTTCCAATTGGAATGTTGTCGGGGAATTATATATATATATATATATATATATATATATATATATATATATATGTACATATATATATATATATATATATATATATAAACCCTAGGGGTAGGCAAAATACAAAGTATGAGAGAATCAGAGAAACTTTGCCCAACATTGCTCTATACAATAAATCGTGAGTAATGGATCTATAGCATCAACAACATCAAACTACTTATACCGACTTAACCTCTTCACACCTCATTGCCAAGCAAATAAAAGGAAATAAATCCAATTAAAGAACTTGTGTGTTATCAAATTCCCCAGTGATAAAATGCAGTAAAAAATATTTATTCGATGATGAGCAATTCATACTAAATGCCCCTCGATCTAATAATGTAATTAATGGCAACATCAAATATTTACAACATTTATTACAAATTAATTATTTAGACTCCTTGTGTTCATATCTATAATGACGAAAAGATAGAACCAAGAATGAGTCGGGAGATACAAATTTAAAAAAAAAGTATATTTTTAGTACATTTTTGTACTCATTGCCTCGTTAAGGCTCATTGCACGCCTTGTAGAATATGGAGAATTAATGTACTTTTCCTCTACTCATATGGGAATTCACAAGTGAATGTGAGTGTGTGTGTGTCTAGTACTTACTCCGTGTACTTCCAACGAGCTATAAAATAATGCCTTCCCCCTTAAGAATTGACTATGAATGTCTTGGATTTTTATGAGCATTTTTATGCTGTTTCTTATGGAAGCGTGAATTAATTGCATTTCTTTTATTTTTCTTATATTAAATACTTGTGCCCTTAGTATTTAAGTATTAATACAATTTGTTGGATTTTTCATTTTCCTATTTTAAGTTTTTTTTTTTAATTAATTTATCACCACTTTGGGGGTTTCAACCACCAAAATCAATTTCCTTTTAATGATGCTAACGCCTCATTGATGGTTAAATTAATGATATTTCTTAACAAATTTTCTTTTTGTGGCTACAACAAGTAAAATTATTAAATAATCATACACCCACTTTCTCCCCCTAGAACTTGTGTACAGCCAATAAAATTTGTTAATAAAAAATGTTTGTTGATCTTACACATTTCCATAAATCTTGTCCAAACATATCTAACATACTTTTGAGGTAATAAAATTAGAATAAATGAAATGTTCAAAATTTTTATCAAGAAATTTATGAGTTTTAGGGCTGGAGCAGAGTAAAAGATCATTTCTTTAAATTTTGATATTTTATGAGTGTTTCTTTTTTGACATTTGACAACATGAGATTGACAATCTTATTTGAGTTATTTCAAAAAACTTAAAAAGGGGGATAAGAAGTTTGGTTAGATTACCTGAGCTTCTAAAGCAGTGGCGGGCACACACATATGTAAATTTGTTATTGAACTGGTAACAGCATTTTAAAACTGTAAAAAATAAAATCCGAAAATATTGATCTCAATACAAAGTTCATTAAAATCGGAGGAGATGTTTGTATCTTTTTTAGTTATTTGTGAATCCGACTAGGAAGATTAAGAGCATTTTTAGTGCTTTAATAATCGGGACTATAAGATTTCTTTGTAAAGGAAATTTCTAAGCTAGTCCGGGTTCATACAAATTACTGTCCCAATGTTTTTAAGGTGTTTACGAATATGAGTGTAACAACAAGGCTGTTGGCTCAATCTCTCTGATATTTGATATTATTGTATATTGAACTCATGTTAACATCTATAATAAAAAAACATTCATGTCTACCAGACCTCCTGGAACCTTGAGGATTATATTCGACAGCTTGTCGAGTAATATCAGTGGCTGCTTTTCTCAATGTGTGTCCTACCTAACCAACGATATTTTCTAGTGTGCATACTTGTTTGAAGCGGTTCATCGGCGGTGCGCAACCATAGGTCTTGATTAGAGATTGTACAGGGTCAGAAAATTTTGAGTATACTTCGAAGTAACCGATTAACAAAGGCTTGTAGACTGTTTATCTCACGGCTATAGATATTCCAAGTCTAACAGCCGTATAAAAGCACGGCTTTAACATTGGTGTTGAAAACTTTAATTTTGGTGGTAGTTGAGATATTTTGAGATCTCCAGAATTTGTTTAGAATTCCAAAAGCTTGCTTTGCTTTGCATAACCTGTTTTGGATATCTTCTTTGCTGCCTCCGCTTTTTGAAATATTACTCCCAAGGTAGCAGGAAGTTTCGACTTCATTAACGGATTGCCCATCAAGATTGGTGTCATTTAGTGAGTTTATTCGCATTGACTTAGAGAGAGAGAACAGAATACGGCGTCAGCGTAATCAATGTCGCCTAGTCTATCGTACGACGCGTCATACTCTTTACTAAATGTTTACAATCACTTGGAGCAATGCCGTTCTAAGCTACCACCACATCTGCCCTCATTTCATCTAAATTACCAGGGATTCCGACAACAATTCTCTTAAAAACGCCACAGGGGAGCGCGATGGGGTTAAGATCGGGTGACTGGGGCGGCCAGTCAATGACTTTGAACCTGTTGTCATTGAGCTATTTTTGTGTTAGTTTGGCGGTGTTTTGGAGATCATTGTCCTGTTGGAAAATTACCTTTACCTTAAAGAATTCAAATTGTTCGCAGAAAACGGGGAGACTGGTAGCTTAAACATTGACGTAGCGCTGTGTAGTTATCGTACCAATAATTTTGTGAACTGTTCCAGCTTCTGCAGCCACCATGCAACCCCATACCATTATAGAGTTATAGCCAAACTTAAGGTTACTCTAAATACAGGAACAACTACAGGGGAATAACAAATTTTCAATACCGATCAATTTGAACAGAATATCCGTAGCAGTTTTCTCTGCATTTTGAGATAGTCAGTTTGGTTTCAGATATAATCGCCCTTGTGTTGATCACCCATAATTACTTAGCATTTATCGACTTTAGAAAGGCCGATAGTGTCAATAGGTGCTATCTGTGGCAAATATTAGAGAATCGTAAGATGCCAACATGTTCTGGGCCGTTAGGTGGATTTGACTCTTATGGATTTGCCTCTTGCAGTCACTCTGTGGTGTCTCAGAAACGGAAAAAGTGCTTTTTTGAAGGAACTTTGTTATATTAATTTCCGCAAATGACCCTCAACTGTTTGTCGGTAGCCTTCCTGAACATAATCTGATCATTTACTAACATATATTTACAAAGTGTGGCAGTTAGTACATTTCATCATCCATCACATAACTTACTCAATTATTAAAATTACCTATATTTACAATCTATTAAGATCAAAGACCAAGCGTATTTTAGGAACCCATTCGCTTCGATCTTGTGCGCATATTCTCCAATTTCGTAGGCCAAGCTTTCAAAGAATTTTCTCTACTTGGTCTTTCCATCGAAGTTTCAGACGTCTAGACAGATCAAAAACCACGAAATATATCTAATTTGCTAGACCAAATAAATACGAATTATATTGTCTCTACAAATTTCAACTAAAAGCGAAGATTATCATTTGAGTAGAAACACGAAGTTCATTGCGATATCACGGACGATAGCAAAAAGTTCATCGCTAGTTTTACCACTTTTCTTAACAAATTTTTAAATTTAAATTTTTTTTTTTATTTTTTTAATACAATTTTTCTAAATTTTTTGAAATAAAATTTTTCAAAATTTTTTGAATGCAAATTTTTATATTTACAATTTTTTTGTGATAAAAATTTCGTTGCATTCTATATAGATCGAAATGGATAATATAAAAAAATAAGGTTAACTTATTTGTTAAAAGGAAAAGAATTTAATTTAAACTAAATTTTTTGACTAACATACAAACGAAAATGTTTAGATATCAAATTTTATTAAACATTGTGCAAAATAAATTATTTTGAAGAACCCTTAAGGTATGTTACACAATATTAGCTTAAAAGTATACGTTTTCTATGGATATCAAATGCAACGATTTGGTTCCAGAATTAAAATTTTGTAATGAATTTTAAGATATCAAACAGTTTTCTTTTTTTAATTTTCATGCCTAATTTTGCTTTATAAAATTTTGTGATAGAAAATTTTTGGTAATGGTATATTTATAGCCAAACTAAAATATGGAAATAAACCTTAAACGAATAATTGCTGTCATGCCTTATGTCAAGCATATCATAAATCCTTTTCAATCATTAAACCAAATACAGTTTTGACTTGACATAACAAATTATTCAAAAACCTAACTGGGCATTAAATTTGCACATTCATTTACATGAATTTTACAAAAGACACTCACTCACTCATATGTAGCAAGAAGACGCCAAAATAAAAAAAAATCAAATCAAAAAACCACCAGCGGCACTTTGACTTTGATCTGAACAAATAAAAGGCGTAAATAAATTGCTCAATTATGAAATATTAAACGAGCCTCAATCATGAAGGCTCGACATCATCAGCGACAAGTAAATATGACGCCTAGAAGGAACATCATCAGCTACTTCCTTAGTGGAGGACTGACAGACTGACTGCTGCTTCTAGGGGAAACTTAATTATTCATTTGTATTTGTACGCGGGTTATAAATGCGGATTTGTGCACGGTGGTTAATGAGGAATGTAACTAATTAGAAATTGTCTTCTTGTCTTGGTTCATCTCATTATTTTGTTGGAGTCTGCGGTAGCAATTGAAATGGATGTGAGACGTCCCCACATGATAGCGAGCAATATTTATTTTCGGTTTTTGTAGATTTGACGGTAGTTGAGTGTTTTTACTCTCAGGATTTAATTGAAAAATATATTTTTGAAAAACACAACAATATCTGTGGTAAAGGCCGCCTTGTGGAACGAAACTATAAATATCATTGGATATTTTGGAGGCACAAGCAGATGCTCAAATGGAAATTATAAAATAAAACACGTGGTATATGGTGGAGGGGATAGTGTTGTCTTGGTACACCATTTCTATAAAAAGATTTTTTTTAACAAAAAGTTATTATAACATCAATGTCATAGTCTTTGTCACAGTCTATGTCAGAGTCTATGTAATAGTCTATGTCATAGTCTATGTCAGAGTCTATGCCATAGTCTATGTCAGAGTCTATATCATAGTCAAAGTCAAAGTCTATGTCAGAGTCTATATCATAGACTATAATATATCATAGACTATATCAGAGTCTATGTCAGAGTCTATATCATAGTTTATGTCAGAGTCTATGTCAGAGTCTATGTCAGAGTCTATATCATAGTCAAAGTCTATGTCAGAGTCTATATCATAGACTATGTCATCGTCTATATCAGAGTCTATGTCAGAGTCTATATCATAGTTTATGTCAGAGTCTATATCATAGTCTATGCTATTGTCCATATCAGAGTCTATATCATACAGTCTATGTAAAAGCCTATGTCATAGTCTATGTCGGAGTCTATATCATAGTCTATGTCACAGTCTATGTCATAGTCTATGTTACAGTCTATGTCATAGTCTATCTCATAGTCTATGTCAGAGTCTATGTAATAGTCTATGACATAGTCTTTTTTTCTATATAATAGTCTATGTTATAATCTATCTCATAGTCTATGTCACAGTCTATGTCGTAGTCTATGTCAGAGTCTATGTAGTAGTCTATGTAATAGTCTATGTCAGAGTCTATATCATAGTCTTTGTAACATTCTATGTCAGAGCCTATATTATAGCCTATGTCAGAGTCTATGTAACAGCCTGTGTCATAGTCTATATCAGGGTCTATATCATAGTCTATATCATAGTCTATGTCATAGTCTTTTTTTTTATATCATAGTCTATGTCATAATCTATCCCACAGTCTATGGCATAGTCTATGCCATAGTCTATGTCAGAGTATATGTCATAGTCTATGTCATAGTCTATGTCATAGTCTATGTGATAGTCTATCTCATAGTCTATGTAATAGTCTATGTCAGAATCTATATCATAGCCTATGTAATAGTCTATGTCATAGTCTGTGTGATAGTCTATGTCATAGTAATTATATGTCAAAGTCTATGTAATAGTCTATGTTAATGTTTATGTCATAGTCTATATCAGAGTCCGTGTCATAGTCGATATCACTGAATACGTTATAGTCTATGTCATAGTCTATGTCATAGTCTATGTCATAGTCTATGTCACAGTCTATGTCATAGTCTATGTCAGAGTCTATGTTAGAGTATATGTCATAATCTATGTCATAGTCTATGTCAGAGTCTATGTAATAGTCTATGTTAATATTTATGTCATAGTCTATATTAGAGTCCATGTCATAGTATATATCATTGTATATGTCATAGTCTATGTCATAGTCTATACGAATGTTTATGTCATACTCGTAGTCTATATCAGAGTCCATGTCATAGTCTATACCATTGTCTTTGTCATAGTCTATGTCATTGTCTTCATCATAGTCTATGTGATAGTCCATGTCACTGTCTATTTCGTAGTCAATTTCAAAGCCTTTATCATAGTCTATGTTATATTCCATGACACAGTCTATGTCAAAATCTGAAGCATATAATATATCATAGTCTATGGCACAGTTAATGTCATTGTCTATGTCATATCTCTATGGCAGAGTTTATATCATAGTCTATGGCATAGCCTATGTCATAGTCTATATCAGAGTCTTAGTCTATGTTATAATAAATTTTATAATATACGTTATACTTTAGTCTATATCTATCTATATCTAAACAATTGTATCATATAACTAGCTGTAAACTGCGCGCATTGCTTCGCCACTACCTAAAATATATTTAGGGGACAGACATTACACAAATATCGAACCAATTTTGAATCATTTAATTCATTTTGTCCGATCAACACATGAATGGAATAATTTTGGATATTGGTCATATCAACTTAGAAACATCCGCCGACTTATACTAAAGATCATAGCATGATCAAATGTACAGTTTACGATTAATTAATTTTAAGTGATTTTAAGTGGCGCCACCTATTGGAAATTGGTTGTACTACCTAAGAAAACTAATCAAAACATGATCAAATGCACAGTTTACGATTTAATTAATTTTGTGTAATTTTCAGTTGCGCCATCTGTCGGAATTTAGAAGCTTTCGTTGGCTTATTTAATAATCAAATACATATTGTACGTTTCAATCATTTTGAATAAATTTCAGTGGCGCCATCTGTTAAAAATAACCTCCGTCGACTCATGCACAACAACTTTGCTTAAGACCATTAAATATTCAAATGCATTCTTCTGTTATCCTTGACTCCCAGTGGAGCAATGGGCCTCAAATGCATAGTGTACGTTCTATGGGGGTAATTGATCGCACCAAATTAGAAAACTCAATTGACTAATGTGCAACAACTTTGCTCAAGATCATAGCAGGATCAAATGCACAGTTTACGATTTAATTTATTTTAAGTAATTTTCAGTGGCGTCACCTGTCGGAAATTGGTCATACCAATTTAGTAATGTTCGTCGGCTCATACAAAATAACTTTTCTTAAGATCATAATATTTACTTTTCTATGAAATATATATATATATATATTTATATATATATATATATATATATATATATATATATATATATATATATATATATATATATATATATATATATATATATAGATTTTCTCCCTAGAAATGGTGTAATTCCACCAATTTCCACAAAGATGAAACAATTTATTACTTTCTATTCTATTTGACATTTTGACATAATGTTGTGTGTTTTTCTGCTTGTTTTATAAGGGATTTACAGACAATAGTTTCTGTTTTCGTCTGTTTTGTTTTATTTAGTATTTACAAGATACTTTTAATTCTTTATTTGAATATTTTCATATTTTTCTTCATTCACCAGATCAGATTGAATTCTTCGGCACACACACACACCCATAAGACCGATAAGGGTCTGAGTGGCTTTTGACGCTTGGCACTCATCGCTGGCAGCTAATTAGATTATTTGTCAATTTGAGTGGCGATATTTATATCAACTTGTTGGCATAGGAAATTACTTTAATTTTTTGTTTTTGGGGAAAACTGTTGCTTTTTGTTACATCTGTATTTCACCCTTACTCTTGTCTTTGTGGAAGTTGCCCATGTTGGGTTGTTTCGAAAAGTCTTAAGTCATTTGATGCTTTGTTGAAATTGCTGACATTTTTCTTATTAACTTTCACAAATACTTAAGTGTTGAGTGGATACATATTCATTTACTTACTTGGATATTTATTTGTTTCATTTTGGTTTTGTGTATGTGTGTGTGTTGTGAAAGTGATAGAAAAGGGCAAGTTCAATTTTAATTAGATTTTCAAATTACATGTGTTTATGGAATGAGAAAATAATTACATTCATTTACTTTAATATTTATATATATTTAGATACTTATTTGTTTCTTTTTTCGTTAGGGAAAGGATGAGTTAGATATTAGATATGAATACCTCATCGTATCTTTATTTCCCTATAGAAATATCCGATCAGGATGCTGAAATATTTAATACATCGAAAGCTTATATATATTAAGGTATATTAATTCAGCTTTTAACAACTGTAATATTCAAGGAATTTTACTATAAACAAAATATTTTCGCTGTTTATTTAACCCTAGGAAGCTAACATACATAAATGTTATAAATGTTGCTAAAAGAACATCCAGTGATCTAACTAATGTTCATGAATTATTTGTCTTAAAAGTGCTATAGAAGGAAAAGATTTTGTAAAATTTATAAAATTTTAGTCTAAGTTTGGTATTCTTACGAAGTTAATTAGATTGTGCTGGATGACAATATTTGATACACCTTCGTGAGTAATAGTAGGAAAGAACTTGTTTTAGGGCTTCATAAATAAATGAGGATTAAAGCAGGGCAATAGTTTATTATACGATCCTATTAGATGCAAGATTTTCCAGTTAGTACATTTGAAACCATTGTCAATAGAAAACACATGCTTTTCGTGTTTGCCAAAGAAGTTGATATCCTGGAACTCACATTGCGTGAGGTGACTGTCGACTTTTTAAGTATCGAGAAGACAGTCTATATTGGACTACATATGAAAGTTAAGAGTTAAAGCTTCGAGGTTGATAACAATTTGTTTATCATCTTAAAAACACAATTTGGCTGGATTGGTAAAGAAATGTCGTTGGCTTCTGTTACAAACCGATTGGACTGTTGTTATAGCCGGCCTGACTAGCTACTCGAGGTTTCTTTCGGGCAAAGAACTCAACTCTACAACCAGCTTGGATTGAACAAAAATAATTTTATTGGATTTCAAAAACAAACAAATGACACATCACAAACACACTTCCGGTCTTGCCCTTTTCGCAACCATCATCGTAGCTATTATAGTTTGTTATTTATTTGGAAATAAGCGATTAGCCTAGGCGAGGTTATAGGGAAGCTATTTTCAAATGTTAACCGATTTTGCCCAATTTCAATACCAACATTTTCTCAGATATAAAGAATGTTTTTACTACGTTTCAGTGAGATAGCTTCTTTCGTTTAGGCGTTATCATGATTTCAACAGACAAACGGACAGACAGACGGACATCGCCCAATCGTCTTAGAATTTCATATGGATTCGGAATATATATCGCTTTTGGTTTTTGAGCCAATATTAAGGAAATTACAAACGGAATGACAATCTTAATATACCCCCATTCTTTTTGATTTTGGGTATAAAAAAAGAAGCTATTACCATTTTTTGGCTGTAGCTTTCACCAGCCACCCTGTACTTTATATATGAGGCAGGATTTTTTATTATGATATATATGTACATAGTTAGCACTATTTTGAATGAATGTGAGTTTGCTTTAATACATTAATCGGTCATATTCGCGCACTGTACAAATCTTACATCATTTCTTCTACAATTTCGACATAGAAATTACAGTTTTATACCTCGTCTTAAAGGTACAGGGCCAATACACGCGGCATGTGGCTGCGGGCGGTCGTAGTATTGCCAGTACATAAAATGTGCGCTTGTTTACAAAAATGTTCATATACAAAAATATTTGAGTAGGATATAATTAAATCTGTCAGCACTGAAAAAAATATGCCGCACGGAAAAGTAGAAAAACAGCTGATTGCCGCCCGCAGCCGCTTGCCGCGTGCATTGGCCTTCTACCTTAATATGAAAGTTTACTACTACATGTAAAATAAAACAGTTTTTTGTTTGTTCTGAAAATTTTGAGTTGACTCACTTTCGAAAAACTAGTTATTTAATAAACAGCATTCTTTTTCTGTTATCCTTGACTCCCAGTGGAGCATAGGACCTCAACCATCCTATTATGTTGGACTCTATTGCGAGATGTTAGGCACACTTCATTCCAAGAACAGCTTGCTGCTTGAAACTCCGCATCTGTCGTATACCAACACGACAACCTCTTCCCTGTGAATTCTAACGAAGTCATGGTCGAGCAATAAACAACATTAATGGCCTCGTTCTGTAAAACGTTTTACTCATAAATGTACGTCCTAGGAGTAAAAACATTTGATTTGGGGTTTTGTAAAGCGTGTGTCATTTCTGGTTGAGTGAAAACGTAAGCACTGAAAGCTTTGTATAATTTTTGTCGTTCTGTAAGACAAATTTGAACGTCTGTTGTGTCAAAGACATACGATTAGAAAAAATCAATCGTATAGAATTTTATTATTTTTACTCAAAATTCATACAAAGATATTTATACATTTTTTCTGCAAAAAAAAAGATTTTTATTAAAAAATAATTAATAATTCTTAATAATAAATAAATTTAAATTTTTGAGCTAATTTAAATCTAAAAGAGAACTGAACTAGAATTCATGGCGGGAACTAAAAGGTTTACATTTTAACATCTTCCTGTGCTGAAAAGAATATGCCAGAATCGAGTAGTGGATTCTCTATAAGCCACTTGTTTGTCTGTTTGTTCATCCCACAACTTTAGCATAGCCTTAGCTATGGAGTAGATCGCATTATGATTCTTATTAAATGCCAATCTCTTATGGATAATTTGTTTAAATGACGTTCTACCAAGAAAGGCACTTTAGATCTAATGTCCTATAAAAAACATGACCCGAATTGGTACCCACAGCCATATGAAGACCATCTTTGTGTTTCAAAGCCGATATAGGAAAAAACTCCTTAACCCTGTGTAATTTTATTGCCACATCTAGAGTAGAACATTTTTTTTATCTAGAATCCCAGGCCTCTATCGTACCTTCTTTTGTACCCACCATTATGCCATGTTCCGGATTAACATCACAACAATTCAGGCACAAAGCCTCCGATTGCAAAAGTTATCCCACAATAAATAGATCGTAAGAAGGATTATGTGTTTCATATACCAAATTATTTGAAAGGTATATACCTACAACACCTCCGCGGCCGCCATTATGAAAGGTTTCATCATCACGATCAGGTCTATCACTTCTTTAAAAAGAGTAGCCTGGAACTGATATCACACTAGAGGATACATGAGATTTAAGCCATGTCTCACTGACTCCCACAACATCAAGTATGCGTCCATCAAGAATATTACGAATTTCATCTAACTTAGAAGATCTAGATGAAACACTAAAACTTTGACAGTTAAAATGTCCTATCTTTAAATCATTATCAGAACTAGAAAAAAAAGAGCGCAAATACGTATTATCATGTGAAATAGGACCTAAATTAAGTTCTAGTGACATGAAAATATAAAAAAAATATAAATTTAAATAAAAATAAAAAAACTATTAAAAATAATCTTAATTAATAAGAATAATACTGAAATGTAACAATGTAACTATTTCAACTGATGAATATTATATGTGAAGCATATATAAATTACACTCCAAAGGCAGGAAAATATAGAAATATAGAAATTATACTCCAGAATCAGCAAACAACTTTATACACTCAAAAAAGTCCTTCGAAACCGATGATCCATTCTCGTAAAAGATAGTAACTTTAGGTTTATCTGCATTGTAGATTTTTAATTTTTTTATGATCTTTTTTAATAACATCTGTTTGCACATATAACTCATCTTCGCTGCCATAGGTGCATAATGATCATTAAGATAGTGTTGGAGTGCAGAGCTGGTTCGGAATACAAGTTTAAGAATTAAGTTTTGATGTTAAATGACGATGAATAAAAATCGAATTTATTTTTTTGTTTCTCAGGACATACAAACCCAATTTGGAAAATATGGATATAAGCAAACGATAATGATCACATTGTAGAAAGACCATTTTACTATAGTCATTACTTATTAATTCGAATGTTGTGACCTCCGAATCAAAGCGTCTTTCAAATTTAAAGGATAAATTATAGATTTCAAAGCATTTAACACGTGGTTTATAGGTTCCGGTGGCAACAATATATTTCATATAGGGAGACATACGTATAGAGGTACAGACTCTGGGCATATCGAAATCTTGTACATGTACAATTTGACTACTAGAGTCCACCTTTTTCACAAGATGGGACTTTTTGAGGCACTGATTTACAAATTTCAAATTACAAAAACATAACTTTTAGCATAATTCTTATGAAATATCACCAAAAAACTGTGAAAACAATAGTTTTGTTAAAAACAATTTTTGTTTATTTACATTTTGCTTATTATGAGTAAATATTTTTGACAAAAAGAAAAAAGAGTTTCCATTTTCATTTTGCATCCAAAATTTTGTATGAAAAATTAACAATTTTAAAATATTGGCAACAAAGAAATTTTAAAACAGAAAAGGCTCTATGTAACATAACGTAAGCTAGACGAGTACCTTATAAAACCTCAATTCCTTACGAAATCGTCGAGAATCAACTCAATCGTCAAGAACTTGCTTGTGTTATAGAACGTGGCCATAATTTATCCGATTTTGAAGAAATTATGTAGTACATAATATTTAAATGCTGTTAGTTTGAATGTATTTATGTAGATTAATGTTGTTAGCTTTCTTGGGTTAAATCGACTTATAGTGTTATTGCAAATTATCCGTTTTATAAAAAGATTCTAATATTAGCCATAGAACCGTTCATTTTATAAACCACATATACTCTGGTTGATTACATTTACCAGGAAGGAATTTAGCAAAGACACGAATCACTTCATTAACCCATAAGTGGTTAAATGATAAGGTGAACATTATTCACAATAATTAAAGTAACAAATATTATTCACAGTAATTGAAGTAACAAAATATTATCCAAATCTTTCACTAATTGTTAACTAAGGTCATACATTCACAATTGCGGAGGCAAAAGGCTACGACAAGCTGCCTTTGCAGCTGCTTCCATAAATTAACAATAAGGTATACAATATGATAGAGAAAATTTATTGGTATGTGATGGAAATCGATCAAGTCGATCGATTTCAGTAATGTTTTAGAGATAATTTTCGGTTACTTTCCCAAAAAATTAAATTGGGCTTTAATCCTTTAATTTTAAATTTTATTTGGCTTATTTTTTTTTTTTTTTTGTGAAAATGGGGAAAACTAATTCAAAAATATATCTGAAATCGAACGATTTTGCTCACATACCGAATAAAGAGATAAATTATCAGATTTCATCCTGTTGCAGTAGCTGAATTGATGGCGTCTTTGCTAACATTTTGTATTAGGATTATGTCTTTGATGTTGATGCTACCCTGGTTGTAGTCTATGATTATTGGCTTAAATAATTTAAATACTCTATGAAAACTGGGTGTACAGAAGGAATGTGCTTACTAGCACTATTAATTGTCCTTTTAAAAAATAATTTAACTATTCACCGCCAGGTGTTAGATGCGTCCAAAGGACTAAAAAACTAACCTAACACAACTTGTATTAACTTAAAATTCACATTTTATGTACATGACATATACATGAAATTCCATTCATTAGGTTAACGATGAACTAAAGGAAATTCCTAACAAAATTTGATACCAGGCAAACAGAAAAAACAACCCTTAACTAAAAATATAGAACATTCTTAAGCGATGAGTCATAGCTAAAAATAACTTAGTAACAAAAATGAATACAAACCTCGTGCAAATAGTATTTACAAGTACACACGATACTCATACATGCGATTATATTCTATAGGTTTTGTATACATTTAAGGGTGAATTTTCTGTTGATTAGGGGTACGTGGATTAACTGTGTACAGTTTTTGTACACAACCTCCTCCCACTGGGTGGTAGCTAGTAACTGCTTTCGTTTTTTTTTAATCCTATTGAAAAGAAAGACTAAAATTACTTCAGCTTTAACACTTATTGGATGATTTTCTTTTATTAAATTTTACCACTTGAACCATTTAATGTTTTTTGCACACACCGAAAACCTTTGATGGTACGAATGAAAGAAAATTATTTTTTGCTAAACATTATAATTATAACAGCCAAGAACCTCTTGCTGTTCTGGTGTATAGTGAATTTTCATGTAACACTGATTTAAAATAGACACGTGTCCATCAGAAACTTAACCCTTCTTAAGGTAACGCCCAAGGAATACCAGGCGAACAGCAGTAATAGCAGTTAATGCTGGTATACTTTCAACACAGCCCTTGCCATAGAAATCCGTACACTTAAATAAGGGTGTGTCTCTCTCGTTCTCTAAATTTGTTGTGGTAGTATTTTTTGTATGTGGGTTTTCCATGCAACGATAAGGTTGGTGGAAGGGTTTATTAGTATTTATTAGAAAAGGGCCTTTAAAAAATTTGTTACGTGTCTTCTAAATAGTCCTAAACGACGATATTAATGAATCTGTGACAATCTTTATTAATTGAAGTTTAAATCAATTCCTATTTATGTCTATAAGTATATCTATAATGTGAATCTTAATCAGGGGTGTCATAGAAACCAATTTCATTGGTATTGGTTTTGAAAACGACAAAAAAATGGAATTGGTGTCATGAATTCCAATATTAATGTTCGAGCTACATTTTCTATTGGTTTTATGTGTCACAGAAAATAATATTATTGCTTTAGTATTGGAAATAAACCAATCAACTTACAGTTAACAGATTTCATTTCAAAATTGGTCTATCAATTTAAAGCAAAGGTGTTACTGGTCAACTGGTGCCTTTTTCGATTTAAAGATCCACTAAGAACAGATTTTTGAAAATTTGGCCCTGTGGGGGATAAAAAAGGGAAAATTCAATAACGCTATAATTCCCAAACTAAAAACAATAGAACCAAAATTGAAATCGAATTTGGATCAGTTACAAAAATAATAAAAAATAACAGTACAAGTGGTAAGTACTTTTCGAAAAAAGGGGAGAAAAAGAGAAAAAATATTTTTGGTACTTTTTAGCTTTAACTTTCAAATAAAAAGAGATGGGTGAAAAGTTTACATAGCATTTTTTTTATCATGTAATAAGATAAAAACAAGTTTTGGTACTTTTTGCCTTTTGTCTTTGGAATCATAAACCGTATCGACAAACATAAAAAATACCAAAAATGGGGAAAATTGTATGGCTAGAATATTCTTTGTGTGGAAGTACTGGCGAAGCAAATGCATATCAACATATTTGATTGCAATTTAATGAATATCTCATGTAAGTGACAATCGTCCTTTGATTGGCTGTGGTTTGTTTCTTGGTGTAGGTAGATTACATTTTTTCCAGTCCGCAATTCGGTCATTTGATGATGTTTGGGTATACAAGCTTCATTTTTCCAAATAGCAGCGTTTTCTTTATACCTATACTACAAACATCACAAAAAACTGAAAGTTTTTCTTCAAAAAATTTTCTTTAATAATTTTTATTTTATTTTTTTATTTGATTTTTGATGTTTCAAAAAAATTTCAAATGAAATAATAAACAATTGATTCGAACATTTTGTTTGATTTAAAACCAATAATAACAAAACCGACTTGGTTTCATGACACCAAATATAACCAGTATTGGTTTTGAAAACCGAGAAATTTAAAAACTAACTTGGTTTCTATGACACCCCTGAATATTTCCATATTGATACATGTATAAGATAAGGATAGTGTGATTTAAGAACGAATTTTGTCCGTTGTTTGATCTATTTTTTGTTGAAGTACACGCTAGTTTCCTGATCTCATTAGTTCACAGAATATATTATATATTTACAACCTGTTAAGGCCAAAGGACGAGCATATTTAAGAAATCTTCCTCTTTTAACATTAGAGGGGGCCGTTTTAATTTTAATTGTAGCTTCTCCACAATAATTGTAATTTTTTCAGGAGTCATAACCCATATTTTTTACAGTTCTTATGGAAGAACTCGCGGCACATGTTAGCTCACTATATTAACTGGTGTTAACTTACCAAGTTCCCCGGGTGATACCACGAGGAGGTCAGTGTCCACAGTTGAGATGAAGGATAACCAAGATAATTCTGGGCTTACCTCCTTTTCCTGTAACTAAAAGATAGAACTTGAAGTACTAACAGTTGTATTTCATTCTGTTTTTTAAAGTATGTAGTCATAAATAGGTTAGATTAGATTAAAGGCATGATCCCATATAATTGTGGGAAAGTTCACAAGACCATATGTTTGATCCAGAATGATTCTCATTGGTATGTGGTTTTATTTCTGTTGCGTTAAGCCATCTTTATTATTTGTGTTCACTTCATAAGTAAGTAGTAAGGAAATGAGATAGAGTGAAGTTGATTTCTTTTTCGACACCTGAAAAAAGTGATGAACCTAGATGTTTTTATATCCAGAACATTCAGAGTTTTGTAAGGAACCTTCGGTTAGTCCGGGCTTGAAGCTGGGGTAGAACTCAGTCGTGTCCAGGCTCCTTTACGTAAAATTTAAAAGAAACACTTAAACTCTTTTCTTTTATGGACACTTTTCTTTCACTTTATTGTTTTTTTTTTACTTTTTGTATTCACTCTTACATACCAGGTTTTTATTGAGAACTGGATTGCTGTCTCTTGTAGGAAACCAGAGTGTTGGCAAGGCGAGAGAACCTAAACTAGTTTTGTTCCGAGTGTTTTCTTCCAGGACACGAACTAGTTACTCCTAGCTTTTACCTAGCCTACAATTTCCCTATGTACTTCCGAGTGTGACTTCCAGGAAGTTATCTCCTAATACTTGCTTGTACTGATTGGGAAACCAGCACCCTATACTGGAATTTGATATTATCAAATTCACCTTCTTCTAACTTGGTCCTACGCTAGAGCTGCAAAACTATCGATGGTACTATCGATAATATCGATAGTTTTATTTTTAGTGTGCTATCGATTGTTTTTTTCCGATAGCGATACTATCGACAAAAATAGGTTGGCGGCATATTTTAAATTGATTGTTAGGAAAAATTTTGGTGTCGGTGGATATTTTTAAAATAAATATGAAATTAATCAATAAGACTAAAATTATATCTTTAGTTCAGCAAATGTTAACTTGAGTAAGTGATATATTCAAGAAAAAAATGATCAAAACTGGCTACTTATATCGAAAGTCATGGTGGTATAATTACAATGCGGAAAATATTGCAATGTCAGGTGTAACGGAAAAAGGAAAAAGCATCATTTGTTGCTGATAAAAACAGTAAAATGATAAAAGCATGCGATTTATAGTAAAAAAGACATTTTGCCATGTTTCGCTCATACTCTGAATCTTGTAGTGCAACCCTGTTTAAGTCAAGACTGTATAAACAAATTTAGTTTAAATGTAAAAATATTGTCACATATTTTAAAAACATTGTTATTGCCTATGAGAAATTCAAAGTTGAACAATTAAAAGACAAGCCATATACAATAGTTTACTCCAGGAGTTACCTACGCGATACATGATTGCCTCTAAGAGGGTAAAAAGGGGAAAAAATCGAAAATTCTATATCGCCTAAAGTGATAATATTTAAACAAAATTTAAGTTATATTTTTAACAGATGTTAAAATAATCGGACAGGTACTTTTTGGAATTATGCCCGATAGGGGGTAAATAAGGGTGAAACTAGTTTTTTTGGTACTATTTTTAAGCCACTCTTATCTTTTAAACCAAAGAATATAGAAATAAACTTTGTAATGCAATCAATAAATGCGAAAAAATATTGAACACGTATTTGGTACTTTTTTGATTTTGGGGTCCAAAATGGGTAAAAAATGAAATAAAATGATAATTTAACACCTCATGAAGTAATATGAACCATTGACCAATATGTTGACTGCGTTTTTATAAAATATACCGGATCCAAATGGTATCAAGTACTAAATATGCATATGGAACTTTTTTGAAATTAGGATAAAAAGGGGAAAAATTGGTAATGTTATAACTTTTAAGCAAATGAATGTTTGTATGACCTTTATAGAATAGTAAACTATGTATTTGATCATGTTATGGTTTTTAGCAAAGTTGTTGCGAATGAGCCGACGAAGGTTTTTAAGATGGTATGACTAATTTCCGACAGGTAGCGCCACTGAAAATTACTCTCTAGAAAAGTTGTTACGCATGAGCTGACGAAGGCTTCTTAGTTGGTAGGACTAATTTCCGTCAGGTGGCGTAACTGAAAATAACTCAAATTGAATTGATCAGGCTATGATCTTTAGCAATGTTCGTGCATATGAGTCGACGGAGATTTCTAAGTTGGTATGATCAATTTTCAAAACTATTCAAAATGAATTGAACTGTAAACTATGCATTTGATCTGATGTGTTGATTGGACAAAATGAATGAAATGATTAAAAATTAATTTGATATTTGTGTAATGTCTTTTTTCTAAATTTATTTTAGTTTGTTAGTACTTCATAAAAAAAAATATATGAAACCTTTAAAACTTGCTTCGAAATGTTTATTATAAAATTCCGAGCAAGGCTCGGTTACCCAGGTACTATAATTTAAAGCAAATATTTGTAGATATATGTACTTAAAGTAAACAATTGTTTCTGCATGCAATTTTTAGAATTCGATACTATCGATAGTATCGATAGTTTTATGACAGACTATCGAAACTATCGAATGTGACCACTATCGACTATCGAAACTATCGAGTGGGGCGACTATCGATAGTTTTGCAGCTCTATCCTACGCTTGAATTCGATGTAATCGAATCCAATATTCCACCTCTTTACTGATTGTAAACCAGTAACTCACTATCTGAATTGATGTGATCAATTCAGTTTACCACCTTCTACTACACTGACTCTGAATTGAAATGATGTTATCACTTCAACTTACCAATGTCTCTGTCTTGCCACCACGTCTTCCACGTTCCGCTGTAAAAAATACAAGAGACCTAATCGTTAATTTTCCTAACTTATATACTAAGACATTTTGGCTACAGTTTGTAGTTTTGTAGTTATTACTTCCCGCTAGGTGTGAACCGATAACGGTTGTAATAACTTTACAACATTTATTTTTATCAAACTTATTCCTAATGAAGCAACACGTTTGATCCACATGTTATTGGAGCTCGTTATATTTTAAGTTGGCTTCTACACCTGACCCTCTAGTATCGTCTTGGCTTCATCTTGGCTTTTTTCTCATGGCATCCTTTTGGAATTGCTTAGCTTGGCTCTTGTTCTTGACATCATTTTGTAATTGCTGAAACGAAAAGATACTTTGGCAGATGTAATCTGCCCCCTTGAATGTAATCCATTGACCCACCAGAAAAACTACATATGTCAGAATTCATATTCCCCTTTTATTTGGTACCACTGTGTGGCCACAATTTTATAAAAAATTTGGGTCCTCACAGTTTTAGATTCCTCAGTATTTACCTTCCATAGTCACTGAGAAGGCAACACTGATGCAACATATACAACATTCAAATTTTCTTGAATTAGATGCAACTGTTATCTGGTGTCTCCAGTTAGCAGGTAAGAACTGTATCCAATTCTTACTCTAACCTCCTCGTGGTACATTCTGGTAACCTGAGCAATCTTGTTGAAGATGCGGTAAACAATCCGTGTGGGATTCTAGATCGGGACTAATATGAGAGGGAGTTATCTTGGAGCCATTCCAAAGCGTTTGTTCTAAGGGTTTAAGTACGAAACTGCAGCGTCTGTTCAACAGCCAGCGAGAGTCTTTCTTGCTATACAAAAGCGGTTTGTGACTTTGGACTCATCATACATAAACTTAGCACTTACGATGTTTTAAGCATGGAAAAAACAATATTACATAATATATTACTCTAAGGAATGATCATGCTAGAAATCTATCCTCTTTGGCAGCTAACACAAGAATTTTGGAGGTGCCTAATGTATGCAAGAACATTCTGATGTAGGCATGAAGGAAATTTTTAAGTTTGCGACATTGCACATGCGCACGTTATACGAAACCGGATAATTAGAACGGCTAAGGCGTGAAATGTTGCGTTATAAAATTGATTTGTTGGCTTTGAAAGAAGCAAGATAGACAGGACAAGGTAAGATATGGAACGAAAATATTTTACTCCGGTCATTCAGATGGCGATGAGCATAGTAGGGGTGTGCCAACATTGCTCGACAAGTGCTTCAGTGAAATCCACAGGGAAGAGGCCGCCGTGTTGTTGCAGCTAGTAAAACGTCGAGAAGGTCGCAATAGAGTGCGATATAAAAGAATGGTTGAGGCCATATACTCCACTGGGTGTCAAAAATAACAAAAGAAGAAGAGGCAACCCTATAAGCAGGACCTATTTAAAGATTTAAATAATGTCCAAATTAAGCGTATCATTCATGCTTTAGCTCTATATCTTAGAGGAGTGATATGCAACTGAATGAGTGGGAACCATAAAGTTGCTATTATTTGGAAAACAATAGATAGGGTTTTCGATGTTTAAATTTGGTATGGACCTGTTGTCTGATGGACTATATTTTTTAGATATAGAAGTCTTCAGAGCTAAGAGATCTAACCCCCAATTAGTAAGTTCTAACTGTTGGTCTATTGAACTTATGATAATACAGATCGGATGGACTCTGTAATTAGGTTAAGTTTCACGAAAGCTAGCTCTTAGTTTTAGGCAGATTTTACAAAAATCTTTATCTTTTAAACGGGGTACTACTCACCTGTTACCTTCCATGATAGAGGTTTATGTGTGAATATTTCTGGTTGCTTAGTGTTGCAATGCGAAGATCGATTCGATGTATTTACTGATAGATCTAAGCCTGAAACTCTATATCCCTTTCTAAGAAAACAGTTGAACAAAATTATATAGCTACTCAGGGGTAACAATACATTAGAATATATTATCTACTGGTTTATATTTGAACTAAAGGTCGATTTCGAATATGGCAATATGTATGTCATTATATTTGTCACAAAATAATGAATCGAATTACGCTTGAGCAGATTTAAGTGAGTGAAATCTAAGATTGTACAACACAACTCCGCCTTTTTACTAGTTGATCCATCGGAGGACCCAAAAGTGTCAGTTTATCAGTTATATGGAGTGCAACAAAGCGAACAGCATTAAGGAACTACAGATACTACTCAATCTTGGGATATTAAGGACATAAACATCCGATTTCAAATCCTGACCTTAAGGCTAGATGAAAAGATCAAAAATAGGCTAGAAATACTGTTGCGATGAGATAAAGTATGACTACTAGGAAACAATTCTTCAAAATTCATTCGTCTAATTGGAGTTCATCAGCCCTAATTTGCCACAGATACCTTACCGAGATGGAACTGTAGAGCAGACGAGTTAGCAAGACTTGGGACTACAGTGCAAATTTCATCTGAAATCTGTTAAACTCTTAGACTCTTAGATTTAATATCGGGTTATCCATTTCGAGGTTTTAAATGTATAGGACTGGAATTCGACATCTGTCAAACTAAGTTGTTAAACCAATTTTTTTCTTTTCAGTTGAAAGTCTTAAGTATCACACAATGAATAAAATTTATCAAAACATACTACAAAAATGGTGATTCTGCAACAGCCACATATCGTGCTTTAAGAGGAGTTTATGGTTAACTATAATCGTCCAACTACGCAAGCAATTGGCAAAATTGTGAAGAAATTTGAAGGGACTGGAGCGGTTACAAAAATTTTAAGGCCTATGCATGATCGTTTCGCTAGTTCCCGCCGAAAATATAGCTTCTAGAAGTGTTGCCGAAGACCCGAATTTATTGATTCCTCGTCGCTTTCAGGAATTAGGACTGTTTTACGGCACATTATTGAAGAATACGATGTTGCCACGTGCCACACAACGAATATGGCTTAATTGCAAGAGACATTTCCTGGCCGCGCAATTTCTCGTAGTTTCGATATCTACTGGCTACCACGATCATGCGATTTGTCACCATTGGACTTTTTTTGGGGGCTACGCGCAAGACCGTGTTTATGCAGATAAACCTTTAACTCTTGAGCACTTAAAAACCAATATTCGTCAAGTTATGGAGGAAATACCGCCCAATATGTGTCAAAATGTGGTCGAAAATTACCTCAAAAGAAACAATGCTTGCAAGATTTCGCGTGGTTGTCATTTAAATTGTATGTGTTTTATTTACGTTCACTTTTGAAACAAAAAACTTGTGTAAAAATTAATTAATGCCTTAACATAACCTTAAATTATTAACCCTTATTGTCATGTTTCTTAAAAGGCCCTTCGCCTCAAAACTGTTCCCTTTCAACTCATCTCCCCCTCTAGCTTCATTATTTTCAAAAGTAAAGCACTATTAATGAATCAGAGGGTTTTCATTTTACTTCATTAATATTTTCACATTCCTTATTACTTTTACAATAATGATGTTATTAACTACCGGGGGTTTTTTCAATTTCCTTATACAACATTATCATTCCGCGAATGGCCTTCATGTAACAATGTTGATTGGCTGTATTACATTACGTCGTAACTAAGAACAACCTTAGCAGAACAGGCGAACAGAAAAAGCAGGAATCAACTTGTTACTGTACTGGTTACAATGTATAAATACAAAACTGGAAATGTGGGCTGTTGACCTGACTAAGGGTTGTGCTAAATACACTCTTTTAACATAAAAGCAAAAACAACTACAATGAAAAATAAAATATAAAAGAAAACTCCCCTACAAAATAAAAGGGCCGTACAAATAGACACCACCACTTTTGAGCGGAACTTGAAAAGGAAGTGTAAATGTGTATGGGTGTAAAAATTCTGACAGTTTGTGTAAAGGTTTCTCTAGGAATTTTTTACACACTGACAAATGTACATATACTCCGGAACTTATTCATACTTTTATTTTACGATATTTGTATATGTTTTAAGATAATTGTGTAAAGTAGAATTAGAATTTTGTTGTGTAGAAAAATGTCATGTATATGGATACGTGTACTTTTAGCACACATGTACGAGTATGTTTACGCTTTTATATACACACACTCTGTAATAGTAGAGTTTTTATAAGGAAAACAGAATTTTCAGCAAGGATGCTGTCGCCTATTCAAGATATTTATACATTTTATCTTGAAACCAAAATCATCATACGCATACACACATGTAAGTCTAATCTTTTGAAGTATTTCAACATCCATAAGTGTGTATGTGTGAATAAAGAATACACAATGCGTTTCTCTAACACATAAACATATGTTTGAAAGGATTTGCATGTGGTATTTTGTAGGTATAAATAACTCGGTAGAACTTTTATTTTGATTTGCGCAGGACCTTAATAGGCTTAAAGCTCAATGGTTGTTGGATTTGCTATATTGTTTTAGTTGGTATAAGTCTTAAATATACTCACAGATTAAAATACAAAAGTTTACCCTTATAAAATTATTTCATAGAAAAAATTTCAATATAAAATTTTTTTTATAGAAACATTTTTAATATAAAAGTTTTTCTTTTAGAAAAATTTCAATATAAAATTGTTCTCAAAAAAAAATTTTTAATATAAACTTCTTCTTAAAGAAAACTTTTCAATATAAAATTTTTCGAAAGAAATTAATTTCTTAAAGAAAAATTTTCAATATAAAATATTTCTAAAAGAAAATTTTTGAATATAAAATTTTTCTAAAAGAAAATTTTTCAATGGAAAATTTTTAACATAAAATTGTTCTTATAGAAAAATTTGAAATTAATTTTTCATAAAGAAAAATTTTCAATATAATATTTTTTATAAAGAAAAATTTTTAATATAAAATTTTTCTTAAAAAAATTTTTCAATACACAATTTTTCTTATACAAAAATTTTCTATATAAAATTTTTCTTAGAGAAAAATTTTCAATATAATATTTTTTTATAGAAAAACTTTTCATATAAAATGTTTCTTATAGAAAATTTTTAATATAAAATTTTTCTTATAGACAAATTTTTAATATAAAATTTTTCTTATAGACAAATTTTAAATATAAAATTTTTCTTATAGAAATGTTTTGCATTAAAAATTTAATTTATAGAGACATTTTCGAATAAATTTTTGTTTGTAGAAATATCATCAATATAAAATTTTTCTAATAAAAAAATTTTCAATATAAAATTTTTCTAATAGAAAAACTTTTGATATAAAATTTTTCTAATAGAAAAATTTTCAATATAAAATTTTTCTTAAAGAAAAATTTTCAATATAAAATATTTCTTAAAGAAAATTTTTGAATATAAAATTTTTGTAAAATAAAATTTTTCAATGGAAAATTTTTAACATAAAATTGTTCTTATAGAAAAATTTTAAATTAATTTTTCATAAAGAAAAATTTTCAATATAATATTTTTTATAAAGAAAAATTTTTAATATAAAATTTTTCAATATAAAATTTTTCTTATAGAAAAATTTTCAATATAAAATTTTTCTTATAGAAAAATTTTCAATAAAAATTTTTTCTTAAAAAAATTTTTCAATATAAAATTTTTCTTATACAAAAATTTTCTATATAAAATTTTTCTTAGAGAAAAATTTTCGATATAAAATTTTTTTTATAGAAAAACTTTTCATATAAAATGTTTCTTATAGAAAAATTTTTAATATAAAATTTTTCTTATAGACAAATTTTAAATATAAAATTTTTCTAATAGAAAAATTTTCAATATAAAATTTTTCTTATAGAAATGTTTTGCTTTTTGTTTATAGAAACATCATCAATATAAAATTTTTCTAATAAAAAAATGTTCAATATAAAATTTTTCTAATAGAATAACTTTTGAAATAAAATTTTTCTAATAGAAAAATTGTCAATATAAAATTTTTCGAACAGAAATATTTTTTATGTAAAATTGTTCGAATAGAAAAATTTTCAATATAAAATTTTTCTTATAAAAAAATTTTCAATATAAAATTTTTAATATTAAATTTTTTGAATAGAAATATTTTCTATATAAAATTGTTCCAATAGAAAAATTTTCAATATAAAATTTTTCTTATAAAAAAATTATTTTCTTATAGATATTATTTTCTTATAGAAAAATTTTCGATATGAAATTTCTCTTATAGAAAAATTTTCGTTATAAAATTTTTCTTATAGAAAAATTTTCGAAATAAAATTTTTCTTGTGGAAAAATTTTCAATATAAAATTTTCTTATAGAAAAATTTTCAATATAAAATTTTTTTCATACAAAAATGTTTAATATAAAATTTTCTTTATACAAAAATGTTTAATATAAAATTTTTCTTATAGAAAATGTTCAATATAAATTTTTTTTATAGAAAAATTTTCAATACCAAATTTTTCTTAAAGAAAAATTTTCAATATAAAATTTTTCTGATAGAAAAATTGTCAATTTAAAATTTTTTTATACAAAAAATTTTCAGTATGAAAGTTTTCTTATAGAAACATTTTCGAATAAAATTTTTTTATAAAAACATCAATATAAATATTTTATTAATAGAAAAATTCAAAAAGAAATTTTCCTATATTTTCCTATATTCAATATAAAATTTTTCTTATAGAAAAATTTCCAATGTAAAACTTTTCTTATAGAAAAATTTTTAATATAAAATTTGTTAAACAGGATATCAAAAATTTTGGGACATCAAACATTTAATTTAAAAGTTTTACTGTAGTGTATTGCACTAAGATCCCAATTTATTACAATTATTTATTATTTTAATAAATAGTTTTTTGATAAAACAAAAAAAAATAAATTTTTAATATAAAATTTTTCTTACAGAAAAATGTTCAGTATAAAATTTTTCTGATAGAAAAATGTTCTTATAGAAAAATTTTCAATATAAAATATTTCTTATAGAGAAATTTTAAATCTAAAATTTTTCTTAAAGAAAATTTTTAATATAAAATTTTTCTTATAGAAATGTTTTCTATTAAAAATTTATCTTAAAGAAACATTTTCGAATAAATTTTTGTTTACAGAAAAATTATTATAAAATTTTTCTTATAGAAAAATTTTCAATATAGAATTTTTCTTTTAGAAAAATTTTGAATATTCCATTTTTCTACAGAAAATTTTTCAATATAAAATTTTTCTCCTTTAACTCTTCTTTAAATCGTTAAAAGAATTATTATTCCAATTACTTTTATAGATTTTTAAATCATAAAAATTATCTAGGTATTAAATAGCTAAAGACTCTTAAAACTTTGATATGAAATTTAATTTTACTGCAGACATTAGACATTTAGTTTAGAGAAACAGCAACACTTCGCGCGAGACAAGAAACAAATTAATTCTGGTGTCAAACAACACTGATAACTTGAGCGTAAACTTAAAATAAATGGCGAATCCTTAAATGGTACTATAAACGAATAAAAAAAAGTACCCAATTTCAAGGAGCGGCCTTCAACTTTAACGATAACTTTTAAAATAAAAATAAAAGAAATAAAAGGGGCCATGTCAAGTCCTTAATGACATTTTGACTGTGACTTGAAAAGACAATGTAAATTAATTAAGATTCATTCGTTAGTTACATTATTTCATAAAATGTTACTTTTTGCTTTATAGTTGATCATGACTATATTTTATTTTATTCTTTATGACCTTCTGATTCATTTAAGATATTTCCATAACGTTTTAGATTGAAACTATGGTCAAATGTGAACTATTTTCGCCCGTTTAATGAGGGTATTCTTACTAAATTTTGTTGCCTTAGCTATTTTCATTCAGGTCCTATTGTGTCTCCAACAGACAGCCATCCCATAATCATCTTAGAATTTTATAAGAACCCTTTTTGGTTTTTGAGCCAATATTAGGAATTACAAATCTTGATAATAATTAATAATTTTATAATTTCTATAGAAAAATTTTTTAGCGAAAAATTTTCTATAGAAAATTTTTTTAGCGAAAAATTTTCTATAGCAGAAATTTTTTAAAGAAAAATTTTCTATACAAAAATTTTTTAACGAAAAATTTTCTATAGAAAAATTTTTTAACGAAAAATTTTCTATAGAAACATTTTTTACCGAAAAATTTTCTATAGAAACATTTTTTTAACGAAAAAATTTCTATAGAAAAATTTTTTTAACGAAATATTTTCTATAGAAACATTTTTTTAACAAAAAATTTTATATAGAAAAATTAAAAAAAAAATTCTACATTTTTTTAACGACTAATTTTCTATAGAAAAAATTTTTTAACGAAAAATTTTCTGTAGAAAAATTTTTTTTTAACGAAAAATTTTCTGTAGAAAAATTTTTTTTTAACGAAAAATTAAAAAAAAAATTCTACAGACAATTTTTTTTAACGAAAACTTTTCTATAGAAAAATTTTTTTAACGACTAATTTTCTATAGAAAAAATTTTTTAACGAAAAATTTTCTGTAGAAAAATTTTTTTTAACGAAAAATTTTCTGTAGAAAAATTTTTTTTTAACGAAAAATTTTCTGTAGAAAAATTTTTTTTTAACGAAAAATTAAAAAAAAAATTCTACAGACAATTTTTTTTAACGAAAACTTTTCTATAGAAAAATTTTTTTAACGACTAATTTTCTATAGAAAAAATTTTTTAACGAAAAATTTTCTGTAGAAAAATTTTTTTTAACGAAAAATTTTCTGTAGAAAAATTTTTTTTTAACGAAAAATTTTTTTTAACGAAAAATTTTTTTTTAACGAAAAATTTTCCATAGAAAAATTTTTTAACGAAAAATTTTCTATAGAAAAATTTTTTAACGAAAAATTTTCTATAGAAAATTTTTTTTAACGAAAAATTTTCTATAGAAATATTTTTTTAAAGAAAAATTTTCTATAGAAAAACTAAAAAAAAAAAATGTTCACAAATAAATTATTTTAACGAAAACTTTTCTATAGAAAAATTTTTTTTACGACTAATTTTCTATAGAAAAAATTTTTTAACGAAAAATTTTCTATAGAAAAAATTTTTTTAACGAAAAATTTTCTACAGAAACATTTTTTTAAAAAAATGTTTAAAATTTAAAATTTTTTTTTTCTATAGAAAAATTTTTTAACGAAAAATTTTCTAAGAAAAATTTTTTTAACGAAAATTTTTTTTAGCGAAATATTTTTGATAGAAAAATTTTTTTAACGAAAAATTTTCTATCGAAAATTTTTTTAACGAAAAATTTTCTATCGAAAATTTTTTTTTAACGAAAAATTTTCTATCGAAAATTTTTTTAACGAAAAATTTTCTATCGAAAATTTTTTTAACGAAAAATTTTCTATGAAAATTTTTTTAACGAAAAATATTCTATAGAAAATTTTTTTAACGAAAAAATTTCTTAAAAAATATTCTTAACGAAAAATTTTCTATAGAAAACTTTTTTTAACGAAAAATTTTCTATAGAAAAATTTTTTTAACGAAAAATTTTCTATAGAAAAATTTTTTTAACGAAAAATTTTCTTAACGAAAAATTTTCTTAACGAAAAATTTTCTATAGAAAATTTTTTTTAACGAAAAATTTTCTATAGAAAATTTTTTTTAACGAAAAATTTTCTATAGAAAATTTTTTTTAACTAAAAATTTTCTATAGAAAATTTTTTTTAACGAAAAATTTTCTATAGAAAATTTTTTTTAACGAAAAATTTTCTATAGAAAATTTTTTTTAACGAAAAATTTTCTATAGAAAATTTTTTTTAACGAAAAATTTTCTATAGAAAATTTTTTTTAACGAAAAATTTTCTATAGAAAATTTTTTTTAACGAAAAATTTTCTATAGAAAAATTTTTTTAACGAAAAATTTTCTATAGAAAATTTTTTTTAACGAAAAATTTTCTATAGAAAATTTTTTTAACGAAAAATTTTCTATAGAAAATTTTTTTTAACGAAAAATTTTCTATAGAAAATTTTTTTTAACGAAAAATTTTCTATAGAAAATTTTTTTTAACGAAAAATTTTTTTTAACGAAAAATTTTCTATAGAAATTTTTTTTTAACGAAAAATTTTCTATAGAAAAATTTTTTTAACGAAAAATTTTCTATAGAAAATTTTTTTTAACGAAAAATTTTCTATAGAAAATTTTTTTTAACGAAAAATTTTCTATAGAAAATTTTTTTTAACGAAAAATTTTCTATAGAAAATTTTTTTTAACGAAAAATTTTCTATAGAAAATTTTTTTTAACGAAAAATTTTCTATAGAAAATTTTTTTTAACGAAAAATTTTCTATAGAAAATTTTTTTTAACGAAAAATTTTCTATAGAAAATTTTTTTTAACGAAAAATTTTCTATAGAAAATTCTTTTTAACGAAAAATTTTCTATAGAAAATTCTTTTTAACGAAAAATTTTCTATAGAAAATTTTTTTTAACGAAAAATTTTCTATAGAAAATTTTTTTTAACGAAAAATTTTCTATAGAAAATTTTTTTTAACGAAAAATTTTCTATAGAAAATTTTTTTAACGAAAAAATTTCTTCATAAATATTCTTAACGAAAAATTTTCTATAGAAAACTTTTTTTAACGAAAAATTTTCTATAGAAAAATTTTTTTAACGAAAAATTTTCTATAGAAAAATTTTTTTAACGAAAAATTTTCTATAGAAAAATTTTTTTAACGAAAAATTTTCTATAGAAAAATTTTTTTAACGAAAAATTTTCTATAGAAAAATTTTTTTAACGAAAAATTTTCTATAGAAAAATTTTCTTAACGAAAAATTTTCTATAGAAAAATTTTTTTAACGAAAAATTTTCTATAGAAAAAATTTTTTAACGAAAAATTTTCTATCGAAAATTTTTTTAACGAAAAATTTTCTATAGAAAAATTTTTTTAACGAAAAATTTTCTATAGAAAAATTTTTTTAACGAAAAATTTTCTATAGAAAAATTTTTTTAACGAAAAATTTTCTATAGAAAAATTTTTTTAACAAAAAATTCTCTATAGAAAAATTTTTTTAACAAAAAATTCTCTATAGAAAAATTTTTTTAACGAAAAATTTTCTATAGAAAAATTTTTTTAACGAAAAATTTTCTATAGAAATCATTTTTGTAAAAAAAAAATTTAACAAAAAATTTCGTTAAAAAAAGTTCTATAAAAAATTTATAATATTTATATCGAAAAATTTTCTTTGGAAAATTTATTATTTCTTTGAAATCATTGATTCATTAAACTTGGTGAAGGGTATCTTACAATCAAAATGGCTGAACTGCACTCTTTTACTTCTTTCAAGGTTTAAAGTTAGTTTTTTTTTAATATTTTGAATAGTTTTTGGTTTTAATTACATATTTTAATGATTCGTATTTAAAACATTTCATTTGTGGAATGTCATTTGGTTTTTGCTTAATTTTAGTGACGTTTCCATTCTGTAATTTGTTAATTACATACATTGCATTTTATTTCATTACAGTTGAAATTTTATTTTAATTTCTCGTATTTTTTTTTTAGTTTTAACTCAGTTTTTGGTCATATTAAGTTGGCAGTTGTTATTCATTTTGAGCGGTTGTCCGTCATTTATTCAGTCGTTCATGCCACAAATGCTCCTAAGTATATAATCGTACTTTGTTGCTCCAGTTGTTGTGTCATTGCGTTGACGCATGTCATTAAATTGTTTGCAAAAGTTAAAATGTTAATTGGCTTAAATACATTTCTACACATTTAAATATATTTGAATGTTTTTATGTGTTTGGTTTTAATTTTGTAGTGGTTTAGTTGTTTTAAATAAAATTTTCGGTTTTTTCTTCTTTTAGAGTAATTAAGTAATTATGTGTTAATTGAGTTATTATTGCGTCCACAATTTCACATTTAGTTAGATGTCGGCTACTGATGGTGATAAGTGCTCAAATGTTAAATGTAATGATCACTATTTGTCAACTCATTTGGGATTTTTGCGTAAATTATTTGTGGACTAGAATTTTATGGTCAAGCCCGACGATACGATACCCTTCACCACTAAGGTCAAAGGTGTTATTTTTCTAGTATAAAAACAAATATTTGCATTATGCAAAGATTTTCTCAAAACGTATATATTTAAGCTGTTTCCTGTCATTTCGTTGAAATCGGTTTACATTTGACCATATCTCCCATACAAACTCTTCTGTCAAAAATCGCTCGTAAATCTGCAGGTAATGAGAATTTTGAGTTTATTTTCTTACATAATTTTTGTTAAAACTATAATCTATTTGCCAAATTTCCAAATAATCGGTCCACATTTTACGAGCGATTTTTGACAGAAGAGTTTGTATGGGAGATATGGTCAAATGTAAACCGATTTCAACGAAATTTGGTACAGCGATTTTGATTTACATAAGCATTGTTTATTTTAAATCTCATAAAAATATATGGATTTTTGTGTCCAATATATCAATTCCGGGAAGTGGGACCTAGGGGAGGTACCATAATCAATGAATCGATTTTGACGAATTTCAATAGCCATGGTTCCACTGTCAAAAAAATTATTTGTGTCACTTTTCATCAAATTATCTTTATGTACTTTGATCACATGGTTTATATGGCTGGCTGGACCCCCGGACGGACGGACGGACGGATGGACGAACTGACAAAGCTAAAGTAATTCTATGTCTATTGGTATACTAAAAGGTGGGCCTAAGACAATTATTTCTGTGCGTTACGTACATCAGCACAAACTTATAATACCCTTTCCACCTATGGTAATGAAGAGTATTATGATGGCGCATTGGACTGTTTTAATTGAGTAGAAAGAATTATTCGGGTAAAAGAGTTATTTGGTCTCTATATGGTACAAATGTTGCCAGTTTTGGCATAATGTGAGTTCTTCAAATATATCCGCAAAGAATATAAAACCCTAAAAATAATTTTAATTATTTAAATTTAGAGATCTATAATTATTCCGATATGTATGTATTTTATATTTTTAATTTATTCAATTATTTAAATTTACATATGTACATACATTATTTTGTAAATTTAATATAAAATTATTTATTTGATATTTCCATTAAATATTTTATTGCAAAAATAACCCATCCAACTGTTCGAAAATATAACAATAAAATAATTAAACTACAGCCACTTAATGTTTGCAAAAATTATGCTAATTAGTTCCATAAATAACCAAAAAGTCATAAAAATCAAAACGCAAAATCATGTTAAATGCAAATTTTTAAATGTAAAATTGCCAAAATTACAATAATAAGTTAATAAATTATAGAATGTTGCAAAAACGAAATTAATAGACTAGCAAATTTATGCAAGAAATTACAAGTTACACAAACAAACAAATGTTGCCTTTTTGTAAAAATGTAAAATGTTGCCTTTTTGCAAAACACAAAAAGATAAGCATCAAAAAATATAAATGTAAAAAAAGGATGCAAATTTTATGCTCATTAATATCAATCAATTGATTGATAATGTAGACATAAAACAACAAATGTTTTGGAATAAACTAATTTCTAATCATTTTGGTATATTTATAAATATCAGGAAGGAGAAGGGCCAGAATCCTTTATATTTGAATGCATAAGTGTGTATCATATTCTAAACCAAATAGCTAAAGTCTCGTTCTCCAGTCCTTCATTTGCTACCCCTAAATATTTGTTTTGATGTAGAAGCTAGTGATGATGATGTCGAAGAGACATTAATAAATCCTTTGACAATTGTTACATTTAATGTCAATAAGCAACCACAATAGTAACACACTCTAACACACTTCAAATTTGAGTTTATTTCAAATTTATTATGTTTGTTGATGTTATTGTTGCTGGTGCGTTTTAATATCAAATTGTCATTAAACGCACCCCTTTTGTTCTCATATCCTTGTGTCACTTTCAATAAGTTAAGTTTTGATGATGTTGACGATGATAATAATTTTGTTTTATTACTCTTGATCCTGCTGAGCCAGAAGTGTTTAATTTTAAATGTCATACATTTCTGCCTCTGTGCCTAATCTTCGGAAAATTTTACAAAAAAACAGATACAAATGAAACAATTTTTTAGATTTAGATATGAGTTTTCTTTGTGCCTTATATACCCTACGAACAGAAGTTATGTCTATCATTTACACCAGAACTAGAACAGAACTAGAACAGAACTAGAACAGAACTAGAACAGAACTAGAACAGAACTAGAACAGAACTAGAACAGAACTAGAACAGAACTAGAACAGAACTAGAACAGAACTAGAACAGAACTAGAACAGAACAGAACTAGAACAGAACAGAACTAGAACAGAACAGAACTAGAACAGAACTAGAACAGAACTAGAACAGAACTAGAACAGAACTAGAACAGAACTAGAACAGAACTAGAACAGAACTAGAACAGAACTAGAACAGAACTAGAACAGAACTAGAACAGAACTAGAACAGAACTAGAACAGAACTAGAACAGAACTAGAACAGAACTAGAACAGAACTAGAACAGAACTAGAACAGAACTAGAACAGAACTAGAACAGAACTAGAACAGAACTAGAACAGAACTAGAACAGAACTAGAACAGAACTAGAACAGAACTAGAACAGAACTAGAACAGAACTAGAACAGAACTAGAACAGAACTAGAACAGAACTAGAACAGAACTAGAACAGAACTAGAACAGAACTAGAACAGAACTAGAACAGAACTAGAACAGAACTAGAACAGAACTAGAACAGAACTAGAACAGAACTAGAACAGAACTAGAACAGAACTAGAACAGAACTAGAACAGAACTAGAACAGAACTAGAACAGAACTAGAACAGAACTAGAACAGAACTAGAACAGAACTAGAACAGAACTAGAACAGAACTAGAACAGAACTAGAACAGAACTAGAACAGAACTAGAACAGAACTAGAACAGAACTAGAACAGAACTAGAACAGAACTAGAACAGAACTAGAACAGAACTAGAACAGAACTAGAACAGAACTAGAACAGAACTAGAACAGAACTAGAACAGAACTAGAACAGAACTAGAACAGAACTAGAACAGAACTAGAACAGAACTAGAACAGAACTAGAACAGAACTAGAACAGAACTAGAACAGAACTAGAACAGAACTAGAACAGAACTAGAACTAGAACAGAACTAGAACAGAACTAGAACAGAACTAGAACAGAACTAGAACAGAACTAGAACAGAACTAGAACAGAACTAGAACAGAACTAGAACAGAACTAGAACAGAACTAGAACAGAACTAGAACAGAACTAGAACAGAACTAGAACAGAACTAGAACAGAACTAGAACAGAACTAGAACAGAACTAGAACAGAACTAGAACAGAACTAGAACAGAACTAGAACAGAACTAGAACAGAACTAGAACAGAACTAGAACAGAACTAGAACAGAACTAGAACAGAACTAGAACAGAACTAGAACAGAACTAGAACAGAACTAGAACAGAACTAGAACAGAACTAGAACAGAACTAGAACAGAACTAGAACAGAACTAGAACAGAACTAGAACAGAACTAGAACAGAACTAGAACAGAACTAGAACAGAACTAGAACAGAACTAGAACAGAACTAGAACAGAACTAGAACAGAACTAGAACAGAACTAGAACAGAACTAGAACAGAACTAGAACAGAACTAGAACAGAACTAGAACAGAACTAGAACAGAACTAGAACAGAACTAGAACAGAACTAGAACAGAACTAGAACAGAACTAGAACAGAACTAGAACAGAACTAGAACAGAACTAGAACAGAACTAGAACAGAACTAGAACAGAACTAGAACAGAACTAGAACAGAACTAGAACAGAACTAGAACAGAACTAGAACAGAACTAGAACAGAACTAGAACAGAACTAGAACAGAACTAGAACAGAACTAGAACAGAACTAGAACAGAACTAGAACAGAACTAGAACAGAACTAGAACAGAACTAGAACAGAACTAGAACAGAACTAGAACAGAACTAGAACAGAACTAGAACAGAACTAGAACAGAACTAGAACAGAACTAGAACAGAACTAGAACAGAACTAGAACAGAACTAGAACAGAACTAGAACAGAACTAGAACAGAACTAGAACAGAACTAGAACAGAACTAGAACAGAACTAGAACAGAACTAGAACAGAACTAGAACAGAACTAGAACAGAACTAGAACAGAACTAGAACAGAACTAGAACAGAACTAGAACAGAACTAGAACAGAACTAGAACAGAACTAGAACAGAACTAGAACAGAACTAGAACAGAACTAGAACAGAACTAGAACAGAACTAGAACAGAACTAGAACAGAACTAGAACAGAACTAGAACAGAACTAGAACAGAACTAGAACAGAACTAGAACAGAACTAGAACAGAACTAGAACAGAACTAGAACAGAACTAGAACAGAACTAGAACAGAACTAGAACAGAACTAGAACAGAACTAGAACAGAACTAGAACAGAACTAGAACAGAACTAGAACAGAACTAGAACAGAACTAGAACAGAACTAGAACAGAACTAGAACAGAACTAGAACAGAACTAGAACAGAACTAGAACAGAACTAGAACAGAACTAGAACAGAACTAGAACAGAACTAGAACAGAACTAGAACAGAACTAGAACAGAACTAGAACAGAACTAGAACAGAACTAGAACAGAACTAGAACAGAACTAGAACAGAACTAGAACAGAACTAGAACAGAACTAGAACAGAACTAGAACAGAACTAGAACAGAACTAGAACAGAACTAGAACAGAACTAGAACAGAACTAGAACAGAACTAGAACAGAACTAGAACAGAACTAGAACAGAACTAGAACAGAACTAGAACAGAACTAGAACAGAACTAGAACAGAACTAGAACAGAACTAGAACAGAACTAGAACAGAACTAGAACAGAACTAGAACAGAACTAGAACAGAACTAGAACAGAACTAGAACAGAACTAGAACAGAACTAGAACAGAACTAGAACAACTAGAACAGAACTAGAACAGAACTAGAACAGAACTAGAACAGAACTAGAACAGAACTAGAACAGAACTAGAACAGAACTAGAACAGAACTAGAACAGAACTAGAACAGAACTAGAACAGAACTAGAACAGAACTAGAACAGAACTAGAACAGAACTAGAACAGAACTAGAACAGAACTAGAACAGAACTAGAACAGAACTAGAACAGAACTAGAACAGAACTAGAACAGAACTAGAACAGAACTAGAACAGAACTAGAACAGAACTAGAACAGAACTAGAACAGAACTAGAACAGAACTAGAACAGAACTAGAACAGAACTAGAACAGAACTAGAACAGAACTAGAACAGAACTAGAACAGAACTAGAACAGAACTAGAACAGAACTAGAACAGAACTAGAACAGAACTAGAACAGAACTAGAACAGAACTAGAACAGAACTAGAACAGAACTAGAACAGAACTAGAACAGAACTAGAACAGAACTAGAACAGAACTAGAACAGAACTAGAACAGAACTAGAACAGAACTAGAACAGAACTAGAACAGAACTAGAACAGAACTAGAACAGAACTAGAACAGAACTAGAACAGAACTAGAACAGAACTAGAACAGAACTAGAACAGAACTAGAACAGAACTAGAACAGAACTAGAACAGAACTAGAACAGAACTAGAACAGAACTAGAACAGAACTAGAACAGAACTAGAAGAGAACTAGAACAGAACTAGAACAGAACTAGAATAGAATTAAAAAAGGGGTTGATATACAATTTTTTCTATAGAAAATTTTTTGATTTAAAACTTTTTCTATAGAAATCTTTTCGATATAAAATTTTTCGCTATAACAATTTTTATATAGGAAATTTTTCTATAGAAAAATTTTTCGTTTTAAAAATTTTTCGATAGAAAGTTTTTCGATATAAAATTGTTTCTATTGACAATCTTTAGAAAAAAAAACTTTCTATAGAAAACTATCGATATAAAAATTTTTTTATAGAAAATTTTTCGATATAAAAATTTTTCTATGGAAAATTTTTCGATATAAAAATTTTTCTATAGAAAATTTTTTGATATAAAAATTTTTGTATAGAAAATTTTTCGATACAAAAATTTTTCGATATAAAAATTTTTCTATAGAAAATTTTTCAATTAAAAAAATTTTTATAGAAAATTTTTCGATATAAAAATTTTTCTATTGAAAATTTTTCAATATATTTTCTATAGAAAAGTTTTCGATATAAAAATTTTTCTATAGAAAATTTTTCGACATAAAAATTTGTCTATAGAAAATTTTTCGATATAAAAATTTTTCCATATAAAATTTTTCTATATACAAATTTTTCGATATATAATAGAAAAAAAACAGAATTGGATTGATACTAAAACTGAGTAGTGCGTCACATAAGTCGTTCTCTACCTATTATTTTATATCTATACTTCAACTAATATCTAAACAAAATTTTATTTGTTTCTTCTGTTTTTGTCTGACTCCCCAGTCAAAGGACTCTTGACAATATGTTGTTATTTTATTTTATCATGCCGAGTGAATAAGCGAGTCACCCAGTGACAGTGACTGACGGAGTTGGTTGACAAACGACAAATGTATAGATATCAATTTAACAACAATAATCCGTCAAAGTGGAAATGTTTGGTTGTAATCTAGATGCAATGTTTTTAGATGTTGGATTGACTGAAAGGATGTGTACTTTATGTCTGTGCACAAATTTGACAAAGAAAGTGGGTAATCAATCAATTTAATTTACTTTTAATGTCATAATTAACAGACATTCTATTAAAATTGTAGCAGAAATACAAGCATTCAGACAGAACTTCAAAATTCTTAATTGAATGTATTAATAATTTAAAAAGTTAAAATTCAAAGTAATTGACATACAACATAAATAACGGGTTGGAATTTGTGCTCATTATAGTAGAAATATGGTCATTAGGGTGACAGGAAAATTATTTTCTTTGATTTCAAATATTTTTCTACGGAATATTGTGACACTAGGTCTAAAAGTTTAGATCTGAAAGTTTGAGCCAAATCGGACAACGCTCTAAAATTTTAGATCTGAAAGTTTGAGCCAAATCGGACAACGCTCTAAAATGATTTTTGAAACCGACCTGAACAAAATGTACGATTTTCCAACATGAAAAAAACTAAATTAATTTGATTGTATTTTAACAAAACTGAACTATTTACTAGTAACAAGCCATAAAATAATAAATCATGTCTAATTTTGGAATTTCTTTATTTACAATATACAGTTTTTGGTGCATATCCTTAGGCGCTATTTTAAGGACAAGTATTTTCGAGGGAAAACTCCAATAATATTTAAACTACCTCATGGATTTTCGTCTTTCACGATTTGAAATAAAGCTGTGTTAGTTCTCTTTAATATTCTATTATTTTTTCTTCTAAAAATTTTTTTATTTTTTGTCTAAATTTCGCAAAAACAAAAAATTAACCCATACAAATGGGCTCTTAAACTTTGGGCCCGATGCGCGCCCATAAAGCGTTGTCCGATTTGGCTCAAATTTTCAGATCTAAACTTTTAGACATAGTCAAGGGTGTCATAGAAACCAATTTCATTGGTATTGGTTTTGAAAACGACAAAAAAATTAAATTGGTGTCATGAATTCCAACATCAATGTTCGGGCTACATTTTCTATTGGTTTTATGTGTCACAGAAAATAATATTATTGGTTTAGTATTGGAAATAATCCAAGCAACTTACAGTTAACAGATTTAATTTCATAATGGTCTATCAATTTAAAACAAAGGCGTTTCTGGAAAACTGGTGCCTTTTTCGATTTAAGGATCCACTAAGAACAGATTTTTTAAAATTTGGCCCTATTGGGGGAAAAAAGGAATAATGGGATTAATTCCCAAACTAAAAACAATAGAACCAAAATTGAAATCGAGTTTGGATCAGTTACAAAAATAACAGTACAAGTGGTAAGTACTTTTCGAAAAAGGGAGAGAAAAAGGGCAAAAATATTTTTGGTACTTTTTAGCTTTAACTTTCAAATAAAAAGAGATGGGTGAAAAGTTTATATAGCATTTTTTATCATGTAATGAGATGAAAACAAGTTTTGGTACTTTTTTGTGTCTTTGGAATCAATAAACCGTATCGACAAGCATAAAAATATCAAAAATGGGGAAAATTGTAAGGCTAGAATTGTGTGGAGGTACTGGCGAAGCACAGGAATATCAACATATTTGTTTACAATTTAATGAATATCGCATGTAAGTGACAATCGTCCTTTGATTGGCTGTGGTTTGTTTCTTGGTGTAGGTGGATTACATTTTTTCTAGTCCGCAATTCGGTCATTTCATGATGTTGGGGTAAACAAGCTTCATTTGTCCAAATAGCAGCGTTTTTTTATACCTATACCACAAACATCGCAAAAAACTGAAATTTTTCTTCAAATAATTTTCTTTAATATTTTTTATTTTATTTTTTATTTGATTTTTGATGTTTCAAAAAAATTTCAAATGAACCCAGTAAAACTTTTCATTACCAAATAATGAGTTAAACAGTTAAACTATTGAACACGAACTACTTACTCATTCGCTGTTTAAGTCATTACATTAACATGGGGATGTCATTGGAGGCAAGTACTTACCAATTGCAGAAAACTAATGACTTGGGTAAGCAATTTGAAAGCAACAACAACAACAGCAACAACTTTTTTGTTGTTGTTTTATTAAAAACATATATTTTTAAACGAAATACAAAATTTTTTTTATGATCTCATGGGGGCTCGAACCCAGACCCTCCGACTGCTAGGCAGAGACTCTTCCACTGAGCTACTTCATATGTTGAAAACTTAGCAGCTTATAATTAATATAAACAATTTTTATTTTTAGATCCAAAATCATGTGAAAATAACTTTGTTTTTCCCTGCTTTTTTTTGCTTTGTTGTAATTTTTGGAAAAATATTTTTATACGATTTTTTGTAATTATTTTAAAACTTTTTAAAATTATTTTAAAACTTAAACAATTTAAATCTTCTTTTTTGTATAAGTTTTTACATAAGATTGACTCTTACTTACTTAAATGTTACAACCTGTTAAGGTCAAAGTCCGAGCATATTTTAGAATTCCATGGATTTCGATCTTGTGCGAATATTCTCCAATTTTATAGGCCAAGCTTTGAAAAATGTTCCTCTACTTGGTCTTTCTATCGAAGTTTCGGACATCCTCCTCTAATATTAGGTAGTGGGACATTTTAATTCTAATTTTATCCTTTTCATTGTATTTTATTTTTCAAGAGAGGGTTACTAGCCCGTAATCCTAACCCATTTTTATCGATCTTATGGGACAACTCTCGGAACATGTTAACTCACAATATTAATGGGTGTTAAACTTGCTCCCCGGGTGATACCATAAGGAGGTGTGTGTCCATAGTTGAGATGAAGGATGACCCAGATAAGTTGGGCTTACCAAGTTAAGACCAATTAGAATCGTGTTTGGTATCCAATATCCCCTACATAATCAAAATTGACTCATGATGGTATTTTTTCATTAACGTGAGTTAGTTTTACAATTTTTTTTTACAGAAGATAATATTTAAGTTCTAAAAATTCAAAAATCATTTAAAAGTACTCTTTTAATAAAAAAAAATTGTTGCCCTTGGTGGGATTTGAACCGGGGCCATTCAGTTAAAATTACCATCTTAATTACAAATAAGTACTTCTGTAATAACTTATTATTTATTCGGATGGTATGTTGAAGTCGTTACAAGGTAACCAGTTATCAGAGTACTTGCCATTACCAAAGTTTTGCTGGGAAATAATAAACAATTGATTCGAACATTTTGTTTGATTTAAAACCAATAATAACAAAACCGACTTGGTTTCATGACACCAAATATAACCGGTATTGGTTTTCAAAACCGAGAAATTTAAAAACTGACTTGGTTTCTATGACACCCCTGAGTGTCACAATATTCCGTAGAAAAAGTTATAAAATTCGAAAAATCATTCATGGTCGTGGTCATTTATAAAATATTAGATTCATTTTTAAAGACAATTTTTTAAAAAATTTGCAGATAATTGTTACTTGCCCAAATACAAGTATTTACTAAATTTACATACGAATACATACAATAGTATCAGTATAAATGGCGAAAATAAACTTCAACAAGAAATTTTCATAATAAAAACCCCAAAGAATACAAATAATTTTGAAAGAAAAGAAAAATGGATACGCTGAACATTTTGTAATGGTATGAAATGACAATATCTGTACTATTATTTCTTTGTATGTGAAGCAAAAGCAATATTCCTCTACAAATTCGTATTCAAATAAACTTATTTTAATTTTTTGAGTGTATAACACCACAAAACCTAAAGTTTGATTATATCCTCAAGATCCTGTAAATGAAGTTCATATGTTGCATATACATATAATAGGAGAAGAATAGGACGACGAAGATTTGCCAAGTAATATTGTGCAAATAAGAATTTGAATTTTTAAATTAGTTTTGTTAACTTTATCTTTTTATTTTCAACTATTTTGTATATTTCCTATTATATACTTTTTCCTTCTCCTTCATTTCTTATGCAAAAAATTTTCAAAATGTCTATGCGGTATTGTGTGACTACAGACACATAAGTGGAAAATGTCTACAGGAATGTAAAATATAATTTTATATTCTTGTACTTATTATAAGAAAAATAATAATGGAGTCCTATTCTAAGGCATACACATACATATATACATATATCTGTATAAACGAATGTGTTTATATGTAAATGTTTTGTTAAGAGGCAAATTTCCGGAATAGAAATGATCATGAAATTTCTAAAATATGGAAATGTAATCGTATAAATATATATGTATGTTAGTGATTTGCAAATTGCATACAAAATCTAATTTTGCATAGAATTTATGGAGAGGAATAGTTTTGATTTCAAGTTTATTTTAAAAGATTTTATATTGAAAAACAAATTAAATTCTTAATTTAAAAAAAAATATTTGTTTGCATACGTTTTACTCATGATTACATAAACTAGAAAATTTATTTTTTTATAAAGGATATACAATTTATTTTTCTAGTTTTTTATAAATACAAGGTTTTAAAAAAGTTGTTTAATAACAATCAAAATTTTAATTATGCATTTTTTTAAATATACCTTAAAACATATAGAAATAACTTATAAAGACAACAAATTAGTATAAATAAAAATACATATGAATAAATATTTACATATAAAAGAAAGAAAATTACTTATTCATGTGTTAAAGTTAGTCAGTTTTGTCTTCTTTTGTATGTCACATAACACATGACAAAATATGATTGTAACAGAACTTGTAGAATATTATTTAAATATTTGCTACAGGACATTTTGTAGTCAAACAAAAAGAAGAAACGAAATGTAAATTGTGCTCATATACTCACAAACTTTAAGGTATTTACACACATTCTTATATAATTGTAACAGCAACCCAATAAACAATTCAATAAAATAAACAAACTTAAAATATTTATTAAATTTTTTTTCGAGCAAAAAATTTTTAACATCAAAAAATTTTCTATTGAAAAAATTTTTATATCGAAAAATTTTCTAAAGAAAATTTTTTATATCGAAAAATTTTCTATAGAAAATTTTATATATCGAAAAATTTTCTATAGAAAATTTTTTATATCGAAAAATTTTCTATAGAAAATTTTTTATATCGAAAAATTTTCTATAGAAACTTTTTCTATAGAAAATTTTTTATATCGAATAATTTTCTATAGAAAATTTTTTATATCGAAAAATTTTCTATAGAAAATTTTTTATATCGAAAAATTTTCTATAGAAAATTTTTTATATCGAAAAATTTTCTATAGAAAATTTTTTATATCGAAAAATTTTCTATAGAAAATTTTTTATATCGAAAAATTTTCTATAGAAAATTTTTTATATCGAAAAATTTTCTATAGAAAATTTTTTATATCGAAAAATTTTCTATAGAAAATTTTTTATATCGAAAAATTTTCTATAGAAAATTTTTTATATCGAAAAATTTTCTATAGAAAATTTTTTATATCGAAAAATTTTCTATAGAAAATTTTTTATATCGAAAAATTTTCTATAGAAAATTTTTTATATCGAAAAATTTTCTATAGAAAATTTTTTATATCGAAAAATTTTCTATAGAAAATTTTTTATATCGAAAAATTTTCTATAGAAAATTTTTTATATCGAAAAATTTTCTATAGAAAATTTTTTATATCGAAAAATTTTCTATAGAAAATTTTTTATATCGAAAAATTTTCTATAGAAAATTTTTTATATCGAAAAATTTTCTATAGAAAATTTTTTATATCGAAAAATTTTCTATAGAAAATTTTTTATATCGAAAAATTTTCTATAGAAAATTTTTTATATCGAAAAATTTTCTATAGAAAATTTTTTATATCGAAAAATTTTCTATAGAAAATTTTTTATATCGAAAAATTTTCTATAGAAAATTTTTTATATCGAAAAATTTTCTATAGAAAATTTTTTATATCGAAAAAATTTCTATAGAAAATTTTTTATATCGAAAAAATTTCTATAGAAAATTTTTTATATCGAAAAATTTTCTATAGAAAATTTTTTATATCGAAAAATTTTCTATAGAAAATTTTTTATATCGAAAAATTTTCTATAGAAAATTTTTTATATCGAAAAATTTTCTATAGAAAATTTTTTATATCGAAGAATTTTCTATAGAAAATTTTTTATATCGAAAAATTTTCTATAGAAAATTTTTTATATCGAAAAATTTTCTATAGAAAATTTTTTATATCGAAAAATTTTCTTTAGAAAATTTTTTATATCGAAAAATTTTCTATAGAAAATTTTTTATATCGAAATTTTTTATATCGAAAAGTTTTCTATAGAAAATTTTGTATATCGAAAAATTTTCTATATTAAAATTTTCTTTCAAAAAATTTACTAGTGAAAAATTTTCTATAGAAGAATTTTCTATAGAAAAATGTTTATATCGAAAAATTTTATTTAGAAAAATTTTTGTGTCGAAAAAAATCTATAAAAACTTTATATTTAACAAAACAATTTCTATAGAAGAACTTTTATATCGAAAAATTTTCTGCAGAAAACTTTTTGTATCAAAAAATTTTCTATTTCTACAGAAAATTTTTTATAACGAAATATTTTCTACAGAAAGATTTTATAAGGAATGTTTTCTGTAGAAAAATGTTTATATTGAATTATTTTCTATAGAAAAATTTTTATATCGAAATATTTTCTATAGAAAAATTTGTATATCGAAAAATTTACAACGAAAAATTTTCTACAAAAAAAAATTTTACATCGAAAAATTTTCTATAAAGACATTTTAATTTCGAAAAGTATTCTATCGAAATATTTTTATATCGAAACATTTTCTATAGAAATATTTTTTGATATAAACATTTTTCTATAGAAAATTTTTCGATATAAAAATTTTTCTATAAAAAAAATTCCTTATACAAATTTTTCTATAGAAAATATTTCGTTATAAAAAATTTTCTGTAGAAAATTTTTTGTAAAAATTTTTCTATAGAAAATATTTCGTTATAAAAAATTTTCTGTAGAAAATTTTTTGTAACGAAATATTTTTATATCGAAAAATTTTCTATAGAAAAGTTATTATATCGAAAAATGTTCTATAGAAAAATTTGTTCTTGAAAAATATTTTTATTGAAAAATTTTCTATAGAAAAATTTTTATTAAGAAAAATTTTTTTATAGAAAAATTTTTATAAGGAAAAAATTTTCTATAGAAAAATTTTTGTATCAAAAAATTTTCTACAGAAAAATTTTTACAACGAAAATTTTCTATAGAAAAATTTCTATATCGAAAATTTTTATATCCGTAATATTTCAATTATAATGTCTACCGAAATAATTTCTATAGAAATAATATCATCAGTTTGTCGGCTTCTTTAGTTCATTGGGAAAATATATATAAGATTTGTTTTTATTTTTTGATGCCACAATTTTATTCTAAAAAAAATAGAAAGAAAAAATTGTATAAGTATAAATTATGCAAAAATGAAAGAGACATAAACATTGAAATATCAAACAAAGTTGAAACAAGTGAAGAAGACATGGGGTATGGGTATATGAGACCGTGGGCTGTGGGAGGACCAAAGAGGAAGGACAATACATAAACAACTACTAAAGATTTTCATGTCACGGAAAATATTAAAATTAGCTTTTACTTTGTACTTGATGATGATGATGGCTGGTGATGAGACTATGATGAAGCTGTTGATGTTCCAACAAAATTGGCTTTTGGTGAAGAGGCCTAGCATGTATTGCCTTTGGTGGGAAAATAAAATAAGAAGAAAAAATGATAGCAGGGAAATGTTGGCCAACATAAAAAGAAATTTCAAACACCCAGTTTCGTAAAATAAAAATGGTTTTATAAATTTTGAAGAGGAGGGTTTCTGAGGCAAAAAAAAATGTGTGATGTTTAAATGTGACAGTTATGAGTTGGAAACGACTGTTTATTTGGTGTTTTGTTAACTTGAACAAATATTTATGTATTGGAGTTTTTCAGCTGAGCATAATGATTAAAGGCCATAACGTTGAAGACCTTCCAAAAAGAAAATTTTTATACAATAGCATATTTTTGAAGCTTATTTTTAAGACAGCAAAATAAATAATAGTGTAATAACGCAAGCGACTGTAACTCGTCAGCCGTTTTTTTTTCAATATTTCTTTTGGTTCAACGTTTGTTTTACTTTTCAAATGACAAATTGTTGTTATTCTGAATTGTCAATTTTGACATTAAATCTATGTTGTCTTTGGCTTGGTATAGAGTCTTCTTAAAAGGCCCGGGCATTAAATTTTTTACTTCTTTTGAGTGTCACAACTTAGCCATAGAAGATGAGGCAAAAATTGTACATATTATATCGTCAACTGAAATGCAAAAGGGCGTAATTAACAAAAAAATAAAAGTAAGAAGTAAGTCCATAATCAATCAAAACCTAATTTTTATACTGATAAATCCTTTTTGCATTTCAGGTGAAAATATGCTCCATAATAGGGAAATATAAAAAAAATCCATAAAAACTTGTTTGCTTTAAAGAACCCATTTTATTATAGAAATATTTTTAAATTAAAAAAATTTCTATGGAAAAATGTTAAAACAACAAACTTTGTATAGAATTTTTTATAATAAATAATTTTTAACAGAGAAATCACAAAAATTTTCTATAACAACTATTTTTATCATAAAATTTTTTTATAATAAATTTTTCATAAAAAATCGTATAATTTTTTTTATAATTTTTCTTTAGAAAAATGTTTATAATGAAAAATTTTCATTGTTTTCTGAACAATGAAAAATTTTCCATAGAAAAATTTTTATAGTGAAAAATTTAATAAAGAAAAATGTTCCATATCAAAATTTTTATAATGAAAAATATTTTTTTTTACATTTTTTTAAAGAAAAATTTTCTATAGAAAAATTTTTATAATAAAAAATTTTCTATAGAAAAATTTTTAAAATAAAAAATTTTCTATCGAAAAATTTTTATAATGAAAAATTTTCTATAGAATAATGTTTAAAATAAAAAATTTTCTATCGAAAAATTTTTACAATGAAAAATTTTCTATAGAAAAATTTTTAAAGAAAAGTTTTTGTATCAAAAAATAACAAAATAGTCGGGATGTAAATATTATTCAAAAAGATATTTTTTAAAGAAAAAATTTTATAATGAAAATTTTTTTATAGAAAAATTTTCATAATGAAAAATTTTTCATATAAAAATTTTTATAATAAACAATTTTCTATTGAAAAATTGTATAATGAGAAACATTCTATACAAATTTTTATAACAAAAAATTATCTATAGAAAAATTTTTATAATGAACAATTTTATATAGAAAAGTTTTTTTAATGAACATTTTTTATAATGAAAAATTTTTATAAAGAAAAAATTTTATAGAAAAATTTCTGGAACTAAATATTTTCTATAGATAAATTTTTATAATGAGAATTTTTTATAGAAAAAATTTTATAATGAAAAGTTTTCCATAGAAAAATGTCTATAATAAAATATTTTCTAAAGAAAATTTTTTATAATAAAATTTTTCTATAGAAAAATTTTTATAACATAAAATATTCTTTAGAAAAATTTTTATAACGAAAAATTTTCTATATAAAAATGTTGAGAAAAATTTTTTATAATGAAAAATTTCAAAAAATTTTAGAGGTTAAAATAGAAAAGAAACGAAAAATGTTTATAGAAACATTTCTATAACGAACTAAAAATTTTTTATTGAAAAATTTTATAAAGAAAAATTTTCCATAGAAAAATTTTTATAAAAAAAATTTTCTATAGAAAAATTTTAATAATAAAATATTTTCTATAGAAAAATTTTTATAATGAAAAATTTTCCATAGAAAAATTTTTATAATAAAAAATTTTCTAAAGAAAATTTTTTAAACATAAAAACGAAAAATGTTTTACAGAAAAATGTTTATTATTAAAAATTATATTTAGAAACATTTATATTACAAAAAAAAAATTCAATAGTAAAATTAGTTTGACAATAAATTTTCTATAAAAAAATTTTTTTAACAATAAATTTTCTATAAAAAAAAATTTTTTGACAATAAATTTTCTATAAAAATTTTTTTTGCCGCTAATTTTGGTATAAAATAAATTTTGACACTAAATTTTCTATAGAAAGATTTGTATAACAAAATATTTTCCAACAAAAATTTTTATAGCAAAAAATTACAAAATTGTCGGGATGTTACTTATAATTTACAAACATAATTCGTAATGATTGTGTTTGTAAAATAGGTAATAATGCGAGGCTTTCGTTCTGTCTAAATGTAGGTTTACTTCTCCAGAAGAGATGGCCAACATTTTTGGGCTTTTATCAACAAATTGTATATTACATAAACAAATAAATGTAATAGATAAGGATCAAATGTAAATAAAATTTATTTTTGAGCAAAACATTTTCTGTAGACAAATTTCTATAGCTAGAGATTTTTTACAGATTTTTTTCGATTTTTTTTTTTAAATATTAAAGATTTTTTCATCGAAAATGATGCCAATCTCGTAGTCGTTCGTGACCGACTATAATTTCATATTTGCCTTTATTTCGAAAATCAGAGTTTTGCGCCAATAATATTCTGTAAAGCAAAAAAAAAAATAAAAAAATTAATGATGGAAAAGAGAAAAAAATATCAAAAAAATAGATCTTAAAATGTCAAAACAAATAAACAAAACGTTAGAAATGTTTGTTGTCAGGCAATTTCGTACATTCCACTTCATATAAATTATGATTGGCTTTTTGTTACGTCTCCCAATTCCAACCACAAACACCCACAATCATTTTAATATCCTTTTTGTTTTCTTCCGTATCCTTCCAACTTTAGTTTGATTTAGGTGATATTTTTTGTTTTACTATATTTCAAAAAAGAGCACGTTTCAATTTATATTTGAATCTGTGTAAGTTTATTTGTTGGTTTTATTTCTCCTTTTTCTTCATGAGTCCTGACAAATACACACATATACTTACACATACAGACACTAACTGAAATATTATTTAAGAAAAAATGAGGAAAATTAGCATATTTATGAGTTGATGATTTGCTTTTGGCATTTGTGTGTTGTAAAAGTAAATGAGGTGAAATAAAAAAAAAAGTTGTAAATTTTCTTGATACTTTTCTTCGTTTTCGGTTGGTTTTTCTTTTCTTCATCTTGTTTATAATTCTTTGGAAACTTATGTTTTATGTCAATGTTTTTCTTAAGGACTTTTTTCTACCCAATGGCAGAAGAATTGGAAGTTTTCCTAATATTTTCTTTTTTTGTTTCATCATAAATAATATTTTATCTTGAAGAAAGTATCTAAATTAGATTCTTGATTTGTTTCTTGAATTTGTAATTTGTTCATGTTTCATATTTTTTGTTTCCTTTTTGATGATGGTATTTTTATGGATTATTTTTCATCTTTTTTTTCTTTTAATTTAAAAACTTATTTAGAAAGAAAAGTGTGTAAAGGTAAATTCGTAATTGGTTATTCACAGCCATAACTTTTCTTTTACATTTGAATGGATTTTGATTATATTTTATTTCTACAAGATTGAAAATTAATTTTCGTTTAATTAGATTTTTCTTTAGAATTATAAAATGGGGTTTTATTATATCTTTGAACGAGCAATAATTGTATGTATATATAGATATATACATATATAGATATATATGTGTGTAGAATGGATATATCGAAAACGGCTCTATCGATTTTGACGAAATTTGGACGGTGGGTACCTTTTTTGATGTAAATATAGGTCGAATAAAAAGGGACTTTTAAAAATTTTGCCTTTAAGAGGGTAAGTAAAAACGGGTAAAAGGGGGAAAAATCGAAAACGGTGTATCTCTAAAGTAATAGGCATATAAATAAAATTTAAATAGAAAAAAAGGGATAACATTATAACTTAACATCTCATAAAGTAATATTAAAAGAAACAAAACGTTAACTGAGTCTTAATCAAATGTACGGAATTCAATTGGTACCAAGGAAGTACCAAATAAGCATATGGAGCTTTTTTTGAAATTAGGGGATAAAAGGGGGAAAATTGGTAACATTTTAACTGTTAATGTAATAGGTATGGAAACAAAATTTAAATAAGAGGAACTTTTTAAAAGAAAAGCATAGCAAACCCAATAAAGTGTGAACAATATCTTTGGTGTTTTTTTTTTTAATATTTTACATTGAAAAATTTTCTATAGAATTTATTAATATGGAATAATTTTCGTAAGAAAATTCTGATATCCAAAAATATCTACACAAATTTTTTACATAGAAAAATTTTCTATAGACATTTTTACATCAAAAGTTTTCAATGAAAATTTTTAAATATAAAAAAATTGTCTATAGAAATTTTTTATATCAAAAAATTTTGTATACAATTGTTTAAAAACTTTTAAATATATCAACATTTTTTTGTCAAAATATTTTGATTACAAAAACTTTTGTATAGAAAAATTTGTATAACGTAAAATTTTCTGTAGAAAAATTTGAATGGCGAAAAATTTTCTATAGAAAAATAACTATAATGAAAAATTTTTTATAGAAAAATGTTTATAACAAAGAAGTAAAGAAGTATATAATAAAAAATTTTCTATAGAAAAATTTCCTATACAAAATTTTTTATAAAGAAAAATTTTCTATAGAAAAATTTTTATAACGAAAAATTTTCGATAGAAAAATTTTTATAAAAATAAATTTACTATAGAAAAATTTTTGTAAAGAAAAATTTTCTACAAAAAATAATTATAATGAAAAAATTTTTATAGAAAAATGTTTATAACAAAGAAGTATAGAAAAATTTTTAAAACGAAACATTTTTTATAGATAAATACCCAGCAAAACTTTGGTAATGGCAAGTACTCTGATAACTGGTTACCTTGTAACGACTACAACATACCATCCGAATAAATAATAAGTTATTACAGAAGTACTTATTTGTAATTAAGATGGTAATTTAAACTGAATGGCCCCGGTTCAAATCCCACCAAGGGCAACAATTTTTGTAGTTTTTTTTTTATTAAAAGAGTCTTTTTAAATGATTTTTGAATTTTAAGAACTTAAATATTATCTTCTGTAAAAAAAATTTGTAAAACTAGCTCACGTTAATGAAAAAATACCATCATGAGTCAATTTTGATTATGTAGGGGATGTTGAATACCAAACACGATTCTAATTGGTCTTAACTTGGTAAGCCCAACTTATCTGGGTCATCCTTCATCTCAACTATGGACACACACCTCCTCATGGTATCACCCGGGAAGCTAGTTTAACACCCATTAATATTGTTAGTTAACATGTTCCGAGAGTTGTCCCATAAGATCGGTAAAAATGAGTTAGGATTACGGGCTAGTAACCCTCTCTTGAAAAAAAAATACAATGAAGAGGATAAAATTAGAATTGAAATGTCCCACTACCTAATATTATAGGAGGATGTCCGAAACTTCGATAGAAAGACCAAGTAGAGGAACATTTTTCAAAGCTTGGCCTATAAAATTGGAGAATATTCGCACAAGATCGAAATCCATGGAATTCTAAAATATGCTCGGACTTTGACCTTAACAGGTTGCAACATTTAAGTAAGTAAGAGTCAATCTTATATAAAAACTTATACAAAAAAGAAGATTTAAATTGTTTAAGTTTTAAAATAATTTTTTCCAAAAATTACAACAAAGCAAAAAAAAAGCAGGGAATAACAAAGTAATTTTCACATGATTTTGAATCTAAAAATAAAAATTGTTTATATTAATTATAAGCTGCTAAGTTTTCAACATATGAAGTAGCTCAGAGCCCCCATGGGATCATAAAAAAAATTTTGTATTTCGTTTAAAAATATATGTTTTTAATAAAACAACAACAAAAAAGTTGTTGCTGTTGTTGTTGTTGCTTTCAAATTGCTTACCCAAGTCATTACTTTTCTGCAATTGGTAAGTACTTGCCTCCAATGACATCCCCATGTTAATGTAATGACTTAAACAGCGAATGAGTAAGTAGTTCGTGTTCAATAGTTTAACTGTTTAACTCATTATTTGGTAATGAAAAGTTTTACTGGGTATTTTAGCGAAAAATTTCCTATTAAATAAGTTTTTATAACATTAAATTTTCTAAAGAAAATTTTTTACAATGAAAAATTTTTATATTGAACAATTTTGTTTAAAAAAATTTTTATAACGAAAAATTTTCTATCGAAAAATTTTATAACGAAAAATTTTCTATCGAAAAATTTTTATAACAAAAAATTTTCTATAGAAAAATTTTAATAACGAAAAATTTTTTATGGAAAAATTTTTATAACGAAAAATATTTTATAGAAAAATTGTTATGACGAAAAATTTTGTATAGAAAAATTGTTATGACGAAAAATTTTTTATAGAAAAATATTTATAACGAAAAATTTTCCATAGAAAAATTTTTATAACGAAAAATTTTCTATAAAAAAAATTTTTATACGAAAAATGTTCTATAGAAAAATTTTTATATTGCAAATTTTCTTTAAAAAAATTTTTATAACGAAAAATTTTCTATCAAAAAATTTTTATAACAAAAAATTTTCTATAGAAAAATTTTAATAACAAAAAATTTTTTATGGAAAAATTTTTATAACGAAAAATTTTTTATAGAAAAATTGTTATGACGAAAAATTTTTTATAGATAAATATTTTTAACGAAAAATTTTCTATAAAAAAAATTTTTATACGAAAAATTTTCTATAGAAAAATTTTTATAACGAAAAATTTTCTATAGAAAAATTTTTATAACGAAAAATTTTCTATAGAAAAATTTTTATAACGAAAAATTTTCTATAGAAAAATTTTTATAACGAAAAATTTTCTATAGAAAAATTTTTATAACGACAAATTTTCTATAGAAAAATTTTTATAACGAAAAATTTTTATAATGAAAAATTTTCTAAAGAAAAATTTTTAAATTTTCTATAGAAAAATTTTTATAACGAAAAATTTTCTATAGAAAAATTTTTATAACAAAAAATTTTCCATAAAAAAATGTTTATAACGAAAAATTTTCTATAGAAACATTTTTATAACGAAAACTTTTCTATAGAAAAATTTTTATTACGAAAACTTTTCTATAGAAAAATTTTTATTACGAAAACTTTTCTATAGAAAAATTTTTATTACGAAAACTTTTCTATAGAAAAATTTTTATTACGAAATATTTTCTAAGGAAAAATTTTTATTACGAAAAATTTTCTATAGAAAAATTTTTATGACGACAAATTTTGTATATAAAAATACTTATAACGAAAAATTTTGTATAGAAAAATTTTTATACCAAAAAATTTTGTATAGAAACATTTTTATAACGAAAAATTTTGTATAGAAAAATTTTTGTAACGAAAATATTTCTATAGAAAAATTTTTATAACGAAAATATTTTTATAAAAAAAAATTTCTTTTACATAAATTTTTATAACTTATTTTTTTTAGAAACATTTTTAAACGGAAAATTTCGTATTGAAAAATTGTTAGGGCTAAAGATTTTCTATAGAAACATTTTTATAACAAACATTTTTTTTTAACTTAAAAAATGTTTCTTAGTAAAAAAAATTTTGTAAATGTTTTTTTTTCAAAAACGATGTGATATCATTTATTTTATTACAAAATTTTATATAAGTTGTACAGGAACCCAAATGATTAAAATTATATATTAAAAGAAAATATTAGGAATAGTCCTTATACTTGGCATATCGAAAACCACGTATGTGTATATCTAATTTGCGAAGCAAAATAAATACGTGCCTATATAGAGCCTATGCAAAATATCACTATAATTCTAACAACAGTTTTATCGTTGAACTTGTTGTTATTGATTTTTTTTGGCGACTAAACCAAAAACCGCTGTAAAGGCGGCTCAAAAAAGATCAAGATAAACAAAAGTATATTTAAAAAGCTTGGAACAGGTGGTATAGCAGGTAAGTCATCCGCCTAGCATACCAGAGGTCCCAAGTTCAGACCCACTTGAAAACAAATAAATTAAAAAAAAAGCATCGGTTAACCTCATTACTCAACTAGCACTGGTTATTGAGTATAAGGCTATGAAAAACTTCTCTAACTAATGCATTTGCCGTTCGGAGCCAGCGTTAAAATGTCTAAAGAGTCTAAAAATAAAATCGGGTGCAGCTCATTGTCTGAGAAAAGGTACCCCTTGTTCCAATTGGAATGTTGTCGGGGAATTATATATGCATATATATATAAGTTAAGGCACTGGCAGTGGGCAATCTCAAAATATAAAAGCCGACCCTCGTAAATAAAGCGGTAGTCTAAGGTATACTTATAGCAAATCTTTAATTGCTTTAGTAGATTATTTACACATTGTTGGATTTTTTCGTGACTAATTTACAAACTGGGTCTCATATTTATAGGAAATAGCTTCTAAAGCTGATTCAAATGGTTTATTAATGCCACCAATAGCGCTAAAAGCCACACTTGAGCGTTTAATTAAACTTTCTAAACAAATATTAAACGCTATCGCCTTTGAGTTCAATATAACAATGATATTGTAGACATGTTTGACACAATGAAAGATTTCTGATAGTAAACTCTTTAACAACTGTTACAATTTTACATTTACAAAAATCAAAATGATACACTCATCCTATTGGTAATAGTATCAAACAACAAAAACTTAATATATTTATTGAGCTGATGGAACAATCAATATTATCAATCTTAAAGTTTTGAATATCTCTGATCCGTTGATATCTTAAATGTACAATGTAACAGAACGATTTTGTATTTCATTATTTTTATAAGATTTTACGAATATTTAAATTTTTTACAACTTTAGTATATTCTTGTCCATATTCTTTTGAATATGACTTTGTATAGTTTTTAAACATGCGACATTTAAGTATGTCCTTTAAAGCAAGTCCTAGTGCCATCTCCATTTCCTTCTCATGCTTGAATTTTGGCATTTCATTTGCAATTAGTTACATAAACGTTGCAAATAAATTTTATTGTTTTTATTCTAGACAAGCTTCTAGTTTTAACCATCTTCTTTTAATTTGGTTTGTCATTTGGTGTAATTTTCGTTTTTTTTTTGTACCCTTCACCACCATAGGGTATTATAAGTTTGTGCTGATGTATGTAACGCATAGAAATATTTGTCTTAGACCCATCTTTTAGTATACCAATAGGCTTAGAATCACTTTCTGAGTCGATTTAGCGATATCCGTCCGTCCGTCTGGTTGTCTGGCTGGACCCCCATGTAAACTTTGTAATTAAACTACAGTAATTCTAAAGATAATCTTATGAAATTTGGTACAGATCATTTTTTTGATAATAGCACCATGGCTATTGAAATTCATCAAAATCGGTCTATTATTTATGGTACCTCCCATAGGTCCCACTTCCCGGAATTGATATATTGGCCACAAAAATCAATATTTTTCCATGAAATTTAAAACAAAAACTGCTTATGTAAACCTAAATCACTGCACCAAATTTCGTTGAAATCAGTCCACATTTGACCATAGCTCCCATACAAACTCTTTTCTCAAAACGAACTAAATGAGACAAAATTCACTAAAACGCTCGTAAATCCGAAGATAATGACAATTTTAAGTTTATTTTTTGTGTACATAATTTTTGTAGTAACTGTAATCAGTTTGAAAAATTTCATAATAATCGGTCCACATTTGACCCTAGCTCTCATATAAGTCCAAATGGCGGAAACAGCTTAAATGTATAAGTTTTGAGAATATGTTTGTATGATGACAAAATTTAGCAAATATTTGTCTTTATACAGGAAAAAGAACACCTTTGACCTTAGTGGTGAAGGGTATCGAATGGTCGGGCTTGACCGACTATAGCACTTTCTTACTTGTTTTTTATACCCTTCACCACCAAAGGTGGAAAAAGTATATTGGGTTTGTGCTGATGTTTGTAATGCATAGAAATATTGGTCTGAGAACCAGCTTTTAGTATAAGAATCGGCTTAGAATCACTCCCTGAGTTGTTTTAACGATGTCCGTCCGGCTGGCTGGCTGGCCGGCCGGTTATCCATGGAAGCTTGTTATCATTGTACAGGTCGTAACTTTAAAGATAATTTGATGAAATTTGGCACAGGCTCATATGGCTTATATGGATTACTATTTCGGGTACCTGTCATACCTTCCCGGAATAGAGTTTTTGGCCCCTTACAGCCACAAATTTACTTGTATTTTAATAATATTCAGTACATACATTGCCTATGATTACACTCAGGAAATTATTACAGTAACTGATTGTATATTGTTTAGGAAATTTTCGGTTATGTTGTTTTCAAATGAATATTCATTTAAATTTACATGAAAATTTATTTTTAATATATTTATACATTTGTTTAAAAAACAACCTACAAAAAAATACTGAAAATCCGTAACATTTGAAAATATCAGTTGTTTAGTTTTTATATATTTTTTGAATTATTGTATCAAATATAATTCGTATTTGTTTAATTATTGTTTTTCCTTAAGTATCTTAGGTTTGCTCTCTGAAGAAACTTTTTATAATACTGGACGCCTATCACGGGGTATGGCCTAAGCAAACAACAAATTTTGTTTTGTCTGTTTGGTTTTTTGATGCCTTAAAGGATATAACCTTTTTATGGTTTCGTCTTTTATATTACGTTAATTACAAAAACAAATGAAAATTGTCCGTTTTATGGACATTTTACGTAGTTTTTTACCATTCAATTTTTTAAAAATAAATGAAAATTTCCGTTTTTTATACTAAAAATGTAGTTTAAATTTTTGTCAGTAATTTTTTTGAAAACAACTGAATACTTCGTTTTTAAAACTGAAAATGTGGTTTAAATATTTGTCAGTTAAATTTAAATGAAATATTTATTGAATTTGAATGAAAAATCAGTTGACCGGTTTTTAAATGAATATTCATTCATTTCAAATTACATTTTAAGTTAATTTTACTTACATAATATTCTGAGTGTACCTTAATCAGTGTATCTAATTTTGGAATCGGCCCATATTTGACCATACCTCCCATACAAGACACATTCTCAAAAGACGTTTATGTATACATAAAAGCAATAAAACGTTTATAACTTTAAAGATAAATGCATTTGATTACTAAAACTTTGCACATATAAATATTTTGTATATATAAATCAATAACCAAAATTTGGTAACAATCGGTCCACAATTGACCCTAGCTCCCATATCAGGCCCTTAGCCGGAAATGAGATAAATCTCGAAATTTTGAACAAATAACTCATAGTATATGTATGTATGTATGTCTCTAAGACACAAGGAAAACTTGTTAAATTGTTGGTTCATATTTGACCTTAGCAGTTAAGGGTATCATATAGTCGGGCTTAACCGACTATAGCTTACTTGTTTATATATTTTTTTGGGTTGGGCCAGTTAAAGTAATAATGACATGTCATTAAGAATTCATACCACAAAATTTTAGTGGTTGCTAATTTTGTTAGTCGCTTTCAGTTTTATTTTATTTTCTATATAAATATCCTTTTTGTATTAATATCCTTGTTTTTGTTGTATTATTTTCTATCACAGCTTGTTTTTTGGTTGGTCGTTTGGTGTAATTTGGTGGTTGAGTTAAGTATTTGTTTTAGTTCTTATCTTAAGTCAAAACAATTTTCATATTTTTTTTCTAGTTGTCATTTCTGAGATAAGCGTCCGCACACACACACACACACACACACAAACACACGCCAACATTTAAATAACTTTCAAAGGATGAACAGGATATTTAAGTAAAGCCTCAAAGTATTTAGGCTGTTATATATTTTGTGGTTTATTGCTCTAGGACATGCTAAATAACAATTAGCAATATACAAAATAATTTCCCTCCTGGGATACAATTTACTATTTTACTTGCATTTACATTTACTTTATAAAAATTTTCTAGGATGGGTTTTTAACGCTTTTGTTACAATTAACTCTATAAGGACTTAGAATTGACTCTCAGGTATTTGTCCGCGTGTCTAAGTGTGTCCTGGCTAATTTCAACTAATTTTAATTTGAATTTTATTTATCAACATTTTAATATGACTCCATGCGAGTATACTTATAACTATTAGCTTTTTCTTACGTTTTTTCTGTTTTTCTTCATTTTATTTAGTTTTTTTAATTTTATCAACAATTATGCTAATTTGTTAAGCGCAAATGGTTTTGAATGTTCTAAATAAAAATCATAAGTTGGATTGTTCATAGTCTGCCATTTAGTTTTTTTAAATGTCGTTGTCGTAGTTGACCCTCCTTTTTGGGGAGTTTGTTAACGTTAAGTTTTATTGCCAAAACTGCTAATTATTTTATAATTCCACGCCACTTGTGGTCATTTCCTTTTGGTACCAGCTTTTCAATTATTTCTGCCAACGACAACTAAGAAAGTATGGTAAGTAAATCAATGCCCTACATTACTAAGATGTAGTCGTATCAATATTAACAGTTGGAGAATACGAGTATTCTCGGGGAATTTTCGTTCGTTTGTTTTGTTATTTCGCTTTTTTATACCCTTCACCGCCATAGGTGGAAACGGTATTATAAGTTTGTGCTGATGTATGTAAGTATACCAATAGACTTAGAATCAATTCCTGAGTCGATTTAGCGATGCCAGTCCGTCTGGTTGGACGGTTGGCTGGTAAAGCATGTAATAAAAGTACAGATCGCAATTCTAAAGAATTCAAATTTGGCACGGATAATTTGTTTGATAGTCAAAATCCGTTCATTACCTCCCATAGGTCCCACTTCCCGGAATTTATGTTTTGGCAACAATTGTCAATATTTTTTCATGAATTTTAAATTAGATACTGCTTATAAAAACCAAATACCGTTCCAAATTTAGTTGAAATCGGTCCACATTTGACCATAGCTCTCATACAAACTCTTCTGTCAAAAGCACTAAATTAAACAAAAATCACTAAAACGATCGTAAATATCAAGATAATGACAATTTTAAGTTTATGTAATTAAAATATTTCTATAGAAATTGTTTTATTATTTTGCTATAGAATTTATTTTTATAATTCCTTATGGAAAACATTTATCGTTATAATTTTTTTGTCTTTTTTTAGAAAATAATTCAAAATTTTTTGGATACCAAAATGATCCGTAGTAAATACCAATTTATTGATAAAAAGCCAAAAAAAGTGTTTGCGGATAAACCAAAATTCCTCGACGCGTTTCGATGGTTGGTTAAGCCATCTCTTCTGGAGGAGTATCCCCAATTTAGATAGATCGAAAACCTCGCATTATTACTAAATTTACAAACAAAACCTTTAAGAATGGTCTCTCAAGAGCGAACTTATATGCATGTGTGCGCTCTCACCCACATCGCTTTTACTTATGGTTTATATAAGTAAAAGCGAAGATTATCGACTGAACAAAACAAATTTTTCAGTTTTATCATTTATGATGATAATCTTCGCTTTGTGTTGATATTTGTTGGACACAATAATTCGTATTTATTCTGTCCCTCAAATAAGATATAATGTGTTATTTTCGCTCTGTCTAGAACTGGCATAGGCAATGTGGGTGAGCGCGCTCACATGCATATAAGTTCGCTCTTGAGAGTCTCACGTATTTGTAGTTACTCTCAATGCTCTCAAATTAAAAAGCAAAACAATTTTTCTCAATTTAGTTGATCACGAGCATCCAACCAAGACGCTTGGATGTTTGCTTGTTGAAAAATTACTTAAGGTGTGGGGAGAACGCTCGTTTGTTTACAAAATTTTTCTCACACACACCGACTCAAAATGTTTATGTATGTCTATCCCTAGTCTAGAACAGTGTTACGCACAACTACATAAACAAATTTGCTATGTATTGGAAGCAGCAAAACAACGTCATTTAACTGAACAGAGTTGGAAAAGTCTATACAGTCTTTCTTTTTATATGCCATGAAATTTTATAATAATTTATTTATTTGGTTTCCCCATCAAATAATTTTGGGACATTGGTGATTGCCTTTAAAAATAAAATGTCGGTAATGGTTATTTATCAGTAAACGTAACAGTATTTTTTTAAAATATCGGTAACGGTAAATGTGTTTTATCTGTAGTGGTATTTTAAAAAATATTGATAAAATTTCTAGCCTTAAAATAATTTTAAGTAAAATGCGAAATCGATTATCTGACCAGCATGTTGCTGACCTATTAAGGATTAAGGAATACCGGGGGCACATTGACATAGATGAGGTAGTAAACAACTAGCTTAAAAATACTTCTAAATTAAAAAATAATTTCTTGAAATAAGATAAGATGCTAAAGATCATTACATAGTTTACTATTCTATAAACGACATACAACATTAATTTTTTTGTTTTTATTTATTTTCAAATTACCGAACTGACAGACTAACTAGCAAATGCATTAACAAACAATATATGTAAATACGTTATCCATTCCTGCTAATCATAATTTGTGTGAAAAAACTCAAAAAGAGCGAGAGAAACAATTTGTTGTTTACAGTATACATGTTTCAACAAGAGAATGGGCTGCGCAAGCAGAATTTCTTTTCCTATCGCTATCTATAGGCAAATAAATGTTTGCGTAACGCTGGTCTAGAATTAGGGATAACCCTCCTGAACAGATGGCCTAACCAACCATCAAAACGCGTCAAGGAAAGGTTTTCCACCAACATTTTTTGGTTTTATCAAAAAGCTATTTATTACAATAATAAATAGTTGTAATAAATTGGAATTATAGTGCAATACACTACAGTAAAACTTTTAAATTAATTGTTTGATGTCCTAAAATTTTTGATAAACGTTTTTAAGAAAATGTTTTGTTTTAAAAATTTTTTTATTCAAAATTTTTTTTATAGAAAATTTTTAGTTATACAAATTTTTTGTTACAAAAAACTTTTCTATAGAAAATTTTTTTATAATAAAAATTTTTCGATAGAAAATTTTTCTATAAAATATTTTTAGCTAAAAATTTTTTTCTATAGAAATTTTTTTTTAAATTTTTGTTAAAAAATGTTTATATAGAAATTTTTTATTTGTTATACAAATTTTTCTACCGTAAATTTTTGATTAATAAATTTTTCTATAAAAAATCTTATAGAAATTTTTCTATAGAAAAAATTTTTCTTTATAAAAATGTTTTTATACAAAATTTTTCGTTATTAAAGTTTTTCTATAGAAAATTTTTCGTTATTAAAGTTTTTGTTTAAAAAATTTTTAGTTTTAAAAATTTTCTGTAAAAATTCTTCGTTAAAAATACTTCTATAGAATATTTTTTTTTTGTTTTTCTATAGAAAACTTTTCGTTATTAAAATTTTATACACCATTTTTCGTAAAAAACATATTTTCATAGCAAATGTTTCGTTATAAAATTATTTTCCATCGAAAATATTTCGTTGTAAAAATTTTTAATAGAACATTTCTCTTTATAAAATTTTTTCTATAGACAGTTCTTCTTTAAAGAATTTTTTTTAATTTTTTTTTTATTTTAAATTTTTTGTTATAAAAATTTTTCGTTATGAAAATTTTTTATTACAAAAATTTTCACTACAAAAATTTTTCGTTACCAAAATTTTTCTAAAAAATTTTTTTCTTTTTTTTTATAGAAGGTTTTTCTTTATAAATTTTTTTCTATAGAAAATTCGTATTTAAAGAATTTTTGTTAAAATTTTTTTAATTTTAAATTTTTTGTTATAAATATTTTTCTATAGAAAATTGTTTATTTCAAAAATTTTTATTTAGAAAATTTTTCATTACCAAAATTTTTCTATAAAAAAATTTTTCGTTATAAAATTTTTTTTATAGAAATTTTTTCTTATTAAACATTTTATATTATAAAGTTTTTTATTATAAAATTTTTCGTTATGTGTATAAATATTTCTTTAGAAAATTTTTTGTTAAAACAAATGTTCGATACAAAAGTTTTAGTAAAAATAATTTTTTTAAAGAAAATTTTTAGTTATTAAAATTTGTCTATAGAAAATTTTGTATTCTAAAAATATTTCTATATAAATTTTTTGATTATTAAATTCTTTATAAAATTTCCTTCGTTATTGAATTTTTTCTATAGAAAATTTTTCGTTATAAAAATTTTTCTATGGAAAATTTTTGTTATAGAAAATTGTTTCTTATACAAATTTTTCGTTGTAATAATTTTTTAAATTAAAAATCTTTTGTTAGATAAATTGTATAGAAAATTGTTCTATATAATTTTTCGTTATAAAAATTTTATTACAATGATCGTGGTAAAATTATTCCAATTCGATAAGAGCAATAATTGTAATTAAAGCAGATGATCTGGAAGGGAGATAACAAAAAGGATAACAACAATAAAACTATAAAATAATTTTAAACAATTTTCAAAAAGCTGTTGTATTTAAAGCAATGAAAATTTTCAGACTTGTAAAATTTTATTTAGCACGTGGTCTGCTATTCTAGGGTTTCCAAATAAAATTATTACAAAAACTCATAAATTTGTCAGGACTTGGGTGGGTCTTTATAAAATAGATTTTCTTGTAACTACTCCTGCTGCTTTATTATTAAGTTGTATGTAATTTCTAATAAAATTCGTTCTAGATTATTAAACACACATTTTTCAATTTCGAAAATTTTAGAGGAATGTCTTTAATAGCCTTTTTTTTTATTACTTTTGTATATATTGTGTAACATACGTGTATGAACTAGTGTTTTTGGCACCCCCTGTTGAGGATTTAGTTTGAAGGAGATGATGACCTGATATTACCTGCCACCTAATAAAAATTAAAAACAAATGTTTCTGAAGGGAAGTGTTTTTTGGAATTTTTATTAAATTAATAGGTTTCAAATATGTTTTAAATGTAATTGTTCGTTCAGAATGATCTGCAGTGATCTATCCTTAGATCAAAATTCTAACTTGAAGACATCGAAATTATGTTAAACTTTTTGTAGAACCTATGCCTTCTAAAAAATCCATTAAAAAGAACTTTTTGATTTCTTGACAAATGAATTATAATGTTGTCCCCTTCGTAAAACTTCAGATAATCAAAAATATTTGCATCTAAATTACGATACACCATAACATTTGCATCTCAGACAAAATCACAAAAATATTGCTAACAATTCATGTAGAAAAATGCAAAAAAAAAAGAAAAAGAAAGAAAATTTAAATCAAAACAGGCGCTATAACGCAACTTTTGTTATAAATATTGTACAATAACTTTCAACACAAACAAAAAAAAACGTTCCAATCTATATTTGTCTATTTTTTGCAGTCCCTTTTCTGAACAATGCAACTGAAGTGAGAATTTTTATTTTAAATCGAAATCGACTACAAAGGGAAGTCAGTCATCATTTACGATTACAATTTTCTAAAAAAAAAAATGAAAAAAAGGACGAATCGAAACTCATACAATAACATCAAAAAGGCAAAACTTAGCAAAAGAATGAATGAAATGAAAGCAAGAAATTACTTTTCAAACGAATGAATAAATATGGATAAAAAAGTGATCAATATTTTTTACTCTTGTTATTTATATTTTTAATCTTGTAGATTTTTTTTAATTTTTTATTTGTTTGATTTTTTTTTTTTTGCAATTTCGAAAACAACAAATGATGAAAGCAAAAATAAATGAAACAAACAAAAGGCAACGAAATTTACAAATGAATGAACAAAAAGCAATTGATAAAAAGTTAGAAAAATTATTATTTGAAAAGGAATTTTTTGCGTTTTTTTTTTCTCAGTTCTTTCGAAGTGAAAAGTGTTAAAGGAAAAAGTTCAATCAATTGTTGAAATTACTAAAGAGAATTTGATATCAAAATTTTTCATTATAATTTATCGATACTAAAATTTTCTTACAGAAAGTTGTTCAATACTAAAATTTATTTACAAAAAAAATTTCGGAACTAAAATTTTATTATATAGAAAATTTTTCAGTATTAATTTTTTTTATATATATGGTAATATAGAGATTAGCTTAAGTCGATATAAGAGAATTGAGTTAAGGCGTTTGGTGCAAAGGCGCTTAAATGTGTTTAGACAGTTTTGAAAAGTTCTGTTTTTTAGCTTAAGTTTTTTTAATCAATTATGCGTAGATCAAAACAACTTATGTACACATATTTTTCTTTCCAAATTCAGATTTTTCTTTCATCATATAAAAATAACGCTTAATTTCACTTAAGCTGTATAAATGTCATTATTTTTAGTTTTGAAAAAGGGCTTAAGTAGAAAATCATAAATTCTTCCGCATTTAACAATCAGGTCTGTGATAGAAAACGATCGTTTTCAAATCGATCGATTTCAGATATATTTTTGAGATAATTTTCGGTTATTTTCCCAAAAAAATCAAACCAAATGAAAGATAAAATATCAATCAAAAGGATTAAAGCCAAAATTTTCATTTTTTTGCGGGAAATAATCGAAAATTAGCTAAAAATGTGTCTGAAATCGATCGATTTGAACACGAAAAATGTCCATCGCATAACTGCCCAGCAAAACTTTTCATTACCAAATAATGAGTTAAACAGTTAAACTATTGAACAAGAACTACTTACTCATTCGCTGTTTAAGTCATTACATTAACATGGGGATGTCATTGGAGGCAAGTACTTACCAATTGCAGAAAATTAATGACTTGGGTAAGCAATTTGAAAGCAACAACAACAACAGCAACAACTTTTTTGTTGCTGTTTTATTAAAAACATATATTTAAAACGAAATACAAAATTTTTTTTATGATCCCATGGGGGCTCGAACCCAGACCCTCCGACTGCTAGGCAGAGACTCTTTCACTGAGCTACTTCATATATTGAAAACTTAGCAGCTTATAATTAATATAAACAATTTTTATTTTTAGATCCAAAATCATGTGAAAATAACTTTGTTTTTCCCTGCTTTTTTTTTTGCTTTGTTGTAATTTTTGGAAAAATATTTTTATACGATTTTTTGTAATTATTTTAAAATTTTTTTAAAATAATTTTAAAACTTAAACAATTTAAATCTTCTTTTTTGTATAAGTTTTTACATAAGATTGACTCTTACTTACTTAAATGTTACAAGCTGTTAATGTCAAAGTCCGAGCATATTTTAGAATTCCATGGGTTTCGATCTTGTGCGAATATTCTCCAATTTTATAGGCCAAGCTTTGAAAAATGTTCCTCTACTTGGTCTTTCTATCGAAGTTTCGGACATCCTCCTCTAACATTAGGTAGTGGGACATTTCAATACTAATTTTATCCTCTTCATTGTATTTTTTTTTTCAAGAGAGCCCGTAATCCAAACCCATTTTTATCGATCTTATGGGACAACTCTCGGAACATGTTAACTCACAATATTAATGGGTGTTAAACTAGCTCCCCGGGTGATACCATGAGGAGGTGTGTGTCCACAGTTGAGATGAAGGATGACCCAGATAAGTTGGGCTTACCAAGTTAAGACCAATTAGAATCGTGTTTGGTATTTAACATCCCCTACATAATCAAAATTGACTCATGATGGTATTTTTTCATTAACGTGAGTTAGTTTAAGAAATTTTTTTTACAGAAGATAATATTTAAGTTCTTAAAATTCAAAAATCATTTAAAAAGACTCTTTTAATAAAAAAAAACTAAAAAAAATTGTTGCCCTTGGTGGGATTTGAACCGGGGCCATTCAGTTTAAATTACCATCTTTATTACAAATAAGTACTTCTGTAATAACTTATTATTTATTCGGATGGTATGTTGTAGTCGTTACAAGGTAACCAGTTATCAGAGTACTTGCCATTACCAAAGTCTAAATAAACATGTTACCAATATATTAATTCATAAATTTCTCGCAGAAATCAAACAGAAGAAAAATTACAAACAATTTATGATATCTCGAAATTTTAATTTTCGACTTAAGCTACTCTTCCATATTGCCACAGATATAAAGAAAATTATTTGGTACTTAAATTGTTGCCAAAAATTAACAGCAAAAGTGTGCGAATTAAAGAAAAGATAAAACTGAAAAATGTTATGTTCTTCTGTTCAAATGATAATCTTCGCTTTATGTTAATATTTGTTCAGACACCATAATTCGTATTTATTCTGTCTCGCGAATTAGATGTGGCTTTCGCTTATCCTAAAATTGGCGTTACTTTTCCTGATGATGGTGGCCTAATCAACCATCGAAACGCGTCAAGGAAGATTGTCCATACAAAAAAAAAAACTATTTATTACAATAATTTGTAATGTTTCGCTCAAAAATTTTTCTTATAGAAAATTTTTTGATACAAAAAATTTCTTGAACTGTATTAAACATAACTCTTGCTATATCGTCTGTCAAATCAAGTAATGATTAGAATACATTTTAAATTTTTGACATCATGGTAATGAGAACTTAATGGGCTTTCCAACGGGATATATTACTTTATAATCGTTTAAAAACTTTTCCAATTATTAAGGGTTTTCCAAAATAGTATACATCCTGGAAGACTCTCATGAGCATTTGGAATAAAAAATTTATTTATTATTAAAAACAAAAAAAAATTAATAAGTTTGACTTTTTTACCATTTTGAGATCTCAAGATTTTTAAATATCCATTATTGTTACAATGGGTTAATGTTAAGTCCCTTAGGTCGAAAAAAAGTATATTTTTTTTCATAACGTTTTTAAAACTTCTTTTTTTTGATTTTTCAATAGTTTGTTAAACGAATTATAAAACATTTAAAAAAAAAACAACAATGTCAGTAAGAACACCCCGTTATCAAAAAGAAAAACTTAAATCGATATATCTAAAGATTTTCAACAAAAACCCAATTTTTTTACCAAAGTTAGCATTTTTTATAAGCAGAATTAAAATTATTAATGCTTCTATGATAAGAAATACATATAAGAAATTTGGTTGAAATCGGATGTCGTTAACCCTTTTATTACCAGGGAAAAAAGTAAAATTTTTAAAATATGCATTTTCTTCAAAAAAGTACTAGAAATTATATGTTATAAATTTTTTTTGTCAAAATTTTTCTGTTTCATCAAATATTTTTCTATGGAACATTTTTGATCAAAAACTTTTCTATAGAAATTTGTAATAAAAAACTTTTTTTATCAAAAATTTTTTATAGAAAATTTTTTATTAAACACTTTTCTTTAGAAAATTTTTTTATCAAAAACTTTTCTATAGAACATTTCTTTATCAAAAACATTTCTATAGAAAATTTTTTATCGAAAACTTTTCTATAGAAAATTTTTTTTATCAAAAATTTTTCTGAAGAAAATTTTTTTATCAAAAACATTTCTATAGAATTTGTTTTTATCTCAAACATTTGTATATAAATTTTTTATCAAAATTTTTTCTATAGAAAATCTTTTTACCAAAAATTTTTCTATTGTAAATTTCTTTATCAAGCACATTTCTATAGAATTTTTTTTTTATCAAAAACTTGTCTATAGAAATTTTTTATCAAAAATTTTTCTATAGAAAATCTTCTTATTATCAAAATTTTTCTATAGAAAATTTTTTTATCAAACACATTTCTATAGAAATTTTTTTTATCAAAAACTTTTCTATAGAAATTTTTTATCAAAAAATTTTCTATAAAAAATTTTTTTATCAAAAATTGTTCTATAGAAAATTTTTTTATGAAAAATTTTTCTATAAAAAAATTTTTAACAAAAATTTTTGTATAGGAAATTTTTTTTATCATAAGATTTTTTACAAAAATTTTTTTATTGGTAATTTTTTATCAAAGATTTGTCTATAGATAATTTTTTTATCAAAAAATTTTTCTATAAAAATTTTTTTTATCAAAAATTTTGATATAAAAAAATTTTTATCGAAAATTTTTGATTAAAAAATTTTCTATAGAAAAAGTTTTGATAAAAAATTTTCTATAGAAAAATTTTTGATGAAAGATTTTCTATAGAAAAATTTTTGATAACAGATTTTCCATAGAAAAATTTTTCATAAAAAATTTTCTATAGAAAAATTTTTCATAAAAAATTTTCTATAGAAAAATTTTTCATAAAAAATTTTCTATAGAAAAATTTTTCATAAAAAATTTTCTATAGAAAAATTTTTCATAAAAAATTTTCTATAGAAAAATTTTTCATAAAAAATTTTCTATAGAAAAAATTTTAAGAAAAAAATTTTCCATGGAAAAATTTTAGATAAAACATTTTCTATAGAAAAATTTTTGATAAAACTTTTTCAATAGAAAAATTTTTGATAAAAAATTTTCTATAGAAAAGTTTTTGATAAAAAAATTTTCTATAGAAAAAATTTTGATAAAAATTTTTTTATAGAAAAATTTTCTATAAAAACGTTAGACATTAAAAAAAATACATATTTTAATTAAAAGTATAAAAAACGGCAACTCTGCTAACCATATTTTTGATCTGCTTTCTTTGCGCCGACCCGTGCTTTTAAGGTATTAAAAATTCATTGACCACATCATTTCTTCAGAAAACATCTAAAAGGAAAATGAAATTTTACGAGCAAATAAAGTAATTATGGTTTATGAATTCAAAATTTCTATCAGCTTTTCAAATTTATTCCTACTAAAAAACAATTACATCTGATTTCCCAACTTTTTATTGTCCCAAAAATATATTTCATTTTTATAATTACAAAACCTCCGAATAACTGCTAATTAAATTGATCCATGTTTACATAAATAAACTAAAAAAATACACACACATGTTCCCGAAAAAAATATATAATTTATGTCATTTACTAAAATAAATAATAACAAATGAAACGATACACCTCTTAAATATTTCTCATTTAAGTTAAATGACCTCCCCCTTCCCGATGAAATGGTTCATTATGATAAGTTTTTCATTTTATTTATTTAATTTTCATACGTGATATTATCAAATTAGTTATTTGACGTATTTAAGTTCGTATCGAAATGACCTTTTGCCTTTAAACGTTAGCCAACAAACCAACATCATCCCTCCCGGCGTGAAAATGTGTCCTGTTGCCAAAGAACGTCCGAATGTCAGACGAGTGGTCTAACTATTTCAGTGAATGACTATTCATTTAAAATTAAGGCTTATCTAACTGTTTTTTAGATGTTTTATTTTAATTGCTTTATATTTTTGTATTTAAACTAATACTAATACACATTTTGAATAGGATCTTCTTACCCATACTTGCAACATATACATATATTAGTTTGTCTTTGTTTATATGCGTTCTTTCATATCTTAATTCGTTTTTATATATTGTTTTTTTTTTAATTTCTTCTTCATTTTAATATTATTGGTTTTTAGTGGTGCCATTATTAATTAAATGTATCAGCATTAATTTCATTAATTTGAATGTTAGAAAATATTTTCATGTCCTTTTCCTTTTAGTGTCCTTTTAATATCATCGTCCTTTTAAAAATGTGATAATTTTTGGTTGTTGTTTTTCGGTCGTTTATTAGCATATAAAAGTATTTATTTTAATTTAGTGTTTTTTGCGTTTTAGGTTCTTCTTTTATTTTTTTGTGAATATTGAATGTATTCGCTCATCATTTTTATTGTTTGTTTTAGTTTTAGGAAAATGTTTTTAAATTAAGTTTTGCGATAAGGGATTTGTATTATATTATTGTATAATATAAAACTAAAACATTTAATTTGCTTATCGGAAGGATAGTTAAAAAATTGTTATTATGTCAAAATTGTTTTGGAGTCAAATAAAAAAACATAACACACTCAGATCTTAACCATTTTGCAATTTCGATGAAATTTTACGTTCTAGGGTGTCTCCCATAGGGTTGTCTTTATACATAAGTAGTAATTGATGTTCATAAAAAATCTCTGTCTTTTAATCCTTTTGACTGATATATTATCTTTTATTATACCCACCATCAAAAAGAATGGGGGGTATATTGAGATTGTCATTCCGTTTGTAATTTCCTTAATATTGGTTCAAAAATCAAAAACGATATATATTCTGAATCCTTATGAAATTCTAAGACGATTGAGCTATGTCCGTCTGTCTGTCCGTCTGTCTGTCTGTTGAAATCACGATAACGTCTAAACGAAAAGAGCTAGCTAACTGAAACTTAGCAAAAACATTCTTTATCTATGGGAAAATTTTGGTATTGAAATTAAGCAAAATCGGTTAGCATTTGGCCATAGCTCCCGTATAACCTCGTCTAGGCTAATCGCTTATTTGCTAATAAATGACAAATTATGACAGTTATGATGACAAAATTTGGTATCTAGAAGTTTTAGATAAGCACTAGGCAGCATATAAAATTTCATCAAAATCGGTTCACATTTAGCCATAGCTCCCATACAAAAAACTTACGAAAACAGGCTAAATTTCACCCAAAATACACTTAAATGCCAATAAATCTAAAAGTATAACAGATATAATCACTAAATTTGGCACAAGAAAGTCTTATATCAATGCCAGCCAGTGTGCAAAATTTTGTCACAATCGGTCACTATTTGACCTAGCTCCCATATAAAAAACTTACGAAAACACAAAAATTCAAAAAGAAAAGGGGATTTATGTCCGTCTGTCCGTCAGATAAAATCGTGATAGCTCCTTAACTACAAGAGCTAGTAAGACTAAATTAAGCACAAGGAAGTCTTATGTCAATGGCAGCCAGTGTGCAAAATTTCGTCACAATCGGTCACCATTTGACCATAGCTCCCATATAAAAAACTTATGGAAACACAAAAATACATAAAGAAAAGGTTGTTTATGTCCGTCTGTCCGTCAGATAAAAGCACGATAGCGCCTTAACGAAAAGAGCTAGAGGGACAAAATTTTACAAAAGTATTTTGGATATCTTGAAAAAGATGTGTGTTGAAAATGGACAAAATCGGTTCAAATTTAGTTAGAGCTCCCATATAACCCCGCCCCGGGAAACACATTAATGCTGATAAATTGAATACAATTGTAATAGCTATGACGATTAAATTTAAAATAGGGAAGTTTTATGCAATTTTTGATCAGTTTATCAAATTTTATAGGAATCAGTCCATATTTGACTTTAGCTTTCATGTGAAAAACACTCACGGAAACCAAAAATTTTAGCAAAGGCCAGTTAAAAGCTATTAAATTAGAAACTATGATAGCTATGGTCACTAAATTTTGCAAGAATAAGCTCTCTATATATACCAGCCAGTGTGTAAAATTTTGTTATAATCGGTCAACATTTGGCTATAATTCTTATATATATAACATCCCCTTTTTATATCTACAATCAAAAAGATTTGGAGGTACATTCATTATATTAAGATTGCACCTATGAAATTATATAGGCCTCAATCAATGTTCAGCCCAGACTTTATATATGATGAATGCATTAGGAACTCATAACGAAATATATGGACCTGTCGTATTACTATTAACGTGTTTAGCCTAACTACATATTAATCACAACGAAAAGTATTTAACAACTTATTAATGTAAAACTATACCTGGTTATGAGACCGAATTTTGATCAAAGTAAATACTGGGGAAACCACTAAAATATTTTTGAATGTTGAACTATAAAGCTACGGAAACCTAATTTAGTCCAAAGGTTTTACCAACAATACCAAATAGCTTAGCGATTTTTCCAGTTTTGGTGCAGATTTTGAATTAGCTGCACCCTTGTAGATATATGAGATATGTTTCTAAATTTAACACAACTTGATGGTGGGTATATAAGATTCGGCACAGCCGAATATAACACTCTTACTTGTTTGGTTTGAATTTTTTAAGGAAATAACGGAAATTTATCTCAAAAATATATCTGAAATCGATCGAACGAACGTTTTCCATCACATACCTGATAAGTTTGTGCTGATGTATGTAACGCATAGAAATATTTGTCTTAGACCCATCTTTTAGTATACCAATAGGCTTAGAATCACTGTCCGTCCGTCCGTTTGGCTGACTGGCTGGCTGGACCCCCATGTAAACCTTGTAATCAAACTACAAGTCGCAATTCTAAAGATAATTTGATGAAATTTGACACAGATCATTTTTTTCATAATCGGTCCATTATTTATGATACCTCCCATAGGTCACACTTTCCGGAATTTATATATTGGCCACAAACATAAATATTTCAAACAAATACTGCTTATTTATGTAAACAAAAATCGCTGTACCATATTTCGTTGAAATCGATCCACATTTGACCATAGCTCCCATACAAACTCTTCTTTAAAAACGCAGTAAATGAAACAAAAATCACTAAAAAGCTCGTAAATCTAAAGATAATGAGAATTTCAAGTTTGGTTTTTGCACACAAAATTTTTGTAACAAATTAAATAAATTTGCCAAATTTCAAGATTATCGGTCCACATTTGACCCTAGCTCTCATATAAGTCCAAATGACGAAAACAGCTTATATATATAAGTTTTGAGAAAATGTTTGTGTGATGGCAAAATTTAGCAAAAATTTGTCTTTATGCAGTAAAAATAACACCTTTGACCTTAGTGGTATAGGGTATCTTATGGTCGGGCTTGACCGAATATAGCACTTTCTTACGTGTTTTTAACTCATTTAATATTTTGTTTGTTTTTTTAGAACGTATATTTTCTAATCGGTCGCACAAAAAAGTATTTTTTAACTTTACTAAACCACTTAAATGGTTAGAGACGCGTTTTATAAGTTTAGCTATAGTGTTATGTCTTTATGTACTAGATATCCCAATAAATAGACTATGATCTTCTTCAACAATTTATATTAAAAAAAAATATTTTCTCAATTAACTCAAATGATATATTTATAATGGAGTTGTTACGTTTTGGTGTGAACGTTTACAATTGTTCCTGTTTGAAATGCATATGACTGTCGCAGCTGTTCTTGCTGTACATCATTAAATCGGACGACTTTTTCAAGTCTATTGGATCGTATCACAAATTTGGTCTCAAATGCTTTAGTAGAGCTCCAAATCGTATCTTGTTGGCTGCCATTTGGCATCACCATTTCGGCTAATTAAACTGCCATCAATGTTTGACTCAATAAATCTATTGTGAATGAGATGTGTAGCACCATCGCGTTGAAGCCAAAAATAGTTTATTTCAATTCCATTAAGAAATTGCACAAAAATCGGTAATCATGGTGCGATAGGTGTCTACATTGACGATAATGGCACATTGAGGCGTTCTCTACGCAAGCAGCACCAAACAAGAGTAATCAATTTATTTCGTTCAGTTGAGATTATTGTGACAAATAGAATAACATAAGTATTGGAAGATTCGAAAAAATCTCTAATTCTCTAATTTGTACCGATAAATAGCCCACCCAGACTTTGAGACCGATGTAAAACAGACATTTCTGAGCACAAGTATGAAATTGCTATGCTATGGTTGATGTAGGGTAGGGTTTGCAGTTCGGTTTTAACCGAAACCGAAACCTCGGTTTTTTATGCCTCAAAACCGAAACCGAAAACCGTAGAAAAAACCGAGGTTTTAGCTATTTATTTTTCATAATTTTTTGTTGGTATTATTCAGAAATAACAGTAGCTTATCATAAATTTGCACGTAATTTTTCTATTTAATGAAGCAGAAGAATGAAACAAGCAAAAGTTGTTTACAATGTACGAATGGACAGGTGTAAGGGGAAGACGGTATATGAACGTAAATATTCACGATTCTCATGGTAAATTTGATAACCTGGGCCGTATTTTAGGAACGTGTAATTCAAGAAACCATTAGACAAAGGCTAATGGAGTTTAATTATTCACTTGATGCAAACATCTATAGATGGAGCAGCAGCCAATATCAAATTTGTATCTGAAAATTAATTTTGAAGACGGCGGCGATGAAACTTTGACTCATTTAAAACCGATTGCCCATATACATTTGAACCTATTGGCTGTAAGAAAAATTGTTCTGTATTTCAAAAATTCGTCAGTTCGTTATAAGATTTTACAAACAAGAGTTAAAAAGCATCATAATCGTGAACTAAGTTTACTCTTAGATTTCTGCTTCTAAAGAAAGTATTCATGAGAGTTTAGAAATGCTGTCGACCTTAGATTGGCTTTATTCTCTCGACTTTGAAATTGTAAATTCTTTAAAATCGTTGCTATTTGTAAAAATTACTATTGAAGCAATTTGTCGCTCGGATGCAAATATTATTCACGCTAAAGGGGCTCTGCAGTTTCTCGAAAAGAAACAAGACTTATTTAAGAAATCTCTCATATTTAAAAAACCTGAATTATTTTCCTGAATTTTAGTATTAAATTATAACATGTTTTAATGAAGTTATCTAATATTTCCTACAAATTTAAACTGAAATAGTTTTATTTAAAAAACCGAAAACCGAACCGAAACCGGCCGGTTTTGGGTGTTTTAAAACCGAAACCGCAGTTTCTTATTTTCACCGTTTTTTGCAAACCCTAATGTAGGGGATGTTGGGTACCAAGCAAAGGTTCTGATTGGTATTATCTTGGTCGTATCAGCTGTGGATACCAACCTCTTCGTGGTATCACCCGAGAAATTACGTTAAAACCCGTTTATGTAGTGAGCTAACATGTGCCGCGAGTTCTCGAATAATAACGATAAAAAATTGGTTAGGAACTCGGGATAGTAACCCACTCCTGGAAGAAATCATTACTAAAAAAAAAAGCTCTAATTATAACACAGTACGACACTGGTTGGTACACATGAGAAATGTTAACAGAATATAAAAATAGGCTTAAAATAAAACAATACGTGACTCGGCGTTTTGCTGTAGCACGTCGGAATTTCGATTCAGAAAATCGATTTTAAAGATTCGAAGGACCGCACGATGGGCCGAAATATTTATTTAACAGGAATAAATTCATAAATTTATAAATACCTAGCCGATATTTCTAAAATTTTCACCGTGTTTTATTGCATCTCCGGCGCCTAATGCTGGCTATAAACTTTTTTAAAGTGGGAGTAGCCCCGCTCATATAAAAAAATACATTTGATCGATTTCTCTAAAATTTTCAACGTGTTTTATTGCATCTCCGGCGCTTAATGCTGGATATGAACTTTTCTGATATTTAAAGTGGGAGTAGCCCCGCCCATATAAATAAAATTATTTCATGGTATATCTGACCCACTATTTTAGCTCGGATAATCAAATTTGCTGTGGGCATCTTAACATTTAAGGTGTATAAGCATGCAAAAAATGGAGGCTATAGAAATAGTAGGCATGGCACCTTCCATACAAAACAAAAAAAATTATCTATATATTTTCGAATTAGAATTACCAAAATTTATATACATGGTTTTACTACAAATAATTATATGTGATTTCACATAAAATTGGTGCGGAATTAGGAATGGTAATACAATGACCAGGATATATAATGAAATGATATTGTTTACTTGCATTTCAACCGAGTTGTGCCGCTTTTATAACACAAAGTTTAATTTTTTTCATTTTATGACATTTTTTGCAAACTGGTGATATATGTGTATCTTGGCTTTTTGACCGTCTAGTATTATAAACATTTAATTCCAGTGATTCAACATATTCAATCTAGGTTAAATGCTTAAATTTAAACCATTTTTCAAAAAACTTCAAATAAGTAATTTCAGTCATTTTTCTGAAAAGTAATATAAATGGATCTTAGGTTGCGCGTTGACTCAAATTTGTTTCTTTAATCTTAAACATGACTAAATGGTCTAACTTTTGTAGTGGTTTGCAAAGTATGCAATCGTCTGCAATTTTTTATTTTCCTACATATATTTAAGATTTTCGCTTAAAAAAAGCTTTTACACGAATTTTTTCTTATATAAATAATATGTATTAACCAAATTTGTCAACAGGAATGATCTCTATTTTGTGCGGAAAACAACGATGTATGGCAATATAAAATTAACTTTCAATAAGTTGTCGAAATCCCCGAAAAATTGTAAGACTATGTTTTGACAAAAAAAACGAAACGAAAAATGTATTACCTTTGGCGTTGCCGTACTTCTAAGATAACAACCAAAGTTATTAATTTTTATGAAATAATATAGCACAAGTGAGTGGTTTTTGGTAATATTAAACGATTTAAGAAAATTAATTTATTCGCTTTAACTTCTTCTAGCCGGCCCATCGTGGACCGTGGAGGTTCACCTGTAACGTAATACTATTATAAAAAGTTCTATAAAAATCGAACCGCCGTGGTATAGCAGGTTAGACATCCGCCTAGCATACCAGAGGCCCAAGTTCGATCCCTGGCCAGACTCACTTGAAAAAATAAATTTTCAAAAAAGCGGCGGTTCACCTCATAACTCAGCTAGCCACTGGTTATTGAGTATTAGGCTATGTAAAACTTCTCTAACTAATGCATTTGCCGTTCGGAGCCGGCGTTAAAACGTAGGTCCCTTTCAATGAGTCTAAAAATAGAATCGGATGCAGCTCATTGTCTGAGAGAAGTACCCCTTGTTTCAATTGGAATGTTGTCGGGGAATTATATATATATGTATATAAAAATAGAATGAGTGAACCGATTTAAGTGCTTGAGCCAGTTTTGAAAAGGGAATTATATTTGGATTTGTTTTTATTAAAAAAACATATTAAAACATATTATTTCCATATCAAATATTATATTAAAGCGTCCTTAATTTTCATGTAAAATTATAAAATATCCAAAAATTTGATTTTCTTAAAATTCTGACGTGCTACAGCAAAAAGCCGAGACACGTATTTCTTTATTTTAAGCCTATTTTCATATTCTGTGAACTTTATTCAAAAACAAGTAAGAGTGATATATTCGGTTTTGCCGAATCTTGGATACCCTTCACCAATGGTGTTCCAAAAGTACTTAATGTAATTCCTAGCAATATTTGGTTATACTAGTATTATATGCAAAGAGTCTTTAAAATTAAGAGTCGGAAAACGAAAAGCCTTTCGGTGGCGTCATCATCTAGTAATGATTACTAGACTACAAGTAGAGAATGCATATTTAAGCCAGCCAGTAGCTTCGGAATAAAATGGACACATATTTTACAAACATTTAATAAAGCTCGATAGACCAGATAAACCATGCTTCAAAATGTAGATGCCCTTACATTTGCAATAGCACATCGATTTGATGAAGTTTAAGTATTCTGACATGCAACCCAAAAACGCTGTGCCCAGTGAGGGTTGTGCACTTTAATTCGTACGAATTATCCAACTAGTAAAAGTTCTTGATTAGTTATGTAAAACTCTGAAGTTAGCGGACTGATTTAGGTCAAAGCTTTAACAATGATAAGCCTTAAAATTATAGGGTATACACTCTTAGTTTTAGATACATACGTGAAATATATAGCTTTTGAATGGATGGATATCAGCTTTGTCGGAAAAGTTATTAAAGATTTACTTATTAATCTGAAGTTAGTTAATTAATTAAAATGAACACTTCATCAATAATATTTGGGATGTATTGTTCTTTCGATCTGTCTGATGGATGTTTGGAAAGTTTTGCTCTAGTTCTTTGTGCAATTTTAATGTGATTTAATTTATCAGCATTAAATCGATTCCCGGTCGGGGTTATATGGGAGATTTCACTAAATGTGAATAGAGCTCGCCCATTTTCAATATCGAACTTTTCAAGAGATCAGAAATACTTTTGTCAAATGTTGTCCCTCTAGAAAGTTTATTTTAGGCGCTTTCGCTCTGAATATCAATATTGTACAACGTCTTTATACTAAATGTCATCATCGTATCTTAGGCGAAGTTATACGGGATCAATTGTCAAACGTGAACGGATTTCTCCCAATTGCTATAAAAAAATTTAAATTTTCGTTGATATGTGAGATACTTACATACATATGTAGGTTTTGAACGGATATCATGTAATTAGCTGCATTTTTGTACTTCCTAGGAAGATTACCTATAATTTGATATATAATACATTCTCAAATGTTATCATAATGTTCAAAAGTCAGACACAAAATTAAGATTAATGCAGAGTGTCTGTCTGCTAAAATCAGATTTGTGGAGCTCCTGGATTTTACACAAAATTTTAGGATATTGGGCCACCCTGAATTTTATCATTGTCGATCAAAACGCCATCGCTTAAACGCTAAATTATATCTACCACAAATTACCGAATGCATCAGGATTTAGGTAATCTCCTGCGAAGGACGCTATTAAAATTCATCAAAATAAACACCTGAGATATCGACAAAACAGGAACTCCAAAAACTTGACTACAACAGAAAAAATTGCAGACGGGTAGACGGACGGACGGACGGACGGACGGACAAAAAACAGACGGACGGACAAACAAACAGACGGACGGACAGACAGACAAACAGACGGACGGACGGACGGAGGTCGCGAAATCGATTTTCCTGCCGATTCAAAGTTGATCGGTACAGTTTGAATGGTATTCGTAATCAGATTTGTGGAGTATAGATTTTAGAAAATCCTCACACAAAGAACGATGTCAAATTTCATCACAATCTGTCCATAAACACCTGAGATATTGCTGAAAGAATACTTACAAAATGTAAACAAAATTTCTTAGACACGTACTTTGGGCAATTTGCTGTACATCAAATGTAGTGTTATGGCGATGTCTCAATTGTTTATGGACCGCTTTTGATAAAATTTAATAACGTACTTGGCGGGGGAATTTTCTAAAATCTGATATAAAATTTATGTAGGTCCGTGCTAAAGGAGGATGGTTTGTCCTATTTCTGCATTTAATTTTTTCAACAAACATTCTCTAATGCGTACTTTGGCCAATTTGCGATACATCAAATTCAGTGTTTTGGCGATATCTCAGTTGTTTATGGACCGATTTTGATAAAATTTTACAGAGTGCTTTGGGAAACTATTTCCTACAATCTGATATATTATCACATGTACAACAGAAATATCTATTTTCTCTTGTTATTTAAAAGTGTGTTTCAATCAAAAATTTTAAAATTTTCGCCTAATTTTTGGTATTTTTTCGATATTTTCGGTGTTTATAAACCGAATTTAATAGCGTTCATTGCGGGAGAATTTCTTAAAATCCTATATAAATTTTATGTAAGTCCATCCTCCAGGGGCTTCAGAAACTTGATTTCAACAGACAGACAGGCGGACATCGCTTAATCGATTCTCCTCCCGATTCTGAGTCGATCGGTATAATTTTTATGGGGTCTACGATCACTAATAAAAAAATTACAAACGGAATCACAAACTTATAATACCCTTTCACCTATTGGTGAAGGGTATAAAAAAATAGATTCTGTCGTACTGTGTAATTAAAGTGTTTTTGAAATTGGGGAAGCTTAGCCTTTATTTATTTGGGGTCATCGATTTTTCATGACAAAATTATGAATTGTTATGAATTAAGTGGCGAATTTTGATCAAAATTATAAAATAATTATTTTTTTAGAATGAAATTTTAACCCTCAACAGATATGGGGACAAAAATAACCCAAAAACTTTGAACAGCCACAAAATCTGAATCGAAGCGATATTAAAAAAAATTGCTAGGAGAATGTTTTTACAAAATTTCATCTCAATCGGAGATAGTGTAATTCTGTATGTGTTTGAAAATTTAAAAAATTAATTTGACTCCTATGCACTATAAACATTACCACAAATCCAAGGAAAGGGTACCCTATGATGGTGAAAGATATTATTATAAGTTATAATTTATAACCTTAAAATGGATTATACGCCTACAAAATTTTTACTCGACTCAAAAATACTTAGAGGGAAATGATAATAGATATAAAAAATTGTCTATAGTAAAATTTACTATTTTATATCCTTTTTTAGAATTCATACAATTTTATTTCCTCTATCGATTGAAATACATAACAAGGGATTAAAAAAAAATATTCTTACAAAATTATCACGAATATTAGCATGTTAAAACCTCTAAAATATTAATATGAAACAACAATGTTGATTTTTTATGGTTATAAATTAAGATATTGAAAAAATGTATTAAAACAAATAAAAAGAAATTTAAGACCTTAACACAAAATTAAGGAGGTTAATTTGCGTTTATTAAAATATGAAAAAAATACATAAAAAACAACATATAATAACGATTTCATAAAACGAATACAAATGAATAGATATTAAATTTTGGTAAATTTATGTCTTGGAAAATTAGTAACTCATTAAGTTAAGAAAACCATAAGGAATTTATTATTTACAAAATACATTTTTTTTAATTTAAGGTTTTGAGGCATAAAACATCTGACTTAAGAACGATTACCAGAAAAATACTTATTTTAATATCCTTTGCAAGCTTAAATTATTATCAAAGTTTAACAATCTTGTTAATTTCGGCCAAAAAAAAAAAAATAACAAAATATTGGCTTGTAATTTGCAACATTTATCACCTTTACAACATAAATAAATAAATTGAAAAAGTCCAAAATGTAAATAATGAATTTTACATGCAAAACAGTTTTGTTTCTTAAAATAAATATCGAAAAAAAAATTTTTGACTCGAAAACGAAAAAAATGTAAATTAACAAAAGCCAAAAAAGGGCCAACAAAAAATGTAACATTCATTAGGCATTTCTTGTTATCACATTTAGCACTTAACGGCTCGTAAAAAACTGACTAAATTGTGGTAAAACAATTGTTTGTTTATGCAAAAACCCAAAAAAAAGAAGAAACTGAAACTGAAATACACAGCAAGGGGTCCCACACTCCTTTTATGAACTTACTCAAAAGGATACCCAAATGACTAAAACGCTAAAATGACTTTAAATTGAGGGATCTAAAATTTGGCTTTTAAACTCTGGCATTATTTAAGCTAAGAGTTTGTATGTTTTTCGTCTTTAGCCAATTAATGAAGAAAAATTGCATTTTAATGACACGTAACATGTTCGCATTCGTACAATTTCGACAAAAATGTGCAAAACAATTTTGTTAACAAAATTCATTTTGTTTAAAGTGTTGACAGGCTAAGGAAAATATGTGTAAAGAAATTCAATTTAATTTAGATATCAATTTGATAGATGGAAAAGTAGATAAATTATTTTCTTATAAATTTTCGTTGCTGATTCATATATAGAATGACTATCTCGAAAACGGCTCTAACGAATTTGATAAAATTTGGATAGTGGGTACCTGTTTTGATGTATAGGTCTAGTGAGAAGGGACTTTTGGAACCTTTGCCTCTAAGAGGGTAAAAAATCGAAAATGATATATCTACTAAATTAATATGCATAGAAAGAAAATTAAAATTATGTTTTGAAAAGCTGTTAAAATAGGCGGACAGGTGTTTGGTACTTTTTCAGTCTAAGCCCGATAGGGGGTAAAAAAGGGTGAAAATAGTTTTTTTGGTACCATTTTTAAGCCACTCTTATCTATTGAAGCAAACAATATAGAAAAGAATTTTGTAATGCAATCAATAAATGTGAGAAAAATATGGAACACGTATTTGGTACTTTTTTGATTTCGGGGGGAAAAAGGTATAAAAGGGATAACAGCTCATGAAGTAATATGAATAGGAACAATATGTTAACTGCGTTTTTATAAAAAGTACCGAATTCAATTGGTACCAAATATGCATATGTAACTTTTTAGAAATAAGGGGATAAAAGGGGAAAAATTGGTAAAGTTATAACTTTTTAACAAATGAATGTTTTTCTGTCTGAATGTCCTTAATAGAATAGTAAACTATGCATTTAACCATGTTATGCTTATGCAATGATCTTTAGCTAAAGTTGTTACGCATGAGCCAACGAACGTTTCTTAGTTGGTATGAACAATTTCCGATAGGTGGCGCCACTGAAAATTACTCAAAGTGAATTAAATTGTAAGCTGTGCATTTGATCATGCAAAGATCTTTAGCAAAGTTGTTGCACATGAGTCGACGAAGGTTCTTTGTTGGTATGAACAATTTTCGATAGGTGGCATCACTGAAATTTACTCAAAATGAATTAAATCGTAAACTGTTCATTTTATCAGGCTATGATCTTTAGCAAAGTTCTTACGCATGAGTCGACGGAGGTTTCTAAGTCGGTATGAACAATTTTCAAAATTATTCATATTAAACTATGCATTTGATCATGTGTTGATAGGACAAAATTAATAAAATTATTCAAAATTAATTGAATATTTCTGTACCGTTTTTTCTCTAAATTTATTTTATTTAGTTAGTACTTTATAAAATAAAATATATGAAAACTTTAAAAGTCGCCTCGAAATGCTTATCATAAAGCTCCGAGCAAGGCTCGGTCCCCCAGGTACTATTAAATGAAAGGCTTATTTGTAATTTACTGGAGTACTTTATATAAATAATTTTAAAAACAAAGCTTCAAAGCAAATGTTTCTTATAAAGTATTCAAAAACATTCTAGGTTTTCTTTATTTTGTCACTTAATTAGTGTCTAAAAGTCAACAATTATCTACCAAAGTCGTCTATGTCTTATGAGTCGAGGCAAAAAAAAAGAACTAAACTTAAACGCTTACACGTGACCCTTGACATAAAAAGTTAGGGTGCAATATTTTTGATTAAACCCTTGACGTGTAACGCAATGGCTACAATTAATTTGGCTAAAAACAAGTAGGAACGAATAAGAGCACGTCAAGCTCGACTATATGATACCCTATATTACTAAGGTGAAGACTTATAACAGTAACCCACAAAATTTAAAATTGAATCAATACAGAGTGGCCGATTTTTACATTTAATTAAAATTGCTATTTTTGAATGTGCAGTTCTGATATTAAAAAAAAGTTTTTTATTTTATAGACAAATTTTTGGCAGAAAAATTAACAAAAATTTTTCAATAGAAATTTTTTAAAAAGTTTTACTGTAGTGTATTGCACTAAGATCCCAATTTATTACAATTATTTATTATTGTAAAAAATAGTTTTTTGATAAAACCAAAAAATGTTCGCCAACAAAGCAACAACAAAAGTGTGGGAAATAAAGAAATTATAAAACTGAAAAATGTTTATGCGTTTCTAAATATTCAGATGATAATCTTCGCTTTATGTTGATATTTGTTGGACACAATAATAATAATTCGTATTTATTCAGTCACTCAAATTATACACAATGTGTGGTTTTCGATCTGTCTAGAATAAGGGATAATCTTTCTGAAGAGGTGGCCTAACCAACCATCGAGGAAAGGTTTCCCCACCAACATTTTTTGGTTTTATCAAAAAACTATTTATTACGATAATAAATAATTGTAATTAATTGGGATCTTAGTGCAATACACTACAGTAAAACTTTTTAATTAAATGTTTGATATCCCAAAAATTTTGATAAACCTTTTTAAGAATTTTTTGTTATCAAAATTTTTTTTGTAGAAAATTTTTCTATAGACAAATATCGAAAATTTTTTTATTGAAAAAAATTTCTATCGAAAATTTTACTATAGAAAAATATTTTCAATGAAAAATTTTTCTATAGAAAAATATTTCGATCGAAAATATTTCTATAAAAAAATATTTCTGTCAAAAATGTTTATCAAAAATTTTTTATATTTTCTATTAAAAATTTTTCTATAGAAAATTTTTTTATCAAAAATGTTTCTATAGAAAATATTTTTTTTAACAAACATTTTTCTACACAAAATTTTTTATCAAAAATTTTTCTATAGAAAATTTTTTTATCAAAAATTTTTCTATAAAAATTTTTTATCCAAAATTGTTCTATAGAAATTTTTTTCTAAGAAAATTTTTTTACTAAAAATTTTTCTATCAAAAACTTTTTTATCGAAAATTTATCTATAGAAAATTTTTTTATCAAAAATTTTTCTATAGAAAATTTTTTTATCAATATTTTTTCTATAGAAAATTTTTTTATCAAAAATTTTTCTATAGAAAATTTTTTTATCAATATTTTTTCTATAGAAAATTTTTTTATCAAAAATTTTTCTATAGAAAATTTTTTTATCAAAAATATTGCTATAGAAAAATTTTTCTACTAAAAATTTTTCTATAGAAAAATTTTTCTATCTAAAATTTTTCTATAGAAAAATTTTTCTATAGAAAAATTTTTCTATTAAAGATTTTTCTATCAAAAATTTTTCTATAGAAAAATTTTTCTATTAAAGATTTTTCTATAGAAAAATTTTTCTATCAAAAATTTTTCTATAAAAAAATTTTTCTATCAAAAATTTTTCTATAGAAAAATTTTTCTATCAAAAATTTTTCTATAGAAAAATTTTTCTATCAAAAATTTTTCTATAGAAAAATTTTTCTATCAAAAATTTTTCTATAGAAAAATTTTTCTATCAAAAATTTTTCTATAGAAAAATTTTTCTATCAAAAATTTTTCTATAGAAAAATTTTTTTATCAATAATTTTTTTATAGAAAAATTTTTTTATCAAAAATGTTCCTTTAGAAAATATTTTTATCAAAAAATTATTTTCTATAGAAAATTTTTTTATCAAAAACTTTTGTATAAAAATGTTTTTTATCGAAAATTTTTTTATCAAAAATTTTAATTTAGAAAATATTTTTATCAAAAATTTTTCTATAGAAAATTTTTATTATCAAAAATTTTTGTATAAAAAAGTTTTTTATCGAAAATTTTTGTATAGAAAATTTTTTATCTAAAGTTTTTCTATAGAAAAATATTTCTATCGAAAATTTTTCTATATAAAATTTTTCTATATAAAATATTATAATCAAAAATTTTTCTATATTAAATTTTTTTATCAAAAATTTTTCTATAGAATTTTTTTATCGAAAATTTTTTTATAGAAAAATTATCAAAAAATTTTTACAGAAAATTTTTTTATCAAAAATTTTTCTAGAAAAAATTTTTATATCAATCATTTTTCTATAGAAAAAAAATTTCTATATTAAATTTTTTTTTGTCAAAAATTTTATTATGGAAAATTTTCTTATCAAAAATTTTTCTATAGAAAATTTTTTTATCAAACACTTTTCTATAGAAAAAAATTTTCTACACAAATTTTTTTTTAAAAAATTGTTTTATCAAAAATTTTTTTATTGAAAATATTTCTGCAGAAAAATATTTTTTTTTTTTAATTTTTCTATAAAAATTTTTTTTCTACAGAAAAATATTCCCAGTAAAACTTTTCATTACCAAATAATGAGTTAAACAGTTAAACTATTGAACACGAACTACTTACTCATTCGCTGTTTAAGTCATTACATTAACATGGAGATGTCATTGGAGGCAAGTACTTATCAATTGCAGAAAAGTAATGACTTGGGTAAGCAATTTGAAAGCAACAACAACAACAGCAACAACTTTTTTGTTGTTGTTTTATTAAAAACATATATTTTTAAACGAAATACAAAATTTTTTTTATGATCCCATGGGGGCTCGAACCCAGACTCTCCGACTGCTAGGCAGAGACTCTTCCACTGAGCTACTTCAAATGTTGAAAACTTAGCAGCTCATAATTAATATAAACAATTTTTATTTTTATATCCAAAATCATGTGAAAATAACTTTGTTTTTCCCTGCTTTTTTTTGCTTTGTTGTAATTTTTGAAAAAATATTTTTATACGATTTTTTGTAATTATTTTAAAACTTTTTTAAAATTATTTTAAAACTTAAACAATTTAAATCTTCTTTTTTGTATAAGTTTTTACATAAGATTGACTCTTACTTACTTAAATGTTACAACCTGTTAAGGTCAAAGTCCGAACATATTTTAGAATTCCATGGATTTCGATCTTGTGTGAATATTCTCCAATTTTATAGGCCAAGCTTTAAAAAATGTTCCTCTACTTGGTCTTTCTATCGAAGTTTCGGACATCCTCCTCTAATATTAGGTAGTGGGACATTTAAATTCTAATTTTATCCTCTTCATTGTTTTATTTTCAAGAGAGGGTTACTAGCCCGTAATCCTAACCCATTTTTATCGATCTTATGGGACAACTCTCGGAACATGTTAACTCACAATATTAATGGGTGTTAAACTAGCTCCTCGGGTGATACCATGAGGTGGTGTGTGTCCACAGTTGAGATGAAGGATGATCCAGATAAGTTGGGCTTACCAAGTTAAGACCAATTAGAATCGTGTTTGGTATTCAACATCCCCTACATAATCAAAATTGACTCATGATGGTATTTTTTCATTAACGTGAGTTAGTTTTACAAATTTTTTTTACAGAAGATAATATTTAAGTTCTTAAAATTCAAAAATCATTTAAAAAGATTTTTATCGAAAAATTTTCAATAGAAAATTATATTTTCATCGAAAATTTTTCTATTGAAAAATATTTTCATCGAAAATTTTTCTACAGAAAAATATTTCTACGAAAAAATATTTGCATCGAAATTTTTTTTATAGAAAATGATTTTTGTCGAAAAATTTTCGAAATATCTAAAAAATACTTTTCGTCTAAAAAATATAAAAATCAAAATTTATTTCTGTTTCGTAAAATATTCCCAATTTGGTTACATTAATTTCAAACAATGTCGTGGCAACAATGTTTGTGATTATATTTCTTTGTTCTCTCGAACTGTATATATTTTGTTGCTATAAATTGAACTTTGATTTTATATTCTTGTATATTTTGTTTTTGTATTTTCTTTAACAAAGCGACACCGACAGACTTTGCAAACATCCATAGCAACTAAATGTATTTAAATCCCATTTTCACGAGTTTCATTAATGATCGTGATATTTGCGAAAATTACAAAAAGTCTTCGGCTTCTGGTGGTATGGGCTCCCTCCGCCTAATAATATTCTTTTGATTATAAAAGTATTAGAAATTTCGATAGTGTTATTAAATTTTGTTGAAAGACACGGAATAAAATAGAGAATTAAATATCTTTTAATTGCTTTTAAGCAATAGTATTTATATGTATGTATTTACAGTTATCATTACCTTTAGATTTAGTAAAATTGTCTATTCAGGAGGTTTTTATCAGAAGGGGTTGAATCGATTTAAACAAAAGAGGAATGCAAATTTATGGCTTTGAGGACCGTAAATTTATATTCTGGGAAGAATCTTTTTAGGAGGTACCCGAACATCTTAAAAGTATCTCGAAAGTTTTAAACATCATTAATTTTTTAAAATGACACATATGACCAATTTTTAGACAAATTTGTCATTTTCACTTTATGTATTTATATTAATTCAATTTAAGTTTTACCTAAAAGAAACTATTACTACGCCCACTTTCTTTTGATTTATCTTAAATCAAAAATTGCTGCACGGATATTCTTAATGTTTGACGATTGTTTGATAATGGTTTGTCGGTTGACTGGCGATTTTTTTACAATGTTTAAATGATTGTTTGATGGCTATTTGATGATTGTTTTATAGTTGTTTGATGATTGATTGACGACGGTTGGTGTTTTTTAATGATTGTTCGGTAATTGTTTGACAATTCACTGGCGATTGTTTGATGGTTGTTTGATGATTGTTTGACGATTGATTGGTGATTATTCAAAGAAAAAAATATTTGTTTACATTGCGATCTGAATAGCTCCTAAAACGTTGATCACACAAAAAATTGTGTTAGCACGTCTCAAAAAAAAAATTTATGAAAAAATTTTGTTTTGTTTACTGTTGACTAGTGTATTAGCCTTTTTCAGGCCACTTTAGTAAGTTTTAGGATAAGAAACTATATCTTACAAAGTATCCAAACACTCAAGTGTATGGTACTTTGATATAAATACTTTCGTATATCAAACAGCTTTTGTATGATAGTGTAAGATTATATAATGAGTAGATTTTAGTTATCGGTTTTATTTTAAAATTTATACAATTTTAGATTAGGTACTTACTACTGATATAAATAAAATATTTGATAAGGATATTTAGAAAAAATGTAGAAAAATTCCTTTTAAAATGTTCTTTTAATTTTTTTTTTGGAATAGCCGCTAATGAATTATTTATAACTTTCTTTTTTTATGATTAACATTTTTGATATCCTTTTTGACCATAAAAGAGTCAAAAGTGTGGTTGGCGTGCGTGTTAGCCCTCAAAAATAATTATTTTGGCCTTTCTTTTCAAATGTTGATGGTTATGTATGTATAAGTATTTGTAAGCGTATCTAAATGCTAATGTGTTAGTTTTTCTTGTTCACACCCTTAATTAAGCGTATGCGTGTTTTGGTCGTTACCGCTGTCATTTTCGGTTTTTCGTTTTATTAGTTAGAAAAACTAAAATAATTTGTTTTTAACTTTTTTATGTTATTAAGATTTCAATGGTCTTTTATATGTATATTTTTGTATATGTATTTGTATAATAGCACAATGGGACTAATCGGTCTTTTTATAAATTTTATGAATAATGAACATTTTCAAGTTTGAACCAACTAAGACAACATTTTACGTAGATATGTATGCGAGCTTTAAAGGAACTAGAACCATAAACTGTGAGCTCAAGGGGTCATTGTCTATAAAGTATAGAGGCAAAAGGGGGCATTTATTGAACCCTGGCATTGAGTCGCTTACCATTTTCACACTTGTCAAGAAATTATTTTTTCGAAGAAAATCTAAAAATTACAAATCTTCTTTAAAATAAAAGTTATTCGCACTTAATCTCAGTCTATTACGTTTTTTGTTAAAGTAATAGATAATTTATTGATAAAAGCCACAAGATGTTTGTGGTGACAACCAATTTCTCGACGCTTTTCGATGGTTGGTAAGGCCATAATCTTCAGCAGGTGTATTCCTACTTTTAGACAGAACAAAAAACTCGAATTATTACCTATTTTACATGCACAATCATTACGAATTATGTAAAAGGTAAATGTTTATATTATCGACTAGTTTTTATCAATAAATTGTGGGAATAATTTTTCTTTTGAATAATATTTACTATTGCGGCAATTTAGTTATTATAGCTAGCTCATTAAAACTTAGTAAAAATATTCTTCATCTCTGAGAAAATTGAAATTGGGCAAAATCGGTTAACATTTAACCATAGCTCCCGAATAACCTCGCCTAGGCTAATCGCTTATTTGCTAATAAATAACAAACTAGCCATAGCTATGACGATAAAATTTAGTATATAGACGTTTTACATAAGACCTAAGCAGCATATAAAATTGCATCGTAATCGGTTAACATTTAACCATAGCTTCCATACAAAACACTTAGGGAAAAAGCCTAAATTCCACCTGAAATACACTTGAATGGCAATATATGATAAACTGTTATAGCTATGGCCACTAAATTTAGCGGAAGAAAGTCTTATGTGAATACCAGGCAGTGTGACAAATTTTGTTACAATAGGTCGCCATTTGACCATAGCTCCCATATAAAAAACTTGCAGGAAAACAAATTTCCAAATCGAATGGGGGGCTTAGGTCCGTCAGAGAAAATCGCTATAGCGCCTTAACGAAAAGAGCTAGAGGGCTAAAATTCTACAAAAATATTTTCAATATTTTGAAAAAGTTGTGTAATCGGTTCACATTTAGTTAGAGCTTCCATATAACCCCACCCTGGGAATTACATTAATGCTGATAAATTGCATACAATTGTAATAGCTATGAGGACTTTAGAATAGAGAAGTTTTATGCAACAATTGGTCAGTATATCAAATTTTATAGGAATCGGTCCATATTTGACTATAGCTTTCATATAAAAAACACTCCCGGCAACCAAAAAAATGTAACAAAGGCCAGTTAAAAGCTATTGGATTAAAACTACCCAGCAAAACTTTGGTAATGGCAAGTACTCTGATAACTGGTTACCTTGTAACGACTACAACATACCATCCGAATATATAATAAGTTATTACAGAAGTACTTATTTGTAATTAAGATGGTAATTTAAACTGAATGGCCCCGGTTCAAATCCCACCAAGGGCAACAATTTTTTTTTATTAAAAGAGTATTTTTAAATGATTTTTGAATTTTTAGAACTTAAATATTATCTTCTGTAAAAAAAATTGTAAAACTAACTCACGTTAATGAAAAAATACCATCATGCGTCAATTTTGATTATGTAGGGGATGTTGAATACCAAACACGATTCTAATTGGTCTTAACTTGGTAAGCCCAACTTATCTGGGTCATCCTTCATCTCAACTGTGGACACACACCTCCTCATGGTATCACCCGGGGAGCTAGTTTAACACCCATTAATATTGTGAGTTAACATGTTCCGAGAGTTGTCCCATAAGATCGATAAAAATGGGTAAGGATAACGGGCTAGTAACCCTCTCTTGAAAAAAATACAATGAAGAGGATAAAATTAGAATTAAAATGTCCCACTACCTAATGTTAGAGGAGGATGTCCGAAACTTCGATAGAAAGACCAAGTAGAGGAACATTTTTTAAAGCTTGGCCTATAAAATTGGAGAATATTCGCACAAGATCGAAATCCATGGAATTCTAAAATATGCTCGGACTTTGACCTTAACAGGTTGTAACATTTAAGTAAGTAAGAGTCAATCTTATGTAAAAACTTATACAAAAAAGAAGATTTAAATTGTTTAAGTTTTAAAATAATTTTAAAAAAGTTTTAAAATAATTACAAAAAGTCGTATAAAAAATATTTTTCCAAAAATTACAACAAAGCAAAAAAGCAGGAAAAAACAAAGTTATTTTCACATGACTTTGGATCTAAAAATAAAAATTGTTTATATTAATTATAAGCTGCTAAGTTTTCAACATATGAAGTAGCTCAGTGGAAGAGTCTCTGCCTAGTAGTCGGAGGGTCTGGGTTCGAGCCCCCCCCCATGGGATCATAAAAAAAAATTTGTATTTCGTTTAAAAATATATGTAAAAATATATATAAAAGTTGCTGCTGTTGTTGTTGTTGCTTTCAAGTTGCTTACCCAAGTCATTACTTTTCTGCAATTGGTAAGTACTTGCCTCCAATGACATCCCCATGTTAATGTAATGACTTAAACAGCGAATGAGTAAGTAGTTCGTGTTCAATAGTTTAGCTGTTTAACTCATTATTTGGTAATGAAAAGTTTTACTAGGTATATAGCTATGGCCAAAAAATTTATATAAATTATATAAATACCAGCCAGTTTATAAAGTTTTGTGACAATCGGTCAACATTTGGCTATAGTTCTATTATTAATAACTTGGAGTGGCAGTTGAAATTTGTATGCGGACAACCCCCAGATTTGCTTGAAATGCTAAAAAATAATCCCTTGAAAATTTGAGGTCAATAGGATGGGGGAAAAACGTGCCCATATCAAGCCCAAAATTGCAAAATACCTGATTTTTTTACTTTGATTGTAATTAACTTAATTAATACTTTGGAATAAAAAACTCCAAAGTAAGACATGATTTATAATTCTAGGGCCTGTAAGTACTAAATAGCTAAGTTTCGTCAAAATATTATCAAATTTGCTTAGTTCTTTCATACTAGAAAATTTTACTTTTTTCTCAGGTAGGTTTCAAAAATCATTTTTTGATTTTTTGAAAATTTTGTTTAACAATTATTAGAAATAATAAATTATCGTTTCAGATTCGTAAAAGAAACAAAGAGGAGAATAAAACAAAGAAAAAATGGTATCGATATCTAGAACCGTTTCGCCGTACCTACAATTTGAAATCTTAGAATTTCGCGAAAATTACATTTTTTGGCCATAATTTAATTATATGCTTAAATCAATTTTAATAAAAGTAATAATAAATATTTTTGCTCAGTCTGTGGAGAATATACGCAGTAATGTCTTTTTAATATTATAAAAGTTTTTTTTCCGGGGTCAAAGGTCAAAATTATTTTTTTTTTTTTAATTTTCCATAGCAACATAGCAGAATATTAAAAATATATTAAAGAATTTTAATCCAAATGTAAAAAAGTATTTATTTTAACTTACTTGTTTTTTGATCAAAGATCTTCTTATTCTACCCCAATGTGTAAAGCAAATGTTGTAGTACATTTTTAATTGTACCATGAAATGTGTTAAGTACTTTTGGACATTCAATCTGGTTTAGCGTTACGTATTTCCGCCGGATATGACAACTTGTTTTAAATAATTGTGTTTAATTGTTAATAATTTTTCACTTTTTATTTATTTACAGATTATGCAAATGAAATAATTTGGTAAGTCTTTCAAACTTTTAAATATTTATATTAAGAATCAACAAATGATACCCATCACTTCAAAACAATTGTCATAACAAAAATCCTTAAAAAGGATCAAAATTTCCTAAGACGAACAGTAATGAAAAAATATGAAATCAAATAAATTTAATAACCGGGGATTAGCATATAAAATTTTTTTTCAAAATTAAATCTTTGATTTTAATACAAAATAGCTATGACGACTGTAAAAAAATAAAAATAAAAAATTTTGAGTGAGATTAAAAAAAAACGATTTCCTTAAGTAGCAATTATGACACTTGATATGCCACAAATCATTGTTAAAAGATGCTTAAACTGAGCTAAGGCTGTTTCAAAGGCTCTAGTAGCAAGATGTGAGAAGTAGATTAAACTGAAGAAATAACAACCTACTTAAGTTTCTCAGTTCGTTTTTTCATTTTGAAAATAGAAAAACATTTTCTTAAAATTAAAATCACTCTAAAAGCTTAGAACACAGAAAAAGTGGTTTCTGATGTAAGATTTTCTAACACAAGCTAAGAGGGGTTGGTATGTAGTTCTTCTTCTGGCATTTGTATCCTTGCTAAATTATCATCTTAGATGTGGTTAATAGTCGTTGTTGTTTTTCCTTGCCTTTGTACAATATTTGTCTGTATGTTTGTTTTTAAATATGTTTGTTTTTCAAAGCACTTAAAAGTCTAAGGGGAATTTTTTGTTTTGTCTTTTTTTCTTCTGCTAATGTGTGTTAAAAAGTAAGAGACGACTAAAGTTGAATTTCGTGTTTTTTATTACCATTTTTTGCCAGGGGGTTCAAGAGGCGCTTTTTCTGCCAAGATGTTTGTTTAAAAACATATTAAAAAGTACTTTTTTGGCTGGTTGTTGACAATTGTCACAGATGGTTTAATTGTGGTAATTACACATAGTAAATCCTTAAGGATTCTATTTAATATTTTCATCATTTCATACTTATTCCTTCATGCAGAACAACTTTTTAACCTAAAACTTGCGATAATAACCACAAATAAAACAGAGAATATCTAAGTAGGAAAATTACTCATATGTGTCAAGCACTAGACATATGAAGTGGCTTTTTAGAAAGACATTGGTTTAGATCATCTGTTTTAGTTCTAGTTGAATTCTAACTAAGCTATAGATCAATCCAAGTTCTAGATAATTAAACTGTGTACAATTTTGACAAATTTTTTTTTTACCAACAGAAGAGTGACCTAGTGAGTTAAGATAAATTGAGTACACTGACCGCTATTTAAGGTTAGTTCTAGTTTTCTAGCTTTATAGAAAAATGGCGGAGGTTGAGCAATAAATATTCGCGTTACTCAAAAATTGTTTATTTTCTGGAACTAATTAAAAAAGTCGAAATTTTCTATAGCAAAATTTTTATTTTCTATAGCGAAATTTTTATTTTTTATAGAAAAATTTTTAAATCTAAAGTTTTTCTATAGAAAATTTTACGATATAAAAATTTGTCTATAAGAAATTTGTGATATAAAAATTTTTCTACAAGAAAGTTTTGATATAAAAATTTTTCTATAGAAAATTTTTCGATATAAAATTTTCTATAGAAATTTTTTATATCAAAAAATTTTCTATAGAAAAAATTTTATATCGTCAAATTTTCTTAGATTTTTATATCGAAAAATTTTCTATGGAAAAATGTTTATATAGAAACATTTTCTATGGAAAAATGTTTTTATCTAAAAATTTTCTATAGAAAAATGTTTATACCCAAAAATTTTCTATAAAAAAATTTTTTATATCGAAAAATTTTTTGTATCGAAAAATTTGCAATAGAAAAACTTGGGTGTCGAAAAATTTTCTATAAAAAATTTTTGATATAAAAATTTTTCTATAAGAAATTTTCTATAGAAAATTTTTTGATATGAAATTTTCTATAGAAAATTTAGGTGTCGAAAAATTTTCTATAAGAAATTTTTGATATACAAATTTTTCTATAAGAAATTTTTGATATAAAAATTTTTCGATAGAAAATTTTTTGATATTAAGTTTTCTTCAGAAAAATTTTTATATCAAAAAATTTTCTATAGAAAAATTTTTATAACGAAAAATTTTCTATAGAAAAATGTTTATAACGAAAAATTTTCTATAGAAAAATGTTTATATCGAAAAATTTTCTATAGAAAGATTTTTATATCGAAAAATTTTCTATAGAAAAATTTTTATATCGAAAAATTTTCTATAGAAAAATTTTTATATCGAAAAATTTTCTATAGAAAAATTTTTATATCGAAAAATTTTCTATAGAAAAATTTTTATATCGAAAAATTTTCTATAGAAAAATTTTTATGTCGAAAAATTTTCTATAGAAAAATTTTTAATATCGAAAAATTTTCTATAGAAAAATTTTTATATCGAAAAATTTTCTATAGAAAAATGTTTATATCGAAAAATTTTCTATAGAAAGATTTTTATATCGAAAAAATTTCTATAGAAAGATTTTTATATCGAAAAGATTTCTATAGAAAAATTTTTTGTATCGAAAAAATTTCTATAGAAAAATTTTTTGTATCGAAAAATTTTCTATAGAAAAATTTTTATATCGAAAAATTTTCTATAGAAAAATTTTCTATAGAAAAATTTTTATATCGAAAAATGTTCTATAGAAAAATGTTTATATCGAAAAATTTTCTATAGAAAAATGTTTATATCGAAAAGTTTTCTATAGAAAAACGTTTATATCGAAAAATTTTCTATAGAAAAATGTTTATATCGAAAAATTTTCTATATAAAAATTTTTATATCAAAAAATTTTCTATAAAAAAATTTTATATCGAAAAATTTTCTATAAAAAAATTTTATATCAAAAAATTTTCTATAGAGAAATTTTAATATCGAAAAATTTTCTATAGAAAAATTTTTATATCGAAAAATTTTCTATAAAAAAATTTTTGTATCGAAAAATTTTCTATAAAAAAAATTTATATCAAAACATTTTCTAGTTCTGTTCTAGTTCTTTTCTAGTTCTGTTCTAGTTCTGTTCTAGTTCTGTTCTAGTTCTGTTCTAGTTCTGTTCTAGTTCTGTTCTAGTTCTGTTCTAGTTCTGTTCTAGTTCTGTTCTAGTTCTGTTCTAGTTCTGTTCTAGTTCTGTTCTAGTTCTGTTCTAGTTCTGTTCTAGTTCTGTTCTAGTTCTGTTCTAGTTCTGTTCTAGTTCTGTTCTAGTTCTGTTCTAGTTCTGTTCTAGTTCTGTTCTAGTTCTGTTCTAGTTCTGTTCTAGTTCTGTTCTAGTTCTGTTCTAGTTCTGTTCTAGTTCTGTTCTAGTTCTGTTCTAGTTCTGTTCTAGTTCTGTTCTAGTTCTGTTCTAGTTCTGTTCTAGTTCTGTTCTAGTTCTGTTCTAGTTCTGTTCTAGTTCTGTTCTAGTTCTGTTCTAGTTCTGTTCTAGTTCTGTTCTAGTTCTGTTCTAGTTCTGTTCTAGTTCTGTTCTAGTTCTGTTCTAGTTCTGTTCTAGTTCTGTTCTAGTTCTGTTCTAGTTCTGTTCTAGTTCTGTTCTAGTTCTGTTCTAGTTCTGTTCTAGTTCTGTTCTAGTTCTGTTCTAGTTCTGTTCTAGTTCTGTTCTAGTTCTGTTCTAGTTCTGTTCTAGTTCTGTTCTAGTTCTGTTCTAGTTCTGTTCTAGTTCTGTTCTAGTTCTGTTCTAGTTCTGTTCTAGTTCTGTTCTAGTTCTGTTCTAGTTCTGTTCTAGTTCTGTTCTAGTTCTGTTCTAGTTCTGTTCTAGTTCTGTTCTAGTTCTGTTTTAGTTCTGTCCTAGTTCTGTTCTAGTTCTGTTTTAGTTCTGTTCTAGTTCTGTTCTAGTTCTGTTCTAGTTCTGTTCTAGTTCTGTTCTAGTTCTGTTCTAGTTCTGTTCTAATTCTGTTCTAGTTCTACTGCACTTTCACTGACTTCAAAACCACTGTATTCCTAAAGCTTTCACCTTAATTTTAATATAATTATTTTATTATTAATAAAAATAATTTTGTTTTTGGTTTTAAAATCTTTTGGCAGTAAATCTTATTTTTATCACACTCATTTTCTCCCTCTTTTGTAACAAAAGGGTTAATTTGCAGGAGTATTTAATTGTGTACATCATACTTAAACCCGTTTTCCCTTTTAACTTGTAATTGTAAATTGTGTATGTGTTTGTTTAAAAGTATGATTGTATGGGTATAAGTTAAAGTAAACGTTAATGCGTTAATGACAACTGCGTATAATTACAATTTTACTTCTGTAACTTGTTAAAGGGATATAGGAAAGAAGTCATATTGTTGCTGGTTGTGTGCTCCTTCCTTACACATCCTTTGGCATATTTTTGTGTATTTGCGTTTGTTGATGTTGTTATTGTTAAATATTACACTGTGTAATTATTTATTGTGACTTTTAATTTCAATGACTATGAGTACGTGCATAGTCGTCCTTTTTGTAATATTAAGTTCGCTTGTGTAAAAAGTGCGTGTGTGGATTTTTTTTTTCATTTACCTGTTAATTTCCTTAATATATTAACCCGTTTTTGTTTTAATGCTTCCGTTTGTTTCCTTAATTAAGTTGTTTATGTTTGTGTCTTTTTTAACATTTACTGTCATATTTACTTTTTATATTTTTTGTGGGTATTTTTTTACGTAATTATTGTCCTTTTTTTGTGTTGTTTAAATTTATTTACCCAAAATAAAGCTGGTTTTTCAGGATTTTTATTGTAATTATTTAAGGTGATTTTAAGAGGGTTTTGTTTGTTATTTTTTTATGCAGCCTAAATTGGACTAATGAATTATGTCGTAAAAGAGTGTTTAGATGCTGGTGGAAGGAGTGTTGCGGAAGGATCATGAATTGTCCTTTTGTTTTAATTGTGACTTTATTTGGATGTTTTCCAAAAAGGTTTAACAAAATTATGAGTTTTGTGTCAAAATTTATGTTTAATTGTGAGTATTTTTTAAAGAGTTAAAAAAATATGACATGAAAAGAGGTCATATTGAATGTAAAATCCCTGACTTTTGTCATTATATTTTATAAATTTTTTATGTGAAGGAAGGAGGCTTCATTTAAATTGTAATGAATTTTCTCCTAATGAACATTTGTCTATTTTTAATTCATTTTGAGATTGAGGATATTATTAAATAATCCGTTCATTTGAACTAAAATTGACCATTTTAAATTTTTTCATTTATATGACTAGAGAATCTGGAGATAATAAACGAGAGATATCTTTTAGACTTAAAGACTAAGGTTTTAGTTTGCTAACAGTACATAAATTATCTGCATATATTTGCATAATCAGTCTCAGTTTTTTCTCAAAAACTGTTTAGTGTCAATTTTAACTTTTTTTTATTAAAAATTGATGCGAGTTTGGATAAAATATAACTTTTTAAATAAAAACATGTTAAACGAAATATATTTTCCTTTAAAGAATGAAATGTCAGTATTATAACATTATAATAATTTTCTGCTTATAATTGCAAACTTAGACCAAAATCAATTCCTGGTGACTTTTAACAGCTTTCGAATTATAATAAAGAAAATTAAATTTAAAGTAATGTATAAAAAAACTTTTTTTAGTCGAATCAATATTTAAAGATGATTTGATTTGAATGCTGACCGCGACTAGGCCTCAATTGGATCAGGCTCTTGATCCAATTTTGACATACTCTCTCAAACATTTTGGCAGTTATCACATCTTCAATATTAGCTAAAGATATGAGTCTTAACATAGACCCATAAAAAGTACTCTAAAAACATTAAATCCTAGGATCTAGGCGGCCATAAGCCGATCCCGCCTCTCAACAATTTCGACTATAGTATGTATCTAAAAAGCATCGATTTCGAACACATAAACCGCTACATCAGGTGGCTTAGTTCGTTAGTAAGTCGACTACTAAGCTAAATATATCACATTGAGCCTGGGTTCGATCCCCAGGCTCAATTTCTGTACTTATTAATTTTAAATTAATAATATTAGTTACCACAGCATCCTCTACTGGCAATAAGCCTACATCAATAACACGCTGTCGATGTAAAATAATTAAAATTTACTGTAGAACAAAAAGCTTAAACAACGTATCTTAATAACAACAAATATCGCAACTTCTAAAAATAGTAAAGCTTTATCTTTCCTTTTCACCACCTTTCTCCTCTCTACTATTCCCTTTCCGAAAAGGAACCAAATTATATTGTTCTTTACAAAAATTGACCGTTCTGCGTTTCACTAGTAGTACGATTGTTAAGGTCTAGTTTTTCCCGGAAAAAGTAGGAACATTTGCTTGGAAGAGTTTCGAGCACTTATGAATTTTAAGGTTAGAACCACTCAGTCTATTGCTGATTCAATATTACATCATGTTAGAGTATCAGTTCACGCAAATTATCCATGTTTTTCTGAACACGCCGATTTTGGATTGGAGAAATTCGTCCTTATTGTAACAGCTATTACATAATTTATCTATAACACAGCCTAAGAAGGAAAATGTTGCCTTACATTTTTTAGTCAATTTGTATATTCCAGATCTTATATAGGGCTCCAATTCTTCACTTTTCAAAATCGTGTTACTCAAATTTTCTAAAAAATTGATATCTCGAAAACTAAAGCTGATACAAAAAAGTGAGTGAGAGGCATTGAAGACCAATATTACATGCATACAAACTGACTAAGAAATCTAAGGCACCAAAAAAAGTTTTTATTTTGTCTGCCTAGAAAAATTTCGGTTCTTGTCTAAAACCAAGAGGAAACCCCTACAAAACTAGACCCATAAGTCACAGAGACCCCATATTTTAACATCAAATGTTTATGGTAAATTTTTCCCTAAAATTCCCCCAACCCTTGCAATTTTTGCTCCTTTGTAACTCCCCCATTTCGAATTATTTCTTACTTTAATAAACAATGATTTTTTAAATTAAAATATACGACCACGACGAAGAACAATCCACAAAAAGTACAAACGAATAAAACCAATATTTTTCACATGGGAGAATTTGTAAGCAATTGCAATTTGCGCTGCAGCAATAACAAAAAAAGTGAATCAGGCACAAAAGAAAAGCTTTAGCAAACAAAAACAAATTGAAATGAACACAAAACTCACACTTTTTGCAAAAAAAAAAAAAAAATCATCCTTAAAATCACTTAAACATACAGACAACGATCACGGGGAGAAAACAAAGGTTTAGCGAAAAGAAAAATAATATAAAAATTCTATATGAAAATATATAGAAAGCTACGATTTTATATAGAAAACAATATCTATGTGATTATTTGAAATGTAATTCGTAAGTGGGTGTGAGTATAAGTTCTTTTTTTAAATGCACCGCAATCAAGAAACAATCGACACTAGAAAACAAACAAATTACACAAATACATTTGAAAGTACATATTTATGTATATTTATATAGAAGCCCAGTGGGAAAAATCTAAAGACTTGCTTCATTGATGCCTTTAGACCAGAGTTGCCGTTTTTTATAATGTCTATAGAAATCTTTTTTATCAAAAATTTTTCTACAAAAATCTTTTTTATCAAAAATTTTTCTATAGAAAATTTTTTTATCAAAAATTTTTCTTTATAAAAAAATTTTGATAAAATTTTTTTTTATAAAAAATTTTTATATCAAAAAGTTTTCCTTAGAAATTTTTTTTATCAAAAATTTTTCTGTAGATATTTTTTTTATCCAAAATTTTTCTATCGAAATTTTTTTATCAAAAATTTTCTATAGAAAATTTGTTTGTCCAAAATTTTTCTATTAAAATTTTTTTTATCCAAAATTTTTCTATGGAAAATTTATTTATCGAAAATTTTTCTATAGAAAATTTTTTTATCAATAAATTTTCTATAGAAATTTTCTTTATCAAAAAATTTTTCTATAGAAAATTTTTTTATCAAAAATTTTTCTAAAGAAAATTTTTTTATCAAAAATTTTTCTATAAAAAATTTTGTTATCAAAATTTTTCTATCGAAAATTTTTTTATGAAAAATTTGTATAGAAAATATTTTTATCAAAGATTTTTCTATAGAAAAGTTTTTTATCCAAAATTTTTCAATAGAAAATTGTTTTTCAAAAATTTTTCTATAGAAATATTGTCCAAAAATTTTCTGTAGAAAATTGTTTTAAAATTTTTCTATAGAAATTTTTTAACAAAAATTTTTCTATAGAAAATCAATAATTTTTCTATAGAAAAATGTAGAAAATTTTTAATCCAAAATTTTTCTGTAGAAAATTTTTAATCCAAAATTTTGTTATCAAAAATTTTTTTGTCCAGAAATTTTTTTATATAAAATTTTTCTATAGAAAATTTTTTATCAAAATTTTTTAAATAGAAAATTTTTTTATCAAAAATTTTTCCATAGAAAATTTTTTATAAAAAAAATTTATCAAAAATTTTTCTATAGAAAATTTATATCAAAAATTTGTCTATAGAAAATTTTTGTATCAAAAATTTTTCTATAGAAAGTTTTTGTACAAAAATTTTTCTATAGAAAATTTTTGTATCAAAAATTTTTCTAATAGAAAAATTTTTAAAATAGAAAATTTTCTTATCAAAAGTTTTTCAACAAAATGTTTGTTATCAAAAAATTTTCAATAGAAAATTTTTTTTTATCAAAAATTTTTCTATAGAAAATTTTTTCATCAAACATTTTTTTATCATAAACTATTCTATAGAAAATTTTCTTATCAAAAATTTTTCCATAGAAAATTTTTTTACCAAAAATTTTACTATACAAAATTTTTGTATCAAAATTTTTCTATAGAAAATTGTTTTCTCCAAAAATTTTTCTATAGAAAGTTATTTTATCAAAAATGTTTCTATAGAAAATTTTTTATCAAAAATTTTTGAATAGAAAATTTTTTTATTAAAAATGTTTCTATAGAAAATTTTTTTTATTACAAATTTTTCTCTAGAAAATTTTTCATCACAAATTTTTCTATAGAACATTTTTCATCAAAAATTTTTCTATAGAAAATTTTTTATCAACAATTTTTCAATAGAAAATTTTATTATCAAAATTTTTCTATCGAAAATTTTTTTTATGAAAAATTTTTATAGAAAATTTTTCTATCAAAATTTTTTTTATTGAAAATATTTTTCTATCAAAAATGTTTCTATAGAAAATTTTTTTGTCAAAAATTTTTCTATAGAAAATTTGTATCAAAAATTTTTCTGTAGAAAATTTTTAATCCAAAATTTTTCTGTAGAAAATTTTTAATCCAAAATTTTTCTATAGAAAATGTTTTTGTCCAGAAATTTTGTTATCAAAAATTTTTCTATAGAAAATTTTTTTATATAAAATTTTTCTATAGAAAATTTTTTATCAAAATTTTTTAAATAGAAAATTTTTTTATCAAAAATTTTTCCATAGAAAATTTTTTATAAAAAAAATTTATCAAAAATTTTTCTATAGAAAATTTATATCAAAAATTTGTCTATAGAAAATTTTTGTATCAAAAATTTTTCTATAGAAAGTTTTTGTACAAAAATTTTTCTATAGAAAATTTTTGTATCAAAAATTTTTCTAATAGAAAAATTTTTAAAATAGAAAATTTTCTTATCAAAAGTTTTTCAACAAAAAGTTTGTTATCAAAAAATTTTCAATAGAAAATTTTTTTTTATCAAAAATTTTTCTATCGAAAATTTTTTTATCAAACATTTTTTATCATAAACTATTCTATAGAAAATTTTCTTATCAAAAATTTTTCCATAGAAAATTTTTTTACCAAAAATTTTACTATACAAAATTTTTGTATCAAAATTTTTCTATAGAAAGTTATTTTATCAAAAATGTTTCTATAGAAAATTTTTTATCAAAAACTTTTGAATAGAAAATTTTTTTATTAAAAATGTTTCTATAGAAAATTTTTTTTATTACAAATTTTTCTCTAGAAAATTTTTCATCACAAATTTTTCTATAGAACATTTTTCATCAAAAATTTTTTATAGAAAATTGTTTTATCAAAAATTTTTTTATAGATTAGTTTTTTATCAAAAATTTTTCTATAGAACATTTTTTTATCAAAAGATAATTTTTTTTAGAAAATTTTTTAATCATTTTTAGAAAATTTTTGAATAATTTTCTGTAGAAAATTTTTTTAATACTTTTTTTTTTTCTCTAGAAAATTTTTTATTACAAATTTTTCTCTAGAAAATTTTTATTACAAATTTTTCTATAGAAAATTTTTTGTTATCAAAATTTTTTACAGATTTTTTTTTTCTGCAGAAAAAATTTTTCTATGGAAAAATTTTTTTTAAGGAAATTTTTCGAAAGTAAAAAATGTCAAAAATAATAGTGTCGTGGCAACAATGTTCGAGATTTTATATCTTTGTACTCTTGAGCCATGCATTTTGTTGCTGTAAATTGGATTTTGATTTTGGTCGTGATATTTTCCAAAATTACAAAAAGTCATCGGCTTCTGGTGGTATGGGCTGCCTTCGCCTGCTTTAGACTAACATGTAGTTCCTTTCCAAAAGTGTTCGATATATTTACAAAACTTAATACTAGAATCAGCCGCCAATGTCTTCCCTTCCAAAAATATTCTGTAGACCAACTTTAGCCCTATGCAGACGTTTTTATATGAGAGTGTTCAATCTCAAATAAAACTGTATTTCTAAGTTTAGTAAGCATTCTTGGTTTTGCTTTTTTTTTGAGTACCTACAGGTAAAGAAAAATATTTGCTGCAGACTATAAAATTTACCCTTGTAGAACCAACTGTATCCTTAGAAGAGGAAAAGTAATGTGTCTTATATTTGCAACAGAAAAAACCTTAATTATATTCGACTTTGAAACATTTTAATTGAAATCAGTTGATCTTCTAAAGATTTTTTAAACATCTGTAGACCTACTAACGTTCTATTTACGTAGTCTATCCATGTTTATTGATAATAAGTCCAGAAAGCGTTGGAAGGCCTTCTCTCTCACATTACTATTAGCATATCTCGAATTTGTAACCTTTTCCTGTTGGGTACATTTTAGCATGTTCAAATGCATAAATGTTTTCTCAATTACTTGCACACAAATTCAAACTAACACATTGAACTTCGTGCACTTATACACACACACACATTAACAAATAACTTGCTGATGCTCTTGATTGCTTTGCTTATGAAAAGAAACGCAAGACAATAACAAAACGATAGAAATACCAAGTAGTTGGAAGAGTATCTAAAGATAAAAGGATAACAAGAAACTAGAAAACAATAATAACAACAAACAAGTTAAGTAAAGTTCAATATCCACTAAAAGCTAACACAGATACGAATTCTCCTATACACAATACTCCTCTTAGCTCCAACCTTAGCCCCTTTTGTTTTAAAATTAAGGAAAATCAATTCTATAACAAAGGCTATGTCTGTGTGTGTTTAAATGATGAAGGAAAAATCTTAGTTAATATCAGGATATGTGTCACTATGTGTGTGTTTGTGTATATGTTAAAACTGCAATTGTTTGCAGTGTGAGTATACCACTTATTGGTTACACTCTGAAAACGTTTAAAAAATTATTCCCATATGAAAAATGCACAAACATCCTGATGATTGCGTTCTTTTCGAACGTCTCTTCTTTATTTTACTTAACTCTTATACATTGTAAGTGTATCCTTGTTTGTGTGAATGGAATTTACTTCAGATAAGCACAAGCAATCAAAAGTCACAAAAACATCTAGATGAATTTAGGTAGGCAGGTGTTAAAGAATCTAAACTGAAGTAAATTTGTTCAAAACAAAAAAAGATACAAATCCTTAAATTGACCTCATTGATGAGATAGATCAAATTGGTGGCCTGGGGATTGCACAATTAATCGGAAAGACGAGAGGTTTCCAGTGCAACCAGAGGTTGGTTTTAGCTTTCTTCATAACTTTGTTTGATTCCTTGCTTGGGTACATAGAGTCCAGAATAAGCTTTTGTACAATATTTTAGCCCATCCGTGGTACATGAACTATTCAACTAATTCATTGCGATTTGATTTAACAATATCTTCATGGAAAAGCTATAGCTACATATAAGTCTTATTCCCACAATAAACCTTTGATATCTTTAAAATTCGTTTATGAATTGGGAGGTAAGCTTACTGGTTTTTGATACATCCTGAGCCAAATTGGGGGTCATCGGGTTTTTCCCGAATAAGACCAAAGCCAGATAAAAAAGTTTTATTTATATAACACTAGCTGATTTTACCCGGCGTTGCCCGGGTGGGCAGTTAAAGTTTTTAACTTATTACTGTGTTAACACTTTCTTTAAAAATTAACAATTATGAAATATTTTTATTAATTTTTTAAATTGAATCCTTTTTTAATGTATTTGGTAAATATGGTAAATTTTTCTTAATGTATAATCCTAACTTGGACTAAAAAAAAAACATTTAAAAAGAAAGTCGTTCTCAAGATATACAATTTTAAAGAAAAGGGGTCCAAGGTCACCGTTGGTCCATTTTCAAAAAAATTCAAAAAGCGAAAAACTATCCTATAGTATGAAAATAACCACATTTAAAACTTTAATCAATTAGGTTAAATCATTTTCATCTTATCATCCCTATTTCTCATTTTTAATATTTGACTTTATGGGATAGGTCACGCCCACTTGAGATAAAAAAAAAATCCAAGCCTATTTTACCCACCGGTCACACACATACAATCAAAATTTTTGAAAAATCGGTGATCCATATTTGTCACTTTTAATATATGACTTTTATGGGAGGGATTTCCAAAAAAAAAATGTAGCCTATTTTACCCACCGGTAATTTAATATATACTGTAAAAATTGAAGAAAAATCGGTCGGCTCGGTCATCCATATTTGTCGTTTTTAATATTTTTCTTATATGGATGGGGTCACGCCCACTTGCGATTTAAAAAAACTTGCTTATTTTACCGGTCACATCTTACCATACTGTCAAAATTTCAGAAAAATCGGTCGGTGGGGCCACGCCCACTTGAGATTTCTGAAAAAACCCTTGTCTATTTTAACCACCGGTCATACCTTACTACACTGTCTAAATTTCAGAAAAATCGGTCGGTTTGATCATCCATATTTGTAATTTTTAAAATCAGACACGCCCATTTGAGATTTCGAAAAAAATCTGATTTATTTTACCCACCAGTCACACCTTAATACACTGTCAAAATTTCAGAAAAATCTTGCTTCATTATCTGCTAAATTTGTCAATTTTATTATGTAAGTTATATAGGAGGGGTCACGCCCACTCGAGATTTCTGAAAAAACCCTTGCCTATTTTAACCAGCGGTCACATCATGCCATACTGTCAAAATTTCTGAAAATCGGCCCTCTCGGTCATCTATATTTGTAATTTTTAATATATGGGTTATATGGGAGGGGTCACGCCCACTTGATATTTCAAAAAAAAACCTAGCCTATTTTAACCACCGATCACACCCTACCATACTGTCTAAATTTCAAAATAATCTGGCAGCTCAGTCATTCATATTTGTCATTTTTAATATATGAGTTATATGGGAGGGGTCACGCCCACTCGAGATTTCAGAAAAAACTCTATGTTATTTTAACTAATGGTCACACCATACTCCACTGTCTAAATTTCAGAAAAATCGGTCGGTTGGATCATCCATATTTGTATGTTTTAAAATCTGACTTATATGGGAGGGGTCACGCTCACTTGAGATTTAAAAAAAATTTGATCTATTTTATCCATCGATCACACCTTAACATACTGTCAAAATTTTAGAAAAATCGGACCTCTCGGTCATTCATATTTGTCATTTTTAATATATGAGTTATATGGGAGGGGTGACGGCCACTTGAGATTTCGAAAAAAATAAGCCTACAGTCACCAACGGCCACACAATACTACACTTTCAAAATTTCAGAAAAATCGGTCCGCTAGTTTCGGAGATCCTTCCCAACAAACAACATACAAACAGACAAACAGGCGCGGACATTTTTTTATAGATATAGAAGAAGAAGATAGATAGAAGATTAATTATGTTGTGGTTTCCTTATATTATTTGGTCTTGGAGCGGGTCTCTTGCGCTGTTGCCATTATTTATGCTGATGCTCATACATGAATTGGTCTTCTTCTGTTATCCTTGACTTCTAGTGGAGCATAGGACCTCAACCACTTTACATCGGACTCTATTGTGAGATGTTAGGCATACCTCATTTCAAGAATAGCCTTCTGCTTGCAACTTTGCATCAATTGACCTTCTCCAAGTTCTATCAGATGCACCAACATGACTGCCTTACGACTGGCCTATCCATCGCAATTTCCGTTGACATGCCTTTAAATAAGAAGGAATTTCTGTAAGAATTTGTTTGCAAAGGTTTGCAGGCGCTTATCAATGGCATTTGTTCATTTCCAAGTTTCGAAGCCGTAATACAGTATATGCTTGACATTTGAATTGTATATTCGTAACTTGGTTATTGATATTTACCGAGATTCCTTAATAAATCAAAAAATGCCAAATGTAGATTTTGCCTTATTATTGCGCCACCTTTTGTAGATACCAAACATCCAATAACCTCGATATCTACATTGATTTGTGTTTACGGGTTTGTGCCATAGCCTCCAGGCATAATCTTTGTCTTAGGCATATTGATTTTTAGTCCATCTGCCTGAGATTAAACAGTGATAGCTTTAGTATTTTCTTGATGGTGGCCTGAACTTTGGCTTACAATACATACGTCATCAGCGTATTCCAAGTCCTCGAGTTGTTTAAAGGGTGTGCGTTGGATACCGCGTCTACCACCCAGTAAGAACATTGTCAAAAGCTTGAAATATGATGACTTTTACATTTGATATCAAACGTTTTTTTCAAACTTTTTTCAAACCTGAACAGATGTTTGAGATTCACATTAATTTTCAAGTGAGGGTTCAGTTGAGAATAAACGTTTGAAAAATTATAGTTTCTCAAATTGGGAATAAAGGTTATTCTCAAATCATTATCAAACCCTAAGATGATTTGAGAATAATTTGAAAAATGGTGTTATATAAATTTGATATCAAAGCTTATTTCAAATTTTTTTCAAACATTAAAAAAATAATTTATGTTAAATAAAATTAATTTATTGATTCACTGGAGCACCGTCGCAATGTGGGTTGTGTCTCACTGTTCTATCGTTACTACTTTGGAATGTGCTCTAACGAAATTAGGGAACTCATTCCCGAAACTCGAACTTTTTTACGCAACACACGTCATTATGCTAGAGCACATTCCTTTGTGGTCGATTGGCCGGTAGACTGAACTACACACTACAGAGAAAATTCGTTCTTTAGTCGTACAGTTCGTATGTGGAATTCGCTTCCCGCAGAAATTTTTCCTGCCAGTAGCAATATAGGTAAATTCAAATCAAATGTCCACAAACACTACTCCATCTATCCTCCTTCCCATAACCTATTTTCCTAGTTCCAACACAATGAATCGCATAAGTAGGGGTCGTCCCCTAAGTGCTGGTCCTAAATTAAAAAAAAAAAGTTCCTTTTTTGTTGAGAACGCTATTATTCTATAATCAGTATCAAATCAGTATCAAACATTTGACCTTTGAAAAAAGATTTATTTTCAAATTATCCTCAATTTGAGAATAAACCTTTTTTCTTACTGGGCAGTGAATGCCGAGCGCACTACTACTACTTTAAAATTAAGGACGGCTATGTTGACATCACAGGCTTTTTTCAGCATCTCTGGTTTTTGAATAACATCTATTAGGTTTTTGAATAACACTTTTATATATTAAGGTATCCAGATGCAAAATGATAGTTAATCTGCTTAGGATTATGGTCCATTTGGCTTCTCATTTTGGAAAGTTCCACGAGATATTTGTCTTCTTCTAATAGTTTCGTAAAGAATCTGAGACCTTGTCCTCATAAACTTTGCGGTAAACAGCACAAAGTCTTCTGATCTCTAAAGTTAATATTCAAAAAGTTCATTTTCTGGCTTGATAAAAATAGTTCTATGGAATTATTTCTAAAGACAGAAGACGAATAATATTCGTCGCTTATGCTCATTAGCTTTGTTTTTGCAATATTTATACTGAGCCCTGTTAAAGAAATGCTAGTGTTTGTGTGCTGGAATTGATGTCTTCATATATAACTTCAAGGTTCAAATATAACTTGCAGATTCTATGTTGCTGATTGTTCTTCTTTTACTATCCTTTTCCTAAACGATCCTCTTATATCAGACTTTATTACAAGATGTTAGGTAAATGTCACTTCATAAAAAGTTTGCTGCTGGCATCTCCGCATCAGTTGACCTTCTTCCAGTAGCTGCAATAACACGACGACCTCTTCCCTGAGGATTCCATTGAAGCGCTTGTGGAGAAATGCTGATATTTGGCCTTTGAAGTATGTGGCCTATCTGCCGACATTTCCGCTCATATGCCTTTACAGAAGCAAGGATTTGGTTTCTTATGCGTTTTGGTCATTATATATTTAGAATTTGCAGTTAGCAAATCCCTTTTACAATAGCACCTCTTTGATCTCCTTTACATTTTAGGCATCCAAGATTTCTTTATAATTTAATGTATCGAAGGCCTTTTCGAAATACCAGCTTAATTGACGCCAAAGTGTTCACATGATCAATGCAATTTGTATACCCTTCACCAATATAGGTGGTAAGGGTATTATAAGCTTGTGCTGATGTATGTAACGCATATAAATATTTGTCTTAGACCCATCTTTAAGGCCTTTAAGGCCTAGAATCACTTTCTGAGTTGATTTAGCGATGTCCGTCCGTCCGTCTGTCTGGCTGGCTGGACCCCCATGTAAACCTTTTAATCAAACTACAGGTCGCAATTCTAAAAATAATTTGATTAACTTTGGCACAAATCATTTCTCTGATAATGGGACCATGGCTATTGAAATTCGTCAGAATCGGTCCATTATTTATAGTACCTCCTATAGGTCCAACTTCCCGGAATTGATATATTGGCCACAAAAACTAATATTTTTTCATGAAATTTTAAACAAATACTGCTTATGTACACTTAAATCGCTTTACCAAATTTTGTTGAAATCGATCCACTTTTGCCCATAGCTCCCATACAAACTCTTTTCTCTAAAGGCACTAAATGAGACAAAATTCACTAAAACGGTCCTAAATCCGAAGATAATGAGAATTTTAAGTTTATTTTTGCATACATAATTTTTGTAATAACTGTAATCAATTTACCAAATTTCGAGATAATCGGTCCACATTTGACCCTAGCTCTCATATAAGTCCAAATGACGGAAACAGCTTAAATATATAAGTTTTGAGAAAATGTTTGTATGATGGCAAAATTTAGCAAATATTTTTCTTTATACATTAAAAGGAACACCTTTGACCTTAGTGGTAAAGGGTATCGTATGGTCGGGCTTGATCGACTATAGCATTTTCTTACTTGTTAGCTCTAAATTCTTGTTAGCTCTTGTCTTGACTTTCGTGCTGGAGGTTCCAACAACCAATAGCTTATTTTATTATTTCTTTCCAGTTCCTGCCGTGCTACATGTCACCCTTTGTCGAAAAGATAGTTACATTACCTTTTTTAAGATCATTTGGAAGAGTTTTATTTACCCAAAAGTAGATTTGGTCCTACATTGCCAGGGACACAGGTTTTGTTGGGCTTTAGTATTTAATAGCATAGACAATTTCTAGTGATTTCCACATAATTTTGAAAATGTAATGAGAAACAATTTGTAATCTACTTGTTAATATTTAACACACTTTTTAGACTAACCCCCTAAAATAAAACCTTAAAAGTTTAGCAAAAAAAAATTGCAGAAATCTCAAATACATTTAGAATTTTCAGCAAAGATGCCAATTGACTCTGTAGCGTAATAAGTGGGATGAGTGTTTTCATAAGAATCCTAAACAACTAAAGAGACTTCATCAGCACCAACAACAACAGCAGCTACAACTTTCACGAAACTAAATAAAAATTGCAAAAAAAAAGAGTTGCAAGTGTTTGAGAACGTTTTGTTGTTATTTCTAGGTAACAATTTTCCAATTTAAAACAAAGTGTTCACAATATCAACAACAATAATAAAGACTCTGATTTTTGTTGTAGTTGTTGTAGATTCAGACTTGATGTCTGATAGATAGACAATATAATCATCAACATCATCATCTCCCAGTTGTAACTTTAGATTGGTTGCACAAATTGTTATCAAGTTTCTTTGTGTGCAACAACACAACACAGCAATAATAACAAACGAACAATGAACGAATAATGATGCTGCTGTTGCTGATGCTATTGCTGCATTGGCAGCAATCTTTAGTTTGACTTTTGAGATTTAGTTTAATAGACAGGAATTGTTGATGTCATCGAGGCTTTATATGTATGTATATTGTATATGTGTACATGAGTGTGCAGAAGATTCAATAAAGAATTGTTATACTTTTAATACAATCTGTAAAGCTCACATCAAGGAAACAAAGTCGGTGATCTAAGAAAAGCTAGATCCCTTATGTAGCAGCCAATTTATTTGTTAAAGGAGGATGGTTTCCTAATTCTAACAAGAAAATTTGAGACATTTCTCAATGTTAGACTGATTTTAAGGTGGTTGTACTAAATTGAAATTACACTTCACTACTTCTCGTGAGTAATCAAAAAACATAGACAAAAATTACTCATCGGTAAGCCCTTCCCACCACTATTATCTGATATATCTCGACAGAAACAGAAATTTTGTCTGTAGCTTTCAACAGATCTTCATGTCTTATGCGATTCGGCCACCATATATTTAAGATTTACCGTAAGCATTTGCTTGCAGGCATACATCTATGGCATAATGGTCATACAAAATTATGGACTTGACATTCGAAATGTACATTTGTAAGTTATTACTTGCCCAAATTTCCAACTTGGTCGGAGAATGCGATGCAATGTCCTCGTCGGCTCTACCTTTTGAAGTTACCATCCAATAACCTCGTTATCCACTTTAATGTACGGTGAAGGGCTTGTGCCGTAGAACACAGGCATAGTCTGAAAATATTGATTTCCAGCCCAGCTGCCAGAGATTCAAGAGGTAAGGTTAGGTTTAAGTGGAAGTCTGATAAAACAAAACAGACTCACTTAGACTTCAAAATCGATTGTGTCACCACTAATGCTGGTAAAATAAAATATCACTAGATTTGTCCGTTGAAATTCCTAATGCGCTTTAAAAGGCTCTTAAGACGGCAGATATCAATAGCAGCCAGATCGTCTAGGTTGCTAAAGAAAAGTGACCCCAAAATTAATACACTACAGTTCGCAAAGGCCGGCCAAGTTCAGAGGCAAGTATCGAAAAAATATTTCCTCGAACAGAGTGAAAGTTAAACTTATTTTCATAGAAGTACGAGTCTAATATTGTTTTTATTGATATTTAAAAATATTTGCAATTTCATACAATTAAAAAAAAATACTGAAAATTTGGTGGAATGATTTTTAATTTTTCAAAAACTTACTCTTAATAGGGAATTTTTCAAAAATTTACTTTTTAAAGAAAATTTTTCAAAAATTTACTTTTTAAAGAAAATTTTTCAAAAATTTACTTTTTAAAGAAAATTTTTCAAAAATTTACTTTTTATAGGAAATTTTTCAAACATTTACTTTTTATAGGAAATTTTTCAAAAATTTACTTTTTATAGGAAATTTTTCAAAAATTTACTTTTTATAGGAATTTTTTCAAAAATTTACTTTTTAAAGGAAATTTTTCATAAATTTACTTTTTATAGGAAATTTTTCAAAAATTTACTTTTTGTATGAAATTTTTCAAAAATTTACTTTTTATAGGAAATTTTTCAAAAATTTACTTTTTATAGCAAATTTTTAAAAAATTTACTATTTATAAGAAATTTTTAAAAAATTTAATTTTTATAGGAAATTTTTTAAAAATTTACTTTTTATAGGAAATTTTTCAAAAATTTACATTTTATAGGAAATTTTTCAAAAATTTACTTTTTATAGGAAATTTTTCAAAAATTTATTTTTTATAGGAAATTTTTCAAAAATTTACTTTTTATAGGAAATTTTTCAAAAATTTACTTTTTATAGGAAATTTTTCAAAAATTTACTTTTTGTAAGAAATTTTTCAAAATTTACTTTTTAAAGGAAATTTTTCAAAAATTTACTTTTTATAGGAAATTTTTCAAAAATTTACTTTTTGTATGAAATTTTTCAAAAATTTACTTTTTATAGGAAATTTTTCAAAAATTTACTTTTTATAGGAAATTTTTCAAAAATTTACTTTTTATAGCAAATTTTTCAAAAATTTACTTTTTGTATGAAATTTTTCAAAAATTTACTTTTTATAGGAAATTTTTCAAAAATTTACTTTTTATAGCAAATTTTTCAAAAATTTACTATTTATAAGAAATTTTTCAAAAATTTAATTTTTATAGGAAATTTTTCAAAAATTTACTTATTAAAGGAAATTTTTCAAAAATTTACTTTTTATAGAAAATTTTTCAAAAATTTATTTTTAATAGGAAATTTTTCAAAAATTTACTTTTTATAGGAAATTTTTCAAAAGTTTACTTTTTATAGGAAATTTTTCAAAAATTTACTTTTTATAGGAAATTTTTCAAAAATTTACCTTTTTATAAGAAATTTTTAAAAAATTTATTTTTTATAGAAAATTTTTCAAAAATTTACTTTTTATAGGAAAAAAATTTACTTTTTATAGAAAATTTTTCAAAAATTTACTTTTTATAGGAAATTTTTCAAAATTTACTATAAGAAATGTTTCAAAAGAAATACGTTTTATAGGAAATTTTTCAAAAATTTAATTTTTTATAGGAAATTTTTCAAAAATTTGCGTTTTATAGGAATTTTTTCCAAAAATAAGCGTTTTATAGGAATTTCTTTTCAAAAATTTACTTTTTATAGGAAATTTTTCAAAAATTTTCTTTTTATAGGAAATGTACTTTTTAAGGAAAAATTTGTCAAAAATTTGTCAAAAATTATTTTTTTAAGAAAAATTTTCAAAAATTTGCATTTTATAGGAATTTTTATTAAAAATTTTGTGTTTTATAGGAATTTTTCCAAAAATTTGCTTTTTTCATACAAATCAAAAATTAAATTTTATTTGTTTGTATGGGACTTAATACATTTTTCAATATTTTAAAATGTTTGTTTTGAAAGCGGTATAGGTCCATTCAACCCACTAAAAAACGCATTTCCAAATGGTTTTTAAAAATTTATTTTTATGGAAGAAAAAATTTGATAGGCTCTGATCAAAACTTAAAATTTAATTTACTAAAATTTGTCAACTATATTTTTAAAAACACTAAAACGCAGAACCCTTTATATCTCAATTTAAAAAAAATGGACTTATCCACTTTCAAAATAAGGCCTTCCCTAATATCTTTATTATAAATTTATTTTCCACACTTTCGATAATCCTTACAAATAATCAAGTTTTTTTTGCAATATTTAGCACACAATTAAAAACACAATTATTTCCTAAAACTATAGGTCTAGTTTTTCTCAAAAATTCTCACTAACCTAATGAAGCCTAAAAACAGGCAACACACATTTAAGATCAGCAATAATCACGTGTAATGTCAAGTGTTATTATCTTTATTTATATAAAATAGTTTAAAACATAAACAAATAAAAACAAGAAACCCACAAAATGCTAAACATCCTTAAAATTTTCCAAAATAAAGGAAATAAAATTACACATGATTTTTACAGATAAATGCACAAATTTACTTAAGTAAATAATTGTAGAAACCACTTAGCAAACATAAATAAACAAAAATATTGAAGTATCTAATCGTACAAAATACACAAACATCGAGAGTGAAAAACTATAATTATCGGCTTTTTGACATGAAACGTGTGCCCTGTTTTTACTGGTAACTTTATCCTGGTTAAGGCTCTAATGTTTTTCCAAACAAAATGAAGTTGTAACAAAGTTTGTCTATGAAATTAAAGGCTTTTACTTATTCAATACGAGGAAGTTACTAGAGGGGAGGGAGTATTACCAATGACCGTATGAGCAACAATAGACTTTGAAGTAGTTAATGGAATTTTGAACACCAGCTATAAATGCTAAACGAACCATGATGACAGACTGTGCGCGTAAGCGAGTGTATGTAGAGCCAGAGACCATTCAATGACACGCCCACTTATCAACAATTAGTTTAACCAAATTTAATGTACAACAAGCTACAAAATCTATTCATGAAATATATAATTGTTACATTAAGAGTTCTTATATAGCATAGACAGGGTGATTTGGGGTTGTTTATTTACAAATATTAACAGGACCTTAGAAAGTCCTTTGTAAAAGCCAACACGCGACTACCAAAAAACCAACATAACATATTTTCTTTAGCGTGTGATAATTATTTTTCATATGCATGCCACGTGTCGAACTTCATCAACCAAATTCATTATAATCAAATGTTGCAACAACATTTGAAAACATCTTTTACAAGTATCCATTTCCGCATTTTTATGTTTTCAAGGACTTGCTAATTGTTTGATGATGTTGTTGTTGTTGATGTTTTTTCTCTTTACCGAGATTTATTACAAAAAAAAACATAAACAACATAATATTTACTAAACTCTTGTTATATTGATTTAATAAAAAGGGGTTTGTTTTTCTGATTTGGGGTAAGATTGTTTGTCGATTCTTTTTGTACTCGTAGCAATATGTTTTCTCTTATAAAACAGCCTCAAGTGCTAAATTAAGTACCCACTTGCTTATGCATTTTAATGAAGTTCTATTATATTTTTTGCCAGTTTTTTTTTTTTTTTTTTGTAATATTTATTTATTTTCCCATAAGTAAACTTTTTAATGAAATTTGCACCTTTTTTTTGTTGCATAGTTAAAGTTTGGGAAAATATTTGCCCTTTTTGGTCAAAGTTGAAGAGTACTTTACGGTACTTGTGTCGTAAACATCGTGAGAATGTGAGAAGTTTCCAATATTAGTAATTTTTCCTAGAAAACATCAATATTTCAATATGTATTGGAAATTGTATTCAAATTTTTAATATAAGTACCCAGCAAAACTTTGGTAATGGCAAGTACTCTGGTAAATGGTTACCTTGTAATGACTAAAACATACCCTCCAAATAACTAATAAGTTATTACATAAGTACTTATTTATTTGAATGGCCCGGGTTCAAATCCCACCAAGACCAAACATTTTTTTTAATTTTTTTTTATTAAAAATGTATTTTTTAAAGATTTTTGAATTTTAAAAACTTAAATATTACCTTCTGTAAAAAAATTGAAAAACTAACTCATCGTAATGAAAAAATACCATCATGAGTCAATTTTGATTATGTAGAGGATTTTGGATATTAAGCAACGGTTCTGATTAGTCTTAGCTTGGTAAGCCCAGACTTATCTTGGTTATCCTTCATCTCAACTGTGGACACTGACCTCCTAGTGATATCACCCAAAGAACTACGTTAACACCCCTCAATGTAGCGAGCTAACATATACCTCGAGTTTTCCTATAAGAACGATAAAAAATGGAATGGAAAGACCAAGTAAAGGAAAATTTTTCACAACTTAGCCTATAAAATTGGAGAATATTCACACACGATCGAAGAAAATAGGCTGTGACTATAGGCCATTTTTTATATAAGATTTTATTAAAATTTATTCCAATTATTTACTGTATTTAAAAGTTTTTTTTTTAATGGTTTGTTAGGCCAATCATCAGGGGGAGCATTCCTAATCCTACGCATTATATCTAATTTGTGATACAAAATAAATACGAATTATAGTGCTTATGCAAAATATAAAAAATTAGTTAATATGAAATTTTTTCTTAATTGTTTCTCTTAGAATTTTTTGCAATATACAATTTTTTCGTAGAAAAGTTATAAATATAATCAGGGACCGAAAATAACTGTTATTTTTGAATTTTTGATTAAAAAAAGCAACCTCAAGGAAATGTCGGAGAATAAAACCAAGTATACCATTTTGATAGTCTTGGTACGAATTTTTTTAAAATGTGGTGCTTTTTAAAAACTTGAATTTTATTTTTTAGAAAAAAATAACAGTTATTTTTGATTTTTTTGGAGCAAAAATAATGGTTATTTTTAACTTTTATTTTTTCGAGCAAAAATAAAAGTTATTTTTTTTAACTTTTTTGCGAGCAAAAATAGCAGAAATATTTGACTTTTATTATTTCGAGCATGAATAAAACTTATTTTTTGACTTTATATATTTATTAAATTTGTCATAAATTTAAACAAAAATAACTTTTATTTCTGCTCGAAAAAAGTCGAAAATAACTGTTATTTTTGCCGAAAAAAAAAATAAAAGTCAAAAAATAACTTGAATTTTTGATAGAAAAAATTTTAAAATTTTTCATGGAAAATATTTGGTATTAAATTTTTTCATAAAGAAATTTTCGAAGTAAAAACTTTTGATAAAAAAAATTTAGAGTTACAAAATTTTTTAAGGCTACAAAATTTTTTATAGGAAATTTTGATTTAAATTTTTTTATAGAACAAATAGCGCATTTAAAATTGTACATAGGAAATTTTTTGAGATAAAATGTTTTCATAGTAAAATGTCGATTTCCAAAAATGTCCATAGAAATTTTTTTGATATAAAAAGTGCTATAGAAAATTTTAAGATTTAAGATCTTAAAATTTTTGATTCATAATTTTTTTTTTTAATTTTTTTTTATAAAAACTTTGGAAGATAAATGTCGGGTTATAAAATATTTCATAGAAAATTTTTTTATTTAAAAAACTTTCACAGAAATTTTACTGATATGCAATTTTTATAACAATTTTTTTGACATTATGATTTTTAACGACAATTTTTTGATATAATTATATTTCATGGAACATTTTTCGATATAAAATTTTTATCAAAAGATAACAAAAATTGTCGGGATGGAAATATTATTGAAAAGAATACAAAAGAGGACAACCGATTCCTCGAAGTGTTTTGATGGTTGGTTAGGCCATCCTCTTCAGGATAATATCTATTTTGCAAATACAATCATTACGAATTATGTTTGTAAATCGAAGGTAAGATCTCAGTTTGTCTACTGAAGAAAAGATAAAATAACATTTTTGAGTTTCATCTGTAGTATTTGATAGAAAATTTTTTGAAATTATAAACATATTATGTTTTTTTTTGATTTAAAAACTTTGCATTGAAAAAATATTGCTTTTAAATTTTTTCATAGAAAAATATTCCATATTAAAATTTTGATTGAAAAATTTCTAGTAAGAAAATATTTTATAGAAAATTTTTCAATTTTATAAATATTCTGAGAAATTTTGTTGATATAAAATTTTTATAATATATTAAAAAAAAAATAAATTTTCATAGAAAGTTTTTGATATTAAACTTTTTGATAGAAGATTTTTCAGTTGAAACACTTTTTCGATATTTAATTTACCAAATAATAATTTTCGAGATAAAAAGTTTTTAAAACAAATTTTCGACATAAAAATCTTTCACAGAAATTTTACGAAATTTTGACTAAAAACTATTTAAGCTTTAAAATTGTTTAATAAAAAAATTTTTGATACCAAATTGTTCATAGAAAAATTTGGATTTATAATCTTTTTTTATAGAAAATTTTTCGATATCAAAAACTTTTCATAGAAAATTTTTCGATACCTTAAAATTATCAAACACATTTTTTTGATATAAAATGTTTTCATTTTGTAACTGAAAAACTTTTTTTTATGTAAACATTTTTATTATTACCAATTTCTGGTATAAAAATTGTTCAAAAAATTTTGTTGATTTTATTTTTTTTTTTTTAATTGTTCTATATTAAACTTTTCTATCGATAATTTTAAGATCTTAAAAAATTTCGAAATATAAAATATTTTATAGAAATTTTTGAGATATTAAATTATTTCAAAGGAATTTTTAAATTTTTTATAGAAATTTTGAAAAATGTAATTTTACAAGTAAAAATTTAGCTATTAATATTTTTTATCATATAAAATTTTGCGATATTAAATTATTTCATAGATTTTTTTTAATAAAAAAATTTTTAAATTTTTTGTAGAATAAATTTCGCAAAAAAAAAATATTTATGGGAAATTTTGCGATATTGAATTTTTTTATAAAAATTTTCGAAATTAAATTTTTGGATATTAAAAATTAAATTTTGCTATTTTAATAGTTTTTTGATATTTAAGTATTTTTTAGAAACAACTTTCGATATTTAAAAATTTGCGAAAAAAAAATTTTCATATAAATTTTTAGATATAAAAATTTTTTCGATAGTACAATTTTTATAGATTTTTTAATGAAAATTTTCTATATAAAATTTTGATACCGAAAATTTTCTATATAAAATTTTCCTAGCAAAATTTTTCTGTAAAAAATTTTGATACCGAAAATTTTTTATAAAAAATTTTGGTATCGAAAATTTTAGATATAAAATTTTGATACCGAAAATTTTCAATATAAAATTTTGACACCGAAAATTTTTTATGTAAAATTTTGACACCGAAAATTTTTTATGTAAAATTTTCCTACCAACATTTTTCTGTAAAAAATTTTGATACCGAACATTTTCTATATAAAATTTTGATACATTTATTTATAATGTAAAAGACAATTTATTGATAAAAGCCAAAATATTTGTTAATTAGATATAAAATTAAATTTTGTCAATATAAAAAATATTATTAAAATCGGGTTAGACATTTTAACGATTTTAGACATCCAAAAATTTCGATATTAACATTTTTGCATTATAAATGTTTTTAACTCTATTTATAGACATTTTTTTATGAAGACTTTGAGATCAGGTCTTGATTGCTTGCAAAGCTGATCTCAGAATTTTTTTTTCTGCCAAATATGAAATAAAAGTGGATAAGGATTCATTGTTCCAAATCATATAAACGTACAAACAAACATACATTTCATTAACACGTGTGTGTGCCTTAGCTTCATTAGTAGTTTCCGAATTAGAGTAAAAATGATATACTCTTTTTTTAGGGAGTTTTCAAAACGACCATACGACACATCAATGTATTTAAGTGCAAAATCTTTATATTATACACTCAGAATATTATGTGGGTAAAAATAAATGAAAATGTAATTTAAAATAAATGAATTTTCATTTAAAAACCGGTTGACTGCATTTTTGTTCAAATTCGAAGAAAAATTCATTTAAATTTGAATGTTAAAAAAATAACTTTAAATCTCCGTATAATTAAATATATTTTAAAATTAATTTCCAAAATTTTAACTGCCGAAAAACAACTAGCAAATTGTAAAATCAAACTAATTTTTTTAGTTATTTTCAATTTTTTGACTATCAAAAAAATAACTATCAAATTTTTCAAATCGAACTAAAATTTCAGTTATTTTCATTTTTTTGACTGACAAAAAATAACCTACAAAATTTTTCAAAATGAACGAAAGTTTCCGTTATTTTCAATTTTTTAACTACCAACAAACTAACTGTAAAATTCTTTAAATCTAACTGATTTTTCATTCGTTTTCAATTTTTCGACTGCCAAAATAATAAAGGTCCAAATTCAGTGAAATTTAATGATAATTCAGTTATTTATTTAATAGATAAATGTACATACAAAAACGGAATTTTCAAAAACAATAATGCCTTTTATAACATTATTTTATAACATCAAATAATCAAATATTATTTTTAATACTATAATTTATAACTAATTTTGTAAAACATTTTAAAAAATTGCCTACAGTGTTCTGGTATGTAAACTATTTTTTTATTTTTTTCAATATATTGGATGTTGCTAACTGATTCTGCAATATGCCATTAGTTTTTGATATGAGTTCTAGCTGGAAAATTTAGTTTATCAAATATATTGAAACTGCATCTTTTAAATCTGAAATAACAAAAATAAAATAAAGTACTATATGTGATGAATAATATTAATAATAAAAAGTTATAAAAATTACTTTAATCTTAATTGTCCATTTTTCTTTCGCTTTGTTCCAAACCTACTTTAACCATGTGATTTTTTGAAAATGAAATGGAAATGAAGGATTTTGTTAAAAATTGATTCACTTTTTAAAATTTCAAATAAAATTAAAATTTATTAATAATTAAAGTTTTATAAAAAATTAAAATTATATAAAAAAATTCAGATTATATAATTAAAAAAAATACAATTTTATAAAACAAAAAACTTTATAAAAACTTAAAATTTTATAAAAATTTAAAAAATTTTATTAATTTTTTTTTACAAAAATTCTAAATTTTATAAAAATTTTATATTTTATAAAGATATATTGATAAAATTTTTATAAAACTTTGCAATTTATATTAAATTAAGAATTAAAAAAAATGTTAAATATTAAAAAATTTAAATAAAACTATAGATTTTAATAAAATTATAAACTTAAATAAAAACATTTTTCAACTTAATAAAAATTGTAAAAATTTATAGAAATTCTACGTTTTATTAAAATTTTTGAATATAGAATTTTATAAAATATTATTTTTTTAAATTTTAAGAAAAATTTTGAATTTTATAATATTGCGTATTTTACAAAATTTAAAATTTTTATTAAATTAGAAATTTTTATAAAATTTGAAATTTTTATAAAATTTGAAGTTTTTATTAAATTTGACGATTTATTTTTAATATATTGAAAAAATTTAAATACATTTTTATTAAATTTGAAATTTTTATAAAATTTGCAATTTCTACAATTTTAAATTTTTATAAAACTAAAAATTTTTGACGACTTATAAAATTATTTTTAAAATATAAAAAAATTTTAACTTTTAAAAATTTTAATCAAATTTTTATAAAATTGTATATTTGTTTACAAAATTTGAAAGTTTTATAAAATTTTAATTTTTTTAAATAGTAAATTTTTGCAATATCGTAAATTTTTGTAAAATTGTTAATTTTTATAAAATGTTAAATATTAATAAAATTATTAATTTAAATAAAATTATCACTTTATAAAAAAAAATTAATTTTATTTAACTAAAAATTTAAAAAAAAAATATGTAATTTTATAAAAATATGAAATTTTTTAAAAATTCAAAAATTTGACCAAAAATAATAGGGTATAATATTTCTATCTATTATTTTTTTAAATTTTATAAAATTTTAATGTATTCTAAATTTTAAATAAATAAAACATCTAAAATTTATAAAATATTAGTTTCTATAAAATATTTGTAAAAATTTGAAGTTTTAATAATATTTTAATTTTGTTTAAAATTGTATTTGTGTTAAAAAATGATTTTTTTTATATAATTTGTATTTTTTATAAAATTTTCCCATAAAAAATTACGAATTAAATAAAATTTTAAGTTTTTATAAAACTTTGTAATATTTTTTATAAAATTTTAATTGTGTTTATAATATTAATTTTTAATAAAATTTTATTTTTGTTTTTTTATAATATTAAAAATTTTAACTTTAAGAAAATTTGATTAAATTAAAATTTTGTAAAAGTTTTAAATTTATTTTTTTTTTTATAAATATCGAAAATTTTAAATTTTAACAAAATTAAATTTTTGTAAAATTTTAAATTTTTTGTGAAATTTAAATTTTATAAAATAATTATTTTTTAAAAAATTTAAGTTTTTTTTTTTAAATTTACAATTTTTGGAAAAAAATTTTGTAGAATTTGAAATTTTTACAAAAAATTAAAATTTTTGTTAAATTTAAAGTTTTAATAAATATTGAAATTTTTATAAAATAAACCAAAAAAAGTAACATACCCGGGATGCTGGAACTTTTGTTTTGCGTAAACCTAAATAAAGATTTTTATTAGTATTTTTTTTTAATATATAAGAACAAGCTTACCTTTAAGCATGTACACAATCGTAGGAGTAAAACCTGTCTAGTTGAAGAAAGATTCTGGGCACCTGCAAATGCTTTCTCTGTAAATATGTTTGCATGTTAGATAAGGGAAGTTTTAGAATGTCCATGGATATTATGACACCAATTAATTGTCCATTGCAATATATCTTACGGAATTTGTTATCGAATGTAGTGTCGTAATGTCTATGGACCTTATGAAATGCCATCAAACATTTAGGCTTTTCTGAGAATTATTTTTATGTGAAATTGAGTGAAAAAAACAAATCAATTTCACATGGACGTGATTTGCAGAACAGTTTTTCTTAAAAAATCACAAAACGTTGAAATTTACTTACCTTCTTTTTTTGTTAAATATTTCAGTATTACAAAAAACTTCAAATAATTTTTTTTTTCAATTTTTGTTAACAAATAATTTGCCGGCGTCTATGATTTGATTTTTTAATTTTCAAAGTTTTTTTTTTATATAAGTAATTATTTAAATTTCACAGAAAAGAAAATAACTAAAATTAATAACTGTAATTGATTATCAATAATTTTGTGTAGTTTGTTTTTTTAAATAAATAACCAAATCAGTTATTATTAGATTTTCATATATTTTCAAATGTTTATTCATTTAAAAACGATTCAACTGAAAATTTTTAAAACAAAATACAGTCAGTTACTGTTATAATTTTCTGAGTGTAGATTATTTGATCTTAGTCTAAAATTTCAATAATTTTTTTCTCACATTGATATTTAGTACTTCGAGATCGCAGCAGAGAACTGCGATAAAAGTTACTTGTTTATTAATCTAACGCTCCATATGTTAATAATTTCTAGCGTTCCTGCGTCTACAAGAGTCATAATTGAAATCTGGGCTTATGGACCTATTTTCGATTATCAAAAGTACTATATTTGATAAAAAATAATAAAAATTTTATGACTGAAATTTAAAATAATTTATGATAAATTAAGATAAATTCTGCATTAAATCCCAGTTTCTTGGAAAAATCGTTCTTCAATAAATTTTATTCGCAAATAATGTATATTAAATTCAGCCCTCCAACTCCAACGCACATAAATATATCATAAATAAATATATCACCAATTTCATTGCCACTTTCCTTCGTCTGTTCCCAATGTGATTTGTTGCTGTTGCTGTCTTGTACTTAATGGTCTCAATAGCTCTACATACAAACAAATCTGTCTGCTTAAGTAGAGATTTGTCTTTTCAGTTTTATTACCATATTTTCTTCTTCAATTACTGATTTTTTTCTTTTTTTTTTGCAAAGCAACCACCATTTCGCATCCATTTATAATGGCCAACACTTAATTCGGTTTCACCCACTCACTTACTCGCCATTTCCAGGGTAAGGCAACAAACAAACAAACTGATTTCAGAAAAGCCAACAACCAACGAAGCAAAACGACCACCTAAACAGTCAAACAAACCAACAAAGCTATTTGTGGTAATAGAGCTATTTTATGCATCAACTCAATTTATATTTTTACTTTAGATAAATATATCTATATACAGACATATTCACTTACGTGTAAGTGTATTTGTATATATGTATAAAAGCTACTGCTGATATACAAAGTTAGCAATAGCAATAATAATGATAATACACAAAACATTTATATTTGCTAAACAGTTGGGGATAACCCAGCGAGATGTGAAATACGAAACTCTTGATGTTCTATACATGAGAATAAATTGGAATATCCGTTGGACCGAACCATTTTCGGTATCAAAATTTTTTACAGAAAAATTTCGGTATCAAAATTTTATATAAAAATTTTCGGTGTCAAAATTTGATATAAAAAATTTTCAATATTTAAAATCTAATATAAAAAATTTTCGGTATCAAAATTTTTTATAGAAAAAGGTCGGTATTAAAATTTTATACAAAAAAAATTTCGGTATCAAAATTTTATATAAAAAATTTTCAGTATCAAAATTTTATATAGAAAATTATAGGTATCAAAATTGAATAACGAAAATTTTCGGTATCAAAATTTTATATACAAAATTTTCGGTATTAAAATTCTATATATAAAATTTTCAAAATTTTATACAGAAAATTTTCGGTGTCAAAATTTCATTAAGACAATTTTTGATATCAAAATTTTTATAGAAAATTTTCTACATCAAAATTATTTATAAAAAGTTTTCGGTATAGAAAAATATAGAAAACTTTCGTCAATAAAATTTTATATAGAATGTTCCCGCTACCAACATTTTATATACAAAATTTTATATACAAAATTTTCGGTATCGAAATTTTATAGAGAAAATTTTCGGTACCAAATTCTTATACAGAAATTTTTTTTTTATATAAAAAATTTTTGGTATCAAAATTTTATATAGAAAATTTTAGGTATAAAAATTTTATATTATATATATATATATATCAAATTCTTATACAGAAAATTTTCGATATCAAAATTTTATATAAAAAATATTCGGTATCAAAATTTTTTATAGAAAAATTCGGTATCAAAATTTTATATAGAAAATTTTCGGTATCAAAATTTTATATAAAAAATTTTCGGTATCAAAATCTTATATAGAAAATTTTCGGTATCAAAGTTTAATATAAAAAATTTTAGATAGAAAATTTTCGGTATCTATATTTTATGTAGAAAATTTTCGTTATCAAAATTTTTTATAGAAATTTTTCGGTACCAAAATTTTTTATAGAAATTTTTCGGTACCAAAATTTTAGATAGAAAAATTTTCAGTATCAAAATTTTATATAAAAAATTTTTGGTATCAAAATTTTGTATAGAAAATTTTTGGTATCAAAATTTTATTTAGAAAATTTTCGGTATCAAAATTTTATATAGAAAATTTTTGGTATCACAATTTTTTATAGAAAATTTTCAGTATCAAAATTTTATATAGAAAATTTTCGGTATCAACATTTTATATAGAAAATTTTCGGTATCAACATTTTATATAGAAAATTTTCGGTATCAAAATTTTATATAGAAAATTTTCGGTATCAAAATTTTATATAGAAATTTTCGGTATCAAAACTTTATATAGAAAATATTTGGTATCAAAATTTTATATAGAAAATATTTGGTATCAAAATTTTATATAGAAAATTTTCGGTATCAAAATTTTATATAGAAAATTTTCGGTATCAAAATTTTATATAGAAAATTTTCGGTATCAAAATTTTATATAGAAAATTTTCGGTATAAAAATTCTATATAGAAAATTTTCGGTATCAAAATTTTATATAGAAAATTTTCGGTATCAAAATTTTATATAGAAAATTTTCGGTATAAAAATTCTATATAGAAAATTTTCGGTATCAAAATTTTATATAGAAAATTTTCGGTATCAAAATTTTATATAGAAAATTTTCGGTATTAAAATTTTATATAGAACATTTTCGGTATCAAAATTTTATAAAGAAAATTTTCGTTATTAAAATTTTTTATAGAAAATTTCTTGTATCACCATTTTTTATAGAAAATTTTTCTGTATCAAAATTTTCGGTTTCATAGAAAATGTTGGGTATCAAAATTTTATATAGAAAATTTTCGGTATTAAAATTTCATACAGAAAATTTTCGGTATCAAATTTTATATCGAAAATTTTTAGTATCAAAATTTTATATAAAAAAATTTCGGTTTCAAAATTTTTTTTATAGAAAATTTTCGGTTTCAAAATTTTATACAGAAAATGTTCGGTATCAAAATTATATATAGAACATTTTTGCTAACAAAATGTTCTTAAGATAATTTTCTTTATCAAAATTTTATATAGAAAATTTCCGGCATCAAAATTTTATGAAGAAAATTTTCGGTATCAAAGTTTTATATAGAAGATTTTCGGTATCAAAGTTTTATATAAAAATTTTCGGTATCAAAGTTTTATATAGAAAATTTTATATATCAAATTTTATGTCGAAAATGTATGGTATCAAAATTTTATAAAGATAATTTTCGGTATCAAAATTTTGTATAGAGAATTTTCAGTATCAAAATTTTATATAAAAAATGATCGGTATCAAAATTTTATATAGAAGATTTATGGTATCAAAATTATATATAGAAAACTTTCGTTATCAAAATTTTATATAGAAAATTTTCAGTATCAAAATTTTAAATAGCAAATTTTTGATTTCAAAATTTTATATAAAAAGTTTTCGGAATCAAAATTTTATATAAAAAATTTTATTTAGAAAATTTTAGTTATTAAAATTTTGTATAGAAAATTGTCGGTATCAAATTTATAAAATTTATAAAATCAAAATTTTATATAGAAAATTTTCGGTATCAAAATTTTATATATAAAATTTTCGGTATCAAAATTTTATATAGAAAATTTTCGATATAAAAATTTTATATAGAAAATGTATATAAATTGTATATTTATAAAAATTGTCTATATCAAAATTTTATATAGAAAATTTTTGGTATCAAAATTTTATGTAGAAAATTTTCGGTATCAAATTTTTATATAGAAAATTTTCTGTATCAAAATTTTATATCGAAAATTTTCGACATCAAAATTTTATATCGAAAATTTTCGACATCAAAATTTTATAAAGAAAAATTTCGGTTTCAAAATTTTATATACAAAATTTTCGGTATCAAAATTTTATATAGAAAATTTTCGATATCAAAATTTTATATAGAAAAATTTCGGTTTCAAAATTTTATATAAAAAATTTTCGGTATCAAAATTTTATATAGAAAATTTTCGATATCAAAATGTTTTATATAGAAAATTTTCGGTAACAAATCGAAAGGGTTTTATCCGGTCCCTGTATGATTTTATGGAAAAACCTATTCTGAGCATAAATGTTTTGCTGGGTTACAACACATACTCCTATTCCCATATAGACGTTATCATAAACGCATAACAAAACATTGAAAGCAATTTTTTCATTTAGCCATTTTCTTTTTCTGTTCCCATCCATTTCGTTCATTTCAATTCTATTCTTTTAATGCAAAAATATATTTATTGAAATTGCGTTTAGAGAATTCTATTTGCTTTGTTCATTTATTCGTTTTTGCCCTTTGTATTGAAAAGTAAAAGAAGAAAAAAAACACAAAACTCCCAAGGGTCCAATGTGCCAGTCAGCCAGCTTTACTAGTGATTCGTTCGTGGTTTCATAGCAAATGTTTTAGTTGGCTAAATTTGTTTGGTTAAAGTTAGTTAAAGTTTAAGTATGAGGACGAGGGAGTGGTAGGATAAGAAGTATCCTTTGTAGCTTCTATGACAAAAGCTTTACTACTTTACAGTTATCCTAAGGATTTGTATTAAATTAGTACAAGTAATTGGTTGGGTATTTCTTTTGTGTTTTCCGTTGTTATTTTCTTTTGGTGTTCGTTTTTGTTGTATTTAAGTGCGTTTTAGTTTAGTTAAAGACGCAATTTTATTTAGTTGTTTGATAAGTTTTTTTGTTGGATCTGGAATTATGTATATGGATTTAAAGATTTTTTTCTAGGACAATTGTCTTGTATAGGAAACAAGAGATATCTTTAGTTATCATTATAATGGAAAAAGGGTACTTTGATGTTTATATCGACAGCTAAGACTCGATTCTAAAATATATATTAAACCAAACTGTTAGGAATCAGTCACTCGGTCTCAATTTGAAGAACTCAAATCCAAATCCATTATATTTGTTTCTACAATAATTATATGAATCTAAACATGTGATAAGAGAAGTTTTTGGAAAATAATCATACAGATCTAAAAAAGATATACAAACTGTTTTGCAGCACTAGATTCGAGTCGATGTCAAATAAATTTCATCTTAAATTTTATTGCATATTTTTGGGAGATTTATAAAATTGTAAAATTTAGCTTTAGAAAGGGAAAATTTGTGCTTATTGAAATATTAAAAAAAGCAATAGCTCTTTTGATCGGAGTCTTTACCTTATAGCTGGATCTCTTTTCAATTTGGAAAATAAAAAGTGTTACTCATCGTATTTGAATAAAACGAAATTAAATATTAAAAATAATCCGAAAGCCTTCTACAAATTTGTCAATTCTAAACGCAAAATCTCATCTTATCCAACAATTATGAGATTCAATGGAACTACTTATTCTAACAATGTTGATATAGCAAACACATTTGCAGATTTCTTTTCCTCTACTTTTTCTTCATTAAAATACAATAATGCATGGTATCCTTATGCAATTTCGTCCACTTCATCAGTCAATATCACATCCGTTGATATTTCAAATGTCCTAAAAAGCCTAAAAAACATAAAAAACTCATATATTCCAGGACCAGATGGCATCCCCAGCTGTATTTTAAAAAATTGTGCTGAATGTTTGGCCTCTCCAATTACATACCTATATAATTGCTCTCTAAAGTTTGGACTGTTCCCTGACTGTTGGAAGCAATCTTATATTATTCCGCTTCATAAATCCGGTAGCCGCAATGATGCTACAAATTACAGAGCTATAGCAAACCTTAATGCAATTCCTAAGCTCTTTGAGAAGATCATAACAGAAATCTTATTCTTCAAAGTTTCATCAATCCTGTCTCCAAATCAACATGGTTTTTGTCAAGGTAGATCTACGTCTACAAATCTTATGGAACTGACGTCGTACATCAACTCCAGCTTTTGTAAAAGGTTTCAAACTGACGTTATCTATACGGATTTCAGTAAAGCTTTTGACAAAGTTAATCATGACTTATTAATTGCTAAGCTTGAATTAATTGGATTTTGCGGCTCATTCCTAAATTGGATTAGTTCTTATCTAATAAATCGTAAGCAGTGTGTTGTATTTAATGACTCTAAATCCAAATATTTTAATGTTACTTCCGGTGTCCCTCAAGGAAGCCATCTTGGACCATTATTATTCCTTTTATTCATAAATGATCTTCCAATATCTATGAAGTATAGCAATGTTCTGATGTATGCAGATGATGTGAAAATTTTCCTAAGTCTGTCCAAGTTTGAAGATGTCCTTTATCTTCAAGCTGACTTAAATAGTTTTTACGAATGGTGCAAAGTGAATCTAATGGAATTAAACTTGAAGAAATGTAAATCCATGTCCTTCTCTAGATTCTTACCAGTCTTGAATGATTACTTCATTAACGGAAATAAATTAAACTCTGTAGACACATTTTTAGATCTAGGTGTCCTGTTCGACAGAAAGCTAAATTTCAATTCCCATGTTTTAATGACCGTAAATAAAGCGAATGGTGTTCTCTGTTTCATAAAACGATGGGCAAAGGACTTTAGTGATCCATATGTAACAAAATGCTTATATACATCTTTAGTGAGGCCTATACTTGAATACGCATCAGTAATTTGGGATCCGCAATATAATATTTACATTGATAAATTAGAATCCGTTCAAAAACAGTTTCTCATTTTCTGCCTTCGTAGTTTAAATTGGAATCTTAATGTTAATCTTCCTCCGTACCGCAGTCGTTTAGCTCTCATCAACTTACCAACACTTGTAAGCCGAAGAATTGTTTCTAATATTTCATTTTTCCTAAACTTATTTCAAGGTAAAATTGACTCCATCTATTTACAATCCTTGATTCAGATTAATGTTCCCAACAGACGTCTTAGATCTTATGAACCTGTCCATTTAAATTTTCAAAGATCAAACTACGCGGATTTTGATCCTTTCCGAAGAATATGTTCTGAAGTGAATTCATTTTATAATTTTATCGACTTCTCAAACAGGGTAGAAGAATCTAAAAAAAATCTTCTTCTACTCCTAAATTCAAATAATCTTAGTTAAGAATATTTATGTAATAATAAAAATATGTTTATATATGTATACTTTTACTTAATGTATTAAAAATGTCTAAGCTGTAATTAATTTAGCTTAAATAAATAAATAAATAAAAGTTTTCCGAAAAAAATGTAAGTTAAATTTTATTCGGAAAACTTCTTTACTTCTTGTCCACTTACGCTTAAGATTAGACATGTTCCGGGACACCTTTCTTGTGTTCTTTAATATATTTTTTGCAAGAGCCCAATGCATTTTGCATAGGCAGCAGTTCTGGCAATTAGAATGCATTTGTCTCTCTTAACACAAAAGTTGGATTATTGTTTAAATACTATTTATATGTCTTTTTTAAAGAAACATAAAAAGGCTCTTAGTGCAGGTGTCCTTACAGTTATAAGTTTGTGCTTATGAGTGTTAGGTGTCCCGCCTTTGATTGGAGAAAATACAAATTTGTAATATAGACAGGGGTATGCCTGTCTATATTACATTTTTTTATATTTCACTCCAATAATACAAATATTAAGTTACCTTCAGATTGGATATCGTGAAAGCGTGCCGTCTTGGCGCCATAGTTTGGACATGCCAGTTATATGAAAAAAATAAGAGGTTTCTTCAAATTTTTGAAAAAAATTCCACATAGAAAACTATTTTAAAAAAGTATTTAACAGTACGTTACTGAGAACTAAGCCCATTTAGACCAACGAAATAGATATCTTTAAAATCGGCTAAAAACTTTCCTAATTATTAAGGGTTTTCTAAAATATTTTACATCATTGAAGAATCCCCTGAGCATATGCAATAAAAAAAATGTATTATTTTAAAACATTTTATAAAATTTTAATAAGTTTAACTTTTTTTGCCTGTAGATTACCACAACAAATTTGATCGATTACTATCACGGCTTAGAAGTACCTGCGACTTAAAATCAAAGGATTTCGATAGAAACCCAATTTTTCACCAAAATTATAAAACAAAGTCATGTAAATTGTTGTATACGAGCAGTTTTTATAAGTAGAACTAAAATCAATATTGGGTAAAAATATATATTAGAAATTTGGTTAAAACCGGATGTAAAATTTTTAAAATACAAATTTTTTTCCAAATTGGCACTAGAAATTACATGTTTTTCTTGTTATATTTTAATAAAAATTAAAAAAAAATCGTTCAAAAGAGCCTTTAATTACATTTCGATACAAATTAACCCTTGCGTACCCATGGCCTCAAACGATAATCAGGTTTTATATCTCGTTGGATAGCTCATTTAGTTTTATGCTCCGTGATGTTAAATACTTTTTTAAAAATGTCAATTTTTTGTAGAAAATGTTGTAAAAAATTTGAAGGAACCCATCATTTTTCCCAAACTTTAGGTCAAGTTGTCACGATTTCCCGACTTTCGGTCTGAATGAAACATTGTATTTGAATTATTGGGGTCAAATGTTAAATGACTTAAAATTTGTTGGTACACTCTAATCTAAGGCATATAAATTTTGATCTGAGGTCCTCCTTTAAGTTTAACGATCTACTCAGTATTACTTCCTGTTTTCGATGTTAAAGCTAGTAATCAAAGCACATTTCGCTATTTTTAGGATAATTTAAATACATATATTTTTTTTTTTTGGATATTGCTAGTGAAAATGGCTTTGTAGTGGATGGACTCTTGTTAAGTATTTGGAAAAAGGGTTAGCCAGACGATATTTCTAACCTCAGTTCCTGGTTTTTTATTTGATTCATTTTATATAATTTTGAGCATTGAGTGGACGTAATCGTCTTATTCGCCTTCAGAATTTATTGAATTATAAAATTTTTAAAATAATTGAAAAAATTGTATCTTTTTTTTAAGAATTTTTTATATGTCAGAACAAAATCCGATTTCAAGTGAGAATGAATCACAATTTAAATAACAATGAATAAATTTAATAATGTTTTTAGGATAACCAAGATATGTCTAGGCTTATCAAGTCAAAACCAATCAAAACTGTTGATTGGTATCCAACCTCTCCTACATCACCCTAAACTATTTATAACAATAATAATTGTAATAAAATGGGATCCTAGTGCAATACACTTTAACAAAATATTTAAACTTAAAAAAAAATTAAAAAAACGAAAAACTCGCATTATTACCTATTTTACAAACACAATCATTACGAATTATGTAATGATTGTTCAGATTTTTGACTGAATAGAAGTAAACTCAAACATTTTTCAGCTTCATATTCCTTCTCTTCCCACATTTTTGCTGAAGCCTTAGGCTACTATGTGCAGAATGCTGTCAAGAGGGGGTTAAGATGTTTTTATTATGGCCTAAACAAAAATCGAAACGCGTCGAGGAATTGGATGTCCCCACAATTTTTTTTGGCCCTTATCAATAAATTGTCTATTAAATTAAAAAATAAATGTAATAGACTGGGATTAAGTGCGAAGAATTTTTCATTTAAATAAGGGAAACCCCTTACTAAACCCAAGTTTTTAAGATAATAATTAATAATTTAATAATAAATAATAATTTATAGCGCCTTTTTGTTCAGTGACAGAAAAACAAACAACAAAAGTGTAGGATATAAAGAAAAAATATAACTGAAAATGTTGTGCATTTGTATTTGGATGATAATCTTCTATTTGTGTTGATTTTGTATTGACACTATAATTCGTATTTATTTTGTATCGCAAGTGAGATATAATTCGTGGTTTTTGATCTGTCTAAATTTTAGGATTAGGAATACTCCTGTCTAGAATAAGGAATACTCTGTCTGATAATGATGGCCCAACCAACCATTGAAATGTTCCCACCAACATTTTTGGTTTTAATAAAAAAAAAAACTAAATGCTTATGAAAATAATAGTAATAAATAATAATAGTACAATGCACTTATGTAAAACTTTTTACTTTGTTGACTATTGGAACACATTTTACCTCAGTGACATAGTCGGGCTTGATCGACTTTCATACTTTCTAAGTTGTTTTTAATAAAAAAAAAATTTATCGAAAAATCAGGATTTATCAGGCTTGAGTTCATTTTTAATTTTCAAATTATTATTTAAAAGTAGTAATGTGGAGAAAAACTGAAAAAATTATTTTTGAATGCGGCTCAGTGGATTGCAATTTCTGTTCCGCTACATAATGTCATCAGCACTTAGCACCCTCGACCACAGTTGAGTTGTCAAATTGCAGAGATAATCATCAATTTAACTCATTGAGTTTCATCGAAAATGACTACGTTTAATTGATCGTGAATTCTCCTATACTTGTTTCGCTCGATCTTTTCACTTGCCTTTAACATGTAGGGAAGAACAAGACTCAACGAGTTTAATTGATGATTATCAATTAGTTAAATTGATGATTATCTCTGCAATTTGACAACTCGACTGTGGTCGGTAATTATACCCAAGATATATGTACACTAGAGCGTCTCGACTTATATGGGGAAAAAATAAAGTTCGCCGTACACCATCGAATATAAAGCATTGCTATGAGGTTGTTTCGAAAAAAAAATTTTTAATTTTTTTCGTTGCACATTGGGGTCGCCAAAATACATTTTTCGTTATATCTTCGGCATTTACAGTCGGAACTCGAAGTGTGATATATCGATGTTGTTGTCCCGAGGAGGCCAACATTTTTCTTTAATAGTCATTATTCTCAGGTATCCGGTTCTAGTATTTATCTATCAGACCCCTGTTCCTACCACCCTTATGTACCACCCTAATATCAGAAAAATAAAGCTCTTAAAAAATCGTTAAACTTTTGCTAAGGAAGTTTTTCGATTTTTCAAACCGATCTATTACAAACAAGAAATTTCTTATTTTGCCGCACATAGGGATCGCCAAAATACATTTTTCGTTATATTTTCGCCATTTACTGTCGGATCTTAAAGTGTAATATATCGATGTTTTTGTCTAACGAAGGCCAATGTTTTGCGATATTAAGATATCTTAACTCATACAACAAGAATTATAAAAATTTTAAATCTTTTAATCAATTATGTTTTGAAAAGACTCAAGTTTGCTGTATTTTTTGAGGGCCCTCAAGTTCTGAAAAAATGTGGCCCATGCGTTGCTCACCAGTGAAAGCCATGGCAGATTAATGTACTACATGAACAAAACGTTCAGTGTTTTGTTGAAGGCATCGATAAGAACTTCAAAAACGAATATAGGATCAAAGCAGAAAAACACCTCGAAGATACTGCTCTGACTACTTGGACAATCAAAATCTTTAAGTGATTTCTAATGAAAATACCTTCCTTAATTGATGAAATTAATTAAAGTTATAACAAATAAGATATTCATAAAATCATATTCTATCTTTATTTCTGATCTGTGGTATATTATTTTATTATAATTTACCAAAATAAATTATTATTCAATATCCATTACACATTATGAAAAAAAATCCTCAAATACTTTGTAAAAATATGGCAACGATTTTTCAAATATATACACAAAATTCAAACTTCAAAAATCCTTATTCAAAATTTAGTAAAGCCAATGGAATTACCTTATACTTATATCATGATTATACCCTTTACCACCATAGGTGGAAAGGGTATTATAAGTTTGTGCTGATTTATGTAACACATAGAAATATTTGTCTTAGGCCCACCTTTTAGTATACCAATAGGCTTAGAATTACTTTCTGAGTCAATTTAGCGATGTTCATCCGTCCGTCTGTAGGGCTGGCTGGCTGGACCCCCATGTAACCTTGTAATAAAACTACAGGTCGCAATACTAAAAATAATTTAATGAAATTTGAAACAGATTATTTTTTGATAATGGCTATTGAAATTCGTCAAAATCGGTCCATTATTTATGGTACCTCCTATAGGTCTCACTTCCCGAAATTGATATATTGGCGACAAATATCAATATTTTTTCATGAAATTTAAACCAAATACTGCTTATGTAAACTTAAATCACTGTACCAAATTTCGTTAAAATCGGTCCACATTTGACCATAGCTCCCATACAAACTTTTCTTTAAAAACGCACTAAATGAGACAAAAATCACTAAAAAGCTCGTAAATCTGAAGATAATGGGAATTTTAAGTTTATTTTTTACATAATTTTTGTAACAACTGTAATCAATTTGCCAAATTTCGAGATAATCGGTCCACATTTGACCCTAGCTCTCCTATAAATTCAAATGACGGAGACAGCTTAAATAAATATGTATGTTTTGAGAAAATGTTTATATGATGGTAAAATTCAGCAAATATTTGTCTTTATAAAGATAAAAGAACACCTTTGACCTTAGTGGTGAAGGGTATCGTATGGTCGGGCTTGACCCACTATAGCAATTTCTTACTTGTTTTTTTTTTTTTTTTGGTTCTATTTTTTTCACGAAAATCCAGATCACGGGGTAAATCTGCCCCCCTAATATTACCCCAGTATCATTAATTAGGATCTTATGAAGGGGCCTTAGTATCATGATCTATCACAATGAAAAAAACTCACTACCTTTAATTATATTCAAAAATTTAATTCAACATTATCACAATATGGCTTTATTTAGAAATTCACATTTTCATTTAAAGTACAATTAATCCTAAAAAGATACTAAATACCACACAAAATAAATGGATTTTAATTATATTTTTGTACAAAAATATATAAAAATAGAAATGAATCTCAATCATATACTATTTTCGATTCTAGAAAAAAATATATTGGAATTGCTAAAAAAAACTTCTAATCTAATACATGACAACAAGAATTCATAGAGATGTTTTATTAATTAAAAAATTCAGACTCCCTCTCTACTGGTCTCTACCTGGTTACAACCAATGAATAAACTAGAAAAAAATGTGATCAAATCATGAATATATTTAAAATCCAATTTAGTTTCATGGCTGAGAGTGTGTGTGTGTAACTGTGTAAAATAAAGGAAAGAAAATAAAATAATTTGCATTAATATACAAATAATTCGAGTTTGATTAAAACAAGTAAGAAAGTTTTGAAGTCGGTTAGGGTCGATCATATGATACACTTTACCACTGAAATACGAACTTTTATGTTTGTATACTCATAGTACAAAATCAGCCCAGAAATACATATGTAGCTACTCTGTGCTGTCTCAAAAACGCTAAAAGACATTTTTGTAGGCACTCCGTTATATAAATTTCTATGTTTATAGTTTATGATGCTTCAAATTCTTGGCATATTTTACAACAACTACAAATTGTTGCTACATTAGAAATTGCTTAAGGATATCTTCGAGAACATTGCCTGGTTCATTAAGAACATAAAATTCTTAGCCCGGTAGTTGTGAAAACTCAGCTAAATAGTATGTACGTTTCGTCTTTAACACAGCAGGTGTATTTCTAATCACTATTTTTTGCTTTTAAGCTCTTAACTGAGTCATGATCTATAACTTTCTGAACTTAATATGACTTCAGCCCAGTATAAGCTTTGACTCTATGCACAAAAGTATAAGAGCCTAGTTATAATCGTAAAACTGGAGCCAAATCGCAGCATTAAATTTTTCAACAGATACGCTACAAAAGTACAGCGTCAGGAACATATTTCATGGTCCTCATTTGACATTTGCCATTTCATGATTTAAAGATATACGAGCCAACAACGAGTCGAAATTATTAAAATTTACTAGTGAAATTCAGAGTCAGTAGCCTCAACGTTAAGGGCGCGAATCATCTTCAGCGATGAGGCTCATTTCTGTCTGAATGGCTACGTCAATATACATAATATGCGTTATTGGTCAGGCAGCAATTCACACATACTCCATGAGTCATAATTACATCCCGAAAAAAATACGATTTGATGCGGTTTATTTAACGGCGGCGTCCGTTACGACCAAGACCGGCACGTTACTGTGAATAGGAATCGCTACCGTTCAATGATAATCGAATATTATTGGCCGCAATTGGATGATATAGATTTGGAGGACAGCCACATAGCGAATGTCACGATCAATTTATTGAAAACCAAGTTTGAAGAACGTGTTATCCCACGAAATGGTCTAGTCGATTGGTCGCCTCGGTCGTGAGATTTTACGCCGTTAGACTATTTTCTGTGGGGCTACGTCAAGTCTATGGTCTATGCCAACAAGCTAGCAACGATTGATGAACTTCGTACAAATATTGAATGTGAAATTGCAGCAGTATCGGCCAATTTATGCTTGAAAACTGTCGAAAATTGGGTTCAGCGTCTGGACTTCCGTGGTGGCCATGCAAAATAAATCGAGTTCCATACATAATAGCATCATACGTGCTTTTACAGAAATAAAAAAATTTATTGATATCCAAAACCGTTTTTGTTTTATTTAAAAAAAAAAATACTTTTGTAGAGCTCTCATTGAAAAACCCTTTAGATCGAAATGCAAGAAATTTCAGAAACATTTATCTAGCTTACTTTTAGGATAATATAAATAATATACAACATATCTGTGGCTTGATGCTAAAAGGGCCAATGTCAATTTTTACTGTTTTTTAATCATTGCATTAGATCCCCTTCTTTACCCCCTTTTATTTGACTCCAACAGCTGATCTCTAACTTAACTTAGATTAACAGATTTATAAGGGTTTTTCTGAACAATGTTACTAAAAATTTATATGGAAAATAACTAAAAGCTTTAAATCAAATTTTCTCAAAATTACTTTTTTTGACATTGGCCCTTTTAGCACCAATCCACAGATATAAGGTTCACTACATTGTAACTTATTTGTCAAAAGTTTTATGTTGTTAAAGTAAATGATAAACATAATACGCGTCGCTTCTTTTTTAAATCCACCATCAAAAAGAATGGGAGGTATATTGAGATTGTCATTTGTTGTAATTTCCTAAAGATAGGCTCAAAAACCAAAAGGGATATATATTCTATATATCGCTTACGATTGAGCGATGTCTGTGTGTCCGTTTGTTTGTCTGTTTATCTGGCTGTCCGTCTGTCTGTTGAAATCATGATAACACCTTAACGAAAAGAGCTAGGTCACTGAGACTTGGGAAAAATATTTTCTATTTCTATTTTGGTATTGAAATTGGGCAAAATCGGTTAACATTTAACCATAGCTCCCGTATAACCTCGTCCAGGCTAATCGCTTATTTGCTTTTTTTGTTTATAAAATTTGGTACATAGAAGTTTCACATAAGCAGTAGACAGCAGTAGACAGCAGTATAAAATTATATCGAAATTGGTTCACATTAAACCATAGCTCCCATAGAAAACACTTACAGAAGCAGCCAAAATTTCTCCATAAATACATTTGAATGCCAATAAATGATAAACTGTAATAGCTATGGGCACTAAATTTAGCACAAGAAAGTCTTAAATGAATACCAACCAGTGTGCCAAATTTTGTTAAAATCAGTCATCATTTGGCCATAGCTCCCATATGAAAAACTTACGGAAACACAAAAATACCAAAAGAAAAGGGGGTTTATGTCCGTCTGTCCGTCAGATAAAAGCGCGATAGCACCTTAACGAAAAGAGCTAGAGGGACAAAATTTTGCAAAATTACTTTCGATATCTTGATAAAGTTGTGTATTGATGGGCGAAATTGGTTCACATTTAGTTAAAGCTCCCATATAACCCTGCCCCGGAAATCACATTAATGGTGATAAATTGAATACTATTGTAACAGCTATGACGGCTAAATTTAGAACAGAAAAGTTTTATGCAACAATTGGTCAGTATTTCAAATTTTATAGAAATCGGCCCATATTTGACTATAGCTTTCATATAAAAACAACTCTTGGAAACCAAAAAAAATGTACCAAAGGCCAGTTAAAAGTTATTAAATTATAAACTATGAAAGCTATGGCCACTAAATTCTGCAAGAATACGCTTTGTATAAATACCAGCCAGTGTGTAAAATTTTGTTGCTATCGGTCAACATTTAGCTATAATTTTTATATATCGTTACCCTAAAGACGAAATAACCTATATACAGTTTTCAAAAGTTTACAGGAGAGGGAAAAAATGTTATAAAATTTGAACTATTTGCAATATTTAAAAGAAAATTATGTATTTAGATTAAAATGAAAGCAGAAATATATATCATTTGAAAAAATATTGTTTTTCTAAACACAGCTTATTTGGAACTGCAAAAATCTGAAACCAAACAACCTATCTGCAGTACTAATTAGTATGGATAAATCAACATTTTGTATACATATAAATATTATATAAATTAAATAATAACAGTTATAGTTTCTTTTACTGGTTTAAGAAAATAAAAGTACTTAATGGTTGTTTAAACTACACTATGCAACAAAATTAAAGTTTTATCGCGATTTTTGATGATTAAGTTTTATCTTTTTTAAGTGCGTAACAGTTCTCTAGGTACAAAAACTGTAATAATTTGGTCATTTGTAATATTAGTTATTCAAAATTTTGCACAGATATACGATATATGATATAGGGAATAATATAATATATTATAACATCCCCTTTTTATATCTACAATCAAAAAGATTCCGAGGTACAAGCACCAATGTCCAGACTTTATATACGGTAGATGCATTACAAAATATATGGACCTGTCGTATTACTATCAAAATGTTTATCCTAACTAAATATTTAGCTAAACGAAAAGTAAAAGATTTTTAATGCTAAACTATACCCGGTTATGAGATTAAATTTTGTGCAAAGTAAACACTAGGGAAACCACTTAGATACTTTTAAATGTTTAACTATAAAGCTACTGCAACCGAATTTAGTCCAAATATTTTACCAACAATACCAACTTTACGCTATTTCGAATTTGGTCTACATTTTGAATTAGCTGCACCCTCGTAGATATATGAGATATGTTTGTAAGTTTTAACTTGATGGTGGGTATGAAAAATTCGGCACAGCTGAATATAACACTCTTACTTGTTAATATTTGACTTATATGGGAAGTGTCACACTCACTTGAGATTAAAAAAAAACAATTTAACCTTAACCTGCTGTCAAAATTTCGGTCCGCAGGGTCATTCATATTTGTCATTTTTAATAATTGATTTATATATGACTTATAAGGGCCACGCCCACTTGAATGTCAAAATTTCTGAAAATTCGGTCCGCTCGGTCATCTATATTTGTCATTTTTATGATATGAGTTATATGGGACCCCGCCAACTTTCAGAAAAAAATCTTGCCTAGTTAACCACCATTCACACCTTAGCATATATATATAATTCCCCGACAACATTCCAATTAGAACAAGGGGTACTTCTCTGAGCTGCATCCGATTCTATTTTTAGACTCTAGAAAGGGACCTACGTTTTAACTCCGCCTCCGAACGGCAATTGCTTAAGTTAGAAGAGTTTAATATAACCTTTTAGTCAATAACCAGTGGCTAGCTAATTTTAGAGGTGAACCGCCACTTTTTTGAAAATTTATTTTTTTCAAGTGAGTCTAGCCGGGGATTGAACTTGTACCATCTGGTATGCTAGGCGGATGACTAACCTGCTATACCACGACGGTTCACCACACCTAACCATACCTTACCAAAATTTCGGTCAGCTAGTTCCGGAGATCCTTCATAACAAACAACATACAAATAGATTCGAACATGTTTTTATAGTTATAGATATGAAACTTTGGACCATTGTCAATATGTTGTTAAAGCAATGATAAACTTAACACACGTCCTTTCTTTTTTCTATAGTGATTATAAACTGATTCATATTTATTTTTATCAAAAAAAAACCTAACTAACTAAACACAGGTATTACATTTACAAAAGGCATACATTACAATTTTACTTCTATGTAAATTATTAATGCAAAAAATTCTATTTCATTTTACCAATTTCAAAACAGACGCGAATTATTGCTAAAAAATATCCCTACCGGCAGCCTAAAGGGAGGAGTAAAAAGAAGACTCAAGTTTTTTTTACGAAATATTTACCTGCATAAGGCTAAAACCAACAATGTATCACTATCATGGACGTTGAATATTTGATGTAAAATATTCATTTTTTAGTTTTCATATTCGTTCATATTTTTTATTTTGCATTTCAGTGGCACTCATTAAAATTGATGAATACTAATATGATGATGACGATGATGATGAAAAAATGACAAAAACTAAACAAAACTCACCAAAAAAAATTTCGGTATAAATTTCATATGTTAAAAAATCAAAAAAATAATCCTAAAAACACACAACAATTCTAATAAAAAAAGAGGACATCATCATACATTCATTTCATATTTCACTTCAAATAAGGACATGCCACAACAAAACAAAAAAAAAATAGAGAATATCCTAAAAAAAATCTATGTAAATCATAGAGGACTTTTTAGGTTTTTTGAAAACTAGAGGCTGTCAGCCTCTACACATCTATGTTTTCACCAGTAATCAGAGCAAAAATAAAAAAACCAAATTGTCGACAATTTTTAAAGGGTGGAGCTTGTCTAATGCATGAATATGATTTATAGGTTTTGTTTGTCATATAATGAATAGGACGAATAAAAAATAATATTAGGAAGTGTTCCGAATAAAATAGGCATTACTTATTTCTGGCTAAACTTTTTCATAGTTCATGATCATAAAAGCTTTTTTTGATATATCCGAAGATTTTCAAATCATCAGTTTTTAATTGTTATTTCGTATAAAATGAAATGAGAAGAAAGTACATGAAAATATAACTAAAATTTGTAAAAATCCCTTAAAAAAATCTAAAAATCTTTAGATGTTCCAATGCTATGGAAAAGATCTTGATGGTATTCAAAATATAATATCCTTTTCGTATAACGAGAGGCAAATTCATCCAATGACCAAAACTTCGGCCATATATTAATATCTCTTAAATTCAAATACCACATAAGCAAAAATTTGCAACATAAAGTTCCAAAAATTATAAAAACTTTCTGGTAGTTTTGCGTCAGGTCTGAAAGGGGTAAAAAAGGCTCTTATAAAAAAGTAATTAAATAAAACGGGGTGCCTACAAAAACTGATTAATTTAAACAATATTTAAATGAATTTCGGTATTTTTACGAATTTTATATTGCCCGTTTTTAGTATTATATAACTTAATACAAGTACAAATTTTAATTGGAACATTCCTTAATTTGACAAATTTAAAAAAAACTAGTAAATTGAAATAAATATGAAATAAATACATACATTGTTATTAATTTAAACAGCATTTTTAATTAATTATTTGCTAAAAATTTCAGGGAGTTTTGAAAATTATTGATTTACGGACTTACTTCGAAAAATTCAATTTTCATCTCAGAAAATCGTTATGTTCCTTTTGTCTCTTACAATTGTCCAACAAAAAGTAGTTTTATATTTTCTAAAAAAAAAAATTACAAAACATCTCATTTTGTTAGGAAAATGTTAGTATTCACTGAAAATATCTCTTATAAATTTCGAAAAAAATATTTCCGTCATTGGGTCTTATATCTGTGGCTTGGTGCTAAAAGGCCCAATGTCAAAAAAAATAGTTTTGAGAAAATTAGATTTAAAGTTTTTACTTTCCATATAAATTCATAGTAACATTGTCCAGAAAAACTCTTATAAATATGTTCTGAAATAAGTTAGAGATTAGCCGTTGGAGCCAATGATTAACACAAAACAGCAAAAAATTGGTATTGGCCCTTTTAGCAACAAGCCATAGATATACTAGAGTTTATCGTAAGCCGATTTTCTCGAAATTAAGCAATTTGACTGCAGTTTATATAAAAATTATTTCATGTTAGTCCAAATAAAAATTTGTCATCGTCACACGGTAGCCTCGAAAACAAGTTACGCAAAGGTCGAAAAAAAATGGTTACACTTCGTTTTCAATTTTACTCAAAACCTGTGTACCAAACGGGGTTAAATTGAAAACATATTGTTTTGAAACTAATGGGTGTTTTTTTTAGAGGTATAGAACTTCGAATTGAAATAAAACACAAGAAAATCGTTTTAATGTCCATCAATTTGACTTTATTGGAAGGATAATTTTACATTAATGTTTAAATATGATTTCGGGCATGTGGCCGAATAAAGCCAATTCTACAGGTCCAATTTTCAACTACTTTTTCGAGCATATGGGGCCGTATGTTGGCAATAACGCCACGAATGTTGGCTTCCAAGTCCCCTAACGTTTCTGGTTTGTTGGCGTAGACGAGCGACTTCACATATCCCCAAAGAAAATAATCCAGTGGTGTCAAATCGCACGATCTTGGTGGCCAATTGACAGGTCCATTCCGCGAAATTATGCGCTCATCGAATGTTTCCTTCAATAAATCAATTGTGACGTGCGCTGTGTAGCATGTAGCACCGTCTTGTTGGAACCACAACTCATCCACATTCATGCCATCCAATTGGGGAACAAAATAGTCGGTTATCATGGCTCTATACCGGTCTCCATTTATGGTAACTGACTCTCCAGCATTATTTCGGAAGAAGTATGGCCCAATGACTCCACCAGCCCATAGAGCACACCAAACAGTCAGTTTTTGTGGATGTAATGGCGTCTCAGGGGTCTCATGTGGATTCTCTTCACTCCAAATGCGGCAATTTTGCTTGTTGACGTAGCCATTCAACCAAAAATGAGCCTCATCACTGAATAAAATTTTGCGATGAAAATCAGCATCGATATCAATCTCATTTTCGGCCCATACACCAAAATCACGACGCATTGCATGGTCTCGCGGCTTTAATTCTTGCACAAGCTGGATCTTGTAAGGTCGCAAGCCAAGATCTTTGCGCAAAATCTTCCATAAAGTTGATGGACAAAGCTCCAATTGCTGTGCACGGTGGCGAATCGATTCATTCGGGTCCTCTTCAACACTTTGCTCTACAGCGGCAATTGTTTCTTCGGTACGCACTGTTCGACGTCGCTGCGGATGCGTATTATCACATAGAGTAAACGTAGTGCGAAAACGATCCATGGTTAACCGAATTAATTGCTCTGATGGACGATTATGTCGACCATAAAATGGACGGAGCTTGCGGTAAACTTCGCGAACTGAACCATTATTTTCGAAATAAATTTGCACGATTTGCAAGCGTTGTTCTTTTGTCAACCTGTTCATGATGAAATGGCAAACCAAACTAAATATTAATCACTTGACAGCTGGCCGCCAGTTAAAAAAGTGATGCCAACTTAAAGTTCTATACCTCAATAAAAAACACCCGATATAAAAAAACACACCGTTGTCAAATTTAAACACATCGTTTGCGATCCCCATCTATTTCGGAGTGAGTTTGAAGACTTAATGGTACAATGTTTCCATATATTTTTTTAGGAGTTCCAAATGTATCTACCGTATATAAAGTCTGGACATTAATTGATAGCTATCTAATTTTCTTGGTGCAATCTTAATATACTGAATGTACCTCCAAATCTTTTTGATTGTATATATTGATGTTATATATCGTCACCTAAAAGACGAAAAAAAGTTTACAGGAGATGGAAATAACGTTATAAAATTGGAACTATTTGTAATATTAAAACGAAAATTATGTATTTAGATTAAAATGAAACCAGAAATATATATCGGTTGAAAAAATGTTGTTTTTCTAAACACAGCTTATGATATGTCACTTAGGTTATTTGGAATTGCAAAAATCAAGTATTTATACAAAGTTTATTCTTGCAGTGGCCATAGCTGTAATAGTTTCTAATTTAATAGCTTCTAACTGGCCTTTGCTACATTTTTTTTGTTTCCGGGAGTGTTATTTATATGAAAGCTATAGTCAAATATGGACTGATTTAGTCGTCATAGCAATTACGATTCCCGGGGCGGGGTTATATGGGAGCTCTAACTAAATGTGAACCTATTTCGTCCATTTTCAATACACAACTTCCTCAAGATATCGAAAATACTTTTGTACAGTTTTATTCCTATAGCTCTATAGTATATATACATATACATATATATATATATATATTTTTTTTTGTTTCCGTAAGTTTTTATATGGGAGATATAGTCAAATGGTTACGGACCTAAGACTTCCTTATGCTAAATTTAGCTATCACAGTTTATCATTTATTGGCATTTAAGTGTATTTAAGGTGGAACTTAGGCTGTTTCCGTAAGTTTTTTTGTATGGGAGCTTCGGTTAAATGCAAACCGATTTATGTACTGCCTAGTGCTTTTGTAGAACTTCTAGAGACCAAATTTTATTATCATAGCTGTTATAATTTGTCATTTATTAGCAAATAAACAAATAGCCTAGACTAGGTTATACAAGAGCTATGGTCAAATGTGAACCGATTTTGCCCGATTTTAGTACAAAAATTTCCAAGAAATGAAGAACTCTTATGCCAAATTTCAGTGACCTATATCCTTTCGTTAAGGTTTTATCGTGTCAACAACAGAAAGACGGACGAACATCGCTTAATCGTCTTAGAATTTCACGAGGATTCAGAATATAATTTTGGTTTTTAAGCTAATATTCAGGAAATTACAAATGGAATGACAATCTGAATACACCCCTCATTTTTCTTAATGGTGGGTATAAAAATGAATGTCTGTCTTTATGTCCCTTATATAATAGTAAGCCATGTATTTGATCATGTCATGATCATAAGAAAGTTGTTGCGCATGAGTCGACGAACATTACTAAGTTGGTACGGTATGACCAAGTTTCGACAGGTGGCATGGTGGCAAAATTGCTTACCGTAAACAGTGCATTAGATCATGCATTAATCTTTAGCAAAGTTGTTGCTCATGAGTCGACGAAGGTTTCTAAGTTGGTATGACCAATTTCCGACAAGTGGCGCTTCTGAAAATTACTCAAAATGAATTAAACTGTTCATGAGTCGACGGAGGTTTTCAAATTTGTGCATTCAATTCCCGATAGATGGCGATATGCATATGAATTGATTATGTAATGATCTTAAGCAAAGTTGATGTGCATGAGCCGACGAAGGTTTCTAAGTTGGTGCGACTAATTTTCGCCAGATGACGCCACTGAAAATTAATCAAAATAAATTATATCGTTAACTATAAGAGTTTTAATCATTGGTACCGCAAAACGGGTTAAGATATCGACACCATTTTTTCTGAGTTTTATTCTCTTATTTGTTTCTTTTTATGAACCTGAAACGATGATTTAAAATTTGTAATATTTGTTGAACAAAATTTTCAAACAATCAAAAAATGATTCTTGAAACCGACCTGAGAAAAAGTAAAATTTTCTAATATGAAAAAAACTAAGTAAATTTGATATTATTTTGACAAAACTTAGCTATTTAGTACTTACAGGCCATAGAATTGCAAATCATATCTTATTTTGGACTTTTTTTTTATTTTAAAATATTAATTAAATTATTTAGAATCAAAGTAAAAAATCAGGCATATTGCATATTTTGGGCGGGTCATTGGCACGCTTTCCCCTCATCCGATTGACATAAAACTTTTAATGGATTATTTTTTTAGCATTTCAAACAAATCTAGGGGTTGGCCCGAAACGTATACCTTCAAGAAAATTTCCCCATATACGCTGTTGGCACTCTAATATATATATACCGTTTGTTTTCAATTTGAAAATTACCAGTGACGATTTTGCAACGTCTTTTTTATCAGTGTATGGTTTCGAAAAATATTGATGTTAAACGAACATTTAGCTGTAAAAAATATTTCTTCAGATAAGCCCAAAATATAGAGCTGTCGATTAAAATGAATAAAAACACAATAATATTTAACTGTTCTAGATCTAGAGAACAAACAAATGGTTGCCAGAAAAACTATAGCTATCTTAGTCGTAGCTTTGGTGTAATGTAGAAAGTTTAATTCTGAATAGTAAATAACCATATGCATCATCGAAGTCGGATCATTCTTCACCATGACAATGAGACCTCATACACATTTGTTTACATAAGGAAATTTCTAATAACTTAACAAGTCGAGTTATTGAGTGATCCGCAATATAGTCCCAATTTGAAACTGACTTCATTTTATTGTGAAAAGTAAAAAATAAATTGTGAGGTCAAGGTCAGGTTTTACGCGTTAAAAATTCACGTTTTTTGATAATAAAATCTTAAAACATTAGATGCAATTATATTTTTATATTTTATTAAAATTTAATATATTATTCAAAAGACAAATTATTCACACTCAATCCCAGTCTAAAACATTTATTTGTTAATGTATTAGACAATTTTTTGATAAAAGCCAAAAAATTAGACTGTGATTAAGTGCGAATAATTTTTATATTTTCTTTATATGAAAGAATTTTATTGATCACGGAAATTGATAATGACCTCTCTCTTTTGAATAAATAGCGCTTTTATATTTTCAAATTAAAATAAAAAATATAGAAAAATCAGTTTAATTTCTAAAATTATAGAGATCACTGAAAATTGATATTTAAGCCCTATTTAACATACCCAGCAAAACTTTGGTAATGGCAAGTACTCTGATAACTGGTAACCTTGTAACGACTACAACATACCATCCCAATAAATAATAAGTTATTACAGAAGTACTTATTTGTAATTAAGATGGTAATTAAAACTGAATGGCCCCGGTTCAAATCCCACCAAGGGCAACAATTTTTTTTAGTTTTTTTTTTTATTAAAAGAGTCTTTTTAAATGATTTTTGAATTTTAAGAACTTAAATATTATCTTCTGTAAAATAAAATTTGTAAAACTAACTCACGTTAATGAAAAAATACCATCATGAGTCAATTTTGATTATGTACGGGATGTTGAATACCAAACACGATTCTAATTGGTCTTAACTTGGTAAGCCCAACTTATCTGGGTCATCCTTCATCTCAACTGTGGACACATACCTCCTCATGGTATCACCCGGGGAGCTAGTTTAACACCCATTAATATTGTGAGTTAACATGTTGCGAGAGTTGTCCCATAAGTTCGATAAAAATGGGTCTCTTGAAAAAAAATACAATGAAGAGGATAAAATTAGAATTGAAATGTCCCACTACCAAATGTTAGAGGAGGATGTCCGAAACTTCGATAGAAAGACCAAGTAGAGGAACATTTTTCAAAGCTTGGCTTATAAAATTGGAGAATATTCGCACAAGATCGAAATCCATGGAATTCTAAAATATGCTCGGACTTTGACCTTAACAGGTTGTAACATTTAAGTAAGTAAGAGTCAATCTTATGTAAAAACTTATACAAAAAAGAAGATAAGTTTTAAAATAATTTTAAAAAAGTTTTAAAATAATTACAAAAAAATCGTATAAAAATATTTTTCCAAAAATTCCAACAAAGCAAAAAAAAAAGCAGGGAAAAACAAAGTTATTTTCACATGATTTTGGATCTAAAAATAAAAATTGTTTATATTAATTATAAGCTGCTAAGTTTTCAACATATGAAGTAGCTCAGTGGAAGAGTCTCTGCCTAGCAGTCGGAGGGTCTGGGTTCGAGCCCCCATGGGATCATAAAAAAAATTTTGTATTTCGTTTAAAAATATATGTTTTTAATAAAACAACAACAAAAAAGTTGTTGCTGTTGTTGTTGCTGCTTTCAAATTGCTTACCCAAGTCATTACGTTTCTGCAATTGGTAAGTACTTGCCTCCAATGACATCCCCATGTTAATGTAATGACTTAAACAGCGAATGAGTAAGTAGTTCGTGTTCAATAGTTTAACTGTTTAACTCATTATTTGGTAATGAAAAGTTTTGCTGGGTAGTTTTCGAAAAAGGCACTTTTCTGCTTTTAAATAAAAAAAATCGATATTTAGTTTAAAATATTAAAATTCTCGGAAAATTGCCATTTTCGCTTTAACATTTAAACAAACTCTTTCCTACATTTTCTAAACTTTGAAATAATTTCTTAAAAAAAATGGCAAGCTGCCATTGATATTTTTTGTTGCCGTAACGTAAAAATTACCAAAAATCACAATGTTGCAGAAACATTGTTGTAAGTCATAAATCATACCAAAGACTAAAAGGTTTTTATAATTTATATTTCTCAAACAAAGTGTATATCTCTAAATTACCAGGAAAGTTTCAGTTTTTTACTTTATTCACTTCGTTTTGGCTGTCTTTTTTCCACATCTAAACAAAGTTTCTTTTTCATTCTATCAATTCATTCATTGTTAAAGAAATCGAGATTTCTTCAAATTAGAATATGACTTAAGAAAATTGTTTAATGACGATATTGCTGCAAATGATAGCTATGTGTTTTAAATATTTCTAACCACTTTTTTCTAAGAGTTTTTTTGGTGCCTACCAAAATAAAATAAAAAACTTGTTAGTAGTACTAACGTGTCTTTTAACAATATCCCAAAGCGAAAATTCATGTATCTTTATTTTGTTTTTTTCTGTTGTATTTGGCATATATATGTGTATATTTGTATCTGTGTATCTCTTGATGTCATATGTAAAAATGTTGCAGGTATTAGAACTCCACCTCCCTTCTTCTAAATTTTTTTTGGTCTTTATTCACCGATTTCGTGTTTTTATTGTGCCTCTACATTCAGCTTTTATTCGTTGATTAATTGAGAAATGGATTTTTGTAGTCATGGAATCTTTAGCAAAAATTTGACTTTTTTATGTATGTATCTCTGTTAGGATACATCATGGGGGTGGTACTGTAAAGAGATAAAACTGAAATAAAATTAAGCTTAGAATACATAGACATTAGTAAAAGGATAAAAAATGAACACTTGTTAGGATTTATTTCCTTTATTGAGTTATAAATCATATTTTTTTACTGACACAAAATGTAATTTTGTTTAATGAATATCTATGATGGAAAATATCGTATATTTAAAATTTCTAGAGGATATAATTGTTGTATAATTCTAATGCTTTAATCATTTTTTTTTTTTTTTGTTAGAAATAATTGGAATTTTTCTGTAAATGATTAAAAGGGAACCATTAATAATGAACGGATTTTATAAATTTTATTTTAAAATATTAAACAAAGTTACTAGAGTTCTTAAATTATTTTTTTAAGAAAAGAAAGATCAAACAGTTATAAAGATGCAATATTTATGGTACAATCTATATCTATAAAAAAATGTTCGCTCCTGTTTGTCTGTCTGCGTGTTGTTTGATATGAAGGATCGCCGAAACTAGAAAACCGATTTTTCTGAAATTTTGACAATATGGTAAGGTGTGACAGGTGGTTTTTTCCACAATTTCAAGTGGGCGTAACCCCTCCCATATAACTCATATATTAAAAATGAGAAATATAGATGATTAAGCGGAACAATTTTTCTGAAATTTTGACAGTAAGTTAATGAGTGACTGGTGGGTAAAATAGGCCAGGCTTTCTTTTTAATCAAGTGGGCGTGAACCCTGATATAAGTCAAATATTAAAAATGACCAGTATGGATGACCGAGCTGACCGATTTTTCCAAAAATTTTGACAGTATGTTAGCGTGTGACCTATAGGTAAAATAGGTTTGACTGTTTTTTTAAATCTCAAGTGCTCGTGACTCCTCCCATATAAATCAAATATTAAAAATAAAAAATATGGATGATAAGATCAAAACGACTAAACCGAATTAATTAAAGTTTTAAATGTGAATATTTTCCTACCATAGGATAGTTTTTTGCTTTTTGAATTTTTTGAAAATGGACCAAGAAGGACCTGAAAATTAAAAAATGGCGATAAAATTCTCTATATCTTTAAAATCGCATCACTTGAGATCGGCTCGACTGATGAAGACAGTTTTTTTTTTCAAATGTTTGCCTTAGTCCAAGTTAGGATTCTACATGAATAGAAATTAACCATGCCTTCTTGTAGCCCTCTTATTTTTTTAGGAAACTTTTTATTTTTGTAATTTTTCAAACATTTCTTATTTTGTAGGAAATTTTTCAAAAATTTCTTATTTATTTACAAAATTTTTCACAAATTTCTTATTTTTATAGGAAGCTTTTCAAAAATTTTTTATTTTTTGTAGAACATTTTTTTAACAAATTTATTTTTTTTATAGAAAATTTTTCAAAAATTTCTTATTTTATTGGAAATTTTTAAAAAATTTCTTATTTTATTGGAAATTTTTAAAAAATTTCTTAGTTTTATATGAATTTTCATATTTTTATAGAAAATTTTTCTAAAATTTCTTATTTTTATAGGATTTTTTTTAAATTTCTTACTTTCATAGCAAATTTTTGAAAAAAAATAGTGTTTTTATGGGAAATTTTTCAAAAATTTCATATTTTTACGGAAAATTTTCCAAAAATTTCTTATTTTTATCAAATTTTTTTCAAAAATTTCTTATTCTTATATAAATTTTTCAAAAATTTCTTATTTTTATAGGAAATATTTCAAAAATTTTTTTTTTTTTAGAAAATTTTTCAAAATTTTCTTATTTTTATAGAAAATATTTAAATTTTTTTTTTTATAGAAAATTTTTCAAAAATTTCTTATTTTTATAGGAAATTTTTCAAAAATTTCTTATTTTTTAGGAAATTTTTCAAAAATTTATTATTTTTATAGGATATTTTTCACAAATTTTCTATTTTTATAGGATTTTTTTTAATTTCTTATTTTTAAAGGAAAATTTTCAAAAATGTCTTATATTTATAGGAAATTTTTCAAAAACTTCTTATTTTTTTGGAAAATTTTCAAAATTTTCTTATTTTTATAGAAAATTGTTTAATTTTTTTTATTTTTTATAGGAAATTTTTCAAACATTTCATATTTTTATAGGATTTTTTTCAAAAATTTCTTATTTTAATAGGACATTTTTCAAAAATTTGTTATTTTTTTGAAATTTTTCAAAAATTTCTTATTTTTATAGGAAATTTTTCAAAAATTTCTTATTTTTATAGGAAATTTTTCAAAAATTTCTTATTTTTATAGGAAATTTTTCAAAAATTTCTTATTTTTATAGGAAATTTTTCAAAAATTTCTTATTTTTATAGGAAATTTTTCAAAAATTTCTTATTTTTATAGGAAATTTTTCAAAAATTTCTTATTTTTATAGGAAATTTTTCAAAAATTTCTTATTTTTATAGGAAATTTTTCAAAAATTTCTTATTTTTATAGGAAATTTTTCAAAACTTTCTTATTTTTATAGGAGATTTTTCAAAATAATTTTATTTTTAAAAGATTTAAAATTTTTTTTTTAGAAAATTTTTCAAAAATTTCTTACTTTTATAGGAAATTCTTCAAAATTTCTTACATTTACAGGAAATTCATCAAAATTTATTTTGTTTGTATATCATTTTTATATATCAGTTTTTTATAGGAAATTTTTCAAAAAAATTGGTTTTTTTGTAGCAAATTTTTTTTTTTTAATTTTCTATTTTTTATCGAAAATTTTTTAAAAATTTCTTATTTTTATAGGAAATTTTTCAAAAGTTTCTTATTTTATAGGACATTTTTCAAAAATTTCTTATTTTTATAGGAAAATTTTCAAAAACTTCTAATTTTAATAGGAAATTTTTCAAAAATTTCTTATTTTAATAGGAAATTTTTCAAAAATTTCTCAGTTTTATAGGAAATTTTTCAAAAATTTCTTAGTTTTATAGAATATTTTTCAAAAATTTCTTATTTTTATAGGAACTTTTTCAAAAATTTATTATTTTTACAGGAAGTTTTTCAAAAATTTCTTATTTTTATTAGATTTTTTTCAAACGTTTATTATATTTAAAGGAAATTTCAAAAATGTTTATTTTTATAGGATTTTTTTTTTAATTTTCTTAATTTTATAGGAAATATTACAAAAACTTCTTTTTTATAGGACATTTTTCAAAATTTTAATATTTTTATAGGAAATTTTTGAAAAATTTCTTATTTTTATAGGAAATTTTTTAAAAATTTCTTATTTTGACAGGGAATTTTTTAAAAATTTCTTATTTTTATAGCAAATTTTTCAAAAATTTTTTATTTTTATAGAAAATTTTTCAAAATTTTCTTTATTTTTATAGGAAATTTTTCAAAAAATGTTTATTTCTATAGGAAATTTTTCAAAAATTTCTTATTTCTATAGGAAATTTTTAAAAAATTTTCTTAATTTTATTTCAAAAATTTATTTTTTTTTAATTAAAATGAGTTTTTCAAAATATTAGTGATTCTGTAAAATTCTCAAGCAAAAAAAAAATGTTTTTGTTCTTCCCTAAGTTTTCAAGTTTATTTTCTTCTTATTTCTTAAATCTCTTTCAAGAAATCATCTTCTTCAATAAAACAATTAATGGAAATATTTTTTCTTTCCCCGAACATGGAAATCTTTTCCTGGTCTTAGTCATTTGTATGAAATGAATATAAAAGTGAAGAATTCACACTCATTTCGTATTCATAAAAATGTTGCCTTTTAAAAAAGCTGTTGCTGCTGTTGATGTTTCTGTTGCATTGTTATACTTTATTTGTCACAAGAATTACTATGACGATGAGTACGAGGATGACTATGATGAGGATAAGGATATTATTGTTGCTACTGATGACGTTTTGTATGTACTAGGGAGGAAGCAAAGTGGTTATTTTTATATTTAGCAGCCCGTTGGCATTTTATTGTTAAAGCGAATTTTTTCCTACACATTTTTCTTTTTTTTTCGCTAAAACTTAACAAACCTGCACTGGGGAATTGATGTCGTGAAAATGCAGGATAACTGAGAATATATGGCAGAAAATGAAGGTGTTTAACAAAAGCTTAATAAAGGAATGAAAAGTAAAAAAAAACAACGTTACGGAAATAATAAAAACAAGTTAACAAATGTTTACGATGATGCTGTTTTGTCTGTTTGTCAATTTGGCCAAAGTGGTTTTTCGCATGTTTTACTTTAGACAAAAAAACTTTGTTAAGAGGAAAAAGAGCAATTTTTTTTGTGTTAAATATAATTTTGTAAAATGGAAGGGAGCTTTATGAAATTTCAAAGAAAAATAAGACTGAGCTTGTAGGTTTTTCTAAAGAAAAGTGGTCATTTTATAATATGTATGCGGATTCATAAGAAATTCTTAACATATTTTTAATCACTTAAGAGTGTAGTTTAGCAAAACATATTTAACTCATTGTTAACTTTAGAGAGAGTGTAAAACAAACGTGTTTCTTTTTTTAATATCAAAATGGAGGCGTTCATGGAATATTATGGAATCCAAAGTGTGTAATTGTTAGGGATGTAGGTGCTCTATGCCGCATAAAACATTAAACATTTCCACTAGAGTACCTTTACATTATAAGCAGCACTTAACTCATCTTCGTTGCCATTTAGCGAAATACAAATGAAAAGGTCATATACATATATTATTGTATATAAACGTAATTCTTAGCAAATTACACTTTACTACAGAAATTCAGGATTTATCATAAAGTAATTATGTTGGAATACGAATTTATTTAGAGTTTTATTGATAATTGTGATTATTACTAATAAGTCACCCAATTATATTCTCGTACTCTGTTTTCCTTTTTATAGGGAATTTTCAAAAATTTACTTTTTACAGTAAATTTTTCAAAAAATTTACTTTTTATCGGAAATTTTACAAAAATTTACCTTTCATAGGAAATTTTTCAAAAATTTTTTTTTTTATAGGAAATTTTTCAAAAATTTGCGTTTTATAGGAATTTTTCAAAAATTTACTTTTATAGGAATTTTTTCAAAAATTTACTTTTTATAGGAAATTTTTCAAAAGTTTACTTTTTATAGGAAATTTTTCAAGAATTTACTTTTTATAGGAAATTTTTCAAAAATTTGCGTTTTATAGGAATTTTTCAAAAATTTACTTTTTATAGGAAATTTTTCAAAAATTTACTTATTAAAGGAAATTTTTCAAAAATTTACTTATTAAAGGAAATTTTTCAAAAATTTACTTATTAAAGGAAATTTTTCAAAAATTTACTTTTTATAGAAAATTTTTCAAAAATTTATTTTTAATAGGAAATTTTTCAAAAATTTACTTTTTATAGGAAATTTTTCAAAATGTTACTTTTTATGGGAAATTTTTCAAAAAATTTACTTTTTTATGGGAAATTTTTCAAAAATTTACTTTTTAAAATTTTTCCAAAATTTACTTTTTATAGGAAATTTTTCAAAAATTTACTTTTTATAAGAAATTTTTCAAACATTTACTTTTATAGGAAATTTTTCAAAAATTTACTTTTTATAGGAAATTTTTCAAACAATTTACTTTTTTATAGAAAATTTTTCAAAAATTTACTTTTTATAGGATATTTTTCAAAAATTTACTTTTTATAGGAAATTTTTCAAAAATTTATTTATTACAGGAAATTTTTCAAAAATTTACTTTTTATAGGAAATTTTTCAAAAATTTACTTTTTATAGGAAATTTTTCAAAAATTTACTTTTTATAGGAAATTTTTCAAAAATTTACTTTTTATAGGAAATTTTCAAAAGTTTACTTTTTATAGGAATTTTTTCAAAAATTTACTTTTTATAGGAAATTTTTCAAAAGTTTACTTTTTATAGGAAATTTTTCAAGAATTTACTTTTTATAGGAAATTTTTCAAAAATTTGCTTTTTATAGGAATTTTTCAAAAATTTACATTTTATAGGAAATTTTTCAAAAATTTACTTATTAAAGGAAATTTTTCAAAAATTTACTTATTAAAGGAAATTTTTCAAAAATTTACTTTTTATAGAAAATTTTTCAAAAATTTATTTTTAATAGGAAATTTTTCAAAAATTTTCTTTTTATAGGAAATTTTTCAAAAATTTAATTTTTATAGAAAATTTTTCAAAAATTTACTTTTTATAGGATATATTTCAAAAATTTACTTTTTATAGGAAATTTTTCAAAAATTTATTTATTACAGGAAATTTTTCAAAAATTTACTTTTTATAGGAAATTTTTCAAAAATTTACTTTTTATAGGAAATTTTTCAAAAATTTACTTTTTATAGGAAATTTTTCAAAAATTTACTTTTTATAGGAAATTTTCAAAAGTTTACTTTTTATAGGAATTTTTTCAAAAATTTACTTTTTATAGGAAATTTTTCAAAAGTTTACTTTTTATAGGAAATTTTTCAAGAATTTACTTTTTATAGGAAATTTTTCAAAAATTTGCTTTTTATAGGAATTTTTCAAAAATTTACATTTTATAGGAAATTTTTCAAAAATTTACTTATTAAAGGAAATTTTTCAAAAATTTACTTTTTAAAGGAAATTTTTCAAAAATTTACTTTTTATAGAAAATTTTTCAAAAATTTATTTTTAATAGGAAATTTTTCAAAAATTTACTTTTTATAGGAAATTTTTCAAAAATTTAATTTTTATAGGAAATTTTTCAAAAATTTACTTTTTATAGGAAATTTTTCAAAAATTTACTTTTTATAGGAAATTTTTCAAAAATTTACTTTTTATAGGAAATTTTTCAAAAATTTACTTTTTATGGGAAATTTTTCAGAAATTTACTTTTTATAGAAATTTTTTCAAAAATTTACTTTTTATAGGAAATTTTTCAAAAATTTACTTTTTATAGGAAAATTTTCAAAAATTTACTTTTTATGGGAAATTTTTCAAAAATTTACTTTTTATGGGAAATTTTTCAAAAATTTTTGTTTTATATGAATTTTTCAAAAATTTACTTATTACAGGAAATTTTTCAAAAATTTACTTTTTATAGGAAATTTTTCAGAAATTTACTTTTTATAGGAAATTTTTTTAAAAATTTAATTTTTATAGAAAATTTTTAAAAAATTTACGTTTTATAGGAAACATTTTTAAAGACAAATTTTCGGTAAAAAATTTTAATATAGAAAAATTTTCGGTAAAACTTTTTATATAGAAAATTTTCCGGTAAAAAATTTTTATATAGAAAAATTTTCGGTAAAAAATTTTTATATAGAAAAATTTTCGATAAAAAATTTTTATATAGAAAAATTTTCGGTAAAAAATTTTTATATAGAAAAATTTTCGGTAAAAAATTTTTATATAGAAAAATTTTCGGTAAAAAATTTTTATAAGAAAAATTTTCGGTAAAAAATTTTTATATAGAAAAATTTTCGGTAAAAAATTTTTATATAGAAAAATTTTCGGTAAAAAATTTTATATAGAAAAATTTTCGGTATAAAATTTTTATATAGAAAAATTTTCGGTATAAAATTTGTATAAAAAAAAATTTTTGGTATAAAATTTTTATATAGAAAAATTTTCGGTCAAAAATTTTTATATAGAAAAATTTTCGGTCAAAAATTTTTATATAGAAAAATTTTCGGTATAAAATTTTTATATAGAAAAATTTTCGGTATAAAATTTTTATATAGAAAAATTTTCGGTATAAAATTTTTATATAGAAAAATTTTCGGTATAAAACTTTTATATAGAAAAATATAAATATTTAAAATTAAAATAAATGAAATATAGAAAAATTTTCGGTTTGAATTTACTTTTTACAGGAAATTTTTCAAAAATTTACTTATAAAAAATTTTCTATAAAAAATATTTGGAGAAAATGTTTGAAATAAAATTTTCCCTTTTATTTGTTTTGAAAGTGGATTAAGTCCCATACATTTTTCAATTCAAAAAATGAATATTTTAAAATGTTTGTTTGAAAAATTAGGTTTAATCAGGCTTGAGTTCATTTAACTTTCAAATTATTAATTTTGAAAATTTGAAAAGTAATTTTGGAGAAAAACTGAAAAAATTATTTTTGAACGCGGCTCAGTGGATTGCAATTTCTGTCCCGCCACAGGACGTCATCAGCACTTAGCGCCCTCGACCACAGTCGAGTTATCAAATTGCAGAGATAATCATCAATTTAACTCATTGAGTTTGATCGAACATCACTACGTTTAATTGATTGTGTATTCTCCTATTACTTGTTTTGCTCGATCTTTTCACTTGCCGTTGGCATGTAGAGAAGAACAAGACTTTTTGGTTTGATGCTATTTTTAGAATAGTAACAATGTTAACAACATATGTATGTAAGTAAATTACATGAATGTATGTAAATGCAACGTGCCCTTTGCTTTTATTTATTTGGGAATTCCTAAATAAATTAAAATGTTTGTTTTAAAAGTGGTAAAAGTCCATGGTTTTAATAAATTCATTTTAATGAAAGAATAAATTTGATAGGTTCTGATCAAAACCTAAGATTTAATTTGCTAAAAATTGGTCACCTATATTTTTAAAAACACTAAAAGGCAAAACCCTTTATATCTCAATTTAAAAAAAAATGGACTTAAACCACTGGACTTAATAAGGTCTTCTATGAAATTAAAAATTTACACTATTAAGGAAGTCATCCATTCTTAAGACAAAGTTTTCATATGAAAGTCCTTACAAATTTTTCTTTTTCACTTCTGTCTCACAGTGTAGTTAAAGCTTTTAACTTAATTGAACTTTATTAGGGCGTAAATTAAAAAGAATTTGTAAGAAATAAAGAATAATTGTTCGTAGACGAACAATAGTTTTGACTGTAACCCATGTGGCACATGGTTTTGACAAAAAATAAAAAAACAAGTAGAAAACCCAACATTTATTTTGAATTGCTTTCAAAAAATCAATTTTTAGTGGAGATTTATTTAAATAGAAATTTACAAACATTCTTCGTATGCCACAAAAGTTAATTTTCATGAATGTATGTAGATTTTAAAAATATTTGGTAGGAAAGGACTTTCAAGGAATGTATTAATAAAATAAACGTAACTAAGGGGGTACATGAAGTACATTGAAGCCATTAATTGTTCAAATAAACAATATGTTCCTCAAATCAAGTAGCAACTTGAAATAGTTTAAAAAATTTGACTTAACTCCTTTTCTCCACTGCATTCTCTACACAATAGTGACATGCGAAGGAGTCACTCTGACAATTGCTTTTAGTTTTACACCAGCTGTTTTATTCATTGTTCACTATTGACGCATTCAAGGCATTTAACAATAATAAAAAAAAAGAAAGTGCGCAAAAAATCATCTTTTGTTAATCTCTTTGCCATTTTTTCAGACTTTTTTTTTCGTATTATTAAGTTTTTGTACAGACTCATGCCAAGAGTCTTTTAGTCTGTCTAACGTTAATGTTGTCGTCATTGCCAGCTTCTCCTTCCCATCCTTTTCTTTTTAAATTCTTTATGTAATTTTTCTTTTTTTTTTTTGTTGAATTTTTTCAAAAGCACACACATCATAATCAAAGTTTGCTCTAATTCAAGTGCTTTTGATTCCTCTTCCTTTTTGGTGATGATGAGCCTGAGAAGGGGCCCATACCTTCTGTACTCAGTCTCAGGGTTTTTACATCAATCAAAAAAAGTGAAATTAAAATTTTATTGTTGTTCGTTTCGTTGTCTGAATTAAATTTTTTTGTATTTCATCATTGAGTTTGTTTTCATTTAAAGGATTTCATGACGTGTGCTCCAAGCCTGTGTTTGTAGGCAGGTAAAAGTCTTTTGTATTTAATGAATTGAGCAGTCGTCGTCTTAAAATTCAGAAAAAGAAGGCGGTATTCTGCGATTGTTTGCATATGGGCTTTTAAAGATATAATTGTTTCTAGAAAGAACATTTATTTATTAATGAAACAGACAATTTGTTGATAAAAGCCAAAAAATTCCTCGACGCATTTTGATGGTTGGTTAGGCCATCTCATCAGGAGGAGTATCCCTACTTTTGACAGGTCAAAAACCTCACATTATTACTTATTTTACAAACACAATCATTACGAATTATGTTTGTAAAGCATAACCAACCTCGAAACGCGTCGAAGAATTGGTTATCCCACAAACATTTTTTGGTCTTTATCAATAAATTGTCTGTTACATTAATAAATAAATGTAACAGATCGAGAACAAATACAAATAATCTTTCTATTTGGATAATAATTTCTCGACAATTTTGTTATTTTTTAAATAATATTTTTCTACAGAAACTTTTTCTGTATTTTTTATTAAAACTTTTTTTATCAACAATTTTTCTATTGCAAAATATTTTTATCGAAAATTTTATTATAAAAATAAATCGAAAATTTTTCTATAGAAAAATATTTTGATCGAAAATTTTTCTATAGCAAAATATTTTTATCGAAAATTTTTCTAAAGAAAAATATTTTTATCGAGAATTTTTCTATAGAAAAATATTTTTAACGAAAATTTTTCTATAGAAAAATATTTTTATCGAAAATTTTTCTATAGAAAAATATTTCTATCGAAAATGTTTCTATAGAAAAATATTTCTATCGAAAATGTTTCTATAGAAAAATATTTCTATCGAAAATGTTTCTATAGAAAAATATTTCTATCGAAAATTTTTCTATAGAAAAATATTTCTATCGAAAATTTTTCTATAGAAAAATATTTCTATCGAAAATTTTTCTATAGAAAAATATTTCTATCGAAAATTTTTCTATAGAAAAATATTTCTATCGAAAATTTTTCTATAGAAAAATATTTCTATCGAAAATTTTTCTATAGAAAAATATTTCTATCGAAAATTTTTCTATAGAAAAATATTTCTATCGAAAATTTTTCTATAGAAAAATATTTCTATCGAAAATTTTTCTATAGAAAAATATTTCTATCGAAAATTTTTCTATAGAAAAATATTTCTATCGAAAATTTTTCTATAGAAAAATATTTCTATCGAAAATTTTTCTATAGAAAAATATTTCTATCGAAAATTTTTCTATAGAAAAATATTTCTATCGAAAATTTTTCTATAGAAAAATATTTCTATCGAAAATTTTTCTATAGAAAAATATTTCTATCGAAAATTTTTCTATAGAAAAATATTTCTATCGAAAATTTTTCTATAGAAAAATATTTCTATCGAAAATTTTTCTATAGAAAAATATTTCTATCGAAAATTTTTCTATAGAAAAATATTTCTATCGAAAATTTTTCTATAGAAAAATATTTCTATCGAAAATTTTTCTATAGAAAAATATTTCTATCGAAAATTTTTCTATAGAAAAATATTTCTATCGAAAATTTTTCTATAGAAAAATATTTCTATCGAAAATTTTTCTATAGAAAAATATTTCTATCGAAAATTTTTCTATAGAAAAATATTTCTATCGAAAATTTTTCTATAGAAAAATATTTCTATCGAAAATTTTTCTATAGAAAAATATTTCTATCGAAAATTTTTCTATAGAAAAATATTTCTATCGAAAATTTTTCTATAGAAAAATATTTCTATCGAAAATTTTTCTATAGAAAAATATTTCTATCGAAAATTTTTCTATAGAAAAATATTTCTATCGAAAATTTTTCTATAGAAAAATATTTCTATAAAAAATTTTTCTATAGAAAAATATTTCTATCGAAAATTTTTCTATAGAAAAATATTTCTATCGAAAATTTTTCTATAGAAAAATATTTCCATCGAAAATTTTTCTATAGAAAAATATTTCTATCGAAAATTTTTCTATAGAAAAATATTTCTATCGAAAATTTTTCTATAGAAAAATATTTCTATCGAAAATTTTTCTATACAAAAATATTTCTATCGAAAATTTTTCTATAGAAAAATATTTCTATCGAAAATTTTTCTATAGAAAAATATTTCTATCGAAAATTTTTCTATAGAAAAATATTTCTATCGAAAATTTTTCTATAGAAAAATATTTCTATCGAAAATTTTTCTATAGAAAAATATTTCTATCGAAAATTTTTCTATAGAAAAATATTTCTATAAAAAATTTTTCTATAGAAAAATGTTTCTATAAAAAATTTTTCTATAGAAAAATGTTTCTATCGAAAATTTTTCTATAGAAAAATATTTCTATCGAAAATTTTTCTATAGAAAAATATTTCTATCGAAAATTTTTCTATAGAAAAATATTTCTATCGAAAATTTTTCTATAGAAAAATATTTCTATCGAAAATTTTTCTATAGAAAAATATTTCTATCGAAAATTTTTCTATAGAAAAATATTTCTATCGAAAATTTTTCTATAAAAAATATTTCTATCGAAAATTTTTCTATAGAAAAATATTTCTATCGAAAATTTTTCTATAGAAAAATATTTCTATCGAAAATTTTTCTATAGAAAAATATTTCTATCGAAAATTTTTCTATAGAAAAATATTTCTATGGAAAATTTTTCTATAGAAAAATATTTCTATGAAAAATTTTTTTATAGAAAAGTATTTCTATCGAAAATTTTTCTACAAAAAAATATTTCTATCGAAAATTTTTCTATAGAAAAATATTTCTATCGAAAATTTTTCTGTAGAAAAATATTTCTATCGAAAATTTTTCTATAGAAAAATATTTCTATCGAAAATTTTTCTATAGAAAAATATTTCTATCGAAAATTTTTCTATAGAAAAATATTTCTATCGAAAATTTTTCTATAGAAAAGTATTTCTATCGAAAATTTTTCTATAGAAAAATATTTCTATCGAAAATTTTTCTATAGACAAATATTTCTATCGAAAATTTTTCTATAGAAAAATATTTCTATCGAAAATTTTTCTATAGAAAAGTATTTCTATCGAAAATTTTTCTATAGAAAAGTATTTCTATCGAAAATTTTTCTATAGAAAAATATTTCTATCGAAAATTTTTCTATAGAAAAATATTTCTATCGAAAATTTTTCTATAGAAAAATATTTCTATCGAAAATTTTTCTATAGAAAAATATTTCTATCGAAAATTTTTCTATAGAAAAATATTACTATCGAAAATTTTTCTATAGAAAAATATTTCTATCGAAAATTTTTCTATAGAAAAATATTTCTATCGAAAATTTTTCTATAGAAAAATATTTCTATCGAAAATTTTTCTATAGAAAAATATTTCTATCGAAAATTTTTCTATAGAAAAATATTTCTATCGAAAATTTTTCTATAGAAAAATATTTCTATCGAAAATTTTTCTATAGAAAAATATTTCTATCGAAAATTTTTCTATAGAAAAATATTTCTATCGAAAATTTTTCTATAGAAAAATATTTCTATCGAAAATTTTTCTATAGAAAAATATTTCTATCGAAAATTTTTCTATAGAAAAATATTTCTATCGAAAATTTTTCTATAGAAAAATATTTCTATCGAAAATTTTTCTATAGAAAAATATTTCTATCGAAAATTTTTCTATAGAAAAATATTTCTATCGAAAATTTTTCTATAGAAAAATATTTCTATCGAAAATTTTTCTATAGAAAAATATTTCTATCGAAAATTTTTCTATAGAAAAATATTTCTATCGAAAATTTTTCTAAAGAAAACTATGTTTATAGAAAATTTTTCTATAAAAAAATATTTATATCGAAAATGTTTCTATAGAAAAATATTTCTATCGAAAATATTTCCATAGAAAAATATTTCTATCGAAAATTTTTCTATAGAAAAATATTTTTATCGAAAATTTTTCTAAAGAAAAATATTTTTATCGAAAATTTTTCTAAAGAAAAATATTTTTATCGAAAATTTTTCTAAAGAACAATATTTTTGTCGAAAATTTTTCTATAGAAAAATATTTTTAACGAAAATTTTTCTATAGAAAAATATTTTAATCGAAAATTTTTCGATAGAAAAATATCTTTATCGAAAATTTTTCTATAGAAAAATATTTTTATCGAAAATGTTTCTAAAGAGAAATGTTTTTATCGAAAATTTTTTTTTTTTTTAACCGACTATGCTAACATCCAATTCACAACTATGTACTTTTAATACTTATATTAACAAATTTTATTAGTGATCGTAATATTTACGAAAATTACAAAACGTCTTCGGCTTCTGGTGGTATGGGATGCCTGGCCTTAACTGTCAAAGTCATCACTGTTAAAGGTTGATGATTACAAATATATTTTATTTGCATTGAATGATCTAGACACCATCGACATGTGTTTTCAACAGGACCGCTCTATGTACCACAGAGTTCATGCCGCATTGAACATTCTACACGAGCAATTTGAGTACATGATTATCTCATTTGGAGGAGATATGAACTGGCCACTGAGATGGTGTGATCTGATATTTTTAAACTTTCTCCTGTGGGGTTTTCAAACCACAGCCAACACTGTACGAAAGGATCTTGCCTTTAAAGCAGCTAAGGGCACCATTTATATTTTCCTATCACCAGTGATTTGAGTTCATTTTGTCGTTCATATAAAAAGTTTTTGTACTGCCAATCACTGCTTTAAAGATTTTATGATTCAACTTGTGAAGAAATTAAAGCCAAACGACCATTAACGCTACAATTAATTTACTCAAAGAAACTTTTGATGAAAAAATGATTTCACGTAATTGCCCAATTAATTGCCCACCAAGATCATATGATTTAATCCTATTGGATTATTTTCTTGCCTTTCAAATGAACAACTGGAAATTAACATTCATAGAGATATTGGTAAAATACGGCCGCAAATACTAAAAAGTTGTTGAAAATTGGTGTTCAGATTGCGTCTTCTATGCGCCATGACTGAAATTATATTTAAAGCGAAGACAATATAATATAAAGACATTGCACTTCATACATTTTTTCTGTCAAATGTGAAATTAAAGTGGACAAAGAACAATGAAAAATGCACAAACAAACATAAATTTTATGAGCACGTGTGTGTGCCTTAGCTTTCTCTCATTAGATAATCGTTTCCATTAGTTATTTCCGAATAAGAGTCAAATCGGTATACTCCCTTTTTAATGGGACTTTTCAAAACGACCATACGGCAAATCAATGTATGGAAGTGCAACATTTTTATATTTTAGAATCTTTATTTAAACATTAAATAATTTCATACAATTTTCTTTCCAATAAAGCCCGTTCTATTGATATTAAATATAAATTTCATTGCTTTATAATGATTTAAATTTTCAAGTTTTTAAGTTCTCATACAAGTTCGTTCAAATGCTTACCCAGACTTCTTCTATCGTTCTATCAGTCTTTCTTGCGTTTTCTATATTTTTTCTAAGCGACATATGTTGAGACATGCATTTGCTCTATCTGACCATGTCAGTAGATTAGGATTTCAACAAATGATTATTATGGGTTGTTATGGGTACAAGCTCTTTTTTCCCGTTGTGGTGGAATGACTTATGGCACTATAACGTGTAAAATTGTTATAATTCTTGTGTTTTAATCTCAAGCTCAACAAATAGAAAAAAAAACAACAAATCATTCGCAAATACTTATTTATGTCTGTCGCTAGAAAAAGCAGAAACAACCAAAAAGTGTCAGTGGGTAAGTGGTTGGTAATAAATTTCATTTTATTAAAATGCATTGGTTTTAACTTGGATTTTAATGTTCTTCACTTGAATTCATTTATGCACTTCTTTTTGGTTTCTATTTTGTAATGAAAATGGGTGGGGATGGTTGTGTGGGTGTTTCGCTGGTCTATGAGATTCAAACTGAATTCAAATGTTGTGCTTTTGTTGTTGTCTAAATGCCTTTGAAGTTTTCACTTACAGCTCTAAATACATACATAGAAGAACATATGGGAGGAGTATTTGTCAGAAATTCAACAAAATTGGTTTGAGTACTAATGTTTTGACCATTAATTACTTAATTTCAATGATTGAATGTTTTCTCTTGATATGATTACATTACATTAACGTTAAATAAAGAGATATCTTTACTTGTATTCGAGTATACTCGTGCAAGTCTATTTGAATTCATAGACAAAGAAGTGAAGTTCAATTAGATTTCTATAGAATGTATTTAGAAAAGCAATTAGCAAAATGTTTTCAACTAATGTCTCGAATAAGTGATGTTTGAATTTGGTGGTTAAACAAATGTTTAACACTCCTTGTTGTTAATAAATGATGCAAATAATTGCAGAGCTGTGATTTCTATTTATTCTGATATAAAATACGTGCTTTAAATAATAGAGCCAATACTAATACTAGTATTCATACTAGTACTGATATGTTAAATATACTTATGCTAGTAGTATTACAAGTATTTTTAAGCAAGTTGTACTTAATACTAACAGTTACAACAAAACTTTCATTACTACTAGCACAAACTAATTTCAATAGTAGCTGTTAATACTACCACATATACTATTACTAATACTAGCACTACTACTAATAGCAGACGTATAAAACGAATACCATTATTATCACTAATACAAGTGTTTCTAGTTATAATGACAGAAGGAATACTACTGGTGATACTGCTATAAGTAAAGATACTAGTAGTAATATTAGAAGATATTACTAAAACAAATTCTAGTTGTAATACTAATATCAACTTATTCTAACATTAAGACTAGTGTTTTTTTTTTTTTTTATTTATTTATTTAGTCTATGGATTAACTCCTTACAGACAACAAATTTACAAAATATACAAACAAATTAATTTAGTCTATTTAAATATAAAATCAAATTACGTTTAATAATATTTACATTCAAAGTTGTATCGATAATATTGTAAAGATCATTAAAGTTTAGACATATTCGTCGAAAGCATTAGCATAATTTTGTTGAAAATAATGAATTTTTAAAGGCTGGTAATAACGTGTAGGGCGTTGAGGAACATTAAAACATAAATTGTTTAACAGGAACTCCGAGCAAATATTGCCATCAATAAGTTTGAAAAGAAATATTACATTCAGCATTGTTCGGCGGCTTTTTAAAGTTGGTTCTATACGGAGGAAGATATATTGATGGATTAGGGTAAGAGCTCCGTAAAACGAATAACAAAAATTGTTTTTGGACAGACTCAATACGATCACTATGGATGTTATAATATGGATCCCAAATGATTGATCCGTACTCAATTATAGGTCTTACAAGGGTTGTGAATAACTGCTTTGTTATAGATGAATCAGCAAATTCCTTTGACCATCGTTTAATAAAACCAAATACACTACGAGCTTTATTAGTACACAAATTTATATGTTCAACAAACGACAACTTTGTGTCAAATAAAACACCAAGGTCCAGAAAAACATCAACTACATTTTTTCAAATTTATATCCAATAAATTTATTTGACACCAGGCGTAGAATGAAGTTAAGTCCTGTTGTAAATGCGGTTTTTACATCGTCAGCATACATAAGTATATTTGAAAATTTTATTGTTGAAGGAAGATCATTGATATACAATAAAAATAGTATTGGTCCTAGATGACTACCTTGCTGAACACCAGAATTGACGAAAATGTTTTTGGACAAGGAATTATTAAAACTCACACGTTGATTACGAAGCAAAAGATACGATTTTATCCATTCCAAACAGTTGTTCGTGAATCCCATTATATACAGTTTATATAGTAAAAGATCATGATTAACTCTGTTAAAGGCTTTACTGAAATCAGTGTATATAACATCAGTATATACACTGAAAATTTTTCTATAGAAAAATTTTCGATAAAAAAATTTTTCTTTAGAAAAATTTTCGATAAAAAAATTTTTTTATAGAAAAATTTTCGATAAAAAATTTTTTTATAGAAAAGTTTCGATAAAAAAATTTTTCTAAAGAAAAATTGTCGATAAAAAATTTTTCCTAAAGAAAAATTTTCGATAAAAAAATTTTTTTACAGAAAAATTTTTAAGAAAAAATATTTTCTTTAGAAAAATTTTCGATATTAATTTTTACTATAGAAAAATTTTCGTTAAACATTTTTATATATTTGATGTTGCAACGAAACGTAAAACTTTGACATTAAAACAAAAATTTTCGATTAAAAAATTTTTCTATGGAAAAATTTCTTTCTATTGAAAAATTTTCGATAAAAAATTTTTTCTATAGAAAAATTTTTGATAAAAAAATTTTTCTATAGAAAAATTTTAGATAAAAAAATTTTTCTATAGAAAAATTTTTCAAATAGAAGTGTATTTGCATTTGATCCCAAATCTGTTACATTTATTTATTAATGTAACAGACCAATTTATTGATAAAAAGCCAAAAAATGTTTGCGGAGAAACCAAATTCCTCGACGCGTTTCGATGGTTGGTTAAGCCATCTCTTCAGGAGGATTATCCCCAATTTAGACAGATCGAAAACCTCGCATTATTACTAAATTTACAAACATAACTATTAAGAATTATGTTCATAAACCACAAGTAAAAGCGTAGATTATCGACTGAACAAAAACAAACATTTTTCAGTTTTCATCTACCTTCACTTCCCACATTCTTGCTGTAGCCGTCGGCTACTATATGCAGAATGCTGTGAAGAAGGGGGGGTAAGATGTTTTAAATCTGTCTAAATTAAGGATAATCCTCCTGAAAATACACTTCTTTTTGAATAATATTTACATCCCGACTATTTTGTTATTTTTTGAAAAATTTTCGATAAAAAAATTTTTCTATAGAAAAATTTTCGATAAAAAAATGTTTCTATTGAAAAATTTTCGATAAAAAAATTTTTCTATAGAAAAATTTTCGATAAAAAAACTTTTCTATAGAAAAATTTTCGATAAAAAAATTTTTCTATAGAAAAATTTTCGATAAAAAAATTTTTCTATAGAAAAATTTTCGATAAAAAAATTTTTCTATAGAAAAATTTTCGATAAAAAAATTTTTCTATAGAAAAATTTTCGATAAAAAAATTTTTCTATAGAAAATTTTTCGACAAAAAAATTTTTCTATAGAAAAATTTTCGACAAAAAAATTTTTCTATAGAAAAATTTTCGAGAAAAAAATTTTTCTATAGAAAAATTTTCGAGAAAAAAATTTTTCTATAGAAAAATTTTCGAGAAAAAAATTTTTCTATAGAAAAATTTTTGATAAAAAAATTTTTCTATAAAAAAATTTTCGATAAAAAAATTTTTCTATAGAAAAATTTTCTATAAAAAAAATTTTTCTATAGAAAATTTTTCGACAAAAAAATTTTTCTATAGAAAAATTTTCGACAAAAAAATTTTTCTATAGAAAAATTTTCGAGAAAAAAATTTTTCTATAGAAAAATTTTCGAGAAAAAAATTTTTCTATAGAAAAATTTTCGAGAAAAAAATTTTTCAAAAAGAAGTGTATTTGCATTTGATCCCAAACCTGTTACATTTATTTATTAATGTAACAGATCAATTTATTGATAAAAAGCCAAAAAATGTTTGCGGAGAAACCAAATTCCTCGACGCGTTTCGATGGTTGGTTAAGCCATCTCTTCAGGAGGATTATCCCCAATTTAGACAGATCAAAAACCTCGCATTATTACTAAATTTACAAAAATAACTATTAAGAATTATGTTCATAAACCAAACATAAACAAACATTTTTCAATTTTCATCTACCTTCACTTCCCACATTTTTCTATAGAAAAATTAAAAAAAATTCCATAGAAAAGTTTTTTTTATCGAAAATTTTTTTATCGATAAAAGATTTTTCTATAGAAACATATTTTTATCGTATATTTTCAATGAAAAAATTTTATTAAAAGAAATTTTTCGATAAAAACAATTTTTCTATAGAAAAGTTTTCGTTAAAAACATGTTTTTATAGAAAAATTTCTGACATATTTGATGTTGCAATGAAAAGTAAAACTTTCACATTTAAACAAAAATGTTCGATAAAAAAGTTTTTCTATAGAAAAATGTTTGATAAAAACATTTTTCTAAAGAAAAATTGTCGATAACAAATTTTTTCCTGAAGAAAAGTTTTCGATAAAAAAATTTTTCTATACAAAAATTTTCGGTAACAATTTTTCACTTTAGAAAAATTTTCGTTAAAAATTTGTATATATTTGATGTTGCAACGAAACGTAAAACTTTGACATTGAAACAAAAATTTTCAATTAAAAAATTTTTCTATGGAAAATTTTTTTTAACGAAAATTTTTATTAAATAAATATTTCTTTAGAAAAATTTCGATAAAAAAAATTTGACAAAAAATGTTTCTATAGGAAAATTTGTAGACTATTATTGACTTCTTCACTGCCCTCATTCAATCTTAATATATAAACCACTCCAAAGCAATTATTCTCCCCCATCATTCTCTTGAATACACGAAAATCATTCTTAATTTTTTCCTCAAACTAGAATTTTCAACTTCAGTGGTTAGAAATATTAAAACAGTCCCTCAGGGCAACATTTCATATTAAAAGTTTGTGAGTTGAGGTTTTTAGCTTTAGCTTAAATTATCACATCAATTCTCGAATGTTGGCTTACTTATATCCATATTTTAGTATTTTGTTATTGCTGTCACAACTGCTGCTAAATTTTGTTGCTGCTGTTTTTTTTTTGCACAACTTTTGAACGTTATTATTAAATGCACTTTTAATCTTCTACTCTTTTCTTTCACTTTCAACAACAGTTCAATATTCATTTTCACTTTACTTTTAGCTTGGGGATGTAGAAGGGTAACCCAGCAAATATTTTCGCGGAAAAAGATGAAAAGGTTAAATTATGTTTGCCTTGATCTCAGTACAGAAAAAATATAGTTATTTTTAATAATAATATAATCGATTCAAACCAGTCTATCAGTTTGTCAGTCTTGTCTTATGAAATTATATTTTTTTTTTTTTTTTATAGGAAATTTTTCAAAAATTTCTTATTTTTATAGGAATATTTTCAAAAATTTCTTATTTTTATAGGAAATTTTTCAAAAATTTCTTATTTTTATAAAAAATTTTTCAAAAATTTCTTATTTTTATAAGAAATTTTTCAAAAATTTCTTATTTTTATAAGAAATTTTTCAAAAATTTCTTATTTTTATAAGAAATTTTTCAAAAATTTCTTATTTTTATAAGAAATTTTTCAAAAATTTTTAATTTTTATAAGAAATTTTTCAAAAATTTCTTATTTTTATAGGAAATTTTTCAAAAGTTTCTTATTTTTATAGGAAATTTTTCAAAAATTTCCTTCTAATACAAAAAATTTTTGGAAAATTTCTTATTTTTATAGGAAATTTTTCAAAATTTTTTTTTTTATAGGAAATTTTTAAATTTTTTTTTATTTTTTATAGGAAATTTTTCAAAAATTTCTTATTTTTACAGGAAATTTTTCAAAAATTTTTTGTTTTATTGGGAAATTTTTCAAAAATTTCTTATTTTTATAGAAAATTTTTGAAAAATTTCTTACTTTTATAGGAAATTTTTCAAAAAATTCTTACTTTTATAGGAAATTTTTCAAAAATTTCTTATTTTGGTAGGAAATTTTTCAAAAATTTCTTATTTTTATAGGAAATTTTTCAAAATTTTCTTATTTTTATAGGAAATTTTTCAAAAATTTCTTATTTTTATAGGAAATTTTTCAAAAATTTCTCATATTTATAGTAAATTTTTCAAAAATTTCTTATTTTCATAGTAAATTTTTCAAAAATTTCTTATTTTCATAGGAAATTTTTCAAAAATTTCTTATTTTTATAGGAAATTTTTCAAAAATTTCTTATTTTTATAGGAAATTTTTCAAAAATTTCTTACTTTTATAGGAAATTTTTCAAAAATTTCTTATTTTTATAGGAAATTTTTCAAAAATTTCTTATTTTTATAGGAAATTTTTCAAAATTTTCTTATTTTTATAGGAAATTTTTCAAAATTTTCTTATTTTTATTGGAAATTTTTCAAAAATTTCTTATTTTTATAGGAAATTTTTCAAAAATTTCTCATATTTATAGGAAATTTTTCAAAAATTTCTTATTTTTATAGGAAATTTTTCAAAAATTTCTTATTTTTATAGGAAATTTTTCAAAAATTTCTTATTTTTATAGGAAATTTTTCAAAAATTTCTTATTTTTATAGGAAATTTTTCAAAAATTTCTTATTTTTATAGGAAATTTTTCAAAAATTTCTTACCTTTATAGGAAATTTTTCAAAAATTTCTTATTTTTATAGGAAATTTTTCAAAAATTTCTTATTTTTATAGGAAATTTTTCAAAAATTTCTTATTTTTATAGGAAATTTTTCAAAAATTTCTTATTTTTATAGGAATTTTTTCAAAAATTTCTTACTTTTATAGGAAATTTTTCAAAAATTTCTTATTTTTATAGGAAATTTTTCAAAAATTTCTTATTTTTATAGGAAATTTTTCAAAAATTTCTTATTTTTATAGGAAATTTTTCAAAAATTTCTTATTTTTATAGGAAATTTTTCAAAAATTTGTTATTTTTATAGGAAATTTTTCAAAAATTTGTTATTTTTATACGAAATTTTTCAAAAATGTCTTATTTTTATGGGAAATTTTTCAAAAATTTCTTATTTTTAAAGGAAATTTTTCAAAAATTTCTTATTTTTATTGGAAATTTTTCAAAAATTTCTTATTTTTTTAGGAAATCTTATTAAAAATTTATTATTTTTATAGGAAATTTTTCAAAAATTTCTAATTTTTATAGGAAATTTTTGAAAAATTTCTTATTTTTATAAGAAATTTTTCAAAAATTTCTTATTTTTATAAGAAATTTTTCGAAAATTTCTTATTTTTATAAGAAATTTTTCAAAAATTTCTTATTTTTATAAGAAATTTTTCAAAAATTTCTTATTTTTATAAGAAATTTTTCAAAAATTTCTTATTTATATAGGAAATTTTTCAAAAACTTTATTTTCATAGGAAATTTTTTAAAAATTTCTTATTTTTATAGAAAATTTTTCAAAAATTTCTTATTTTTATAGGAAATTTTTCAAAAATTTCTTATTTTTATAGGAAATTTTTCAAAAATTTCTAATTTTTATAAAAAATTTTTGAAAAATTTCTTATTTTTATAAGAAATTTTTCAAAAATTTCTTATTTTGATAGGAAATTTTTCAAAAATTTCTTATTTTTATAGGAAATTTTTCAAAAATTTCTAATTTTTATAAAAAATTTTTGAAAAATTTCTTATTTTTATAAGAAATTTTTCAAAAATTTCTTATTTTGATAGGAAATTTTTCAAAAATTTCTTATTTTGATAGGAAATTTTTCAAAAATTTCTTATTTTTATAGGAAATTTTTCAAAAATTTCTTATTTTTATAGGAAATTTTTCAACATTTTCTTATTTTTATAGGAAATTTTTCAAAAATTTCTTCTTTTTATAGGAAATTTTTCAAAAATTTCTTATTTTTATAGAAAATTTTTCAAAAATTTCCCATTTTTACTCCTCAAATATTTACTGGGTTTTGCAAAATGTAGAAATATTAGAGACAAGTACAAAATATAGTAATTATCACCCTTAAATGGGTACTTATGCAAAGAATGAAAGCAATGAATTTTTAAAATGTAAACTAATCTTTGTGTTGTTTTAATACCTTCGTCGATGGTTCCAAACACTGTAACCAGTCCATTACCATTTTTCAACATAAAGACCAATTCGAGTGTAGACAACATGACTATAAAATTGCAAAAACCACATTGATGTGATTTTTAAAATTGCACAAATTTGTATGTATAAGATATCCAGATTCACGCATATACTAAAGTTATATGAAATTTGAGGTCCCAGCAAACATTTGGAATGCCAAAGAGGAAAATTGAAGCTTGATGGAAGGGTGTTAAGGAGATATTAACTGTTGAGTATTATGGAGTTCTTGTCATAGTTTATTTTACTTAGATAAATTTTATTTGATTTCCTTAATTGTGGTCATTATCAGGCAGTTTTCGCCAAAACATATGAGTGCAAACTCATATTTCTAAATATCTTACATATTGTTCACACATACAACCTGTCGACTGTCAAAATGATTCATGTTGTTCGGAAATGAACTGAAAGTGTAGTCCAGAAATATTGAAAACATGTTTTGAAAAAAACTTTGTCTCATTTCAAAACCCTAATTTCCTAAATCACTGGGTTAGATCAGAGAATTCTCCTTTTTTCTTTTCATTTATTTAGTCAAGAATTACTTTATTGTTCTTGTTTTATTTCATTTGTTTTATTGTTTTAATGGCAAAGTTTTACGTTTCATTGCAACGTCAAATATATCTACAGAACGGGGGTGGTTGTGTCGCTTTTCAAAAACTTTACACTGAATTGCATTTATTTTGATTTAATCTATTGGAAAATTTTTATATTTATATAAAAAGACTTGATTTCTTATCAAAATGTTTTGTATTTTAAAAGGATTAAGACTAGAGATTGCATGTCAGAGTGCTAAGAAATAGGAACATTTAATGATTTTAACAATCAATTGGATTAAGTTGTCAAAGGTTCTAAAATGAGACTTGAAGTATTTGGAGATAATTTGTTTTAAAATATAATTTTAGCTTATATTTAAAATAAATATTTATGTGCAAAATTGCTACAAAAACATCGATGCCTTTAAAAACAAAACGCAGTTTTTTATACAAAGAAAGAATTTATTTAAAAAAAAAAATTAATTTATTTTTCAATAAAATCTTTCTTGAGTTCTACGTACTTAGTCCTTCTATTCTCCCTTTCAGAAAATATAATTTGTCGAGTTAATCAAAATAAAAGTTTTCAGAGAGAAAAATTACTACTAGTAGCCGACAACTTCACTACGAGGGCGGATCAAAAAGTACATGTCTTTTTTAATAAAACGCAGTTTTTTATACAAAAATTTAATTTATTTACTTTGTCTTTCTTGAGTTCTACGTTCTTAGTCCTACGTTTCTCCCTTCTAGAAAACATGATTTGTCGAGGCCATCAAAATTGGATGAAAATATAACAATTTGTTTTTCTTAGGATGGCTCCTATTTTCATTGAGTTATTATCCGTATTTTCATGGGGATGGCTCAAATGGAACAGAAATTTAAAATTTTAATTTCTGAAGTCGAATTTCTCTAAAAGCACAAGAGATAAAATCTTCATGTCCCACCGTTTTTTATACCCACCATCAAAAAGAATGAAGCGTATATTGAGATTGTCATTGCATGTGTAATTTCCTTAATATAGGATCAAAAATCAAAAACGATATATATTCTGAATCCTTATGAAATTCTAAGACGATTGAGCGATGTCCGTCTGTCTGTTTGTCTGTCTGTCTGTCTGTCTGTCTGTCTGTCTGTCCGTCTGTCTGTTGAAATCACGATAACGCCTAAACGAAATTGGGCAAAATCGGTTAACATTTGACCATAGCTCCCGTATAACCTCGTCTAGACTAATCGCTTATCTGCTAATAAATGACAAATTATAACAGCTATGATGACAAAATTTGGTACCTAGATGTTTTACATAAATTTCATCGAAATCGGTTCACATTTAACCATAGCTCCCATATAAAAAACTTACGGTAACAGCATAATTTCCACATGAAATTCACTTAAATACTAATAAATGGTAAACTGTAATAGCTTTGGCCACTAAATTTAGCACAAGAAAGTCTTATGTGAATGCCAGCCAGTGTGCAAAATTTTGTCACAATCGGTCACCATTTGACCATAGCTCCCACATAAAAAACTTACGGAAACACAAAAATACAAAAAGAAAAGGGGGTTTATGTCCGTCTGTCCGTTAGATAAAAGCGCGACTAAAAGGGTTACAGCAACAAAATTTTACAAAAGCAAGTCATATGTGAATGCCAGTGTGCAAAATTTTGTTACAATTGGTCACCATTTGACCATAGCTCCCATATAAAAAACTTACAGAAGCACAAAAACTACAAAAGCTAGAAAGACAAAATTTTACAAAAGTATTTTTAAAAAGTTAAAAAAGTTCTGTACTGAAAATAGGCGAAATCTGTTCACATTTAGTTAGAGCTCCCATATAACCCCGCCCCGGGAAACACATGAATGCTGATAAATTGAGTACAATTGTATTAGTTATGACGACTAAATTTAGAATAAAGAATTTTTATGCAACTTTTGGTCAGTATATCAAATTTGATAGGAATCGGTCCATATTTGACTATAGCTTTTATATAAAAAACACTCCCGGAAACCAACAAATATTTAGCAAGGACCAGTTAAAAGATATTAAATTAGAAACTGTGACAGCTATTGCCACTAAATTTTGCAAAAATAAGCTTTATATAAATACCAGCCATGTCAAATGTGAACCGATTTTAACAAAATTTGGTACAGTAATTTAGGTTTATATAAACAGTTTTTTATTTAAATTTCATGAAAAAATATTGATATTTGTGCGCAATATATCAATTCCGGGAAGTAGGACCTATGGGAGGTACCATAAATAATGCACCGATTTTGACGAATTTCATTCCCATTATCAAAAAAATGATCAGTGCCAAATTTCATCAAATTATCTTTAGAATTGCGACCTGTAATTTGATTACAAGGTTTACATAGGGATCCAGCCAGCCAGACGGACGGACGGACATCGCTAAATCGACTCAGAAAGTGATTCTAAGCCTATTGGTATACTAAGACAAATATTTCCATGCGTTACATACATCAGCACAAACTTATAATACCCTTTCCACCTATGGTGGTGAAGGGTATAAAAATTGTTAAAAACTGATCTAAAGAATTTTAAAATTTGGGTGTTTTTGTACTTAGAGGACCATAGTACAAAAAAATATAGTTTTACTTGACTGTAATTTTGAGTGTGGAGTAGTGTTATTTAAGATTATATCATATAACTAATCATATTTTAGTTACAGTCTTCTTCATAATTGACAATCCACTAAGAAGCATTTCATCATTGAAATTATTTCCACTAACGTTTTCATTAGCCTTGTTAAGTTTTGTTTTTAAAGTACACAATTACATTTTCCCTTAACCAATATTAAGTACAATTAACAACATTTAAAAGCCACTACTACAACAAAACCAACCAGCACCCCCACACAAAAATAAAACATATTCTCGGCCTTAATAGGTAAAAATATATCTCTAATACATAAAAGCTAAATACCAGCTATTATTATCTATTTACAACATGTTGCAACCACCACCTACCAAATCATACTCATCACCACCATAAACACCAAATAACATCTTCATCATCCTCACAGTCATCACTTGTGGATGAGTTTCAGTTGAAGAAGAAAAAAAGTAGCAGTTGTTAGTTAAAACTTGTAAACCGAGTCAGTCAAAACAAAAAATCAAGATAAAATGCGAAATTCAATCTGTCAAAAATAGATTACAGACCAATTATGTGCTCTTCAAGGGTTGCCATAATTTACAAATTTATCCAGAGTCCTTCTCGCCCACCCTTCAAAGGTCTTGTGTTGGTAGAGCACAATTTAGCCCTTGTCATATACAAAGTAAATGATGAAGATAATGAAAACATGATAATGATGTTGCAAATGATAATAAAGTATAAGAGATTTTGGTAAATGTATGTATGTCTGTATGCTTTGTGTTAATGTTAAAAGCATTATTATCATTATTTGATTATTGTGGAGTAAAGTAGCAAAGAGATATATCATACAGACTAATACACATGCAAACATATACATCTATTAACAACATATTGCTATGTATAATATTAGGGGAGTTCAATGATGAAATAAGGTAATGAAGTTGTCAGGAACTTTTTTTATAAATTTCGAATATAAAAAGTGAAACTAGAAAGCTTCTACTAACATTCAACAACAATATTAACTAGGCGGTGCCAATTTCTCATGGTATCCCCGGGGAACTACGTTAACGATAAAAAAATATGTTCTAGTGTTAGTAACTAACTCCAGGAAAATGAAGTAAGAAAGTTCTATAGCCGGTCAAATATTTGCTAAATTTTGCCATCATACGAACAATTTATCAAAACTTATATATGTAAGCTGTTTCCGTCATTTGGACTTATATGAGAGCTAGGGTCAAATGTGGACTGATTATCACGAAATTTGGTGAATATATAGTTGTTACAAAAATTATGTATGCAAAAAATAGTCTTAAAATTCTCATTATCTTCAGATTTACTAGCGTTTTAGTGATTTTTGTCTCATTTAGTGCGTTTTGGCAGAAGAGTTTGTATGGGAGCTATGGTCAAATATGAACCGATTTCAACAAAATCTGTCCACATTTAAGTTTAAGTTTACATAAGCAGTAGTTGTTTTAAATTTCATGACAAAATATTGATATTTGTGGCCAATATATCAATTCCGGGAAGTGGGACCTATGGGAGGTAACATAAATAATGGACCGATTTTGAAGAATTTCAATAGCCATGGTCCCACTTTCAAAATGATCTGTGCCAAATTTCATCAAATAATCTTTAGAATTGCCAGCCAGCCAGCCGTCCAGCCAGACGAACGGACGGACTGACATCGCTAAATCGACTCAGAAAGTTATTCTAAGCCTATTGGTATACTAAAAGGTGGGTCTAATACAAATATTTCTTTGCTTTACATAAATTATCACAAACTTATAATATCCTTTCCACCTATGGTGAAGGGTATAACAATTACTATGAAAAAGATAAAAATAGAATAAAAACGGCCCCTAAGGTTAGAAGAGGACGTCCGAAACTTCTATGGAAAGACTAAGTAGAGAAAATCGTTCAAAGCCGACGAAATTGTAGAACATGCGCACAAGATCATAGGAATTCTAAAATATGCCCGGCTTTTGACCTTAACAGATTTTAAGTAAGTACATAAATGAATATCATGTCTTGTCTTGGATGTCACAACAAACTATCTTAACTACTTATGGATGATCCACCCTAATGTCTTTAATATACTGTCAATGTGTGTGTGTGTATTATAAATTTATTTAATCGACACCATTCTGTGTTATTTCCTTTCTTCCGTTTACTGACATTTACTTTTTAACCATTTCGATTTTATGCTTCAACACAAGAACCAACCTGCTGTCATCCTTCAAACCCTCCGCCCATTTGTCTTTATTTTTATAACGACATCATCTACCCAGACTGAAATAACATACGGTTCAATTTAATAGAATGAAAATTTATTTCTTTATCAAAACATCAAAAATAGCTCTGAAGCTTTTGTCTGTTGGCGTATTGTGAAAAGAGAAGGTGAATGTTTGATGTATCGAATTGATTTTTCGTTTTTAGATTTTGAAATATTGGGTGTTCGAAAAAGATGGCTTATGTATTTTCAGTGGCTTTAATATAAAGTCAAATCGAAAACTGGATATTGGGCATGGAAATATTTGGAAAATCATTAAGTCATTTTCGCTGATAAATATTTATTGGTTTTCTCTAATTTCGAAAAATAAAAACGGGCTAATACATGTTATAAAAAAGGCAAGGGTGTCAGGAACCTGGGTTCGGCCAAAAAATAAGAAGTGTAGAAATCCGCTAATGTAACTTCTTAAGAGTAGCGAAGTTGCTTTGTCGTTTATTATCTTAATGTTTACTCGTTCTCTATCTTTAAGTTAAAAATTTATTGAAACGCTAACACTGCCCCTGCAAATATACGAGGCTTGTTTTTTTTAACAGGCTTTCAATTTTCATTAAATTTTGGGTGAAAAATGGAATCAAGTTCTCCAAAACATTTAAAATGCTGAAAGTGGCATACGGTGAGTCTACTTTAAACCAAAAATATGTTTAGAAATAGTACAACCTTTTCACAGTAGGTCGAGAAGATGTGAATGGCGACGTCTCAGCACATCAACAACCGATGAAAATGTTTAGAGGGTGAACAAAATTGTCATGGAGAATCGTTAGAGAAGTTGCTAAGGATGTCGGCATATCAGTTGGTTCAGGCCTTGCAATTTTTAGGAGTTTTTACCACATGGTCGTTATGTCAATAAGGAGTGTTATCATGGAGTTAAGCACCGCTTAACAATTCATGGCTAATGCAACACGATAATGCACCCGATTATTTGTCGTTGCTTGATCATAAATTTTGACTAAAAACGCCTCAACCGCCTGATTTGGCCCCCTGCATTTTTATGTTCCCATGATAAAGGACAGCGTTTTGAGACGATTGAGGAAATACAAACCGAATCGCTAAAAGAGCATACTAGAACAAATTTGAGGATTGAAAAAAACTCGGGCACAAAAGAATTATATCTGAGGGGGGGGACTACTTTGAAGGCGATAAAATAGAAATTGATGAATGGCATTATTTTTGCACCTCTTAAACAATGACTTAGCTTGTTTAATATTATGGTAACTCTGCATCATTCATTTTCATGACAAAAGGTGGGTTCCAAGTTTCGATGTGGCAGTACAAGTACGGAAGATGCTCAGTTGAGGTTTCTATGGAGGTGACGCCATACTCTTGCCAGATGATGTAGTGGTTTCAATTTTGAATAATCTTTTAGGTATAATAAAACTTTCTGCAAGGTACATCACTCTTTTCCTATAATTCGGCCAACACTCAGGGGATAACCCCTACTTAAGATTTAAATTGTGATGAAACTAGAAAAAAATGTTATGCGAAGGAGCATAGATTGAGGAGTGTTTGTGGAAAGTTTGTTCCACATACGGACAGTGCGGCTTAAGAACGAATTTTGGTTGCAGTATATTGTGCGATCCACTGACAAATCGACAACAAATTATTGATTACTGACAAACGATTACTACATACAAAAGTTTGGGTTTCGGGAATAAGGTCTATGATATCACTAGAATACCTCCGATGATGCTTAAGAGATTTAATAGAGTTGACTACCCTTCTTCCACCAATAAGCACCTTCGTCATAGAAAAGTAACACTCAAGCAAATACTGCATGTACAATAGTAAATAATGTATTTAGGAATTGGGTAACCATCTTTAGAAAGGAGTTAGTAGGAGGTGAAAGATGGTAATAAAACTTTATATTACTCAACGCCGAATTGTACATCATGCCACTTATAAAGTTGTGCCATCTCTTGTTAGTTTGAAGTACTATTTAATGTTTTTTGTTAATTTTATTTCTTTAACATCGACGTCGAGTTAGCTCTATAGGGCTTACTACTGATGTAAGATGATGTCTTAATAAATTATTTAAATATAAATTAGTAATTACAGAATTTGATGTTGCCGTGTCTGGGGCTCGAACCCAGAAGCAATTTACTATGTTATGCTTGAAAGACGACTTGCAACTAACTCAGCCACGTTAATCCTTCGACACTTGAAAAATGTGTAGAGTAAAATGGGCTCTTTAATGCCCAGAACATCAAGAACTTCTGATTCCTTAATATTTATACCACCGATAGTAAAAGATAAAGCAATATTGCCTGTCGTGCGTTTTTACGTTAATGGATAATTTTGAATATGATAAGAAAAAACATCATAACTTTTAAACTAAATGAAATATTAATTCCAGATTTTGAAATTTGGTCAACAATTCAACAGCAAGGACATTCGTGAAAACTTAAAAAAAGCGGGTGATTTTTAAGTAATAACGATAAAAAAGCTTAACTACAACCTCAAGAAAGTATTATTTCCGGAAAACACTTTCTCCCACACCCAATAACTAATTGTTCTCTAGCAAAACTTTGATTTTTCTCTAGTAAACATCCACCAAAGCTAAAGATGTTTATCGCAGACACAGTCAAATGTGTCTTCAGAGCTAACTACATACACAACTTTACCCCTCCACCCCCTTAAGTAATTTAATACCATAAAGATACGATTAGTTTGATAAAGTAAACAAATTATAAAATGATATAAAAATATACTCGTACTTACTTATGGAACAAAAAACCACCACATATCTAAACATTTACTGAGTGAGGACTTTAAATAAAATTGTAAAATATAATTTTTTAATAATTTGATTAGATTTTTATCTTGAGGAAAAACAAAATTATTTTGCTAACCTCAATTTTGTTTTTTTTTTTATTTCAAACAAATCATAAGGATATGCTGACATTGTATAGACGTGTTAAGTATGTTAATTTGATAAATATGATTTGGGTTTTATCCATCATCATTATTATTAACATAAATGTTATAGGATAAATAAATATTTGAAATGGAAAGTTTTTTTCTGACAATTTGTTATTGTGTCATATTTTTTACTTTTAACAGCAAGAGAAAGTAAAAGGAAAGAAACTTTCTTTTTTAACAATATGTACTCGTATGAATTTTATGAATCTTATAATTGCTAATCTTTCAATTTCACACTTGGTCGCGCTTCGTTACCCAGGATTATATTTTATTTTTTCGCTTACTTCTTTTTTTTTGCTCTTGGTATTAAAAGTTATGAACTGATTTTCAGTTCATAACTGGTAGCACAATCTGTTTAGATTGATGTCTTACTGTGTTTGGAGTTTCTGAATAGCTGCTTAATTGCTTTGTTTAGTCTTATGTTAAATACACAATTTAGTATTTTTCATACTTTAGTAAATTTTTGCAAAATGGTGTTTAAAATGTGGTCATATGTTTATAATATCTTTTCCGGTACACAAACTTTGAAGACTTTTTCTGTGCTATAAAGTCTACATAATGAAAAGCCTTTTCTTCCAGTTCATTTAGAAATTTAAAGAGTGTTCTAAAAAAAATATGCATTTTCTATTTTAGACAAAATTTATCCATAGTGCAAGAAATAATTTATTTTTTGATCAAGTTAGTTTCTATAGATATGTCAGATACTATTATTTTAGAAATTATTAATTTTCAATAGTTATTTCAATCAAAATGGACTGCGAAAAAAAAGTTCGTGAAAATATAATTAAAACTTTTCAAAAAAATCCGTCATGGACTTTTAAAAAATTAGCTAAAAATTTGAAAGTTGACCCTCGAACGGTTTCTAATGCCATCAGACGGTATAAGGAAAACCTGAGCATTGAAAGAAAACCTGGATCAGGGAGGACAAAAGGTCCTACAGATATTGGTAAGGCAAAAGAAGTCGAGCGACTCTTTCGAAGAGCGCCTAACACTTTGTTAAGAATTTGATTTTTGAATTTGTTTCACCCACAATGTGTTAAACAACTCTCAATTTTAAACTCTCCAAAAATTTATGTAAAGCATAATTATAGCAAGAAATAGCAACAAAGAGCAAAGAAACTGGTTTTTGTTTTTTGTTGTTGCATTTTATATGCATTTTTGTTTTTGAATAACTCGCGTGATTTTACCGTTAATTTAAATACATAAGACAAGAAATTGCATTAGCAAAAGAATTTTGTTTTTTGAAAAGTTAGTTGTAAAGTAAAGGTCGTAAGAACCACTTCGTTTTGCATAATAAAAATAAAACAATTTTGTAATTTAATAAATATCAAAAAAAAAATAGAATAAAACAAAACTTGAAAAATTTGAAATAATAAATAATAATAGTTTTATTTATCAAACGCTAAAAAAAGAGTTAGCGTTCATCCATAGGTCCTTCGAACCGGATAGAGTAACTTGGTCAAAATCTCGGTATGCAGAACGAAGGTGCTGATGAGGTGCAAATTCCTCCTCCATCAGAACAAAATGTTCGATTTAAATTAAAACAAAGATCGCAAATAGTAAACCGTCTTCAATCGGCTAAGAACGGTTTAGACAACATCGAAACTTTTTCAATACATTACACAGAGATAAAAATATCGTTACTAGATCGTAGTTATGAACAATTTGACGAACTGCAGTCTCAACTGGAAATATTGGAGGAAACTCAATTGGATGACCCCATTCGACAATTGGTTGAAGAGACGTACGCCGAGACAAAAGCAAAATTGGTGGAGCACATTGCAGTTTTAAAGTCTCAATCGGAGACTAATCTTCACAGCACACGATTGGAAATGCCTGCAACTACGTCCGGTCGCACACATCTACCAAACTTGCAATTAACAACATTTTCGGGAGCACCAGAAGAGTGGACTGATTTTTATAGTACGTTCAACGTATTGGTCCATCAAAATAAAGATCTGTTGCCGGTTGAAAGGTTTCAATATTTAAAATCGAGTTTGAAAGGCAACGCAGCGAACATAATTCAGTCTTTAGAAATCACCGGGTCTAATTACGATAAGGCCATACAATTGCTAAAGGCCCGGTATGACAATAAGAGGTACATTTTTCAGGCTCATTTAAGTAAAATGTTTGAAGTGGAAAGAATCACACGACCTAATGTGTCTTCGCTACGCCAATTTATAGACCAAATTAACGCCAACGTTCGAGCGCTGCAATCGTTTGCGTCTACCGTACAAATCGCTGATGGAATCCTTCTATATTTAGTAACATCACGATTAGACAAAGAAACGCAAGCTCTCTGGGAGGAAGAAGTATCGTCAAAATTTACACAAAATAATTCCACATCATTTAAGCTTCCGAATTGGGAAGCCTTGGCTAGTTTTTTGGAAAAGCGGTGCCAAACTATCAGTTTTATTGATTCAGCCATCTCGAATCATCCGTCGTCAGCGTCGCATCAACAAAAATTTCATTCTAGCAAACAAAAAACTTCGTTCGTGGTTAGTGAACAATACAGTAAGTGTACTTTATGCAAAACAGCATTCCATAGTCCGTTCAAATGTTTAACATTTATGAAAATGACACCGCAAGATAGATTTGCATTGGCAAAACGCAACAAATTATGTCTGAATTGTTTGGGTATAAATCATATGATGAGTAATTGTCCATCTAAACACAAATGTCAGATTTGTAACGCTGCGCATCATACGTTATTGCATCGTGAGCTATCACAATCTTCATTCCATCGGGAGGTATCACAATTGCAATCGAAGTCATCACCATCAGAACCTACAAAAGACACTTCTGCGCCTCAACCGGAAAGCTTATTGTCGTCGTATCAAACATCCCAAATCAAAAGTGACGTCCTGTTGGCAACTGCAATCGTAAATCTTGGTACATTATCTGGCATCAAAATCAAGGCTCGTGTTTTACTAGATTCCGGATCACAGGTAAATTTCATTTCTTCAAAAATAGTACAACACATACAAGCGCGTAGAGAAAAATCAAATATACAAATTCATGGTATTGGGACGGCAGCCGTCAAAGCTGTTGGTCTATGTTCGATCGTCATTGAATCGCTGCAAAATTCATATAGTTCTACTATACAGGCAATCATTTTACCCCATATAACTCACCTTCAACCAACATGTACAATCGAAAAAAGGAAAATGAATATACCTGGTAACATCAACTTAGCTGATCCACACTTTGAGAACCCTGGACACATTGACTGCTTAATTGGTGCCGGCATTTTCTACGAACTACTAATGGTCGGTCAAATTAAGCTAGGTGAAAATCTACCAATATTGCAAAAAACTCAGCTGGGTTGGGTTGTCTCGGGACCAGTGGATACTAAGACGTCATCTGCATTATATACATCATTTCATGCCGCATTTACTGAACCCAAATTAGATGACATCTTAGAACGTTTTTGGTTAATAGAGCATATTTATTCATCACCATATACGCAGCTTACAAGTGAAGAGGAAGAATGTGAACAATTGTTTGCTAAAACAACAACCAGGTGTCCAATCACCAATAAATTTGTCGTTAGATTGCCGTTTAAAAAAGATCCAAATTGTCTTGGCGACTCATATAACATCGCACGAAATCGGTTTTTAGGTTTAGAAAAGAAATTAAATAAGGATATAAACCTACTAAGTAACTATTCAAATTTCATTGAAGAATACAAACAATTAAATCATATGGTTCGTATTAAAGAAACATCAAAAATTCGTAATTTCATCCCCCATCATTGCGTCACAAAACTCGACAGCTCTACCACCAAATTACGTGTTGTGTTCGATGCATCATGTCGTACCTCAAACGGACTTGCTCTTAACGACATACTACGAGTTGGCCCAACATTGCAAGATGATTTAGCTACTATTTTGTTAAGAGTTCGAACACACAAAATCGTTTTAATGGCGGACATAGCTAAAATGTATCGGCAAGTACTTATCGATAAACAAGACACTAAATGGCAAACTATAATTTGGCGAAGTTCAAGTACCAATGAACTTGATTTCTACGAGTTGCAAACTGTTACATATGGAACTAGTAGTGCTCCATATCTGGCAATAAAATGTCTTCGACAATTGGCTATTGAAGAGGCTATAAATTTTCCTATTGGCTCTACTGTCACTCTTAGAGATTTTTATGTAGACAACTTATTTACTGGGGGTTCAACAATCGAAGATGTTATCGACATTAAAAAACAAGTAATTGGTTTATTGGAAAAAGGTGGTTTTCCCCTTCGTAAATTTGCATCAAACAATAATAAAACTCTTGAAGACGTTGCTGAATGCGATAAAGAAGAGATTGTAACATTTGGAGAAACCGAATATATAAAAGCACTTGGGTTGAAATGGTCTCCAAGGGAAGACTGTTTTTTGTTTACCTACAGTTTACAGGCCACGCAATTGAAAGCATCAAAGCGAATAATATTGTCACAATTAGCCAGTGTGTTCGATCCCTTAGGCTTGCTGAACCCAATAATAGTAACATGCAAAATTTTAATGCAAGATTTATGGAAGCTTAAGGTTAATTGGGATGAAAGTGTTCCACAGGAAATTTATACTAGATGGGCGAATTATCAAACTGAGCTAGCTGAGTTAAACCACATACGCATTCCACGGTATGTATCTATTATTAATTCAACAGAAATTCATGCCTTTTCAGACGCCAGCATTCGAGCATACGGCGCATGCATTTACGCTGTTACAAAGTCCAATGGTGAAGTTTCGTCATCATTATTATGTGCTAAATCCAGGGTAGCACCAACAAAAGAAATAAGTTTACCAAGGCTGGAGCTATGTGGTACACTACTACTTGCAGAACTGCTACACTATGTTTTGAAGATTTTTCCTTTGCAGCCCACAAACATTCATTGTTGGTCAGACTCAACAATTGCATTGACGTGGATAAAGGGTGAACCATATCGTTGGTCGCAGTTTGTGGCTCATCGTGTCACAAAAATTCAAAATTTGACCAGAAATTTCACATGGCATCACGTTACTTCGTCGAAAAATCCAGCCGATATAGTGTCACGCGGAGCAAAGGTCAGAGAACTTATTGACAATCAATTATGGTTTTGTGGCCCAGAATTCATTAAACTAGACAAAAATTCGTGGCCAGTTGCACCTGCTGCTTGTATAGATATCATACCAGAACAACGTCGTCAAAAAATTGCATTGGCATGTACACAGTCAATAGAATCGTTCGCTAATCACAAGTACATAAACAACTACAATAAGTTTTTACGCATTTTGGTATACATTCGTCGCTTCATCGTCAAAAACTCATCAACGCAGCCAATAACATCAGAAGAAGTCGAAAATGCTCTCCTATTCATGTGTCGTCAAATTCAACAAAGTCAGTTCGCTGCCGAAATCAAATCATTACAACAACAAAAATGTGTCGAAAAATCGTCAAAAATTAAACAACTTACACCCTTTATGGATAATGGTTTAATTCGAGTAGGAGGAAGAATTAAAAATTCATCTTTATCGTTTAATGCAAAACATCCCATATTATTAACATCTTCGCATCCATTCGTAACAACTATAATTCGTCACTATCACCAAGTTAATCTCCATGCTGGTGTACAAACACTGCTCAACATATTACGAGAAAAATTTTGGATTATCAATGGAAAAAATGCTGCTAAAAGAGTTATTCATGATTGCATATTGTGTTATCGTTTTCGGCCTCGTATTTCAGAACAAATTATGGGCAACTTGCCAACGGATCGAGTCGTAAAATCGTATCCATTCGAAGTGTCGGGTGTTGACTACTGTGGACCATTTTTAGTAACACAACAAATAAGAGGCAGGCCTCCAGTAAAAGTTTACCTAGCGATTTTTATTTGCTTCGTAACCAAGGCTGTACACATCGAATTGGTACCAGATTTGACAACCGCAGCATTCATATCATCGTTAAAAAGGTTCTTTGCACGTCGCGGCAAATGCCGAACTATCTACTCAGACAATGCCACAAACTTCGTTGGGGCTAATCGCGAATTACAACAAATGTTAGCATATTTTCATACTCAACAACATATTACCACCGTTGAAACTGAATGTCGTAATGAAGGAATTACTTGGAAGTTCATTCCACCCCGATCCCCACATTTTGGGGGATTGTGGGAAAGTGCTGTCAAATTAGCTAAAAACCATATTCGACGTTGTATTGGTAATCACGTTTTAACTCACGATGAATTACACACCGTTTGCTGTCAAGCTGAAGCTGTGGTTAATAGTCGCCCACTCACACCAATTTCTAATGATCCAAACGATCTTACCGCACTAACACCTGGCCATTTTTTAATTGGTCGAAACCTCACAACAGTTGCGGAACCAACACTTCAGAACACCAAGTTAAGCGCACTAAAAAGATACCATTGCATACAATCAATTCAACAACAATTTTGGGGTCGCTGGCATAACGAATATATTAAACAATTACAACTCCGGCTAAAATGGAACAACCCTTGTTCAAACTTGCAAGTAAATGACTTAGTTCTACTAAAAGACGAGAACTCTGCACCACTAAAATGGCCCGTCGGACGTATTATACAAATAATACAAGGGGAAGATGAAAAGGTACGAGTGGTTATGGTCAAAACACCAGATGGCATCCACAAAAGAGCGATAACTAAAGTATGCAAGCTTCCAATTGAATCAAATAACACCATCGCAAGCAAAGCTTCCGATGGGGGGGCAGAATGTTAAGAATTTGATTTTTGAATTTGTTTCACCCACAATGTGTTAAACAACTCTCAATTTTAAACTCTCCAAAAATTTATGTAAAGCATAATTATAGCAAGAAATAGCAACAAAGAGCAAAGAAACTGGTTTTTGTTTTTTGTTGTTGCATTTTATATGCATTTTTGTTTTTGAATAACTCGCGTGATTTTACCGTTAATTTAAATACATAAGACAAGAAATTGCATTAGCAAAAGAATTTTGTTTTTTGAAAAGTTAGTTGTAAAGTAAAGGTCGTAAGAACCACTTCGTTTTGCATAATAAAAATAAAACAATTTTGTAATTTAATAAATATCAAAAAAAAAATAGAATAAAACAAAACTTGAAAAATTTGAAATAATAAATAATAATAGTTTTATTTATCAAACGCTAAAAAAAGAGTTAGCGTTCATCCACACTTCTTTAAGAAAAGCAGCTCGTACGGTGAAATGTTCTACGAATTTTGCACATAGAGTCAAAGCTTATGCTGGACTGAAGACATACAAAGTCCAAAAGGTTCCAGATCGCAATGCTATAAAGAACTTAGAAGCAAAAAAAAAACGAGCGAAAAAATTGAAGTCTGATTTTATAAAAAAATACACCTGTTGTGTGATGGATGATGAAACATACGTACTGGGAGACTTTTCTCAACTTCCTGGTCAAGATTTTTATGTTGCTGATAAACGGGGCAATGTTCGGCAAGAGTTTCGCACAAAAACACAAACAAAATTCCCTAAGAAGTTTCTCGTGTGGCAAGCTATTTGCAGTTGTGGCAAAAGAAGTAAAGTATTTGTGGCATCTGGCACAATAAATACAGAAATTTATATAAAGGAGTGTCTACAAAAACGGTTGTTACCCTTTTTAAGAGAGCACAGAGTGACTACATTTTTTTGGCCCGATTTGGCATCATGCCATTATGGAAAAAAGGCACTTGAGTGGTACTCAAAGAATAATGTCATTTTTGTACCACGAGAGGCAAATCCACCTAACTGTCCAGAACTTCGGCCTGTGGAAAGGTATTGGGCTCTGTTAAAAAAGGAATTGAAGAACACAGGAAAGATTTCCAAGAACATGTCCGATTTTAAGCGCAGGTGGAACACATGCTCCAAAAAGGTATCAGAAGCAACTGTAAAATCTTTAATGGGAGGGTTTTCGAAAAAAGTCGATAATTTTGCAAAACCCGAGTACTAAGTAAACATTTTAATGCTAAATGATTTTGTATAACATGTCATTATATTTGCGTATTTTGTAGAGTTTTTATATTAAAAGGTTTGATTTTTATTTAAATATCCAACTACAAATTTTATTTGGAGCACTCTTTATCAGCAATCTTGCAGTATTTTTTAAAACATTTTACGTAGCACGAGAAAAGATTAATAGGCCAAAAAAGGCCAGAAAATTTGGATTGAAATATCTCTAAAACTAAAAGAGAAAAGATTGTAAAATAAGCATGTTTTTTCTTAATTTTTTTAAGAAGTTTTCGAAAATGTAAAAATCTTTCAGATCGGACCCAATTGGCGAAAGTTTTTAAAGAAGAAGAGGTAGGCAACTTTGGCCCACTGTACTGCCGACAGATACTTTCTTAAGCAATGATCTAAAAGCCTAACACCTCTTATATTCACGTTCGAAATTGTTGTTTTAAAGCACAAGCGCGAATCTCCTTCGACTAGTTTTTTAATCGTGCAGATGACATATCCTGTTATGGTCTTCCAAACAGGTCGAAAAAGACTCTCTTTAGAATAAAATAATAAATAAATAATCTTCTAAATGCTGACCGGGATTAGAGTCCAAGATGAAAGTTTGAGACCTTTATTTGAGTATAAGAATATAATGCGATAATAAGACTGTATTCTCAGAATAGAAAGTAAATCTGAGAATAAAATTAAAATTGAGAATAAAAATCAACCGTTTCTTTAAAAATATGTTTGCTAATAAAGTGGTTTAAAACACACACGTGATATATAGATTTGGTATTTTTTGGACCTGTTCTAAAATCTTCCGATATGTGGACTTTTAAAGATGTTTTTTTAACACATACACATTTTTTACAGAGCAATAGTGTTTACTATAAGAGCTTTTCTACAAGTACTTTACCTTTCTCCTAGTTCGCCGTACTGAGGGGCTCCTCTAAAGCATGTCTCCGAACATCAAACACTCTTGTATTCATATTAGTTTAAAAGACAATTCATCTAATTGAGCTATTGCGAAACCACATTACAAAAAAATCTGTTGTAAAACACTTTATTTCCTGTTTGTTGCAATAATTAAACAAAAACAAAATTCTTGTAAAGCATGAGTTAGGTTCTTCAAAAGCCGTAACCCTCCCATATTCATAAAATTCTATAAAAAGGTAATAAACCTTCCCATCACACTCTCAGTTTGAGTTGCAACAAAAGGGACGTTTTGTTTGGCCGCAGGCTAAATGACATTAAATTATACATGACAAAGTGTTGTAGCAGCAAACAGAAACAGCAATTCAAAACTCATGGAAGCTCAATTTAAACAGCAGGAATCACAGCAAAATTGAGGATTATAGCGACGAAGCTGAAGCTGCCTGAATGTTATAAGGAAAGCGTTTGACAACAAATTACACAGTTATATCCTGAGCATATCCTGGGAGCGTTAATAACAATTTCCTGTAAGCGAACAGTACAAATGCGTTTTTTTTATACAAATACATATTTTGTATAAATAGAAAAATATAATTTGTAGTTAAACAGAATTTCACATTATCACCAAGAGCATGAATTAAAACCTTCATTTTTATACATTTAAAACATTTTCTATAGAATTTAATTTTATTCTTTTAAATATGAAATCATCTCTACCGTTTGTTATTTTATTTGTAAAAGTAGACTTTATAATGAGAACATAATACCGAGGCTTCAAATGACAAAAAACTACTAGACGATGAATTTTTATAAATAAAATTTTACTTGTATTAAACATTTATTTATTGTTATTCAATTGCAATTGAACGTAATAATTTTCTTTCTTTCTTTTGTATATGAAATCCCTTCTTTGTATTTGTATTATGTTAATGTTTGTGTGTGTATTGATGTCATTTTACAAACAGGAAATTGAATTTGTTGTTGTTTTTCGTTTAACCTTTATTATGTAATTTGAAGACCTTGTTATATAAAATTAGCATTAATTTTTTTAAAATGCCCTCAATTTTGGAAAAATAAAACAAAAGTGTTTAATTTAATTGCATTAAATTACGTTTAATACACCCTTCTTTCTTTATTAAAGAGGCATTTTATTATTGTTAAGAAGTTTGAGGCTTAGAAGGTGTCAAGTGTCAAAGACTGTGATTTATTTGGAAATTATAACTACATTTAATATGGTCTCATGATCGATAGGTATCAAAAAAATTCATTCAAAGTATGAAACATTAGTAACTATACTATTATCTAACTTAGTACCTGGTTGACCGAGCCTTGCTTGGAGCTTTATGATAAGCGTTTTGCGGCAAATTTCATATATTTTATTTCATAAAGTACTAAAATAAATTTAAAGGAAAGACATTACACAAACATTCAGTTAGTTTTGAATTATTTTATTTATTTTGTCCGATCAACACATAGTTTACATAGTTTGCATAGTTTACAGTTTAACTCATTTTGAATAATTTTGAAATTGGTTACCAACAGAAACCTCCGTCGGCTCATGCGCAAAAACTGTACAGTTTACGATTTAATTTATTTATTTATACGATTTAATTTATTTTGAGTAGTGACGCCACCTGTCGGAAGTTGTTCATACCCACTAAGAAACCTTCGTCTGCTTATGCGTAACAACTTTGCTAATGATCATAACATGATCAAATGCACAATTTACGATTTAATTCACTTTGAGTAATTTTCAGTGGCGCCACCTGTCGGAAATTGTTCACACCAACTAAGAAACCTCCTATACGCTCCAATTTTTCTAAAGATCAAAGCATCAACAAATGCACAGTTTACGACTTAATTAATTTTTAGTAATTTTCAGTGGCGCCACCTGTCGGAAATTACTTTTACCAACTTAGAAACCTTCGCCAGCTTATCCGCAACATCTTCCCTAAAGAGAATGACATGATAAAATGCATAGTTTACTATTCTGTAAAGAACATACATACAGACAAACATTAAAAGTTATAACATTACTAATTTTTTCCCCTAATTTCAAAAAAGTTTCATATGTATATTTGGTACCAATTGAATTCGGTGCATTTTATTAAAACGCAGTTAAAATAATGTTCCTATTCAAAATACTTTTTGAGATGTTTAGTTATAATTGTAAAATCAAAAAAGTACCAAACACGTGTTCTATATATCTTTCACGTCTATTGACAGCAGTACAAAGTTCCTTTCTATATTCTTTGGTTTAAAAAATAAGAGTGGGTAAAAAAAGTACCAAACAAAACTATTTTCATCCTTTTCTTACCCCCTATGGGACATAGTTTCAAAAAAGTACCAAACACCTGTCCGCTTATTTTCATAGCTGTTCAAAACGTAATTTTAATTCTGTTTCTATGCCTATTACTTTAGGAGATATAACGTTTTCGATTTTTTCCCCTTTTTCCCGTTTTTATCCCCTTAGCAGAAAAACTTCCAAAAGTCCCTTCATATTCGATCTATGCGGCAAAAAAGGTACCCGGTGTCTAATTTTTGTTTAAATTGTTAGAGCCGAATTCGAGATAGCCATTCTATACAAATGAAGTATGTACAAAATTCACTTTGAAGCACCGTCCCACACAATTTCTTTTTTTTTAATGTAGGCACATTTAAAACAAGTAAGAATATTATATTCGGATCTTGTGTACCCGTCAAGTTGTGTTAAATTTAGAAACATATCTCATAAATCTACGAGGTTTCAACTAATGCAAAATGTGGACCAAATGTGATTTCAACAGGCAGACAGATAGACAGATGGACAGACAGACGGACATCGCTCTAGAATTTCATAAGGATTCAGAATATATATCGCTTTTCTTTTTTGAGCCGATATTAAGGAAATCACAAACGGAATGACAATCTTAATATACCCCCCATTCTTTTTGATGGTGGGTATTAAAAATCGGATATCACACTAAATTCTTATGCCCAACAAGAACTTCATTGAGGCCCTATGCTCCACTGGGAGTCAAGGATAACAGAAGAAGAAGAACAAGAACTTTCGAGTTTTTTTCAAGAGTATCTGTGTTCGTAAAATGTAGACCATCCATGAGTATAGACGAAGCAACATGGCCGGACGTGTGCTCATGCGTTAACATGCGTTCCCATTCAGATTTTGTATTAACGTCTCATTCGTCTCAATCTCTAAGAGCAAATGTTGCTGTGATCTGAAAGAGTATCGAGAGCCTATATTTATTACCGTCTATAAACCAATTTTTTTCAAAATACCTATTTATTGGGAATCTTTTTTTTTAATAGTTAGTTAATAAAAATCAAAGGCAAGAAATTTATTATAGAACTTTGGTTTTTATAACGAGTGATCCATTTCGAGTTTCCCTACTGTTTTATAGGAAAATACTTAGAAAATTCAAATGTAATGGGGAATGTTTATTACCATTTGAAAGAAAATTCTTTTGCATTTATTTCCGACGTAGAGCGGAAGAAAATTATCAAAACATAAAAAAACATAAACAAAAATGGTGATTCTGCAACGGCCATAAATCGTGTTTTAAGAGGAGAGTATGGACAACATAATCGTCCAACTACATAAACAATTGGTAAAATTGTGAAGAAATTTGAAGAGACTGGAGCGGTTACAAATATTGTAGGGCCTGTACTTACATCGTTTAGCTCATTGCGCTGAAAATACCGCTGTTGTAAGTGAAAGTGTTGCCGAAGACCCGAATGTGTCGATTGCTCGACGTTGTCAGAAATTAGGACTGTCTTACGGCACATTATTGAAGAATAATAAGGAATATGTCGTTTCAACAAGACGGTGCCACATTCCACACAACCCGAGCGAATATGGCTTTATTGTAAGTGACATTTCCTGGCCGCGTAATTTCTCGTCGTGGCGATATTAACTGGCCACCAAGATCATGCGATTTGACATCATTGTTGGGCTACGCGAAAGACCGTGTTTATGCTGATAAACCTTTAACTCTTGAGCACTTAAAATTCAATAGCCAATATGTGTCAAAAAGTAGTCGAAAATATCAATGCTTACAACATTTCGCGTTTTGGTCATTTCAATGATGTGTGAAACATGATGTGTGAAACACTAACACATAATGTCAAAATTTTTTTTTTTTTATTTAGGACCAGCACTCAGGAGATGACCCCTACTAATGCTATGCATTGTGTTAGAACTAGGAAAAAAGGTTGTGGGAAGGAGGAAAGAGGGAGTAGTGTTTGTGGACATTAGATTTGAATTTTCCTATATTGCAACTGTTAGGAAAAACTTCTGCGGGAAGTGAGTTCCACATACGTACTGTATGACTAAAGAACGAATTTTCTCTATAGTGTGTTGTTGTTGTTGGGAAACCTTTCCTCGACGCCTTTCGATGGTTGGTTAGGCCATCTCATCAGGAGGATTATCCCTAATTCTCTATATAACATATAAAGTGTGGTTTTCGCTCTATCTAGAATAGGAAAGGTTTTCCCACCAACATTTTTTTTTTGGTTTTATCAAAAAACTATTTATTACAATAATAAATAATTGTAATGAATTGGGATCTTAGTGCAATACACTACAGTAAAATTTTATGTTTGTTTTATTTAGGTTCAGTTTTGAAACCGCTTAATGGATATCCCTGTATATCTCAATGTGGACGGATTATTTTAAAACTAAGTAAGATGTCATACCTTTAAATAGACATTTATTAAAATTTACTAGTGTTTTCCCTAGATGAGGGCAACGATGCCCAAATTTAGGCCGATTTTAAAGAAAGTTGTATTCAGAAAAACTTCTATCGGTTAAATACTTCAAAATTCAAGTCTGGGAATATAAATGAAAAAAAAAAACAAGTAAGAAAAGCTATAGTCGGTCAAGCCCGACTATATACCCTTCACTACTAAGGCCAAATATGGACCAACAATTAAACAAGTTTTCCTTAAGTCTTAGAGACATGCATACATATACTATGTGCTATTTTTTCAAAATTTCTAGATTTATATCATTTCCGGCTAAAGGCCTGATATGGGAGCTAGGATCAATTGTGGACCGATTGTTACCAAATTTTGATTATTGTTTTATATTTATAAAATATTTATCTGTACAAAGTTTAAGTAATCAAATGCATTTATCTTTAGAGTTATTAACGTTTTTGTGCTTTTATGTGTATATAACCGTCTTTTGGGAATGTGTCTTGTATGGGAGGTATGGTCAAATATGGGCCGATTTCTACAAAATTAGGAACACTAATTAAGGTTATGATAAGCAATATTTGTGCTGAATATTATTAAAATACAACTAAATTTGTGGCTATAAATAACCAAAAACTCTATTCCGGGAAGGCATCCCTATGGGAAGTACCCGAAATAGTAATCCGATTTCCCTCGAAAAGTATAGGGATCGTCCTTGTCCTTAACTTGAAAAGTTACGACCTGTAGAGTGATAACAAGCTTACATGGATAACCGGCCAGCCAGCCAGCCGGACGGACATCGTTAAAACAACTCAGGGAGTGATTCTAAGTCGATTGGTATACTAAAAAGTAGGTCTCAGACCAATATTTTTATGCGTTACAAACATCAGCACAAACCCAATATACCCTTTCCACCTATGGTGGTGAAGGATATAACAAACAATTTAAATGTAAAAAATATTTTCATGTATAAAAAACCAACACCAAAAATCCTGAAGGGCGTTATTGGTGCTTTTGTACTAAATCCATTTGATCATTCTGTAATTTGAATCTTATGTTTGTGTCCTTCTCACAACCAACGAACTTTTCCATTATTATTTTCAATCTTTAGAATTTTCTCTAATACAATTTAACATTTCTATGTTCTATAATTTTCTTACTGCCCTCCTTTGCGAACTCACACAGCTATTTAACGAAATTGTTGTGTAATTTAAGTCTAATTACAGGTAATTGAATTTATTGTTTGTGAAAGCAAAAAACAAACAAAAAAACTTAAAAATTCTCTTCACTTCACTTCACTATTGGTGACAATTTAATTTTATGCCAAAGTGTGATTTTGTGTTTGTTTCTGGTGAATAGGGCGCGTAAATTCTAGGAATTTTGTTTAAATTTCACTTTACATGGACTTATTGTATGAAACTATTGTATAATGTACTTACGAGTTTACAATAGCAAAGAGTTTTATTCAGAAGTTCGTATTTCAAAAACATTTTCCAAAAAAGATTAGTTTCTAATTACGTTTTAATCGCTAATTGCCGATGACAAGTTGTATTTTAGCTTCTAGTTACGTGTAGACTAAAATAGTTCAATTGGAGAGAAGGAAAATCATCGAATCGAATTACTTTTTTGATTGATTGTTGCAGAAAGAGACAAAATTCATTGTAAATTTAGTTAAGTTAAGGAAAAATGTAAGAATGCGATTTTTTTAAGTTAATGTTTATTTCAAATTTAAGAATTATATATCAGATTTTAGGAAAAACTAGGTTCCATGTTCTTAAATTTCATAAAAATCGATCCATAAACACCAGATATTTCGCCAAAACACAAAATTTTTCATTGAAAATTTATTTAATTAAATGGCATATATTTACAACCTGTTAAGGCCAAAGGCAGAAAATAAATTTTCTATAGAAAATTTTTTTAATCGAAAAATTTTCTATAGAAAATATTTCCTATAGAAAAATTTTCTATAGAAAATATTTTCTGTAGAAAATATTTTCATCGAAAAATTTTCTATAGAAAATATTTTCAACGAAAAAATTTCTATAGAAAATATTTTCAACGAAAAATTTTCTATAGAAAATATTTTTAACGAAAAATTTTCTATAGAAAATATTTTCAACGAAAAATTTTCTATAGAAAATATTTTCAACGAAAAATTTTCTATAGAAAATATTTTCATCGAAAAATTTTCTATAGAAAATATTTTCATCAAAAAACTTTCTATAGAAAATATTTTCGTCGAAAAATTTTTTATAGAAAATATTTTCGTCGAAAAATTTTTTATAGAAAATATTTTCATCGAAAAATTTTCTATAGAAAATATTTTCATCGAAAAATTTTCTATAGAAAATATTTTCATCGAAAAATTTTCTATAGAAAATAGTTTCATCGAAAAATTTTCTATAGAAAATATTTTCGTCGAAAAATTTTTTATAGAAAATATTTTCGTCGAAAAATTTTTTATAGAAAATATTTTCATCGAAAAATTTTCTATAGAAAATATTTTCATCGAAAAATTTTCTATAGAAAATATTTTCAACGAAAAATTTTCTATAGAAAATATTTTCATTGAAAAATTTTTTAAGAAATTTTTTTTATTGAAAAATTTTCTATAGAATAATTTTTTTATAGAAAAATTTTGTATAGAAAAATTATTTTCATCGTTAAATTTTCTATAGAAAAAAATTTTTTCCACGAAAAATTTTTTCATTCAAAAGCTTTCTTTAAAAAATTTTTTTCGACAAAAATTTTCTTTAGAAATTATTTTCATCGAAAAATTTTCTATAGAAAATATTTTCATCGAAAGATTTCAATTGAAAAATTTTATTCGTCGAAAAATTTTGTACAAAAAAAATTTTTTAGTCGAAAAATTTTTTATAGAAAATATTTTAATCGAAAAATTTTCTATTCAAAATATTTTAATCGAAAAATTTTCTATAGAAAATATTTTAATTAATATTAAAATATTTTCTATAGAAAATTTTTCGACGAATAAAATTTTTCTATTGAAATTTTTCGATGAAAATATTTTCTATAGAAAATATTTTTATCCAAAAACTTTATTTAGAAAATATTTTCATCAAAAATTTTCTATAGAAAATATTTTCATCGAAAAATTTCAATAGAAAAATTTTATTCGTCGAAAAATTTTGTACAAAAAAATTTTTTTAGTCGAAAAATTTTCTATAGAAAATATTTTAGTCGAAAAATTTTCTATAGAAAATATTTTAATCGAAAAATTTTCTATGGAAAATATTTTAATCGAAAAATTTTCTATAGAAAATATTTTAATCGAAAAATTTTCTATATTAAATATTTTAATCGAAAAATTTTCTATACAAAATATTTTAATTGAAAAATTTTCTATAGAAAATATTTTAATCGAAAAATTTTCTAAAGAAAATATTTCCATCGAAAAATTTTCTATAAAAAATTATTTTCAGCAAAAAGTTATCTATAAAAAAAAATTCTATAGAACAATTTTTTTCATCGAAAAATTTTCTATAGAAAAATTTCTTTCATCGAATAATTTTTAATAGAAAAATTTTTTCATTGAAAAGTTGTCTATAGAAAAATTTTTTAATCGAGAAATTTTCAGTCAAAAAATTTTTTCATCGAAAAATTTTCAATAGAAAATTTTTGTAGAAATTTTTCATCGAATAATTTGCTATAGAAGATTTTTTTTTCATAACACATTTTTTTTATTCTATAAAAAATTTTTTATAGAAAAATTTTTTTCATTAAAAAATTTTTTATAGAAACATCGAAAAATATTCTATAGAAACATTTTTTCGTCGAAAAACTTTCTATAGAAACATTTTTTCGTCGAAAAATTTTCTATAGAAAAATTTTTTTTATGAAAAATTTTTCACGAAAAAAATTATTCTATTTCATGGAAAACTCTTCTAATAGAAAAACTTTTGCATGAAAAAAGTTTTATCGAAAAATTGTTTTAATAAAAAATTTTAACGTTAAAAAATTTTTTTATCGAATAAATTTTATATTCTTTTATAATTTTTTATATTTTTTTTTTTTTGTTGAAAAAATTTTATACAAAAAAATTTTTAGGATTAAAAATTATGTACTTTAAAAAAAATCTACTACGAAAATAATAAATTTTAATAAGTTTGGATGCTATTGAACTACTTATGTAAAAGTTTTTAATAAATTTTTGACATCCTATAATTTTTGTGAAAATATTGAATGTCAAAAAATTTTCTATGGAAAAATGTTTATATCAAAAATTTTGAATTTTTATGTGAAAAAAATTTTCTAAAAAAAATTATGTTAATAAAAATATTTTTTACTATGGAAACTTTTATATCAAAAAATTTATATCAAATACTTTTCAATAGAAAAATCAAAAATTTTATATCAAATAATTTTCAATAGAAAAAGTTTATATCGAAAAATTTTCGGTACAAAAATTTTTATGTCAATAAATTGTCTATGGAAAAATTAGTATACTAAACAATTTTCTAAGAAAAAAATTTTGTATGAAAAAATTTTTGTAGACAAATGTATATCAAAAAATTTTCTATGGAAATCATTTCGTATCAAAAAATTTTCTATTAATAAACTTTTTATCAAAAAATTTTTAATGGAAAAATTTTTTTATCCAAAAATTTTTTATGGAAAAAATTTTTTTATCAAAAAATTTTCTATGGAAAAAATTTTTGTATGAAAAAATTTTCTGTAAAATTTTCTATCAAAATTTTTACATCAAAAAATTTTCAAAACAAAAATAAATTTTCATTAGAAAAATTTTCTATTGAAAAATTTGTTTATATAAAAATATTTTTTACTAACTGGCCCACTGTGATTCGTTAAAGCAAAACACTTTTATTTCTTGGTTTACAACAGATTGAGTATCATGACTTAAGTCTAACCAAAAAGCAACAGAAAAAGTTTGAAGTTTTTTTTAGTTACCTTTAACATGTATGACACTGGGAATAAATGTAGTTTGTTGCACATAAGCGTTGTGTAAGTAATGTTTACCATGTTATATAAAAAACGCCTGCAGCAAAAATATACATAAATACGCCCTAAATATTTTTTTTCAATTCACGCTGTTTTTACATTTTTTTCCATTGACTATAAGTCAAATTGTTAAATACTTTCGTAATATCAATTTAATGGGAATTGAAAATAAAGTGACAATAAGAGCGAGAAAACAAAAAAAAATTGAATTGTAAAATGTTTTACAAACAAATTTTAGCCAGACATTTAGTGTAAAATTCATACAAATTGTGGACATTGGACGAAAAAGGATATTGGTGTGAAAATTACAGGTTACAAAAACATAAATAAATAAACAATACACACACATAAAACAACAACAGCGACAACAAAAATTATATAGTTCCTGGTTAAGTACATTGAAATTTTGGGAGTGGAAGTGAAAAATACAATATGTTACAAAAAACAAAAACTTTTAACAATAGATTTTGTTGGAAATTTTTTTGAAAATTTTTTAAATTGCAAAAGTTTAAAATAAAATGTTCAAATGTCGTTTTTGTTTTGAGGAGTCGTTAACAAAATTTAGGGTTATTTTGGTTGAAATACAAAAGTATTAATGACACAAAACTTTAACTTTTGAGTGATTTATATAAAATAATGATGGGACAATTTTTGTTCAAGTTTTATTTGAAACCGTTAATAATACGACTCATCGTGCAAAAATCTTTAAATAACTTTAGAACAAGAAAGACATTTTAGCATGTGTTTTATTTTTGTTTGACCTGGGCCGTGTGTTTTTATTGCAATAATTGTACCTGTTACCAATACCTTTTATACATGTTTAATACATCAATAGAAAGGAAAATATATCTTTATTATTATACTTTTAATTTTTTAATAATATTCAAAAAAAATCTTGAACATTTTTGGGGAAAAAGTAAAAAATAAAAAGTGTATTTTTTACAAAATTATTTTGAAATTTGACTTTAAATTTCTAAAAAAAAAACTGTACAAGATACATTAATGATTTTTTGCATTAATATAGTTTGTTATTGTTTATGTAAAACATTTTCAAAAATTTCAAGAAACGAAACCCAATTAACTTTATTTTGCAATTAAAATTAGGGTGTTTAAAAATTTGTCATTTTTTATAAAATTCGATTTTCTGGATTCGTTTATAAATTTGTGCTACTTTTTATTTTTGAAATCTAAAAAGAATATATGGGACTATACAACTGCATTTCTGAAAGTTGCAAAATCGTCTTGACTTTTTTGTTATATGTTCAAAAGCACAAAAAATTTCTTCAAAATTGCCCAAATTTCGTGCAATGCTGTACCTAAAGTGAATGTTGACTAACTTTAATTTTGGTTTAAAATCATTCTAGAATATCATTCTCTACGAATATATAACTGTCAATAAAAAAAACCTCTTCGTAAAAAGTAAAAAAATTTATACCATCTTTTTGAGAAAAAAATGCACTTTTTTTATTAGCGAAAAACATTTGACTTGGGAAATTTCTTAGCATTAAACGGTCTAAGATATTTAAAAACAGTTTTCACTTTTTTATTTCTTCAGCTGTTGGCTATATGCTAGTATTTTTTTTTTTTTTAATTATAGGTTTAATCTCCAATGCACAATGGGTCAAATACTAAAAAAAGTCGAGGAAAAAAATTATTCATTTCTTTTTTTGAAATGAAATAACTTAAAATGCATTACAGTTATTATAGTAAAAAAAATCAGACATATTGAACAGCAATTGAAAGAGCTACACGGTCCTAAAGCTTTTTTACTTCTGAGGTAGTCTACTTTCACGCCCAATGATTCAGCGTGTGTAACAGTTTAACCATAAATCCAAAATTTAGAAAGCTTAGGTCCTCCATAACAATTCTCTCATACATACTGATGCGATCTGACTTACAGTTTAGAAGATACAGATTTATTAACACTTTTTTTTTTGTTTTAAACCACTGTGTGTTATAGCGCTTTTATCTGACAGACGGATAGAATCCCATTTTCTTTTTGGATTTTTGTGTTTCCGTAAGTTTTTTATTTGACCATAGCTCGTCAAATGGTGACCGATTATAACAACATTTGGTACACTGGCCGGTATTTACATAAGACTTTCTTGTGGTAAATTTAGTGGCCATAGCTATTACAGTTTATCATTCATTGGCATTAAAGTATATTTATAGTGGTAAGTGTTTAGTATGGGAGCTATAGTTAAATGTGAACCGATTTCGATGAAATTTCATATGCTAGCTAGTGCTTATGTAAAACTTCTATATACCAAATCTTAAAAGTTTTCATCATAGCTGTAATAATTTGTCATTTATTAGCAAATAATCAATTAGCCTAGCCCTTATACACGCCTTGGGTCAATTTGACCCAATTTTGTTTTTCAAACGCAAAATTATCTCATTAAATAATTAGATATGAATGTGAAACTTTAATTTATCCATTACAGGGACAAAAATTATTTTTTTAGAATAAAGTAATAACATTAAATTTTTTCCTTCCCCTCTACTTTTCAAAACACGATTTACACACATTTAGTACCCTTTGGGTCAATATGACCCAACAAGCGATATTTCAAGCTTAATTCCATTTGATAATTTTTTTCCTATTAATCATAATTGAATCGAGTTCACCTTCATTCAGAATCATCTATCAATAATTTTTTTGATTTTATTGATTATTTCACTAAACAAATTATAATTTGTTTAGTGAAATAATCAATAAAATCGCTTTCATTCAATGTTTTTCCATTCATGGCCTGTTTACATATTATGTAACGCTATTTGCGCAATTTTTTGTTTTCAAATTATATAACTATAGCATCATATGTTCCAAACAAAAATAAATAAGTTTTTCTCTTAAGATCTCTTCATCTTTCAGCCGACGTAAGAGATTATGAACAAAAAAACAACTAAAATACTATATCATTACATCCAAACTTGACTAAACGATGATAGATGCATCAGCGTATAGATCTTATGGACTTAAATAAATCCTGACTTGAATTTTTATAAAAACTTCAGAAGCAGGCTTTATCTAGTAGAACTTACAGATCAATTAGCTAACAAATGGGCATATTTTGCGAAGAATATTTCCAAGGCATGGAGAACTTCTATCAAAACTTATTTCTCAGAGATCGCTCTATACGAGTTGTTATAGATGGGTTCTCTTCAAACGAGTTCAAGATTTATTCAGGGATACCACAAGCTCTGTTCTTTCTCCAAGTCTATTTCTTATCTTTATAAATACCTTCAACATCAAATTTCCAATCCCATATACTCTTTTGCAGATGATAGTAATATTTGCCATTCATATTCATTCAATCATAGGCCAAGCGTTCTTGAGGTTGGCGCTATGAGACAAAACATGAATTAATCATTAAACCGATATTTAGAAACAATTTCAGAATGGGGTCATGCGAATGGATGTTGTATGCTTACGCATAAACGCGCGGCAAACAATGTTTCTTCATCTGTTGTTGTTGTTGTTGTAACTGCGATATTAACGGTAATATCGTAGAAGTGACAGTCCTTGGTCGGAATCCTAAGAATTCCGAGACGTTCCGGTACGAAGAACCGACTGCCGTGGGAACGTTCTTTATCTGTATTAATGGGTGGTGTACATATTGAGGAATCAGATGATCTTGATGTTCTGGGCAAGTGATGTCCGTACGACAAAATACATCTTTCAAGTGCCGAAAGAAGCATTCAAGTGCCTCAGTTTTCTAAAACGGAGCAAGAGATTCTTAACTTCATCTGATCTCCTTACTATTTACACCACCTCATGTATGGGCTGGAGCTTCAAAGTCTATTTTGGAGCCTCTCGACCGTGTGCAAGATATGGCGAAAGTGCTCATAGGGACTCTATTGATTTACAGGAGTACCATCGTAATTTGAATTGTGTCACACTGTCCTATTTTTTATACTTTGGAATATGCTCTAACGAAATCAGAGAACTCGTTCTCGAAGCTTGGACTTTTTTTGCGCAATACGCGTCATTCTTTTAGAGCTCATTCCTTTGTGATCGATTGGACGGTAGACCGTACGTACACGCTACATTAAATTCGCCCTTCAACAATATATGTAGTTCGAATGTTGAATTCACTCCCCGCAGGATTTTTCCCTGCCAGTCGGAATAGAGGTATAAACACTACTCCATCTATCCTCCCTCCCATATTCTATTTTCCTACTGCCAACATAATGCATTGCATAAGTAGGGGTCATCCCCTGAGTGCTGGTCCTAAATTAAACAAAAATCCTATGTTAAATATGAATTTTTGTTAATATTTCATTGTTGGGTCATATTGACCCAAAGGGTAATATAAAGGGCACAAATCCAAGGAAAGTAGAAGGGCTAGACGAGGTTATTCGAGAGCTTTGGTCAAATGTAAACTGATTTTGTCCAATATCAATACCAACATTTTCTAATAAATGAAGCATATATTTGCCAAGTTTCGGCGACCTAGCTCTTTTCGTTTAGGCGTTATCGTGTTTTCAACAGACAGACAGACAAATAGGCAAGCAGACAGACAGCTTAATCGTCTTAGAATTTCATAAGGATTCAGAATATATATCCTTTTTTTGAGCCACTATTAAGGAAATTACAGACGGAATGACAATTTCAATATACCCTCCATTCCTTTGATAGTGGGTATAAATATTGTCCACTTTTTATACTTAATAGCTTCATATTGCTTTTTCTTATATGAAAGCTCATAAAAGTTGATATCAATATAATAAGAGAATTAAGCCCTCAATAAAACATGATTTAAATATTTTTAAATCAAACAAACAAATGTAAAAGTTATTAAGCTTTTTACAAACTGACTAGGATAAACATTTTATTCATTATATCGGCTAATCCGTTTCGTGGTTTAAAAAGTATAGGACTGGAATTCAACATCTGTCAAACTAAGTTGTTAAACCAATTTTTTTCTTTTCGATTGAAAGTCTGACATTGACAAAAACGGATGGCTTAAGTATCATACAACCCATAAAAATTATCAAAACATACTACAAAAATGTTGATTCTGCAACAGTCACATATTGGGCTTTAAGAGGAGATTATAGTTTACATAATCGTCCAACTACGCAAGCAATTGCAAAAATTGTGAAGAAATTTGAAGAGACTAAAGCGGTTACAAATATTGTTAGGCCTGTGCATCATCGTTTCGCTCGTTCCACTGTAAATATTGCTATTGTAAGTGAAAGTGTTGCCGAAGACCCGAATGTGTCGATTCCCCGTCGTTCTGAGGAATTAGGACTATCTTACAGCAGATTTTGGCGTATTTTGCATTTAGATCTACACATACATCCATATAAAGTCCAGCTCACACAACAACTGAAGCCAGCTGACTATTCCTAACGTCGTAGATACGTGGAATGGGTGCTTGAACACGATTTTTCAAAGAAAATTTTCTTCAGCAATGAAGCACATTTCTCACTCGGTGGGTATTTTAATAAACAAAATTGTTGTATTTGGGGTTCTGAGAATCCTCAAGTCATAAAAGAGAGGCCATTATATCCAGGAAAAGTCACTTTTTGGTGTGCTCTTTGGTCCGAAGGTGTGATTGGACCTTGCTTCTACAAAAACGACTATGCAATGACTTTCACCGTAAATTCGGAGCGTTATGGTCATATGACTGCTATTGAAGAATACGAATTGGAGAATATGTGGTTTGTATGGGAGCTATGGTCAAATGTGGACCGATTTCAACGAAATTTGATACAGTGATTTAAGTTAACATAAGCAGTATCTGTTTTAAATTTCATGAAAAAATATTGATATTTGTGGCCAATATAGCAATTCCGGGAAGTGGGACCTATGGGAGGTACCATAAATAATGGACCGATTTTGACCAATTTCAATAGCAATGGTCCTATTATCAAAAAAAATTATCTGTGTCAAATTTCATCAAATTATCTTTAGAATTGCGACCTGTAGTTAGATTACAAGGTTTACATGGGGGTCCAGCCAGCCAGCCAGACGGACGGACGGATGGACATCGCTAAATCGACTCAGAAAGTGATTCTAAGTCTATTGGTATACTAAAAGGTGGGTCTAAGACAAATATTTCTATGCGTTACAAACATCAGCACAAACTTATAATACCCTTTCCACCTATGGTGGTGAAGGGTATAAATATTTTATATGTGTTTTATTTACGTTCACTTTTGAAACCGCAAAAGGGATAACCTTGTACAAAGACCCACCCGAAAACAGTTGTTTGCAAATACATATCCCAAAATATTGCACGTGTTTCGAAATCTTTGAAACTGGTTTTTATGTCCTCACCAAGGCCTATTTCCCACTAGGTCGCTTTCCAAGTTTTTACGAAAGTTGCTCATTTGTGGCACCGTGTTATTATTCTTTAAAGAAAAGTTTTCTAAGAAATAATTTCCAATAAAAAAAATTCACTAAAAAGTGTTACTACAGTGTATTGCACTAAGATCCCTATTCATTACAATTGTTTATTATTGTAATAAATATTTTTTTTTATAAAACCAAAAAATGTTGGTGATAAAACTTTTCTTCTACGCGTTTCGTTGGTTGGTTAGGCCATCTTCTTCAGGAGGATTATCCCTATTTCTACACATAGTGAAAAGTACACATTATATCTTATTTAAGGGACAGAATAAATACGAATTATTGTGTCCAACAAAGATCAACATCTGAACAGAAACACACAACATTTTTCAGTTTTATCTTTTCTTTATTTCCCACACTTTTGTTGTTGCTTTTTTGGCCACTAAGACAAAAGTGTTATAAAGGAGATTCAAAAAAGATTAAAATAAAAAAGGGTTTTTCAAAAATTTTGGGACATCAAACATTTTATTAAAAAGTTTTACTATAGTGTATTGCACTAAGATCCCAATTTATTACAATTATTTATTATTGTAATAAATAGTTTTTTTAATAAAACCAAAAAAAAAATCGGATATTTTATAAGAAAAATTATGTGGGGTTTATATAACTCAAGCGGCTGACGGTTGAGTGAAATTTACATATGATTTGTTATTGTAACAAAAACAAAATACATGTAAATTTCACTCAATCGTCAACCGCTTGAGTTATATAAACCCCACATTAAATTTTAATAATTTTGTTTCATCATTGAAAAACTACAGTCCAATGAGTCGATTCGTAAACTTTAGATCAAACAAAAATTATTACACAAAAATTGTTCAGCTGCGAAAGACATTGTTAAAATAAAGAAAAATGTTCTATGTATATAAAGAATTCTTTTCCAATACAAAAAAAAAAAAACAAAGTCAAAGGGCAAAATCTTCATAAGTCAAATTCTGAAACTAGTATCACATATGTCACATTTAAAACATTTTGACCATTCTATATAAATATTAAAATCCTAAGTTGTTTTTTTCAAGTATCGTCCATAAAAAACGAAACACTAATAAAGCCATTAACAATCAACATTTGCCATTTACAACAGTCGAAAAAAACACCACGATTTGGTGGTGGCACTCAAATAAAATATAGACAACCATAAGTGGCTGACCACAACAATAAGGGAAGCACCTACAAAATAAATGACCAGAAAAACAAGGACTCCAAATTAAATAAATGATTCATAAAATTCAACATTTTATGACAGATATCTTAACATTTTACAGCCTCTTTTGAAGTTACCATAAAACATGACAGAAATTACACAACAAATCTCCAGTTTTTTATGATAATTTAAGTGGATGTGTTGGTTAGGTTTTTATTATACAAATACTATTTTATTTCATTTAGTATGTGTTTTTTCACTTTCGTTTAATGATGGCCATTTATTTGATTTTTGTTTCCTATTCCGGTATAACCAGATTCATGGCTTAATAGTGGTTGTACAAATAATGCTTTGGGTGCCCTTAAATGTTTCTTGTAATAATTTGACAGTTTCTATTATTATACCCTTCACCACCATAGGTGGAAAGGGTATTATAAGTTTGTGCTGATGTTTGTAACGCATAGAAATATTTGTCTTAGACCCATCTTTTAGTATACCAATAGGCTTAGAATCACTTTCTGAGTCGATTTAGCGATGTCCGTCCGTCCGTCCGTCTGGCTGGCTGGCTGGCTGGCTGGACCCCCATGTAAACCTTGTAATCAAACTACAGGTCGCAATTCTAAAGATAATTTGATGAAATTTGGCATAGATAATTTTTTTGATAATGGGACCATGGCTATTGAAATTGGTTAAAATCGGTCCATTATTTATGGTACCTCCCATAGGTCCCACTTCCCGGAATTGCTATATTGGCCACGAATTTCAATATTTTTTCATGAAATTTAAAACAGATACTGCTTATGTAAACTTAAATCCCTGTACCAAATTTCGTTGAAATCGGTCCACATTTGACCAAAGCTCCCATACAAACTCTTCTTCAAAAACGCACTAAATGAGACAAAAAATCACTAAAACGCTCGTAAATCTAAAGATAATGAAAATTTTGAGTTTATTTTTTGCATACATAATTTTTGTAACTACTGTAATCAATTTGCCAAATTTCGAGATAATCGGTTCACATTTGACCCTAGCTCTCATATAAGTCCAAATGACGGAAACAGGTTGAATATATACGTTTTGAGAAAATGTTTGTATGATGGCAAAATTTAGCAAATATTTGTCTTTATACAGGAAAAATAACACCTTTGACCTTAGTGGTAAAGGGTATCGTATGGTCGGCTTGACCGACTATAGCGCTTTCTTACTTGTTTTTTATTATGTTTATTATTCATTTTGCCAGAAAAAAGTAACATCTTTTTAGCAAAATCATAAAAAGAGAAATGTTTATTTCCGTGTCATTATGGCGAAGTGTCAGTTTTTAAAAAAAGAGGCTGCAGTTTTAAATCTATTTTTATTATTTTATGATTATCTCTTAAAAAACGCCCATTATGTGTGTAACTTAAATGCCCATTATGCAACATAAATGCATAAACAAAGGATATTTCTATAAACAAAACAAATGTGTTGAGTTTCTGTCTTGAAAATATGTCAAAATTTTTTTGTAACAATTTTGTATCTTTTTTTTAAAAAATTAGAGGAAAATATCATGTTACTTGTTGTAGACAAAAAGATCTGAGAATTATGGAAAGATGTTTGTTAAAAAAATACTGTCCTTTTTTGATAAAAATTGTATTGTGTAATTGTTTCAAAAAAAGAAAATCAAATCTTAAAATTAAAGAAAAATATATGTACCAAATAAGAAAGTACAAAAAATTACTGTGCCAAATTTGATCATTTTATTCATCAAATTTTAGCATCAAAGAATCTTCATCATAAAATATGTTATTTAATTTTTATACCCTTCACCACCATAGGTGGAAAGGGTATTATAAGTTTGTGCTGATGTTTGTAGAAATATTTGTCTTAGACCCACCTTTTAGTATACCAATAGACTTAGAATCACTTTCTGAGTCGATGAGCGATGTCCTTCCGTCCGTCCGTCTGGCTGGCTGGCTGGACCCCCATGTAAACCTTGTAATCAAACTACAGGTCGCAATTCTAAAGATAATTTGATGAAATTTGGCACAAATAATTTTTTTGATAATGGGACCATGGCTATTGAAATTGGTCAAAATCGGTCCATTATTTATGGTACCTCCCATAGGTCCCACTTCCCGTAATTGCTATATTGGCCACAAATATCAATATTTTTTCATGAAATTTAAAACAGATACTGCTTATGTAAACTTAAATCACTGTACCAAATCGTACTGAAATCACTGTACTGAAATCGGTCCACATTTGACCATAGCTCCCATACAAACTCTTCTTCAAAAACGCACTAAATGAGACAAAAAATCACTAAAACGCTCGTAAATCTAAAGATAATGAAAATTTTGAGTTTATTTTTTGCATACATAATTTTTGTAACAACTGTAATCAATTTGCCAAATTTCGAGATAATCGGTCCACATTTGACCCTAGCTCTTATATAAGTCCAAATGACGAAAACAGCTTAAATATATACGTTTTAAGAAAATGTTTGTATGATGGCAAAATTTAGCAAATATTTGTCTTTATACAGGAAAAATAACAGCTTTGACCTTTGTGGTGAAGGGTATCGTATGGTCGGCTTGACCGACTATAGCACTTTCTTACTTGTTTTTATAAAATTTTATATACATATCTTATAATTGCTAACTTCTAGCTAAAGTCTAGCTAAATCTACTGCTCTTTTGTATGTTCCAACTGACATAAGATGAATTCTGAAAAAAATAAACCAAAAAGATCTGAAGCAAGTTAAAGCTCACTTAATGACAGCTAGGATATTTTTATACCCTTCACCACCATAGGTGGAAAGGGTATTATAAGTTTGTGCTGATGTATGTAACGCATAGAAATATTTATCTTAGACGCACCTTTTAGTATACCAATAGGCTTAGAATCACTTTCTGAGTCGATTTAGCGATGTCCGTCCGTCCGTCCGTCGGTTCGTCTGGCTGGACCTTGTAATCAAACTACAGGTCGCAATTCTAAAGATAATTTGATTAAATTTGGCACTAATCATTGCTTTGACAATGGGACCATGCCTATTGAAATTGGTCAAAATCGGTTCATTATTTATGGTACCTCCCATAGGTCCCACTTCCCGGAATTGATATATTGGCCACAAATATCAATATTTGTTCATGAAATTTAAAACAGATACTGCTTATATAAACTTAAATCACTGTGCCAAATTTCGTTGAAATTAGTCAACATTTGACCATAGCTCCCATACAAATTCTTCTTTAAAAACGCACTAAATGAGACAAAAAATCACTAAAGCGCTCGTAAATCTAAAGATAATGAATATTTTGAGTTTATTTTTTGTATACATAATTTTTGTAACAACTGTATTCAATTTTCCAAATTTTGAGATAATCGGTCCACATTTGACCCTAGCTCTTATATAAGTCCAAATGACGAAAACAGCTTAAATATATACGTTTTAAGAAAATGTTTGTATGATGGCAAAATTTAGCAAATATTTGTCTTTATACAGGAAATATAACACCTTTGACCTTAGTGGTGAAGGGTATCGTATGGTCGGGCTGGACCGACTATAGCGCTTTTTTACTTGTTGATTACGTGTATTTGTCCCCACTGCTATAAAAAGACTACTGAGATCCGGAAAGTCAACAGTTTATCAAATCCCAGCAAGAAAATGAAATAATAAATATATTATTTCATTTGTTTAATACTTATATATAATATAATTCCCCGACAACATTCCAATTGGAACAAGGACCTACGTTTTAACGCCGGCTCCGAACGGCAAATGCATTAGTTAGAGAAGTTTTACATAGCCTAATACTCAATAACCAGTGGCTAGCTGAGTTATGAGGTGAACCGCCGTTTTTTTGAAAATTTATTTTTTCAAGTGAGTCTGGCCAGGGATCGAACTTGGGCCTCTGGTATGCAAGGCGGATGACTAACCTGCTATACCACGGCGGTTCACAATTTGTTTAATACTTAGTCCAATTAAAAAAATTCGGTTTTTGTCAATATTATGTACGTTTACTCTTTAGCTTAAGTTTTTGGAATCATTGATCAAAACAGCTTATGTACACATATTTTTGTGTACATATTCATATTTTTATACCCACCATCAAAAAGAATGGGGGGTATATTGAGATTGTCATTCCGTTTGTAATTTCCTTAATATTGGCTCAAAAATCAAAAACGATATACAGTGGCGTGCAGAAATGAGTACATAATTCATTTCTTTACTTTTCTGAATGATAAAATGAGCAATGACAAAGAAAATAAAATAAGTTTTTTTTTTATTTATTCTGCGTTCCATTCTGAATAAAACAACAAAAAATTCAAAACAAAAAGCAACAAATTCATAGAGAAAAAAAAACATAACAAAAATAACTCTCATGTACTCAATTTTGCACTTTTCAATAAAGTTGTTAATGGATCACTTTTTTAGTACTTGGTCCATAACCCTTTATTTTTTAGTACCATATTAATACGCTTTGGCATGCTTTCAACCAGTTCCTGTATTATTTCTTTCGGTATATTTTGCCACTCTAGCTGTACTCGTGCCCACAGCTCTTCTAAGTTTGATGGAGCTGATTGGTATAATCCCAGCCGTCTTCCCACGATTGACCATAAATTCTCAATCGGGTTGAGGTCGGGGCTTTGAGCTGGCCAATTCATCAGTTGAAAATTTTGCTCACTCAGACATTTTTTCACTATTTTCGCCGTATGCTTTGGATCACCATCCTGCTGAAACACGACTTCTTCTTCAGGATAGGCACTCTTATCAACGAATTAGGGAAAATGAGTCTGCAAAACGGTGAGGTATTCTTCCTTCTTCATTATACCTTCAATTCTGTGTAATGGCCCAACATGCCACCAAATGAAGCATCCCCAAACCATGATGTTCCCGCCACCATGTTTCACAGTTTGCTTGACTTGGTGACGTTGAATGGTATCACCAGGACGACGCCAGCAGAACTGCTTACCGTCCGATTGGAAACGATTAAATTTTGATTCATCTGACCAAATCACTCGTTTCCAATCATTTACCGTCCAATTTTTATGGTCTCTTGCAATTTTCATTCGCGCCTTTTGGTTCTTTTCTGACAATGCTGGTTTATTTTTCTTAACTGCTGAAATATAGCCAATGTCGTGGAGCGCTCTTCGTGCTGTCCATTCACTTACGTGCTTATTTTTGGAAACAAAAGTATTTTTCGGTGTTATAGTCTTGTTCTGCCTCATTTCTGCCATCATAAGACGTGCATCCGCGTAGGTTAACAGTTTGCGACGGCCTCTGGTTTGCTTTTTGGGAGCAGTATGTCATCTTTTTTGAACGCGTATGACCACAGATTGACTAATATTTAGCTCCTTGGCTATTTCCCGAGATGACGCACCATTATTAGTGGGAAGACGGCTGGGATTATACCAATCAGCTCCATCAAACCTAGAAGAGCTGTGGGCACGAGTACAGCTAGAGTGGCAAAATATACCGAAAGAAATAATACAGGAACTGGTTGAAAGCATGCCAAAGCGTATTAATATGGTACTAAAAAATAAAGGGTTATGGACCAAGTACTAAAAAAGTGATCCATTAACAACTTTATTGAAAAGTGCAAAATTGAGTACATAAGAGTTATTTTTGTTATGGTTTTTTTTCTCTATGAATTTGTTGCTTTTTGTTTTGAGTTTTTTGTTGTTTTATTCAGAATGGAACGCAGAATAAATAAAAAAAAATTTATTTTATTTTCTTTGTTATTGCTCATTTTATCATTCAGAAAAGTAAAGAAATGAATTATGTACTCATTTCTGCACGCCACTTATATTCTGAATCCTTATGAAATTCTTTGACGATTGAGCCATGTCCGTCTGTCTGCTGAAATCACGATAACGCCTAAACGAAAGGAGCTAGCTCACTGAAACTTAGTAAAAACATTCTTCATCTACGAGAAAATTTTGGTATTGAAATTGGGCAAAATCAGTTAACATTTGACCATAGCTCCCGTATAACCTCGTCTAGGCTAATCGCTTATTTGCTAATAAATGACAAATTATAACAGCTGTGATGACAAAATTTGGTATCTAGAAGTTTTACATAAGCACTAGGCAGCGTATAAAATTTCATTGAAATCGGTTCACAATTAACCATATCTCCCATATAAAAAACTTACGGAAACAGCCGAAATTCCACCTGATATTCACTTAAACGCCAATAAATGATAAACTGTAATAGCTTTGGACACTAAATTTAGCACAAGGAAGTCTTATGTGAATGCTAGCCAGTGTGCAAAATTTTGTCATAATGGGTCATCATTTGACCATAGCTCCCATATAAAAAACTTACGGAAACACAAAATACAAAAAGAAAAGGGGGTTTATGTCCGTCTGTCCTTTAGATTAATAGAAAGCGCCTAAAGTAAAAGGGCTACAGCAACAAAATTTTACAAGAGAAAGACTTATGTGAATGCTAGCTAGTGTGCAAAATTTTGTTACAATCGGTCGCCATTTGACCATAGCTCCCATATAAAAAACTTACAGAAACACAAAAACATAAAAAGAAAAGGAGATTTATGTCCGTCTGTCCGTCAGATAAAAGCGCTATAGCGCCTTAACGAAAAGGATTACAGCAACACAATTTTACAAAAGGAAGTCTTATATGAATGCCAGCGAGTGTGCAAAATTTTGGTATAATATAACCATTTGACCATAGCTCCCATATAAAAACTTACGGAAACACAAAATACAAAAAGAAAAGGGGATTTATGTCCGTCTGTCCGTTAGATTAAAGCGCGATAGCGCCTTAGCTAAAAGGGCTGCAGCAACAAAATTTTACAGAAAAGGAAATTTTTTAGAGAAAGACTTATGTGAATGCCAGCCAGTTTGCAAAATTTTGTTACAATCGGTCACCATTTGACCATAGCTCCCATATAAAAAACTTACAGAAATACAAAAATACAAAAATACAAAAGCTAGAGAAACAAAATTTTACAAAAGTATTTTTGATATGTAACAAAAGTTGTGTGCTGAAAATGTTCGAAATAGTGTCACATTTAGTTAGAGCTCCCATATAACCCCGCCCCGGGAAACACATGAATGCTGACAAAATTGAGTTCAATTGTAATAGCTATGACGACTAAATTTAGAATAGAGAAGTTGTATGCAACTATTGGTCAGTATATCAAATTTTATAGGAATCGGTCCATATTTGACTATAGCTTTCATATAAAAAACACTCCCGGAAACCCAAAAAATTTTTAGCAAGGACCAGTTAAAAGCTATTAAATTAGAAACTGTCACAGCTATTGCCACTAAATTATGCAAAAATAAGCTTTATATAAATACCAGCCAGTGTGTTACAATCGGTCAACATTTTTCTACAATTCTTACATATATATTACATCTCCTTTTTTATATCTACAATCAAAAAGATTCGGTGGTACAAGCAGCATATTAAGATTATGAATATGGTAGATGCATTAGGAACTCCTAACAAAATATATTACTATGAACCTCTTTATCCTAACTAAATATTAAGCTAAACGAAAATTATTTAACAACTTATTAATGTAAAACCATACCCGGTTACGATAACGATTTTTTCAAAGTAAATAAACACTAGGGAAACCACTTACACACTTTTGAATGTTGAACTATAAAGCTACTGCAACCGAAGTTATTCCAAATATTTTACCAACAATACCAAATAGCGAAGAAAGTTTTTTCCAATTTGGTCCACGTTTTGAATTTGCTGCACCCTCGTAGATATATGAGATATGTTTCTAAATTTAACAAAACTTGATGGTGGGTGTATAAGGTTCGGCACAGCCGAATATAACACTCTTACTTGTTCTTTTATCATATAACGATTTCGCTTAACTTCACTTAAGCTGTATAAATGTTGAGCTTGATAAAATAAAGCCACTGTTTTCAATCAACTTATGTTTACATAAAACTACACAATATAAATACTTTTTATTTAAACTTCTCTTCTTCTTTAATGGCTTTTCACAGAACTGTTGTTCCTCTAGCCGAACGTAATATAGAATTCCAAGCGTCTCGATCTTCTGCGCTTCTTCTCCAATTTCTAACACCATTTATGGGAACTATTTTATCTTTTGGAATGTCCGCCACTACTTGCTTTTCCCATTGGTATTTTCGTCTTCCCCGTCTCAACGGTTTTCCGGGATCACTCTCAAGTGATGTTTTGGCTGGTGCAGATGGGTCCAGCCTTACGACATGGCCTACCCAACTCATGCGTTGTAGTTTGATACGCTTTACTACATCAATGTCCGCATATAGCTCATACAGCTCATGGTTCATACGTCGTCTCCATTCTCCATCTATACGGACTGCTCCGTACACTTTGCGGAGGATTTTTCTCTCGAAAACTCCAAGAGCTGTCTCGTCTGCTTTCGTAAGTACCCATGCTTCTGAGCCATATAACAAAACAGGTAGTATCAGTGTCTTAGGCCAAAGTAGCACCTATTGGCCATTACTATTCTTCGTCTAATTTCAGAGCCTATGTTATTTTCTTTATTTACGGAGGTACCGAGATATATAAAGTCTTTAACAATTTCAAAGTTGTAGTCACCAACATTTATTTTGGTCTCGTCTTTTTTGTCCTCCTTGCGTGTACATACCATCAACTTTGTTTTCCCTTCGTTTACTGCCAAACCCATTTTCGCGGATTCTTTCTCGATTTTGTTGAAGGCTTCTGTTATATCCTTTGATGTCAGGCCCATGATGTCGATGTCGTCGGCGTAGGCTAGCAGCATGTGTGATTTAGTATAAAGCGTGCCAGATCTGTTCACGTCTGCATCTCGTATGACCTTCTCCAACAGGATGTTAAAAAGATCGCACGATAGACTGTCACCTTGGCGGAAACCTCGTTTGGTACTGAAAGGCTCAGAGAGGTTCTTTCCAATTCTAACTGCAGATTGTGTGTTAGTTAGAGTCATCTTACAGAGCCGTATCAACTTTGTAGGGATACCAAACTCAGACATGGCCTGAAACACCTTTGAGCGTATTGGGCTGTCGAAAGCGGCCTTGAAATCGACAAAAAGGTGATAGGTGTCGATTTGTCTCTCTCGGGTCTTTTCCAGAATCTGGCGCAATGTGAAAATCTGGTCAGTTGTGGATTTGCCAGGTCTGAAGCCACATTGATAAGGCCCAATTATCTCATTAACCTTAGGTTTTAGTCTCTCACATAATACACCCGATAGTATTTTATATGCGATGGGGAGGAGACTTATTCCTCTGTAATTGGCGCATATAGCTTTATCACCTTTCTTATGTACGGGACAGAGTATACTCAGGTTCCAGTCATCGGGCATATGCTCTTCAATCCAGATCGTGCGAACAAGCTGATGTATACTGTTTATCAGCGTTTCGCCACCAGTCTTAAACAGCTCAGCCGGTAGCCCATCCGCTCCTGCAGCTTTATTATTTTTTAATCGCGCTATCGCTGATTCGACCTCGCCGCGACTAGGCGGCTCAATTTCTACTTTTTATTTAAACAGAACCGCTTAAAGTTACTTCAGGTCCAGTTCAACGCAAATTTCAGTTTCGAAAAAGAGCTTAAGTAGAAAAAATATAAAATATCCTGAATTTAACAATATTTTTTTTAATAGTAACTGGGCGACCGAGCCTTGCTCGGAGCTTTATGATAAGTATTTCGAGCATTGTCGGCCTGTATCTAAAATGGCTTATCTGCAAAATACTGATTTTTCAGGAGAAGCAAAAAACTCTTTAATTCTCTTATTAGTGAGTTTTTAACAAAGTGATATTTTACAATATGATTGGTAGACGCCTTTTAATTTCCTGAAGTAAAATTGTTTAAATAAAAACCAATATTCGCGCTTTTACGGTAGGTCAGCCGTTTTGTCTTCGAAAATTTTTATAGAAAATTTTAAAATGTGTAGATAAACCATTTTGTTCATAGTGAATTTATAGGAAAGTGGATTGCATAACATAATTTAAGAAATTTATGTAATTCCGATTACACAATACTCCCTCATGATTTGGGATACTTTTATGTATTTAAATTGTACTATATACGACGTTTATTACATTTTATTGGTAATAATTTATTTTTTGAAAAAGTGAATTTTTCAAAATGCACTTTCTTTTATAAAAGTTAAAAGATTTTATAATTTTTCGTCTTTCCTACTTAAAGGAAGATATCTTCTTATTCTTAAGAGTTATAGAATGTATTTTTGGAATTTTATGCATAATAAATAGCCTAAACACTGCATTTTTTCGCATTTTCTGTTGAACAGTGTGAAGATAGAAGAATTTTGAAAGCACATTTGATTTTGGCGTATTACCACTCATCAGAAAAGTACAAAAAGTTTTAATAGTTTTAACTTTTTACGGATTTTTAGTATACAACTTCTACGACTATTTAGTAAAAACAATGTAGATAAACCATTTTGTCTTCGAAAAAAATTGTTTATGTAGATAAGCCAAACAAAAAAGTGAATAAGTCGCGAATAAATTAACATTTTGATAAAAAATTCACACTATAGGTAAAGCGCTTCATACGGAATCGTATGGTATAAAAATTTCAATTTCTAGAATCTATCTAAAGATATCAGATATAGACCCACGATAGATTGAAAAAATTAACAATTACCTGTCCGCTTATTTTAACAGATCTTCAAAACAAAATTAAAATTTTGATTCTATGCCTATAACTTTAGTAGATATAGCATTTTCTATTTTTTCCCCTTTTTACCCGTTTTTATCCTCATAAAGGCAAAGGATCCAAAAGTCTCTTCTTACTCGACCGACACATCAAAAAAGGTACCCACTGTCCAAATTTTATCAAGATCGTTAGAGCCGTTTTCGAGATAGCCATTATATATATATATATATATATATATATATATATATATATATATATATATATATATATATATTTTGAGGCAAATTTTGAAGTTTTTATATATTTTATTTTATAAAGTACTAAAATAAATTTAGAGGAAAGACATTGTACAAGTATTCAGTTAATTTTGAATTATTTTATATATTTTGTCCGACCAGCACATAGTTTGCATAGTTTACAGTTTAACTCATTTTAATAATTTTGAAAATTGGTCATACCAACAGAAAACCTCATGCGCAACGACTTTGCTAAAGACTATAGTCTGATCAAATGCACAGTTTTCGATTTATTAATTTTGAGTAGTTTTCAGTGGCGCCACCTGTTAGACTTTGCTCATTCCAATTCATAAACCTTCGTCGGCTTATCCGCAACAACTTTGCTGAAGATTATAGCATGATTAAATGTACAGCTTACGATTAAATTGACTTTGAGTAAATTTAAGTGTCGGAAATTATTCGTACCAAATAAAAAGCCTTCGCCGGCTCATGCGCTACAACTTTGCTTAAGATTATAGCATGATCAAATGTACAGTTTACGATTTAATTAATTTTTAGTAATATCCAGTGGCGCCATCTGTCTTATCAACTTAAAAACCTTCGCCGGCTTATCCGCAACAACTTCGCTAAAGAGCATAACATGATCAAATTCACAGTTTAATATTCTATAAAGAACATACATACAGACAAACATTCATTTGTTAAAAAGGTATAACATTACTAATTTTTCCCCTTTTTATCCCCTAATTTCAAAAAGTTCCATATGCATATTTGGTACTTCTTTGGTACCAATTGAATTCGGTACGTTTTATTAAAACGCAGTTAATATATTGTTCCTATTCATATTACTTTTTAAGATGTTAAGTTATCATTTTATCCCTTTTTTACCCACTTTGGCCCCAAAAGTAACAAATACGTGTTTAATTTTTCTTTCACTTCTATTGATTGCAGTACAAAGTTTCTTTCTATATTCTTTAGTTTAAAATATAAGAGTGGGTTAAAAAGGTACCAAAAAAACTATTTTCACCCTTTTTTTACCCCCTATCGGACATAGTTTCAAAAAAGTACCAAACACCTGTCCGCTTATTTGTATACCTGTTTAAAACGTAATTTTAATTTAGTTTCTATACCTATTACTTTAGGAGATATAGCGTTTTCGATTTTTACCCGTTTTTACCCTCTTAGAGGCAAAGGTTCTAAAAGTTCCTTCTTCTTCGACCTATACATCAAAAAAGATACACACTGTCCAAATTTTATCAAAATCGTTAGAGCCGTTTTCGAGATAGTCATTCTATATATATATATATATATATATATATATATTTATATATATATATATATATATATATATATATATATATATATATATATATATATATATATATATATCTATATATATATATATATATATATATATATATATATATATATATATATATATATATATATATATATAGTAACTGGTTGACCGAGCCTTGCTCGGGGCAATTTTTAAAGTTTTTATATATTTTATTTTATACAGTTACAGTTTAACTCATTTTAAATAATTTTGAAAATTGGTCATACCAACAGAAACCTCCGTCGACTCATGCGCAACAACTTTGCTAAAGATTATAATCTGATGAAATGCACAGTTTACTATTTAATTCATTTTGAGTAGTTTTCAGTGGCGCCACCTGAAGTCATTCATATCACTAAAAAACCTTCATCTGCTTATGCGTAACAACTTTACTTATGATCATAACATGATCAAATGCACAGTTTACAATTTAATTCACTTTGAGTCGGACTTTGGTCATTCCAATTAATAAACCTTCGTCGGATTATACGCAATAACATAGCATGATTAAATGTACAGTTTACGATTATATTGACTTTGAGTAAATTTCAGTGGCGCCACCTGTCGAAATTTCTTCATACCAAACCTTCGTCGGCTCATGTGCAACAACATTGCTAAAGATTATAGCATGATTATATGTACAGCTTACGATTAAATTGACTTTGAGTAATCTTCAGTAGCGCCACCGGAAATTATTCACACCAATTAAAAAGCATTCGCCGGCTCATGCGCTACAACTTTGCAAAAGATCATAGTATGATCAAATGTACAGTTTACGATTTAATTAATTTTTAGTAATTTTCAGTGGCGCCACCTGTCGAAAATTCGGTTTACCAACTTAAAAACCTCCGCCGGCTTATCAGCAACATCTCTGCTAAAGAGCATAACATGATCAAATTCACAGTTTACTATTCTATAAAGAACATACATACAGACAAACATTCATTTGTTTTAAAGTTATAACATTACTAATTTTTCCCCTTTTTATCCCCTAATTTCAAAAAGTTCCATGTGCATAATTGGTACTTCTTTGGTACCAATTGAATTCGGTACATTTGTTTAGAAAGCAGTTAACATAATTTTCCTATTCATATTACTTTTGTAGATGTTAAGTTATCAGTTTATCCCTTTTTTACACATTTTGGCCACAAAATCAAAAAAGTACCAAATACGTGTTCAATATTTCTTTCACATCTATTGATTGCAGTACAAAGTTTATTTCTATATTTTTAAAATATAAGAGTGGGTTAAAAAGGTACCAAAAAAACTATTTTCACCCTTTTTTTCCCCTTATCGGACATAGTTTCAAAATAGTACCAAACACCTGTCCGTTTATTTTCATAGCTGTTTAAAACGTAATTTAAATTTTGTTTCTATACCTATTACTTAAGGAGATATAGCGTTTCCGATATTTTCCCCTTTTTACCCTCTAAGAGGGTAATTAGAGGCAAAGGTTCCAAAAGTCCCTTCTTCTTCGACCTATACATCAAAAAAGATAAGCACTGTCCAAATTTTATCAAAATCGTTAGAGCCGTTTTCGAGATAGTCGTTCTATATATATAAATACATACAATTATTGCTCGTTTAAGAATATAAGAATATATATATACATACAATTATTGCTCGTTTAAGAATATAAGATAAGATGTATATATAAATATACAATTATTGCTCGTTTAAGAATATAAGATTCATTCTTCTTCTCTAAGATAATTAAATGTTACTAATATTTTGATTCATAAATTATTCGCAGAAACCAAGCAGAAGTAAAATTACACAAAATTTATGATATCTCAAAACATCAATTTTCGACTTAAGCTATTCTTCCACAGTGCCACAGACATAACTCTTAATTATAATGGATAAAGGACCCTTACAATGTTCAAAAATACAGAGTCTCCATCAGCAGAAAACAGATTAATGGAGCTTCTGGATGCTATACCGACATGCGATACCTCAGATGTACACTAAGTCAATAAAGTCTGCGTTCACAACACAAACATTTTTTACTGACACAAAATACTATAATAACTATGAAATTAAAACAAATATTTTTTAACGTATTTATTGCTAACACCCTTTTGTTACAATATTATTTTCTTGTTATTGCTTGTGTTCTCCTCTTTTGTGTTACAATTGATCTTTAAGTAATAATTTTTGCTCATTATTATTTAAAACTAAAAACAATTTTAAGACATGGAAAACAAAGGTAAAGAAATTAGTGTTTCAGAGAGAAAAATAATTATTAAATTGTGGAAAGAAGGAAAAAGCTTTCGAAAAATTGGCCAAACTGTTGGGAGAACATATTCGTCTGTCCAGCGCATGATAAACAATTTCAAAGAAACAGGAGTTTTAACATCAAAACCGCGGCCTGGTCGTCCAAAAATTTTATCAGCACGGGAAGAGCGCAAAGGTAAATCCTCTTCTTCGATAATTGTGGAAAATGTTAGCCAGTCATTCCAAAAGAGTGTTTGCAATGAAACTGCTAGAAAAATTCTACGAAAAGCTGGCTATCATGGCAGAGTTGCGAGACGAATGCCATTCATATCTGTTGTTAACAGAAAGAAGCGCATTGAATTTGCCCACAATTACATAAATAAGCCGCCAGAGTTATGGAGACAGGTTTTATTTTCAGACGAAAGTAAGTTCTGCATATTTGGGATAAAAGGCCGTCAAATTGTGTGGCGAAAATCAGGAACCGTGCTCGATAAACAAAATCTGGTTGGTACAGTTAAACACAGTGGTGGTGGAGTTATGGTTATGGCGGCTTCAGGGGTAAGCCAACTTGAATTTATTGGGTCCACCATGGATAAATATGCATACCTAAATATATTAAAAAATAATTTAAAACAAAGTGCGGCAAAACTCAATCTACCATCTACGTTTTGGTTCCAACAAGATAACGACCCAAAGCACACCGCGGAGGTCGTTCGACTTTGGCTTCTGTATAATGCTCCAAAACAGCTTAAGACACCCCCCCAATCTCCAGATCTCAATCCTACTGAGCATCTGTGGGACTTACTAGAGAGAAAAATTCGCCAGCATGTAATTACAAGCAAAGAGACCTTGCGAAATGTTATACGAGAAGAGTGGAAGAAAATAAGTGCTGAGGAAGCAGAAAAATTGGTGAACTCCATGCCAAACAGATTATACAAAGTTCTAAAACAACGTGGCTATCCAACAAAATATTAAATTTAAGATTCAAACAGCTTTATCAAATTTACTTTATCAGTGAACGCAGACTTTTTGGTACCTATATTTTCTTATTGTGATATTTATGATACTTTATTTTAAAAATGAATTAATTTTTTTGGTTGGTGTTTTTTACTTATTTTAAGAAAATGGTGTAAATAAAAAATTTATGAAAAAAATTTTATTTAAATTTAATACTTAATGTGAGTTTTTATATATTTTCTAAAAATACATTAGGTGAACGCAGACTTTATTGACTAAGTGTATATGAACCGTAGGAGGATTTCACCTATTGCTGAAAAATATATTATAGAATTTGCCCTTGGGGGCAAATAACATGCGTTTCCTCTACAATTAAACAGGACGAGATAAAAACGCAATATAGTATGATATATCATAGGCAAAAGTAACTTCCAATAAACATAAAATGCCGGAATAGAGTCCCACATTAATCAAATCTGAGTTTAATTTTTACAATTGCCATTATAAATAACGCGCAGGCTTCATTAACCACAAAAAAGGACAATCCAATTAAACCCCCACACACAAAAAATATAACACACATATACACAAAATGTTACAGCCGTTTTTAAAAACTACCAAGCAAAACTTTGGTAATGGCAAGTACTCTAATAACTGGTTGCCTTGTAACGACTACAACATACCATCCGAATAAATAATAAGTTATTACAGAAGTACTTATTTGTAATTAAGATGGTAATTTAAACTGAATGGCCCCGGTTCAAATCCCACCAAGGGCAACAATTTTTTTTAGTTTTTTTTTATTAAAAGAGTCTTTTTAAATGATTTTTGAATTTTAAGAACTTAAATATTATCTTCTGTAAAAAAAATTTGTAAAACTAACTCACGTTAATGAAAAAATACCATCATGAGTCAATTTTGATTATGTAGGGGATGTTGAATACCAAACACGATTCTAATTGGTCTTAACTTGGTAAGCCCAACTTATCTGGGTCATCCTTCATCTCAACTGTGGACACACAGCTCCTCATGATATCACCCGGGGAGATAGTTTAACACCCATTAATATTGTGAGTTAACATGTTCCGAGAGTTGTCCCATAAGATCGATAAAAATGGGTTAGGATTACGGGCTAGTAACCCTCTCTTGAAAAAAAATATAATGAAGAGGATAAAATTAGAATTGAAATGTCCCACTACCTAATGTTAGAGGAGGATGTCCGAAACTTCGATAGAAAGACCAAGTAGAGGAACATTTTTCAAAGCTTGGCCTATAAAATTGGAGAATATTCGCACAAGATCGAAATCCATGGAATTTTAAAATATGCTCGGACTTTGACCTTAACAGGTTGTAACATTTAAGTAAGTAAGAGTCAATCTTATGTAAAAACTTATACAAAAAAGAAGATTTAAATTGTTTAAGTTTTAAAATAATTTTAAAAAAGTTTTAAAATAATTACAAAAAATCGTATAAAAATATTTTTCCAAAAATTACAACAAAGCAAAAAAAAAAGCAGAGAAAAACAAAGTTATTTTCACATGATTTTGGATCTAAAAATAAAAACTGTTTATATTAATTATAAGCTGCTAAGTTTTCAACATATGAAGTAGCTCAGTGGAAGAGTCTCTGACTAGAAGTCGGAGGGTCTGGGTTCGAGCCCCCATGGGATCATAAAAAAAATTTTGTATTTCGTTTAAAAATATATGTTTTAAATAAAACAACAACAAAAAAGTTGTTGCTGTTGTTGTTGTTGCTTTCAAATTGCTTACCCAAGTCAGTACTTTTCTGCAATTGGTAAGTACTTGCCTCCAATGACATCCCCATGTTAATGTAATGACTTAAACAGCGAATGAGTAAGTAGTTCGTGTTCAATAGTTTAACTGTTTAACTCATTATTTGGTAATGAAAAGTTTTACTGGGTATTTATTGATCTTAATAAAAAAACCAAACAATAAAAAATAAGGACTAAAAATAAAACATCATCATCGACAATAATGGGTGCAAATCAAAAAACAAAAATATATACAGAAAACAAAACTATAAAATTGCAATCAGTGGTCAAGTTAAATGCATTGCATCAACAGACATATAAAGGAATAAAATCTCTAAAATTTAAATTTTTCCTTTCCAATATAAGAATAATAGAACTTGATTCAAATGTTTATGTTAGAACATAACATATATATATTGACTATTTAAAAAAAATCAGTTTATAGTAAAATTTAAAGAAAATCGATATAACAGTTCAAGTATCACTGTAAAAAGTTAGAGATATTTCTTTTACAAGAATTAATTCCTTCAAATCCAAAGGATATGTGCAATATCAATGCATCAATGACAATAATATACCACCCTTAAAATCGTAATAGAAAAACTACTCAATTACTTTTCTATACAGTGAAGTTAAAAATATTAGTATAATCTAAAACTATAACCATCCCTTGCACAAACATTCGAATACAATATGTAAACTTCCTATACCTAGAGTCTCAATGCTAAATATTTAAACTCTACTGTTTTTTCACTGACATATTCATAGGTACCACTCGTACACGAATACTATTGCGTGCATTCTCGTTTTTGATTAATGGTCCATTCCATTGACTTCGCCTCTGCTTACATAAACAATAGATATGAGTTTATAGACAGACATCCAATAATATGACACAATGACAACTCTATTATGGCAATAAATTTAAACAATATAAGAGGATAACAATTTTAAAGAGTTTTTCAAATAAAAAACAAACAAAAATTGTAACAGACAACTGGCGAATTTGAGACTGTCCAGCGAGAGCCCATAAGTAGTGGTTGGTTGTTAATAATAAAAAATCGTAACAATTGAAACATAAAAAACATAGTTGAAGTTGTTTTTTATTATCGTTTCATGAAGAGACTGCAATTACATGCAATAATCGTAAATAATGATAACCACAAATGGTTTTTGCAAGTTGCAAAATTTTAAGGTAATACAATACTTGTTAAATTGATAATGAGTTTGATTTGGGAAAGATTCGTTAACCACCATCAATATATATTTATTAGAGTTTTACAGAAAATTTTGTAGATTTAACTATATAGATATAGGGAAAGCCTTATACTTTTAACAGTTTGTTAAAGAATTCTATGCTAAACTTTTGAAAAATTGTATATCATTTTAAAATTTTTTCTATTGAAAAATTTTCATTGGAAAATTTTTTCTATAGAAAAATTTTCATTATAAAATTTTTTTATAGAAAAATTTTCATGAGAAAATTTTTTCTATAGAAAAACTATCATTATAAAATTTTTAAAAAAGTTTTACCCTAGTGTATTGTACTAAGATCCCAATTTATTACAATTATTTATTATTGTAATAAATAGTTTTCTTAAAAAACCAAAAAAATTTGGTGGAGAAACCTTCCTTCGACGCGCTTCGGTGGTTGGTTATGCCATCTCTTCTGTAGAATGTTCCCTTATTCTAGATAAAGCGAAAACCACACATTATATCTTATTTGAGGGACAGAATAAATAAGAATTATTGGGTTTAACAAATATCAGCAAAAAGTGAAGAAAATCATCTGAACGGAAACACATTAACATTTTTCAGTTTTATCTTTTCTTTACTTTTTCTATAGAAAACATTTGATCATTATAACATTTTTTCTATAGAAAATTTTTCGATAAAAATCTTTTTCTTTAGAAAAATTTTCGATACAAAAATTTTTCTTTAGAAAAATTTTCGATATAAAATTTTTTCTTTAGAAACATTTTCGATACAAAAATTTTTCTTTAGAAAAATTTTCAATATAAAATTTGTTTGATATAAAATATTTTCTATAGAAAAATTTTCATTACAAAATTTTTTCTATGGAAAAATTTTCATTATAAAATTTTTTCGATAGGAAAATTTTTATTATAAATTTTTTTTTTTCTAGAAAAATTTTCATTATAAAATTTTTTCTTTAGAAAAATTTTCATTGTAAAATTTTTTCTATAGAAAAATTTTCATTGTAAAATTTTTTTTATAGAAAAATTTTCGTAATAAAATTTGTTCTATAGAAACATTTTTATAATAAAATTTTTTCTAAAGAAAAATTTTCAATATAAAATTATTTCTATAAAACAATTTTCATTATAAAACTTTTTTATTCAAATTTTTATTGCATTTTTTTTTCTATAGAGAAATTTTCACTATAAATTTTTATTATAAAAAAATTTTCATTACAAAATTTCTAATATAGAAAAATTTTGATTTTAACATTTTTTCTAGAGAAAAATGTTTATTATAAAATTTTTTCTAAAGAAAAATTTTCATTATAAAATTTTTTCTATAGAAAAATTTTCATTATAAAATTTTTTCTATAGAAACATTTTCATTATAAAATTATTTCTTTAGAAAAATGTTAATTATAAAATTTTTTCTCTACAAAAATTTTCTTTATAAAATTTTTTCTATCGAAAAATTTTCCTTAATAAATTTCTTCGTCAGAGAAATTTTCATTACTAAATTTTTTCCTATAGCAAAAATCTCATTCTAAAATTTTTTCAATAAAAAAATTTTCGATATTAAATTTTTTCTATAGAAAAGTCTTCATTATAACATATTTTTTACAAAAATTTGTTTAATGAAATTTTTTCTATAGAAAACTTTTCATAATAACATTTTTTCTATAGAAAAATTTGCATTATAAAATTCTTTGTATAGAAATATTTTCGATATACATTTTTTTTGTAAAAATATTCATTAGAATATTTTTATAGAAAAATTTTCATTATAAAAATTTTTCTATAGAAAAGTTTTCATTACAAAATTTTTTCTATAAAAAAAATTTCATTAGAAAATTTTTCTATAGAAAAAATTTCATTACAAAATTATTTCTATAGAAAAATTTTCATTACAAAATTATTTCTCTAGAAAAATTTTCATTGCAAAATTTTTTTATAGAAAAATTTTCATTACAAAATTTTGTCTATAGAAAAATTTTCATTGCAAAATTTTTTCTATAGAAAAATTTTCATTATAAAATTCTTTCGATAAAAAAAATTTTTGATATCAAATTTTTTCTATAGAAAAATTTTTGATACAAATTTTTTTCTACAGAAAAATTTTCAATACAAAATTTTTCTATAGAAAAATTTTTGATATAAAATTTTTTCTATAGAAAAATTTTGATTATAAAATTTTTTCTGTAGAAAAGTTTTCGATATAAAATTTTTTCTATACTAAAATTTTCTTTATAAAATTTTTTCTATACTAAATTTTTTTTTATAAAATTTTTTATATCGAAATCTTTTCATTATAAAATTTTTTCTATAGAAAAATTTTTGATATAAAATTTTTTCTATAGAAAAATTTCCGATATAAAATTTTTTTTATAGCAAAATTTTTGATATAAATTTTTTTTAAAGCAAAATTTTCGATATAAATTTTTTTTATAGCAAAATTTTCGATATAAAATATTTTTCTATAGAAAAGTTTTCGATATAAAATTTTTTTCTATAGAAAAGTTTTCGATATAAAATTTTTTTCTATAGAAAAATTTTGATTATAAAATTTTTCCATAGGAAAATTTTCGATAGAAAAATTTTGATTACAAAAGTTTTTCTATACAAAATTTTTCTTTATTTAATTGTTTCCATAGGAAACATTTTTATAGGAAACATTTGCAAAATAAAATTTTTTCTTTAAAAAAATTTTTCGATATACAATTTTTTCTATAGAAAATTGTTCAGCTCTAAGAGCCGCATTAGCCTAAAATCATAGGCCATAACTCTCTAAATTGTGACTTGTAGCACCACTACAATTTTTCTAAGAATTTTTAATTTTAGAAATTAATTTTGCCTAAAATGTTCCCATTCTTCAGAGCTTAAAAGCCAATCCAAATAAAATTCTTTCATTGTCTCATCTTAAAAGCTTTAAATAAAAATAAACTGGCTAAATTTATATATATTTTTTTTTTCATTTTTTTGTGAACACAATTACTCTTATTGAAGCTAATTAAGAAATTACTGCAGGCATTCAATAAGACTCATACTAAAATGTCTATAAAACTTATTTTCTTTTTTTCCCAAAAAAATCTGTTTTTTTTCGTCTTTTATCAAACATTTACAAATAACTCTTCCAAGCACATGTGGGTCTAAATTTGTGCATATCTAGAGTAAAATCGTACATACTCGTTGTAATATTTGTATACCCTGGCAGTCATAAAGATAAGTAGGGGAAAATTACCAAATAATGATGTTGTGATGGTTGTGTAATGTAAAGAAAATAAATACACAAAAAATCTGCTCACAAAATAACCAAAAAATTCGTTTTTTAAGCAGTTTTTTTGGGAAAAAATATATATTGTTCTCTTGTTGGGCTCAACCTTCTTGTGCCACACATATGCTGCCGGAGTGGAGGCACTTCTGATTTTTGTACTTTTTTTGGTAGCCAAAAAAAAAAGAAAGAATTGAATAAGTAGATGATTTGGTGGAGGACGACTTGAATTGTTTCTATGTTAAGAAAATTTATTCAAATTAACGAAAACACATATTTAAGCAAGTTTGAAAGTGGTTACTTATTTGCAAAATTGAATAAATTTTCGTAAATTTGGTAAAATTTTAGTTAATTTTTATTATGTTAAAAAAATTTATTCAAATCAACGAAAATACTTGTTGTTATTATGTTAAGAACATTTATTTAAATTAACGAAAATACTTGTTTTTAATATGTTAAGAAAATTTATTCCAATCAACGAAAACATTTGTTTAAAAATGTTTGAAAGTGTTTACTAATTTGCAGAATTGAATAAGCTTTCGTTAATTTTGTAAAATTTTAGTTAATTTTTAATATGATTTTTTTTATTTGATAAAATCTTTCAAAATATTTTACTTGAAGATTAATCTTAGGTTTTAAATTCATCTTAAGGAAATATCGAAACATTTTTGATATGTTTGAGAATTTTTTTTTTTAAGTAAACTTCAGAACTTTGTCTACTTTCCTTCTAAGTGTAGCTTTTTATACCCTTCACCACCATAGGTGGAAAGGGTATTGTAAGTTTCTGCAGATGTATGTAACGCATAGAAATATTTGTCTTAGACCCACCTTTTAGTATACCAATAGGCTTAGAATCACTTTCTGAGTCGATTTAGCAATTTCTGTCTTGCTGGCTGGATGGGGGTCCATTAGAGTGGTTCGAAAAAAAAGTTGAGTCAGTCACCCCCTAGGATTAAAGATAATGTAAAAATAATTCTAAAAAATTCTTTTTTATTTTTTTACCACGCCTACAAATACCGCCCTTTTTGTATTTTGTTAACTGTGTCGCCATCTTTAGTCCGTTTATAACACTTTATACATCGATGTTCAGGGCTCTGTAAGGGTTACATTTCTCTCTTTGATAGTTTTTTACAACCTCGTCAATTTCTAGTCATAATTTTTTAAAATTCGAGTTGCACTCACCCTAATCAAATCGAGTAAATATCTAGTTTTTAAAAGTTATGACTATAAATTGACGTGGTAGTAAAAAACTATCAAACAGAGAAATGTAGCCCTTACAGAGCTGCGAACACCGATATATAAAATGTTATGATCGGGCTTAAAATGGCGACACTGTGAACAAAATACTAAAAGGGCGGTATTTGTAGGCGTGGTAAAAAAATAAAAAAATATTTTTTGGAATTGTTTTAACATTATCTTTAATCCTAGGGGGTGACTGACATAACTTTTTTTTTGTATGAAAGGCGAACCGCTCTAGGGTCCATGTAAACCTTGTAATCAAACTACAGGTCGCAATTCTAAAGACAATTTGATGGAATTTGGAACAGATCATTTTTTTGATAATGGCTATCAAAATCGGTTCATTTTTTATGGTACCTCCCATAGGTCCCACTTCCCTGCTTATGTAAACCAAAATTACTGTACCAAATTTCGGAAAAATCGGTTCTCATTTGACCATAGCTCCCATACAAACTCTTCTATCAAAATGCACTAAATGAGACAAAAATCACTAAAACGGTCTTAAATCTAAAGATAATGAGAATTTTAAGTTTATTTTTTGCAAACATAATTTTTGTAACAACTGTAATCAATTCGCCAAATTTCGAGATTATCGGTCCATATTTGACCCTAGCTCTCATATAAGTCCAAATGACGGAAACAGCTTGAATATATAAGTTTTGAGAAAATGTTTGTGGATGGGAAAATTTAGTGGTGAAGGGTACCGTATGGTCGGGCTTGACCGACTATAGCACTTTCTTACTTGTTAAAAGCCAATTTTGAATATTTTTATTTTGCAACAATTTTCTTTACATTTTATACAAATGAATTGAAATTTTACTTCATTTCTCCCCCTCTCCACTTCCCGTTTATTTTTACATCATTTAAAAATAATTTAGATAAAAAAAGAAAAACTTAAAATAAGAAATTATATTCTCGAGACCATATGGAAAAATAAAAAATCCATTCATGCGCTTAAATAAAATGCTCAAGCCACTTGACTGCATCCATATAAAAAATTAAGGAATTTTTTTTTTCTATTCTACTCCACATATTCGTAAGTTTTGCCAAATAAATTGTATATTCCTCAAAAAAAAAATAATAATAAAATCGTAAAAAATAGATAATAATGCCACACAAAAGTGAACCCTTTTTTTGGCAACAAAAAAAAAATAGATTCAAAATGAATTTCATATTCAACTCAACGTATTTTAGATTCAAATTAATTTTTAGCTTCTAACGTTTCGTTTTTTTTCTAGTTTTTTCGTTGATTTTTTTTATATTTTTTAGAGGATTTTATAACAACGAGTAATAAATAACAAAAAAATAAGCTTTTTGTTGAGGCTTTTTTAGTTATTTTATTTCTATTTATTTTTGTGAAAGGAAATTTCTTATTACGTTAAGTGGATAATATGGAAAGAAGCCAACAAAATAGACAATTTTTTTATTTGGTAACATTAAATTCACCCATCGACTCACTCAGCATAAATATCATTTATTATTGTCTGTCTATTTATTAAAATTACGAAATAAAATAGCACTTAACTGGAAATCTTTGGTTAATCAAAGGTAGGGTATGTTGATCATATTTGGCTGCTAGCAGATAATATTTCGTAAAATTATAAGTACTTCAGTTGCAAATAAATAGGACTCAAAGTACCCTAATGTCACTTAGTCTATTTTTATTATAGTAAACATTTAAGAAAATCATTACACAATTTTATTTATCAATATTCGTCAATTTATCAATATTCGTCAATTTATTTTATTGTAAAATAAAAATAAATAGTGTATGCTTTTTATACATTATTTTTCTTTGAAATTGTATTCAGAGTAACAACTAATTAACTCGCCATACCTGCACTTACACGTGAAATAATCAAAATAACGAATAATAAAAATAGTGTATGCTTTCTATACACTATTTTTCTTTGAAATTCAAAGAAACAACTTACCAAAACGACGTAGCCTAATATATAATGAAAAATTTCAAACACGAAGTTATAAGCTATTATTTCAATTGATCTTTTGACTCACTTTATTATAATTACACACTGATACATTTTGAGGAAAAAGAAATACACTTTTAAGGAAACCTATATCAAACGATAGGCCTTATTGAGTGTATCAGTTTGTCATTTTTAGAAATTTCGATATACCCTCAAAATCGAACGTTATCGATAAAAAACGATATTTTTGGTCTTCTCGAACAAAAATAGGCCTAGCTAAGTCATTTGTTTATCGATTTGAAATTTTAACACGGTTTGAGACAGACAAGACATCAGCCTTTCTTCTTGTTAAAAAAGATTTTTTATTTCATCAAATTATCACAAAAATATTTTCAAACAAATTTAAATTTTTATTTTTTTTCGATTTTTTCACATTGGGACGCCGTTTTCCGCAGTATTTTGTTAGGAATGCCAAACTTTTTTATATTTACTTGAAAAGTGCATTAAATATTTTGTGAACCTAGATTATTTAAATTTAAATTAACAGCGAAATAAAAAAAAATATAAGTTTTTTTTTGTAAAAGGGCCAGTTTAATTAACGTACTATATACGTATAAGTACTTATATTTATACGCACTTATGAATGAAGTTAAAAAAGGATAGAAACAAAGAAGTACGACATAATGTCCAAGCTCTATTTATGTCTCTATTGCCGTTCTCGGTTTGACTGTCTTGAAATCATCCCAACTTCCACGACCAAACCCTTTTCTGGTATTGCGAAGCCTAACGGTTTTTAGTTGAGATCGGTAATACAGCTTTCACACTATGAAACTAGTTGCATAGGGTTTCTGCAACTAGTTTCATAGTGTGAAAGCTGTCTAAGGTTGAGATCGGTAATACCATTTCAAAATATGATTTGATATATAAAAAATTATTGCTGTGAAAATAAGACACAAAAAAATGTGCAATTTTTCGGTTTTTGCAAATTTTGACCTATAAGCTTAACTTTTTCACAAAATCTGAATGTTAATTTGTAATTTAGACCCAATTTGCTTTCCATCAACAAATATCATAAAATCAAATAGATGTCTTCAAGGACCCAAAATTTCTATGAAAATTTCCGATAAATCAAAAAATCCTTAGCCGATTTATACGCTACTTACGTAGATAGAAAGCTAATTGAGTCTACATTATGAATTATTATTTACACTTTGTTAAAATGTTTACTAAAACAGTTAAATTTGGCAAGAACTAAAAAATTGGCCATATTTTTTCTTATAAATGCAATTTTCAACTTCATGGCCTGGGCGCCACGTGATAACGTAGTCCGATTTGGCTTAAATTTTGTTATTTGAAGTTTCTCACCGAATGCCATAATAATCCGACCGCCATTTCTCTACTTTCGAAAAAAGTTGAAAAAACACTCTAACGTAGTATTGTATAGAAAATTTTCTAATATACAAATAATACTGAATTCACCTTTTTTACTAAAATTGTTATATCTCTGTTAATATGTTTCCGATTTTAATTAAAGTACTCTTGTTTTACAAAATGGTAACCATGATTTTTTTTGAAGTCAAAACATATTAGGTCTTCTGATAAATTTTACGAAAAAAAAGCTTCGGAAGTTGAAAAAATCGAAAAAAAAAAAAACAAGTAAGAAAGCGCTATAGTCGGTCAAGCCGACCATACGATACCCTTCACCACTAAGGTCAAAGGTATTATTTTTCCTGTATAAAGACAAATATTTGCTAAATTTTGCCATCATACAAACATTTTCTCAAAACTTATATATTCAACCTGTTTCCGTCAATTGGACTTATATGAGAGCTAGGGTCAAATGTGGACCGATTATCTCGAAATTTGGCAAATTGATTACAGTTGTTACAAAAATTATGTATGCAAAAAATAAACTCAAAATTTTCATTATCTTTAGATTTACGAGCGTTTTAGTGATTTTTTGTCTCATTTAGTGCGTTTTTAAAGAAGAGTTTGTATGGGAGCTATGGTCAAATGTGGACCGATTTCAACGAAATTTGGTACAGTGATTTAAGTTTACATAAGCAGTATTTGTTTTAAATTTCATGAAAAAATATTGATATTTGTGGCCAGTATAGCAATTCCGGGAAGTGGGACCTATGGGAGGTACCATAAATAATGGACCGATTTTGACGAATTTCAATAGCCATGGTCCCATTATCAAAAAAATTATCTGTGCCAAATTTCATCAAATTATCTTTAGAACTGCGACCTGTAGTTTGATTACAAGGTTTACATGGGGGTCCAGCCAGCCAGCCAGCCAGACGGACGGACGGACGGACATCGTTACATCGACTCAGAAAGTGATTCTAAGCCTATTGGTATACTAAAAGGTGGGTTTAAGACAAATATTTCTATGCGTTACAAACATCAGCACAAACTTATAATACCCTTTCCACCTATGGTGGTGAAGGGTATAATAAAATTTTAACTTCAGCGGAAAATATTTTTATGATAAATTGGCCATGTTAAAAAAAGGTCTTTACGAAGTGAAAGCCTATATTGTTTTCTGTTGAAACACATTTTAAAATTTAAAATCTATGTAAAAATGACACAGTTAAGCCTTCTTCTCTCCGCTAAGTCCAAAAAAATCGTTTTTTATCGATAACTTTCGATTTTGAGGGTATATCGAAAATTTTAAAAATGGTAAAATGATCTTCTAACCGAGTTCTACTGGTTGAGCTTGGTTTCGTTCCGAGTGTATTTTCACTGTATCAGAGTGTTATTAGAATTCATTAGAATTTTTCTTTATTTATTATTAGAATTTTTCTTCATTTATAATATCCAGTAAAGTGTCCCACCCTTGTATGCAGGAAATTAAACTTTGTAATACGGAAAGACGTACCGCCTAAATTTGTTACATTTGACCCCAATATTCCAAATACAAAGTTTCATTGAGATCAGATATCGGGAAAGCGTACCGACTTGACGCCAAAGCTTGGGCATCCCAATTATATGGGAAAGCTAAGGGGTTTCTGTAGATTTCTTTAAAATGTTTCTACTTAGAAAATATTTTTAAATACATTTTAAACATCATGCTACAGATAACAAAATGAGCTTTCCAACGAAATAAAAGACTTTAATATCGGTTGAAAGGTTTCCTAATTAAGGGTTTGACAAAATATTTTACGTCCTTGAAAACGCTCCTGAACATATGCAATAAAAATTATTATTTTCAACAAATTTTAAAAAGTTTTACTGGTATTACTTTTTTGAGGACTCAAGATATTTATTTATCCATTTTCAATGGGCTACCGTTAAGTCATATTTGCATAGGACGAAAACAAATATTTTTTTTCTTCAGAAAGTTTTCAAAACTCCATTTTTGGTTTTTTCAATAGTTTGTTAAAAGAATTCAAAAAAAAACTAAAAAAAAGTTCCGAGTGTTAGTAAAAATACCCTGAAGATTAGCTTAAAGAAAAAATAATCGATATCTCTAACGGCTTAGCCGTTATAAAAGAAGCACGTGAATTGTTATATATTAGCAGATTTGTTTTGATGGGTCGAAATATATATTAGAATCTTGGTTAAAATCGGATGTCATTAACCCTATTATTACCAGGGTCAAAAGTACAATTTTTAAAATACTCAATTTTTTCAAAAAAGGTACTAAAAACAACATGTTCTTATTATTATATTTGAATAAAAATTCAACAAATTGTTCAAAAAAGCCCTTAATTGCACTTTTATACAGATTAACCCTTACGTACCCATAGGCTCAAAATGGTTCTAGTTTTAAACTAACAAATAACTACTTAAATTTGTATAACACGAGTGCTAAAATATACTTCAAAAACCTTCTTTCTGTCATATTTTTTTCGAAGTTAACCCTCAAATAACCAGCGGAAAATTTACTTTTTATAAGAAATTTTTCAAAAATAAATTTTTTATAGGAAATTTTTTAAAAATTTTCTTTTTTAGGAAATTTTTTTAAAAATTTACTTTTTATAGGTATTTTTTTAAAAATTTACTTTTTATAGAAAATTCTTCAAAAATTTACTTTTTATAGGAAATTTTTCAAAAATTTACTTTTTAAAGGAAATTTTTCAAAAATTATTTTTTTATAGGAAATATTTTAAAAATTTACTTTTTTTAGGAAATTTTTCAAAAATTTACTTTTTATAGGAAATTTTTCAAAAATTTACCTTTTATAGGAAATTTTTCAAAAATTTACTTTTTAAAGGAAATTTTTCAAAAATTTACCTTTTATAGGAAATTTTTCAAAAATTTACCTTTTATAGGAAATTTTTCAAAAATTTACTTTTTAAAGGAAATTTTTCAAAAATTTACCTTTTATAGGAAATTTTTCAAAAATTTACTTTTTAAAGGAAATTTTTCAAAAATTATTTTTTTATAAGAAATTTTTCAAAAATTTTATTTTTATAGGAATTTTTTTTTTTAAATTTACTTTTTATAGGAATTTTTTCAAAAATTTAATTTTTATAAGAAATTTAAAAAAAAAAATACTTTTTATAGGATATTTTTCAAAAATTTACGTTTTGTAGGAAATTTTTCAAAAATTTACGTTTTATAGGAAATTTTTCAAAAATTTACTTTTTAAAGGAAATTTTTAAAAAATTAATTTTTTATAGGAAATTTTTTAAAAATTTTCTTTTTATAGGAAATTTTTTTTTTAAATTTTCTTTTATAGGAAATTTTTTTTTTAAATTTACTGTTTATAGGAATTTTTTCAAAAATTTACTTTTTATAGAAAATTTTTCAAAAATTTACTTTTTATAGGAAATTTTTCAAAAATTTACTTTTTAAAGGAAATTTTTCAAAAATTTACTTTTTATAGGAAATTTTTCAAAAAGTTACCTTTTATAGGAAATTTGAAAAAATTTACCTTTTATAGGAAATTTGAAAAGACTTGACTATAAGAAATTATTCGAAAAAAAAATTGATAGTAAATTTTTTTTAAATTTCCTGCAAAAAGTAATTTTTTTTTCTATAAAAAGTAATTTTTTGAAAAATTTGCTATAAAGAGTAAATTTTTGAAAAATTTCCCATAAAAGTAAATTTTTGAAAAATTTCCTATAAAAAGTAAATTTTCCGCTGGTTATTAGAGGGTTAATTTCTAAAAAAATATGACAGAAAGAAGCTTTGGGAAATATATTTTAGCACTCATATTATACAAATTTCAGTAGTTGTTTATCAGTTTAAAACTAGAACCATTTTAAGCATATGGGTCCGCAAGGGTTAATTTGTAAATAAATTTAAGTAAATTTTTGAAAAACTTCCTATAAAAAGTAAATTTTTGAAAAATTTCCTATAAAAGGTAAATTTTTGAAAAATTTCCCATCAAAAGTAAATTTTTGAAAATTTCCTATTAGAATTAAATTTTTAAAAAATTTCCTATAATGAGTAAATTTCGAAAAAAAATTCCTATAAAAAGCAAATTTGTAGTTGTTTGTCAGTTAAAAACTAGAACCATTTTGAGCATATGGGTACGCAAGGGTTAATTTGTAAATAAATTTAAGTAAATTTTTGAAAAACTTCCTATAAACAGTAAATTTTTAAAAAATTTCCTATAAAAGGAAAATTTTTGAAAAATTTCCCATCAAAAGTAAATTTTTGAAAATTTCCTATTAGAATTAAATTTTTAAAAAATTTCCTATAAGGAGTAAATTTTCGAAAAAAAATTCCTATAAAAAGCAAATTTGAGATTTTCTGGTAGCAGCAGAGAAAATTTAAAAAACTTGATAAGTTAAAAATTTTATCAAGAGTGTTTCATAGCAAATAATAGAATTTCTTTGTTTCACGTTCTGTTGAAATCACTTGTCGTTGGTGTCTAAATCATAAAATTCAAACCAAAAAAATTGGTTATCTTCAACATATTGAACTCGCCGTTGATGAGGTGATAGCGTGGCCAATGTCGTTTCCTAAGAAATATAGTAAGCAGTATATTTTTCGAAATACATTGGACGCACTTAGATTTCATATGATTAAGTATCGAACTAAATTCGACAATTTTTTTGTTATACATTTGAGATAAATCTCACGGCCCAAAGGTTGGGTCTATAAAATTGAGAACAGAAGCTACTATTATATCTTTTTCCCCCTTTTTTACAAAAATAAAGTCACAGCAACTACAAATTCCCGGTATTTGAAATAACATATAACTGGCAACTAGAATTGACTCTTGTTGCCATCTACAATATGATAAACAATAGACAAGGCAACTGAGGTTCTGTTATCGGCTATCTGTTGCCATACGTAATTCCATTTTAGCAATTGGCAACACAATTAAAGTTAAGCCATTAGTTTTTTCATCAATATTACATAGATTTAAATAAGCAGATAAATACAAGATTATTCTCTACGTTAATATAATCAAATTTATTCTAAAATCTGGGCAAGGGAATGATATCATTATTAACTAGAAGGGAAACCCCTAAAGGAAGTTTCTCCTTTATTTGTACAATTCGGCTAAAAAACTAATTTTATCTATGTTAATCGATCCATTTGTCAATCGACAGCATGTGTTACAAGTTATAAATTCCGAACTAACTACAATCTCGAAATGATAGATTCGATTTCAATGCTCGTATGATCCAATGTTGTTCTTAAACACGCAACGAGTGATGGATACATTGCTTAATTCTTACGTACGGGTGGTATAAATGTTGGGTCATCGCAAGCTCTTGATGTTCTGGGAGTAAAAGTCTAGTAAAAGCGTTTTAGTGATTTTTGTCTCATTAAGTGCGTTTTGACAGAAGAGTTTGTATGGGAGCCATAGTCAAATGTGGACCGATTTCAACAAAATTTTTGCACTGATTTTGGCTTACATAAGCAGGATTTGTATTTTAAATTTCATCAAAACATATTGATATTTGTGGCCAAAATATCAATTCCAGGAAGTGGGACCTATAGAAGGTACCATAAATAATGGACCGATTTTGACGAATTTCAATAGTCCCACTATAAAAAAAATTATCTGTGGCAAATTTTATCAAATTATATTAAAAATTGGGACCTGTACTTTGATTGCATGGTTTTCATGGGTGTCTAGCCAACCAGACGGACGGACTGAAGTCGCCAAGTCGACTCAGAAAGTGATTCAAAGCCTATTGGTATACTAAAAGGTCTAAGACAAATATTTCTATGCGTTACATACATCAGCACAAACTTATAATACCCTTTCACCTATATTGGTGAAGGTTATAACTAGTTATGATAAATTGTTATATGTGACCCGGTCTATAAAAAGGCTTATGACTCAAAAACAAAATTTCGAAAAATTAGCTAAAAATTTCGAAAAACTAGCTTATTTTTCGAAATGTTGTTTTTGAGTCATAAACCATTTTTTCATAGACTGTGGGTTATATATATTTATGTACATATATATCTATATTTTGAAAAAAAATTATTAAGTTATTACTGCAGTTACGTTTTTGAAGTTCATTCTATAAAAACAGAGCTATAGCAAAGTATTTGGCAAGTAAAAATTCTATTTTCCTAATGATTACTTCAGTTGTATACTAGATCTAAAGTAAAGTATAAAGAACTAATAAGGATGGATTAAATCTATTTCTCATGCGGTTAGAAAGATCACAGTGGAAAATAAATCGACAGACCCATTGCAACGTGGGTTTCCAGTGGGTCTGTCAGTGTTTGCAGTTAAGGTCTATATTTAGACATGTCTCAAATTTGGCCCAAAATTTATCCAAAAAAACATATAACAATCATTAAGGAAGTTTTAACTGACCTTGGTAGCGCATCTTTATAATATATATAAAAATGCAATAAAACTAAGTAAAATTGTTACAATATTTTTTTATATAGTTATAAAGTAAAATTAAAAAAAAAAAATATTTTTTCATAAATAAATACACTTCCAAACTCAACCTTTTAAATTCATACATTTTTCTTATCCAAAACGTAAGGGGAAATTAAGAGATATGAAATAAAACTGAATAAAAAGTTTAAATAAAACTGTTTGTCATAATGATGAATTAATGTTGTAGATTATTTTGATAGAGGAAAAAAAAGTAAATGAAATATTTCGTTATTTTCAGTTTTATTCTATTCAATTTTATTTCTTACTATATTTAAGTGAACTAAATAAAACTGAATTAAAAACAATGAACAATTCAAATTCAGACTCAGACTCAATTCTATTTTCATTTTTCAGAATTTACTAACGCAAACCAACTAACGAACGAACCAAGAAGAACATTTAAATAAATGAGTAAATGTGAAAATGGAAATGGTTGAAAACACTGGACTAATGTTAGAACGAATGAAGGACTGGAATGAATGAATGACTGGCTGACTGAATGACGGACTGAAGTGAATGAATGAATATGAATTTGTTGAATACAAAACAATGTCAGTCATTGTAAAGTAATTCTCATCAATCAAATCTAGAGAACAACTAAAACCGAAAACGAAATACATTTGAAAAACTAAACAGACGGATGGAATGAGTCCTTTGCTCGGTTTTTATTTCATTTGTTCATTTTGATGAGAATGGGTAAGGGACGAGGAGTAGGATGAAGGTTGATAAGCATTTTATTTTTGGTTATTTTTTAAATTGAGGGTTGTTGTAATGAATTGTATAAGTTTTAAATTAAGTACAAATGAATATTTATTTTAAAAGAATTGTTTAGAGCAAATGAGGTGGAATGACATGTCTGTCCAGGTTTAGACAAGTGGCTAATTTTAAAAAGAAGTGTTTTACTAAATTGTAATTTCTAAGAAAAAAATTTTCTATAGAAAAAATTTTATAATGAAAATTTTTTCTATAGAAAAAATTTTATAATGAAAATTTTTTCTATAGAAAAAATTTTGTAATGAAAATTTTTTCTATAGAAAAAATTTTATAATGAAAATTTTTTCTATAGAAAAAATTTTATAATGAAAATTTTTTCTATAGAAAAAATTTTATAATGAAAATTTTTTCTATAGAAAAAATTTTATAATGAAAATTTTTTCTATAGAAAAAATTTTATAATGAAAATTTTTTCTATAGAAAAAATTTTTTCTATAGAAAAAATTTTATAATGAAAATTTTTTTTCTAGAAAAAATTTTATAATGAAAATTTTTTCTATAGAAAAAATTTTAAAATGAAAATTTTTTCTATAGAAAAAATTTTATAATGAAAATTTTTTCTCTAGAAAAAATTTTATAATGAAAATTTTTTCTATAGAAAAAATTTTATAATGAAAATTTTTTCTATAGAAAAAATTTTATAATGAAAATTTTTTCTATAGAAAAAATTTTATAATGAAAATTTTTTCTATAGAAAAAATTTGATAATGAAAATTTTTTCTATAGAAAAAATTTTATAATGAAAATTTTTTCTATAGAAAAAATTTTATAATGAAAATTTTTTCTATAGAAAAAATTTTATAATGAAAATTTTTTCTATAGAAAAAATTTTATAATGAAAATTTTTTCTATAGAAAAAATTTTATAATGAAAATTTTTTCTATAGAAAAAATTTTATAATGAAAATTTTTTCTATAGAAAAAATTTTATAATGAAAATTTTTTCTATAGAAAAAATTTTATAATGAAAATTTTTTCTATAGAAAAAATTTTATAATGAAAATTTTTTCTATAGAAAAAATTTTATAATGAAAATTTTTTCTATAGAAAAAATTTTATAATGAAAATTTTTTCTATAGAAAAAATTTTATAATGAAAATTTTTTCTATAGAAAAAATTTTATAATGAAAATTTTTTCTATAGAAAAAATTTTATAATGAAAATTTTTTCTATAGAAAAAATTTTATAATGAAAATTTTTTCTATAGAAAAAATTTTATAATGAAAATTTTTTCTATAGAAAAAATTTTATAATGAAAATTTTTTCTATAGAAAAAATTTTATAATGAAAATTTTTTCTATAGAAAAAATTTTATAATGAAAATTTTTTCTATAGAAAAAATTTTATAATGAAAATTTTTTCTCCAGAAAAAATTTTATAATGAAAATTTTTTCTATAGAAAAAATTTTATAATGAAAATTTTTCTCTAGAAAAAATTTTATAATGAAAATTTTTTCTCTAGAAAAAATTTTATAATGAAAATTTTTTCTATAGAAAAAATTTTATAATGAACATTTTTTCTATAGAAAAAATTTGATAATGAAAATTGTTTCTATAAAAAAAATTTGATAATGAAAATTTTTTCTATAAAAAAAATTTTATAATGAAAATTTTTTCTATAGAAAAAATTTTATAATGAAAATTTTTTCTATAAAAAAAATTTTATAATGAAATTTTTTTCTATAGAAAAAATTTTATAATGAAAATTTTTTCTATAGAAAAAATTTTATAATGAAAATTTTTTCTATAGAAAAAATTTTATAATGAAAATTTTTTCTATAGAAAAAATTTGATAATGAAAATTGTTTCTATAAAAAAAATTTGATAATGAAAATTTTTTCTATAAAAAAAATTTTATAATGAAAATTTTTTCTATAGAAAAAATTTTATAATGAAAATTTTTTCTATAAAAAAAATTTTATAATGAAAATTTTTTCTATAGAAAAAATTTTATAATGAAAATTTTTTCTATAAAAAAAATTTTATAATGAAAATTTTTTCTATAGAAAAAATTTTATAATGAAAATTTGTTCTATAGAAAAAATTTTATAATGAAAATTTTTTCTATAGAAAAAATTTTATAATGAAAATTTTTTCTCTAGAAAAAAGTTTATAATGAAAATTTTTTCTCTAGAAAAAATTTTATAATGAAAATTTTTTCTCTAGAAAAAATTTTATAATGAAAATTTTTTCTATAGAAAAAATTTTATAATGAAAATTTTTTCTATAGAAAAAATTTTATAATGAAAATTTTTTCTATAGAAAAAATTTTATAATGAAAATTTTTTCTATAGAAAAAATTTTATAATGAAAATTTTTTTGTATAGAAAAAATTTTATAATGAAAATTTTTTCTATAGAAAAAATTTTATAATGAAAATTTTTTGTATAGAAAAAATTTTATAATGAAAATTTTTTGTATAGAAAAAATTTTATAATGAAAATTTTTTGTATAGAAAAAATTTTATAATGAAAATTTTTTGTATAGAAAAAATTTTATAATGAAAATTTTTTCTATAGAAAAAATTTTATAATGAAAATTTTTTCTATAGAAAAAATTTTATAATGAAAATTTTTTCTATAGAAAAAATTTTATAATGAAAATTTTTTCTATAGAAAAAATTTTATAATGAAAATTTTTTCTATAGAAAAAATTTTATAATAAAAATTTTTTCTATAGAAAAAATTTTATAATGAAAATTGTTTCTATAAAAAAAATTTGATAATGAAAATTGTTTCTATAAAAAAAATTTTATAATGAAAATTTTTTCTATAGAAAAAATTTGATAATGAAAATTTTTTCTATAGAAAAAATTTGCATTGTAAAAAATGCACTAGATTTGTTACAGAATAGAACAACATCATTATTATAAGACTCGAAATGACCAGAGATTGAATAGAAAAATTGTAATAGATAAAAAAATTATGTATCAAGTATATTAAAATATTTTAAGTGAAATAAATTTAAGAGTAAACTGATTCATCCGCTCCCATTAAATTGCATTACAATTGCAAAATGTTCAATTGTTCCGTCAAGTGAATCTCTACAACAATTAAATGATTAAACAATAAATATGTAGGATAATTTAGAACAAAAAAAAAACAGCGATTTGAAAGCAATTTACATCCTATAAATGCTCGAAGTATTATTACGGAAAAATATGGGAATATAGAATTCTGTACAATTCAACACGTCAACAATTCAACACGACTGACAACAATTAAAAAATGTATGTGCAACAAAATGCAGCGATTTAAATATTGTGGCAACAACAACATTCACAAATATGTAATTGTGAATGTATCTGTATTGTTTAAATATGTATTTATTTTGCAAATAAGTATAAATTTGTGTGAAAGTGGTAATATGCGTTTGTTGTTGTTGTTTTTGTTGTTTTACATTAAATATCTCCTAGTACTTAAACCAACAATTGCTGGCAATTGTTGCAACAATATTTTATGTTTAGTTGCGCTGGCAATTAATTGTAAATGTGTGCTCTTTTATTCTGCCCCATTGTTTAGCATTTGTTAACAACAACAACAACAAAAAAACAAACAAAAAAGTAAAATGTTAAAACAAAAACACAAATGGATACAAAATGTTGCACAATTAGACGATGCTTAGTTTTTTAATTGCAGACAGATTTTGTTGAATTCCTTCGTTTTTGTTTTTGCTGCTTATTATTTTAATGCCACAATAAATTGTTGCAGCAACAAACAATAAAAACCAAATTCAAGTTATTGTGCTAAGGACGTTTCAAAAAAAAAAAACTTTCATTATCAGTCTAAATACGAGGTTAAAATTCATTTCAACTCTTAGTTTTTTTTTCTCAGTTATTGCTAATTTTAAATGTAACACTTTTCATAAAAATTACTGTGGCATTTATTAGCTTTAGTTTATTTTTAAGAAAAAAATTTCGATATGAAATTTCTTTTAAATTATATTAAAAATATTTTGTAGAAACATTTTTTATATCAAAATTTTTTACAGGAAAAATTTCCATGTCAACATTTTTTATTTATCAAATTTATTCTATAGCAAATATTTTGAAAACTAAATCAATATAAAAGAAATTTCAATATATATAAATATAATATAAATAAAGAAATTGTCAATATTAAATACATTTTTTCTAAAATAATTTTCATTATAAAATTTCTTCTACAGAAAATTTTTCATTATAAATAATTTTCTATAGAAAATTTTTTTTACAAATAATTTTCAAATTTGAAGAATTAAAAAGTGTCGAATAAAAAAAATCAAAAATTAATGATAAATTATTGTCTATAGAGATATGTATGTTTATTATAAAAATTTTTCTATAAATTATAAGTATTCATTATAAAATTGTTTTCATATAAAAATTCTCAGTATAATATTTTTATTATAAAATGTTTTCTATAGAAAAATTTATATAATAACATTTTTAAGAAAAATTTTCATTCTTAAATTTTTTTATAGAAAAATTTGAATTTGAATTTTTTTATAGAATCAATTTCAATATAAAATTTTTAATTTAAAAAATTGTAAATTAAATTTTTTAATGTAAATTTTCAACAGAAAATTTTTTTATAGAAAAATATGTATTATAAATTTTTTCCATAGAAATATTTTCATAATATTTTTTCTATAGACAAATTTTGTTTTTAAAATTCTTTCAACAGAAAAATTTTCTTTATGAAATCTTTTCTATAGAAAAATTTTCATTATAAAATTTTTTCTATAGAAAAATTTTATTTTTTCTATAGAATATAGTAAAATTTTACTATAAAATTGTTTGTAAAAAAACATTTTCATTATAAAATTTTTTCTATACAAAAATTTTCATCATAAAATTTTTTTAATAGAAAAATTTTAATATGTAAACTTTTCCACAGAAAAATTTCCTTTTAAAATTTTTTCTATAGAAAAATTTTCATTATAAAATTTTTATAGAAAAATTTTCATTATAAAATTTTTTTATAGAAAAATTTTCAGTATAAAATTTTTTTATAGAAAAATTTTCAATTTTTTTATAGAAAAATTTTTATTATAAAATTTTTTCAAAAGAAAAATTGTATAGAAAAATTTTAATTATAAAACTTTTTCTATAAAAAAATTTTCATTATAAATATTTTTTATAAAAGAAATTCATTATTATCACAACACTGACGTCCTCGTGGTATTGTATAGAAAAAGGTTAGTTATAAAATTTTTTGTATACAAACATTTTAATTATAAAATTGTTTGTATGGAAAAATTTTCTATTCAAAATTTTCATTATAAAATTTTTTCTAAAGAAAAATTGTTCAATATAAATTTTTTTATACAACAGTTTTCATTTTTCTTTTAAAAAAATTTTCGTTATACAATTTTTCCCATAGAAAAATTTTCACTATAACATTTTTTCTATAGAAACATTTTCGTTATACAATTTTCTCTATAGAAAAATTTTCAATAAAAAATTTTTCAAAAAGGTTTATCAAAAATTTTGAAATATCAAACATTTAATTAAAAAGTTTTGCTGTAGTGTATTGCACTAAGATCCCAATTTATTAGAATTATTTATTGTTGTAATAAATAGTTTTTTGATAAAACCAAAAAATGTTGGTGGGGAAAATATAAAATAATTGTCTTTATACATTTTTTTTCTATAGAAAATTTTTATTACAAAATTTTTTGTATAGAAAAATGTTCATTATAAAAATTTATTCAGAAAATTTTTTATTAAAAAATTTTTTAAGAAATATTTGCATTATAAATTTTTTTCGATAGAAAGTGTAGAAAAATTAATTAATATTTTTCTATGGAAAAAATGTTAAAAGGAAAATTTTTCCATAGGAGAAAAATGTTATAATGAAAATTTTTCTTTAGAAAAAATATGTAATGAAGACTTTTCTATAAAAAAAATTTAGAATAAGAAATTTTTCCACAAAAAATTTGTTATTAAACAAATTTTTTTTATAAAGTTCTTTCTATAGAAAAATTTGTATTATAAAATTTTTTCTATAAAAAATTTTCATTATAAAATTTTTTTATAAAAACTTTTCATTATAACATTTTTTCTATAGAAAACAAAAAATAACAAAATTGTCGGGATGTACATAAATATTATTCAAAAATTTGATCCCAAATCTGTTACATTTATTTATTAATGTAACAGACCAATTTTTTGATAAAAAGCCAAAAATTGTTTGCGGAGAAACCAAAATTCCTCGACGCGTTTCGATGGTTGGTTAGGCCATCTCTTCAGGAGGACTATCCCCAATTTAGACAGATCGAAAACCTCCCATTATTACTTATTTTACAAACAAAACCTTTCAGAATTATGTTCATAAACCATAAGTAAAAGCGTAGATCATCGACTGAACAAAACACAAACAATTTTCAGTTTTCATCTTCTTTCACTTTTATTACAATTAAAATTATGTTGTATATAAATTTTTCATTTTTTATAAAATTAAATTTTCTGGATTCGTTTGTGAATTTGCGCTAGTTTTTATTTTTGAAATCTAAAGAGAATATATGGGAATATATAACTGTATTTTAGAAAGTTGCAAAATCGGCTTATAAGTTTGTGCTCATGTATGTAACGCATAGAAATATTTGTCTTAGACCCATCTTTTAGCATACTAATAGGCTTAGAATCACTTTCTGAGTCGATTTAGCGATGTCCGTCCGTCCGTCCGTCTGGCTGGCTGGACCCCCATGTAAACTTTGTAATCAAACTACAGGTCGCAATTCTAAAGATAATTTAATAAAATTTGGCACAGATAATTTTTCTGATAATAGGACCATAGCTACTGAAATTCGTCAAAATTGGTCCATTATTTATGGTACCTCCCATAGATCAAACTTCCCGGAGTTTGATATATTGGCCACAAAAATCAGTATTTTTTCATGAAATTTAAAACAAATACTGTTTATGTAAAAGTAAATCACTGTACCAAATTTCGTTGAAATTGGTCCTCATTTGACCATAGCTCCACTAAATGAGTCAAAATTCACTAAAACCCTCGTTAATCCGAACATAATGATAATTTTAAGTTTATTGTTTGCACACATCATTTTTGTAACAATTGTAATAAATTTGCCAAATTTCGAGATAATCGATCTACATTTGACCCCATCTCTGATATAACTCCAAATGACGGAAACAGCTTAAATGTATAAGTTTTGAGAATATATTTGTATGATGGCAAAATTTAGCAAATATTTGTCTTTATACCGGAAAAAGAACACCTTTGACCTTAGTGGTAAAGGGTATCGAATGATCGGGCTTGACCGACTATAGCTCTTTCTTACTGGTTCGTTATATGTTTGAAAACACAAACATTTTTCTTAAAAATTAAAATTTCGTTCCATGATGTATATAAAGGGAATGTTGCACTGACTTAAATTTTGGTTTAAAATCATTCTAGAACCCAATTCTCTATGAAAATGTGCACTTATTTCGATCAGCGAAAAATATTTGATTTTTCAACTTTAAACGGTTCAAGATATTTAAAAACAGGTTTCACAGTTTTATTTCCCGAACTGTTGGCTGTATGTCAGTATTTGCTAAATTATGGGTTTAATATCGAATGCACAATGGGTCAAAACCAAAAAAAGTTTAAGAGAAAAATGATTTTTTTTTATTTTTGAAATGAAATAACTTAAAACCCATAGTAGTAATTATAGTAAAGTAAGCATATTTTTTATTCGTTTCTTCAAGCTCATTCAAAAACTGTAAAAATCAACCATATGGGATAATAATTGAAAGAGCTAGACGGTGCAAAATCTTTTTTACTTTTGAGATGGTCTACTTTGGCGCTCAATGACTCACCCTGTGTTAACACATGGTAACCACAAATCCAAAATTTAGAGAGCTTGGGTCCTCCTTAACAATTCTCTCATATAAATTGATGCAATCAGACTTACAGTTTAGAAGATACAGATTTATTGCCACTTTTTTTTTTGCTTCAAACCAATGTGCGTCTGAACCTACTATAAACAAAACCAGTGACATTGTACATTAAAACGTTGTGAGTACATTTGTGCTAAGAAATGTCAAAATTGATTATGGTGTTGCCATATTTTAGCTTTTGACATTTGTGTTACCAGTTTCTGAAATATAAATAGTACTTCTCGTTATCTTTTATTATAAATTAAAAATCACTAGTTTTTTTTCTAAGACTTCGCACAGTGGGTGTTAATTCCTAAAATAACTGATTTGAACTAAAAACAACAACTAACAATTTGTTAGTGCCTTTCGAGCCTTTCGAAAATACTGAATAATTTCACGCAATTTTGGTTTATAAGCAATTATTTTTATTATATTTTTTTCATTTTCTTTTCATTATTATAGTAATAATTATATTATTAACATTTTTGTTTTAATTTTACTTTTCATATTTATTTTTCTTAAATAATTTGATAATTTAACTAATAAAAAAGTTTTCTACATTTATTTTTATTATAAACTAAATATTATTTTAATTATATACTTGTTAAAGAAATTTACAACTTACAATTAAGGAATACGACTATTGTAAAACTAAATATTTTTATACATACGGGTTTTTATAGGTTATTTATAAAAGAGATTTAAAAGTAAATTTTTATATTTATATTTGGTTTTTAAGATAAAAATTTACAGGATTTTAATGGTGTTTTTTTTTAATAAACATTTTAAATATTGAGCAATTAGACATATACAAAAGTTACGCATTTTTCTTAGTGTATTCTATGATTTTGAAAGAAACTTTTTTGAAAATTTTACATGACCTTAAATGATTAAAATAGTTAAGAGGTTATTATTTACAGAAATTAAATAGGAACAATTAAGATTTTATGTTTTTGTTATGATTTTTTTTCATTAATTTTTTGGGATTTTTTACAGTGTAATAATTTTATAATTTTTTCGTTTTTTGTGAAACCATTTTCATTTTTTTGTTTTAATATTTTTTTTTTGGAAAGTTTAGGGATTTTTTTTTATTTTATATTATTTTGAATTTTTCCAAAAACTTTTTAAATTAAATTTTTTTTATAATTCCTAAAATTTTTTACAGTGTATTTTTACATAACTTCTTTCTGGCCACATTTTATTATCTCAATAAATTTTATGATTTTTTATTTGTTCTGCCATATTGTTATGATTTAAATTGCCATTTAGTTTTTCTTCTCCTCCACCTCCTCCAGTTCCCGCTCCTAAACCTGCCCCTATTTGTTTATGCAAACCATTGATTTGTTGCCTTTCCAAAGCCATTTGATGCTGAGTTTTGGGTATCATCAACTCGGAGGCTTGTGTATTTGTCTGGGCTATTGTGGAGTTGGCATTGGTGGTGGTCGTGGAAGCTGTAGAGTGACCATTTGTTTGAGAAAACTTTCCCGTCATCATTTCCTCTATATTGTTAACATTTTGCTGTTGTTGAGCATGAGAACTTTGTTGTTGTTGCTGCTGCTCCTCATCCTCATTTTCCACATCTATAGCCGTATCCTCAGCCTCAGACTCTTCGTGAGAATGCTGAGAGAGTGGTGTTAAAGCTGCGGCCAAAGTGGCATGATGATGATGGGCATGATGGAAGGGTGAATGCGAGGAGTTACGCATTAGGTGCTGCAAGTGATGATGATGATGGGCAGCATGATGAGCATGATGATGGGCAGCAGCATGATGTAGTAAATGATGATGCTGCTGATGAGGTGAAAGCGGTGTTGAGGGTCTGCCATAAGCATTAGTGGAGGCTGACGTTGTGGTAGACGATGATGACGTTGTTGTCGAGGAAGCACCAGCTGCTGCAGCTGCTACAGCGGCCGCAGTTAGACACCCCACCCCCTATACGAGTGACGACAATGGGGGACGTGGTGGGCTATTATTGCGTGCCGCAGCAGCTGCATAGTACTGCATGGCATGAGGATGTGGTGGTGGTGGTGGCACAAAACCAGAAGTAGTACCATCATGATACAAGACCGGCACTCTTACCAAGCGTTGTGCGGCATGAGCCATATTCGCCATATTAGCAGCCTCCAACTCAGCAGCCAATTGCCTTTTCCATTTATTGCGACGATTTTGAAACCATATCTTCACTTGAGTCTCAGTCAAACGTAAGGAGGCCGCCAAACCGGCACGTTCCGAAGAACTCAAATAACGTTTCATATCAAATGTTGACTCCAATTGAAATACTTGAGCTCTAGAGAAAACAGTTCTAGTCTTTTTCTTACGTTTGGTTTGATTTGAATCGCCTTGAGGTGAAGAACCATCTGAGGGCCCGTCAGTGCCATCATCTTCTTCAATGATTTCTTCACCCTCATCATCGGATTCATTGGAGCTGGTGGGTAGTAAGTAGCTGGAATTGGAGTGTGAGCTATGATGATTGAGACCTGCGCTCGTGCTGGTGGGTGTTGAGGGCTGATGGGGTTGTGAGAGATGATGATGATGATTGTGATGATGTGAGGGATAGGTTAAATGGGGAGAGGGTGACTTTGTGCCATTGTTATTATTATTGTTGCTGTTCGACAAGGAGCCATTATGCTGGGGTGAGGGTGGGGAGGAAGGATTCTCTGTGGTATTAGTGGAAGAGCTGTCTGTAAAGATAAAAATAAAAAAATAAAAATTAGTCTTAATTTGAATAATTTTGATAACACAAATTAAGATTAATAATTTCATGTTAAAAAAAAAACTAAAATTTCCCTAAATTTCTGTATTTCTCTTGATTCGCTCTTCTCTGGCGCAGGCTTAGTATCTCTTATTCTCTCAAGAAGAGCTATAATATTTTTGAGATTTTTAGAGAGAGAGCAGAGTTTTCATATACTAATTTCTGGTGGTAGTTTTTTTATACTTTTTTTATTTAAAATCCTGTAAAGTAGGTGGTTTTTCCTTTGGTTTTCCTCTGTTTGGTGTTTTTGTCTTCCTTTTGCCAACATATGTTTCACACAAAAGTTATCTGCAATAATTGCTTTCTTTTTTGTTGTTGCTGTTTTTTTTTATATTTAAAAATGGCGTTTAAGTTAAATCTTTTGTTTTCTCACAAACAAACGTCATAAATGTCAGCAATTCACAGAAATTATAAGAAAAATTTAACAGGCACTTGACTTTCTTTCTTTTTGAGATAAATAGTACACATACATATACAAAAAAACAAACACCAAAGATATAATAACTTTGCAAAAATTTGCAAATATGTTGAAACAACAAAAACAGGGAAAGGTTTAAGATTTAAAGCTTTTTAAAGAAATTTATTTTTAAATTAATATAAACTGTGAAGCCTAGAAGTATGCCATATTAATTTCAATCAATTAGATTGCTATATATATATATATATTTCTTAACAAATGTCCTCCTAAATGTTTATAATCGTTTTTTGCCCTAACAATGCTATATATCTTTGCAGAAAATATTTTAAAAAATGTTAATATTAATTTTTGAGCCTGAAAGTATGCAAAATAAATTTTTTAGTTAGGAAAACATGCCTAGTCATATGAATTATATATTTTTTTTAAACATGTTTATTTCAAAGAGCTTATTCTAGTTTTTTAAGCCTAGCAATTTACTATAGATCTTCAATGAAATCATTCTAAAATATTGCAAAGCCCGAATGTAGGCTACATTGATTTTTAAAATCATCATATATGCTTAATATCGTATTTCTAAGCCTAACAACATACTTTAGATTTGCATAGAAAGTGTTTTATGCTTTAGTTGTAATAAAATTACTAAATTTCGAGGCAATCGGTCCACATTTGACCCAAACTCATATAAGATCTTATTATAAAAATAGCTTAAACATGTATATAATATATATAATTCCCCGACAACGTTCCAATTGGAACAAGAGGTGCTTCCCTCAGACAATGAGCTGCAACCGTTTCTTGTTTTAGACTCATTGAAAGGCACTCACATTTTAACTCCGGCTCCGAACGGCAAATTCATTAGTTAGAGAAGTTTTACATAGCGCAATACACAATAACCAGTGGCTAGCTGAGTTAATGAGGTGAACCGCCGGTTTTTTTTTTTAAATTTATTTTTTCAAGTGGGTTTGGCCGGGGATTGAACTTGGGACCTTCAGTATGTTAGGCGGATGACTGACCTGCTATACCACGGCGATTCACATGTCTATAATATGTATATAAGCCTTAAGAAAATGTAAAAAGAAAATACATTTGACCTCAGTGATATTACATGATCGGGTTTGACCGACTATAGTACTTCCTTACTTGTTTTAGATTTTTTTTAAGCCTAGTTCTATGCTATAAATTTCTTAAAAGTTAAGCAAATTTGATCTTAAAAATAGATTTCACAAAAAACATTCATCTTAACGAAATTCAAAGTAAATATTGCTACCATCTCTTTAGAATTTATCCAGTCAAAGGATCCCAAAAATATATCTAGACTTATATCTCAAGATTTTCCTCTTTATAAACAAACTCGGTCGTTACTCTTTTTTTTCTGAAATACCTATAACTTTACCTAACATAGTTCTTGCTCCGAGCTTTGCGGACGCTACTACTATCTCATTATTTCGAAAATTTTTCTATGACAAAAATGTTAGTCAAAAAGAAAAATTATTCCCACTTGATCTCAGTCTATTGCAGTCTATTAATGTAAAAGACAAAAAAATGTTGTGGAAACAACCAATTCCAATTCGATGCGTTTCGACGGTTGGTTAGGCCATCATCTTCAGGGTAAGTATCCCCAGTTTTAGACAGATCAAAAACTTCGCATTATTACCTTTTTTACAAACAAAATTATTACGAATTATGTTTGCAAATCAAAGTTAAAAACGCAGATTATCGAGTTTGATTTCATTCAAAATTTAAAAAAAACTGTTGCTGGCGGACGTTGAATTTGCTTTGCGGACGCTGAATTTTCCCCACTACAAAATAATAGAACAATTTAAATTATTGTAATATGATAATTTTTTAAGGCTGCTGAAATAGTAAAGATAGAAGTGTCTTTTTCTTCGATAATTCAAATCAAAGTTGAAAACTCAGATTATCGAGTTTCATTTCAAAAAATTTTGTATTCAAAATTTTTGATACAAAAAATTTTTTGAAGACAACATTTATTATAGAAATAATTGATGTGTGAAAAATTTTTATTGTATTCGAGCATTTCTGTTTGGCCTATAAACGATGCCTTAGTATATGAAACATTTATTATCTTTTAAAAAAGCCTAGTAATATTTTATATATTTTTTAATTTTATTTTTTGTATCACAATGAAAAAAATTATTTTTCTAATTTTTCTTTGCAAAAATGAAATTTCAAAAATTTTCTTAAAAAAAAATTGAAAAAATTACTATTTAAAAATTTTGATTAAAAAAAATTTTTTGAAGGCAAAGTTGCCATCATTGAAGTACATTTCATGTGAAAATGTTTGTATTCCAGCATTTTTATTTGGCTCATAAATATATATAAATAAATATGTTATATTTTTTTAATATTATAATTTCCATTAAAAGCTCTATTTGGTACAATTCTCGAAAAGAAAACATCTATCGATTTTTCAAATCAATTCTAAATTTTCGCTTAAGCCTTTTATATACCAAAAAGAAAAAAATAATTTAATTAAATTCCTCTATTAATCTAAAAAAATATTTATTTCTTTGTTCTTGATCAACACTTTTGAGCTCTCTAAATAAATTGCATAAGAAATAATAAGCCCTGGAATTCATTTAATTCATTTAATCACTTTAATTCATTTGGTATTGCCTTTTTTTAGTTTCAACAATTAATTACAATTTAAAATTTCTTTTCGAAATTCTCAACGTTATTAAGGTTTCGCTTTAGCTAAAAGTGTTAAGAAAAAGAATGTTGTCGTACAAAGTTTCTTAAGTAAATTCTTGGATTTTTTTCTCAGAAAATATTTGAAACACTCTAGTTAACAAGTTAATCTAAAAGGAAAACACCTTAAAGAAACAAAACTCTAATAAAAATTTCTTAGGTGGCTTTACATATATTTGCACGCTTGATTCAAGCCGCACAGCAGAATTTTCAATTAAATGGCCAAAACAATTTGTACAAATAGTTTCATTAAAGGTATTACATTTCAAAACGGTTTAACGGTTGCAATCACACATTCACATACATATATACATATATGTATATGGTTACACAAAAAGCAAAATGTCCTTAAGGGAAAGAAATATTTAAATTTTTTATTGATTAAATTGAACATCAAGCAACAACATATAAACTATTATGTTTTTCATTTCAAATAGGACCTTTAACATTTCAATAGACCCTATGTAACATTCCATTACAATGGAATGCTTGGTTTTTTATATAAATATTAGTACCCACACATACTTACTTCTATATGGATACCGTTTAACTAACGGAAGTCATATAAGATTGTATTTATTCTTGTATATATGAGTTTTGCTCAGGTATTTGTATATAAGTGTCTTGCATTTTATCTGTCTGTATGTGTGTGAGTAGGTGTTCTCATGTGTGTGACTGTTTGCGTGTCTGTATTTATAGTTGAGTAGCATTTAGTTTTGAATTGGTATTTTAGTTGTGGGCTTAAGCCTATTTAATTGGCCTCTTGCATTAAGACCCTACTAAATGCAATTGAATTTGATCATGTAAATTGGCCTTAAGTAACAAGTAAAATTGTTTTCTCCAACGCTACTTTCTTCCATTTGTAGCATTAACACCGAACAGTTAATTCTTTTAGGAATGTGCTGTTTCAAGGGATTTAACAAATATGTTGTTAAGGTATTTAACAGAAGGTATTTAATGGAAAAACTAAAAAGTATTTAAGTATTAAATAATTTACTATTAAATAGTTTAGTGAAATAATTTAATAACATAAAAACTAATATGACAAAAATTAACTTATTTTAACGTCCGCAAAGCATTTCAAATACGAATAATTTTGAAAGTTTTTAAAGTAAAATGCATTTTTTTATGACAAGATATAATTCTCATAACTTTAAAAAATTTACTGAAAAGTAAAGCGAATGTTAATCATTTCCAGTTTATCAACGTCCGCAGGCGAATATTCAGCACAAAATTTTCTGATGTTTATATATAAAAAAAAATTAAAATTTTTCGCTATAAGATTTTTCTTTAGAAATTTTTTTTATAAAAAATTTTTCGGTATAAAAATTTTCTATAGAAAATTTTTCGGTATACAAATTTTTTATAGAAAATTTGTCGGTATAAAAATTTTTTATAGAAAATTTGTCGGTATAAAAATTTTCTACAGAAAATTTTTCGGTATAAAAAATTTTCTATAGAAAATTTTTTGGTATAAAAAATTTTCTAACGAAAATTTTTCGGTATAAAAAATTTTCTATAGAAAATTTTTCGGTATAAAAAATTTTCTATAGAAAATTTTTCGGTATAAAAAATTTTCTATAGAAAATTTTTCGGTATAAAAAATTTTCTATAGAAAATTTTTCGGTATAAAAATTTTTCTATAGAAAATTGTTCGTTATAAAAAATTTTCTATAGAAAATTGTTCGTTATAAAAAATTTTCTATAGAAAATTTTTCGTTATAAAAAAATTTTCTATAGAAAATTTTTCGTTATAAAAAATTTTCTATAGAAAATTTTTCGTTATAAAAAATTTTCTATAGAAAATTTTTCGTTATAAAAAATTTTCTATAGAAAATTTTTCGTTATAAAAAATTTTCTATAGAAAATTTTTCGTTATAAAAAATTTTCTATAGAAAATTTTTCGTTATAAAAAATTTTCTCTAGAAAATTTTTCGTTATAAAAAATTTTCTATAGAAAATTTTTCGTTATAAAAAATTTTCTATAGAAAATTTTTCGTTATAAAAAATTTTCTATAGAAAATTTTTCGTTATAAAAAATTTTCTATAGAAAATTTTTCGTTATAAAAAATTTTCTATAGAAAATTTTTCGTTATAAAAAATTTTCTATAGAAAATTGTTCGTTATAAAAAATTTTCTATAGAAAATTTTTCGTTATAAAAAATTTTCTATAGAAAATTTTTCGTTATAAAAAAATTTTCTATAGAAAATTTTTCGTTATAAAAAAATTTTCTATAGAAAATTTTTCGTTATAAAAAATTTTCTATAGAAAATTTTTCGTTATAAAAAATTTTAAAAAAATTTTCTATAAAAAATATTGAGTTATAAAAATTTTTCTATTGAAAACTTTCGTTATAAAAACTTTTCTATAGAATATTTTTCGTTATAAAAATTTTTCAATAGAAAATTGTTCGTTATAAAAATTTTTCTGTGAAATTTCTATAGAAAATTTTTTGATAAAATTTCTATAGAAAATTTTTCGGTGAAATTTCTATAGAAAATTTTTCGGTAAATTTTCTATAGAAAATTTTTCGTTATAAAAATTTTTCTATAGAAAATTTTCGTTAAAAAAATGTTTCTATTGAAAACTTTCGTTATAGAAACTTTTCTATAGAATATTTTTCGTATAAAAGTTTACAATAAAAAAATTTTCGTTATAAAAATTTTTCTATAAAAACATTTTTCGTTATAAAAATTTTTGATATAAAATTTTTTCATAGAAAATTTTTTCATAGAAAATTTTTTTCTATAAAAATAAAATTCTGCTATAAAAAATTGTTATTTAAAAAAAATTTATGTAGACAATTTTTCGTAACAAATTTTTTTTCATTACAAAAATTTTTCTTTAGAAAGTTTTTCGTTTTAAACTGTTTTTTATAGAAAATTCTATGGAAAACTTTTTGTTATAAAATTTTTTAGATAGAAGAAACTTTAAAATTTTTAAAAGTTTATGCTTGGTATATTATTAAGAATATTAACGAGATTCATAAAAGTACAAGAAATAATTTTGACACGGGATTAGTAAAAGTAAAAAAAAATTTCTCTCAACTTGATTCTTAAAACCAAAAACTTTTCCTATATAAGTAGCGTCCGCAATTTAAGAATTACCTAAATTTGCAACTGGAAACTTTAAAGTCAATGCAAATACTACTTTTTAATGCCCAGACCGATTTTTTCTATTAAAAAAAAATAAAATTTGTTGATAACTTTAAAAAATTGGATAAAAATATATGTTGCAGTTTTTAAACGTCCGCAGCTTAAAAACTAATTTGCAAAAACTAAAGGCTATTTAAAAATACATTCAAAGAACTGCATTTAGTTTAGTTTATACAAAGATATTCAGTTTGGAAAGACAAAGGTATTAATGTAAATCAAAACACATCTCTTTTAATATAACGTCCGCAACGAAATATTTGCCTATAAGCACTAATACAAATTTAACCATATGTTTTTTTCTCATTTAATAACTTTATATCCCAATTAATTTATTCTTCAACAACTTACCATGAGTAGGACTATGAAAAGGCATACGTTGTGGTGCCCAGGGCCAGCCGGGAGGACATAAAGCAGCATAGCGACCAGCCAAAGCACCCCATTGAGAAATGAAACCCAATCTGCAAGAATAAAAGAAAACAAAACAGACAAATTAACAATAAATCAATAAAATTAAAGCTTCATTCAAGAAAAAACACTTAATAAAACTTCTGAAACCCTTTTTCACTTAAAATCTAAAAGAACTAAAATTGTCTTAAAAGTTTGCCTTAAACTTTCCAAAACACTTTTAAAACAAATGTTAAATATTTATAAGATTTATATTATAAAAAAAATCCTTTGTTCAAAAAAAAAAAAAACAAAGAAAATTTTACCCAAAAAATACTTCAAACATTAGTCTTTAATAACAATTTATCTTAACAAAATAAATCAACACATTTTCAAGCTTCATCATCATCATCACCATTTTCCTAAATCTTTGAAGAGTTGAGACAAAAAAGAAGAAAATGAGATTTTTTATTAAACTTCCAACAGGTTTTACCCACTGGATTTTCGGGGGTTGATATACTTTTCTAAATGTTCTTGTTACAATCTAAGAAAAGATTCCCTGTTTTTGTTAACTTGACTTAATAAAGCACTTAAGTGATTTGTTTCTTTCCTCAAAACCCCCTCCAACCACCCCCTTTTTATCAAGCACATACAAAAAAAGATGTTAAATATTAAGATGTTTAATGGATGATTAAGAAGAGTAAACGATAATGGAGGTAATATAAACCATAATGGGGGGAAGGGCAGCAGGAAGAAGTGGAAGGGGAGGTTAGTTATAAAGGTAATACATACATATCGATAGAAAATCTTGTATATCTGTAACTATGTAGATTCTACATACAAATAGGTAATCATTAGAGGTCAAAGCTTTTTAGTTATATATAAGTGGTATTTATAACTTTAGGGGTAGAGAAGAAAAAGGCTCGTTTTGATTTTTATATATGTATGTTTTTCCAGACAAAATGTCTGTATACTTAAAAGAAAATATTTTATTTTCTGTTTTTAGGCAAAATTGTTATTTAAGTTGTTATAATTTAGATTTACAAAATAAAAGCAATTTTTCCTTTCCTTTATTTTCCATTTTCTTTAGAAAAAATTTATTGATTTTTCTTGAGATATTTTTTAATAAGATTTAAACAAGATTAACTATAAACTTTGTCAAAAGAAAAATATTAAGTCAATTTAAATTTTAAAGTGATGTTTAAAGCTATTTATTTTAACCCTCTCATGACCACTGTTGCCTATAGGCAACATGACATAAATTCTGGTATAATTTATTTTACTCACATTTCTTCAATAGAAAACTTATCTCACTAATGACTTTTCTATAGAAAACTCATCTCACTGATGACTTTTCTATAGAAAACTCATCTCACTGATGACTTTTCTATAGGAAACTCATCTCACTGATGACTTTTCTATAGAAAACTCATCTCACTGATGACTTTTCTATAGAAAACTCATCTCACTGATGACTCATCTCACTGATGACTTTTCTATAGAAAACTCATCTCACTGATGACTTTTCTATAGAAAACTCATCTCACTGATGACTTTTCTATAGAAAACTCATCTCACTGATGACTTTTCTATAGAAAACTCATCTCACTGATGACTTTTCTATAGAAAAACTCATCTCACTGATGACTTTTCTATAGAAAACTCATCTCACTGATGACTTTTCTATAGAAAACTCATCTCACTGATGACTTTTCTATAGAAAACTCTTCCCACCGACAACTTTCCTATAGAAAAGTTGACCGTAGGAAGAGTTTTCAATAGAAAAGTTGTCGGTGGGAATAGTTTTCTATAAAAAGTTGTCGGTGAGAAGAGAAAACTCTTCCTACGGTCAACTTTTCTATAGAAAACTCTTCCTAGGGTCAACTTTTCTATAGAAAACTCTTCCTAGGGTCAACTTTTCTATAGAAAAATCTTCCTACGGTCAACTTTTCTATAGAAAACTCTTCCTACGGTCAACTTTTCTATAGAAAACACTTCCTACGGTCAACTTTTCTATAGAAAACTCTTCCTACGGTCAACTTTTCTATAGAAAACTCTTCCTACGGTCTACTTTTCAATAGAAAACTCTTCCTACAGTCAACTTATCTATAGAAAACTCTTCCTACGGTCAAATTTTCTATAGAAAACTCTTCCTACGGTCAACTTATCTATAGAAAACTCTTCCTACGGTCAACTTTTCTATAGAAAACTCTTCCTACGGTCAACTTTTCTATAGAAAACTTATCCCACTCACAACTTTTCTATAGAAAACTTATCCCACTCACAACTTTTTTATAGAAAACTTATCCTACCTACAACTTTTCTATACAAAACTCTTCCCACCGACAACTTTTCTATAGAAAAATCATCTTCGATTTAAAATAAAATCTGAATTTGAAATAAATTAAAATTGAATTTGAAATTCAATTTTCATTTATCTTAGCTTAAAGCTTAATTCCTATTAAGTTATTTTCAAAGCTTTAAGAATTTAAATATAATACCTTTGTCAGACAGACAGGCCCTTAACAAAAGAAACCTTATGTCTTACAACTTGTTTATTAAATAGTAGCTAATTTTTTAAACTCAACGGCTCCCCAACAACAATTACCCCCAAACTGAAAAACCACAACTAGACCGTTTATTTAAAAAAGCCCAGAGATGAAAAAACCTAAACAATTCATTTAAAAATTCATTGTCTTCTAACCAAATAATAAAAAAAATCAGCAAAAAAATTTTAACAACAACAGAAAATTTTTAAAACTACCCTTAATTCTACTAAAAATAAAATATTTACCTATAAAAGCCTAAAAAAGACCAAAACAAAAATATTAAAAAAACACGGGGGGCGGCAGTTAAGGAGGCTTAAAAATTGGATACCTTTTTAACAAACAAATTACAGCACTAAAACACAGCTAGTACTAGTGGCTTTTGAAATGACTATTTTTGTTCAACCACATTTCCGCCACAAATGACACCCATTTAACGTTTTACACAAAAATTTGTAACAACATTTTACTTTGGGCTAAATTTTAACGTATTTATTACAATTTAGGTTCACAGACATTTTATTATTTATGATTACAGTTGTTTTCAGTTGGTTGAGACTCGAAAAATATGGCTAAAGCAACAAAATTAGCTAACATTATTTATTGAGCTTTGGAAGGGGCTGTTTGAAAAGGAAAGGGGCCATAAAGCTTTTAATGCGAAATATAGCTTTTGTTTTTTTGAACATCTTTTAATTTAGAAAAAGACTCTTAAAAACAAATTAGCGCAAGATGTTTTATTTAGATGAGCAAATTAAAGGGACATTCATTATTTGTCATAGAATGTTATAGCTGTTAGAAAATGAGAACATGATGAATAATGATTAGGGTTTTATTAGGAGATGAAAGCTCAGGATGTGTTAAGCATAAATTTAGGTAATTAAGGTAAATTTCCTTTAATTAGTTTAACATAATTTTCTTGACAAAAAGTTTCTTCAAGATTTATATTATTTGAGTAAGTAAGTAAGCTTTAAGTTTTTTTGTTTTAGGCCTTAAAAACCAATTTAAAATAGTTTAACCAAATATAATATAAAAATATTGTGGTCCATAAATTTTTTATGTCAAATATGAAGTTAAAGTGGATAAAGAACAATGGAAAACAGATAAAGGAACAAACAAGCATACATTTCATGAGCTTTCTCTCATTGGATAATCGTCTCCATTAGTTGTTTCCAAATTTGAGTAAAAGCTTTATGCTCTATTTTATGTGGGATTTTTCAAAACAACCATATGACAAATCAATGTATGGAAGTTTAATATATTTATACTTTAGAGTCTTTGGTTTTAATTTAAACTAAAGATAGTTTAAACTAAACTATAGTTTAAGCTTTAATAACATTAACTTTAATAATAACTTCCAACCTAAAGCTTTTAAAATGAGCCCTAAAACGAACTTGTAAATGGCGATGTATGACAAATTAAAACCTTCAGCTATAAATTTAAAGAAAAAGCTTTTTACGCCGAAAGCTTTTATAAGCTATCATTATTTTTGTACAGCTTAAAAATCCACAACAACTTAATTTTAGATTTTTTTTTTAATATTTTCTGAGACCTAAGCTAATATGCTTCAAAGCTCAATGTTAATTTGTTATAAAATTTTAAGAAATTTGTTTTAATTTGTATTACGGAGTTTTGGTTACATAAGCTTCAACATATTATGTCAGGTAATTTAGCAATAAGCTTTAAATTGAGTTTTTCTACTACCAACCTAAAGCTTTTATTTCATTAAAACTTGTAAATGGAGATGTTTGCAAATTAAAACCTTCAGCTTTAAAATTAAAAAAACCTTATGTGACGAAAGCTTTTATAAGTTATCATAATTTTTGTATAGCTTTAAAGCTTAAAAAATCCGCAACAATTTAATTTGAGAAATTTTTTAACGATATTTTCTACGAGTTTGTCAACTATTAGACTTAAAAGTAAGAAGCTTTCTATTAGTAGGCGAAAGCTTAATAAAGCTGTTGCATGCTTTTTATAGAAAGTTAAGCTCTAACTTAAATTTTATTCAAGTTCTTTCATTAAAGTTACTCCTAATTTTTTAAATACCACAAAAAAGCTCTTAAATATAAGAGTATGTTTTAATTTTTTTTTTTTTTTTTTGAAGAATCAAAAGTTTCATATTAAAAGCTTTTGAAGCGGGTATTGAGGATTAACATTTTTTTAAAGCTTATAAAAGTTGTTTAAAATATTATTTTTTTTTATTACAAGCAAATCTGAAAGCTTAATAAAGCCACTTTTGCCTGAAATAAAAAAAGCTTTAAAGCTTTTTACAAATTAATATTGTTTAGTTGATGGAAACATGTTTCTTTGGTTCTATAAAACAATCAACGACTAGATAACTTTTTACATTTTAAGTTGAATAAAGCTTTTATCTAATTTTTTGTTCAAGTGACTTTTTTTTCTCCAATATTTTTTAAAGTTGAACTAATTTCTCAGAAAATTTAAGTTATAGGCTTACTATAAAGCTTGATTTACTTCACTCTTTAAGCTTTTAAGCCTTTTAAATTAAATTTAAAATAATAATGAAAACTGATAATTGTTGATAGGTGATGATGATGATATCACCTATATGTAGAATAAAGCTTTAAGCTTACTATTTTAATTTTTATAATAACTAAATTGAGAAGAGCTTTAAAGCTTTTGAGAATTAATAACGATAAGAAGATGATCACAATGTCTTAAATGGGATTTGTTTTAAATCATACACAAATTTCTGAACTTTTTTTAAATTTTAATAGTTTTAGCTTTAAAGCTTTTTTGTTTTATTAAAGATAATAACCAATTTTAACTATCTACGCTTTAAGTGTTGTTATTGGTTAAAAAAAACTTAAAGCAGTAAAAAAACCTTAAAGCTTTTAAACAAATTAATACTGACTAGGCTACAAAAGAATGTCTTAAATGTCAAATGTTAAACTGACCTGCTTTTAAGCTTTTAAATATTAATTTCGGATAAAAACCATTTTTATTTATCTGGTTTTGACTTAAATGTTGATAATTGTTAAGAGAGCTTAAAGTTTTATAAAGCAATAGAAAGAGCTTTAAAGCTTTTTTATAAATTACTACTGATTAGGTTCACAAAATGTTCGAAAGGCCAAATATTCCCTTTTAATACCAATTTTCTGCTATTTTTAAGTACGTTTGGAATCTCCTTAACATGGCTTGTATCATGGTTTTAAGCTTTTATATATTAATTTCTAATAATAACCATTTTTATTTATCTGTTTTTGACTTAAATGTCGATATTGGTTTAAAGAGCTTAAAGCTTTTTAAAGCAATAAAAAGAATTTTAAATCTTTTTTTTTAAATTATTAATGATCAGGCGTCAAAATAATGTTTTAAAGGCCAAAGGTACCGATTTTTTGCTATTTTCAAACACGTTTAGAACCCCCCTTTGGCATTTCTAGTGTTAAACTGACTTAATGGTCACCTTTCTTTTATTTAATTGTTCGTTATTATATTGTCGATTCTTTCAGTCTTCTTCTTTTCTAGTTATTATTACATTTTCTTCTTGTTTTATTTTTCACACTTAAATTGTTTTCTCTAATTGACTTTTTAAAAAGCTTAACAAAAATTAAATATAAGTATTAAACCATAAAATAACAACTGTCATAGAATTCAAAAAATAAAACATACAAATACTATTTAACAAAGGAAACCCTACAAGAAACCAACAAATCGACCAAAACAATTTATAAAAAAAAAATAAAAAACAAATATTAAATTTAAAATACAAAAAAATAAACTTATTTAGTTACATATTTATTGAAAACAACTTAAAAGAAAAAAACAACTAAAATATAAAAAGATATCAAATAAATTTAATTAGATAAATAAACATTTAATTGACTTAAGAATTATTGATTGAAAAATAAAAAAATCAGGTCAGGTTAAAAATGTTAATGTCACACAAGTTCTTTTTCTCCCATTCACAAAAACTTTTCCTTCAAAAGGGGGAAATAATGGGAAAACTAACAAAAAAAAAGATTTATTTGAATATTTAAATTACCAGGTATTAATTTCATACAAAAACTTATTTGGTGACTTTCAGCTTAAAAGAAACGTTAGTCGTTTTGTTTGTCCAAGAGGGTGTTGTGTTGGGGTTGTGGAGGTCTTGTGAACGAAGGGTATAATGGAGGAGACTTGGAAATACAAATCAGTGACTTTTTGCAAATCGGTTCATTTGTTAATGGCCATAAGGTTGCCAGCAAAAGGTTAATGAACAGCAGGGTTGATGTGTGTGAAAATATTGTATTTAGTAATATAAGACATATGTATTAAGAGTTAACTATAACTTTGTATAAGTTACTAGAATTAAGTTGTTGCCTTATAAATACTTATAAAAAGAAAATTTGTGAGGAATTTAAAAAATGTGTAAAAGTAAAGTAAGCTTGCACTGCATAAAAATATTATCCTGACCTCTACTATCAAATATACCGATTGGCTGAGAATCACTTTCTAATTCACGAATAAAGAACTTTATTGATTTTGTTGCAAATCGACAAGTTTCGATAGTTGGCTAGACCATCAAGAGAATCATCCATAATTCTAGATCGATAGAAAACCAATAATTATCTCGTTTGCAAGACGAAATAAATGCGAATTATAGTGTCTATGCAAAATATCAAAAAAAAACTTTAGTTTCTTAACTTCCTACGCTTTTGTTATTACTAAAGAAGAAAGATTTGTGAAGGGGGTTCAAAAAAGATTAACATATATACAAGATAACTTTAAAAACTTGGCATAGAAAATTTTATTGCAGACAAAATTCTAATATTTACAATTTTTTTTTTTTGTCAATAATATAAATATCGAAAGTTTTGCTATAAAACTAATTTTAATATCGAAAATTCTTATATAAACAAATTACAAGCAACTGGGTTTTTAAACACTGAAATTTTTTCTATGAAAAAAAATTTAGAAGGAAAATCTGAAATTTTTTATATATAAATTAAAAAAAAAATAATTTTTTTATAAAAAAAAAAATTTAGATATCAAGAACTTTTGAAAATAATTTTAAATATCAAGAAATTTTCTATGAAAGATAGATATCGATAGAAAACTTTTCAGCAAATATTCTGTAATATACATTAGAGATTTTCAAAATAATTTATTTTGAAAAAAGTTTAATAAATTCTGAAACCTTAACATATTCGTTTGTTTAGAAACAGCTTTAAGATTTTTGTCAATATTTTGATTTATCAAATAATTTAAACAATTATGTACTTTAAAAGCTTGGGAAATGCTACATTTATAAAGATTTTCTAACCTCAAATATTTATTGCTATATTTTATTCGAATAATTCAGAAAACTTGGAGGCAGTTAGTGCTTAAGGCTCAAAAAAAACCGAAAAGCTTTTCAGTTTAATTATGTTTTATATAATTTTTTTTTTTTTGGTTACTCAAAGCCAGAAGTTGGCAGCCCATACCACCAGTAGCCGACGAATATTTTTAATTTTCGTAAATACCACGATCATAAATAAAAAATCGTGAATATATGTATAAAAGTCATTTAGTTGGTATTATGATGTTAACAGAGTTGGTTGGTGCCGATTGGTTCAAGAAAAGGCAAAAACAAAATAGGCAAGAAACAAATCAAAATCCAATTTATAGCAACAAAATACATGGTTCGAAAGAACAAAGTAATTCAATCTCGAACATTGTTGCCATGACACTATTATTTTTGTAAACATTGGGAATATTTTTGTAAATATTAGAAATATTTTTCAAAACAGAAATAAATTTTAATATTAAAATTTTAGATTTTTATATTTTCGCACCAAACATTTTTTTATAGAAAAATTTTTAATAAAAATATTTTTCTTTGGAAAATTGTTCGATAAAAATTAGATTTTATAGAAAATTTTCGATAAAAATATATTTCTCTAAAAATTTACGATAAAAATAATTTTAAATCAAAAAATTTCAAATCTTCTATAGAAAAATTTTTGATAAAAAAATTTTCTATAGAAAAATGTTTGATAAAAAAAATTTAATAAAAAATTGTCGATTTGATTAAAAAAAATGTTTCCATACAAAAGTTTTTAATAAAAAAATTTTCTATAGACAAATTTTTGATGAAAAAATTTTTGACAAAAAATTTTCTGCAGAAAAATTTTTGATAAAAAAAAAGAAAAATTTTTGGTAAAAAGATTATCCATAGATAATTCTGTAGAAAAATTGTTGATACAAATATTTAAAACATAGAACTGCACATTGAAAAAAATACCTATTTTAGTTGAAAGTATCAAAAACGGGAACTCTGCCGACTATTTTTTTGTTCTTTTATCTTTGCGCTGACCCGTGCTCAAAGCTTTAGAAGCTTCAGTTATTATTACTTTAGCTTTAAAAAAATAAAGTCCTCTATTTACAAACACTTATTATGTAGCTTTTTCAAGATATTGACATAAGTATATGAAAATTATTACAATTACTATCAAAAAATTGTTGGATTTAAAACATTTAAGTAGACTTGGAGGACATTCCTATGAATATTTATAGAAAATATTCGATATCGGTAAAAAAAGGAAAAATTTAATTTAAAGGTTATGGAACTCAAATGAAAGCATATGTTTCCTGCTTTGTAAAACCTTAAAAATATTTATGATATTTAGATACTATATCAAAATGCAGGATTACTATCAAGATCATATTAACTTATAGGCTTTTAACTATTTAAGTAGACTTGGAAGAAATATCTATTGAATTTTTTCTAAATAGTTTCATTATTTTAGATAAAACTCAAAAAAACAAATTTCAAGTTTGATGGCTAAATTCGCCATCACGCAATTATTTTCTTAAAAAGTTATTATACTTAAATGAAAGTATAAGTTTTCTACTTTCTAAATCCTTAAAAATATTTAGGATACTTATAGGCTTTTTCAAGATATTAAGAAATATATGTAAAATTTAGAAAGTTCCCAAAAAAAGGTAATCTTTTATTTTTATCTGCTTTCAGATAAAACTAAAAAAACAAATTTCAAGTTTGATGGCTAAATTTGACATCACACAATTATTTTCTCAAAAAGTTATTATACTAAATGAAAGTATAAGTTTCTTGCTTTCTAAATTCTTAAAAATATTTAAGAAACTTAAAGGGTTTTTCGAGATGTTAAGAAAAATATGTAAAATTAAGAAAGTTTCTAAAACAAAAGGTATTTTTTTAATATCTCCTTAGCTTGAAGGATTTTAAAAATTTAATTGAATTTGGATTCAGCTTCTACGAATAACTATTTAAATTGGTAGAAATCAGTCCATTATAACGCATTACTCCAATGAAATTAATAATTTGGCCTGTTAAAGTCAAGGATTTGCACTATTTAAATGATTTTCATATATATCAATATTTCACAAATTTTTATCAAAATTATTAGGTCTATTTCAAGTTATCAACTCGGATATATATTAGTACTTTTTCCGTCATTACCTTGATTCATGATTTTACTTTAAAAGTCTTCCAATTTTTAATGGATTTGATGTTTTAGCTATTGATTCTCTATTTATAACAATTTTACTATATTACAATTCACATAAATTTTTGTTGACTTAAATACAATAGAAGTAACATTAAAATCCTCCTAAATTACCCTCATAATCATATTAAAAGAATTTCAAATCCACTTCATACCCAGTGTCAAAATCCCTCATCAATACAAAAATCATTCAAATAAATATTTAAATCTCTCCTATAAAAATCCTTTTTTGTGCACAACATTTAAAGTATGTACTTAAAAATCATTCATGTATACCAAAAGATTAAATTAAAAATTTAATTCATAATATTTTTGGCTTAACAGTCGTTAGGGGAAAGCGCCAACCAAGAAACCTGGTCACTTGAAAAACCACAAAGTAGCAAAATATTTCAATTACTACCTTTTTCTTTCCCAATATTTATTGTTTGATGTTTTTTGTGTTTCGTTTAAGTATTTAGCATTATTATGTTATCAGCAATATTACAATACAAAATAGTTATTATTGAACTCAACAAACATGCGTCATGTAAAATTCATACAAAATCATTTCGATTTTTATTTTTTTTAGTTTAAGTAGGTTTTGCCATTTGGTTCCTTAACTTTTTGTCTCGTTTTCGTCTTTCGTAAAATTTACTTTAGAGCTGGCATAACGCCTGATTGCATACGCAATTTCTCACTGAGCATTTGTGTCGAATGCGTGCCACATTAATCTTAAACGTAAAAGATTAGTTTGCCAATAACATTTACTTCATGTAAAATAGCTCTACATGAGTCCAGAGTATTTAACTAGTGGCAAATAGTAAAAATTTTTACTTTGATTTTATTGCATTTGAGGCTAATTGTAGTATGAGTTTTACTCATGTTCTGTTTGATGATTTGAAGACAAATATGGGCTAGAGAATTGTATTTATTGGATTGTAAATTCTAAAGGGAATTAGAGGACTTTTTGACATTTGCTCTAGATTTTGAAATATTTTAGATGTGAATACTTATGATTTCATACGCACAAAGCGTAGTAAAATTGAATGATATATTGAAAAGGATTTAGAAAAGAAATTTTTAGATATTTTTCTTCTTTCAGGCTTTACGCAATTTCGAACATATGTTAAAAAGCTTTCTTATAACAGATTTACATTATACAACTTAAAGCTTACAATTAAAAGAATTTAATAACTCTTAATCTACTGTTTGAACTTAAAGCTCTTAATACTAAAATGAAACTTTAGAACTGATCACAATAACTCTAAAGCTTTTTGTTTAAGTCTGTAGTTCCTATCAAGCATTGATATTTATAATTTATATCTTCACATATTTTTATTAATATCTTGAAAAAGCTTTCAAATATCTTAAATATTTTAAAGTTTTTCGAAAGTAGGAAACGTAAGCTTTTATAATATAATTTAATATAATAATATAATTTTACAATATAATTTTTAAAATTTCTTAATTGCCGTCGGGATTCTCCATCAAACTTCAATTATTATATTTTAAATATTAACATAGCAACTTTTACAATTGGAAGCAAATTTGAGTTTTAAGTAATTAAAAGTCAACTTTTTACTTTAGTGGATAAAAACTGGGGCCAAATCGCCGCATTCGATAACAATTAAAATGTAAGATATTTCAGAAATATTTGTATAGCCTACTTTTAGGATTATCTAAATAACATATAACCTTTAAGATTCACAACATTGTAACTTATTTGTCAAAAATTCACTGATAGTAAAAACATTTTAATTGAACTAAATGTTTTGACAAACAAAATGATATGTTTGGATATTAAACTTTTTGCAAAATAAATTATTTTGAAAATCCCTAAGGTATGTTTCACAATATTTGCTCAAAAGTCTGAGTTTTTGATCGATGTCGAGTGCAGAGATTTGGCCACTGCCTATAACATTTCAAATTTAGACAATCAAGATTAATTATCGCCGAAATAAAACAAAATGTTGACAAAAAAAAATTTATGAGAAAATTTTAAAGTACGAAAGTTTTTAATATGGGAACACATTTTCAGTCTAGCAAATTCTAATGAGTAGATTTGAAGTGTTATGTGATCACAAATAAAAGTGTGGAGTCTAAGCTTTATAGTAATATTAAAATCATCTGCATATTTTTGCATATTTAGAAAAAAAGCTTTGTAGAGTGTCATTGACTCATATTGTCATCTCTGATTTTTTTGAAAAGCCTTTTATAAAAATAACAACTTTGAAATCAAGTGCTAGAGCTTCAAAACTCCTTTATATTGATTTATTATTTAAAATTTCTTTTTCCAAAGCAAAAAATAGCAATTATTTTAAACTAAACACTTCAGCATTACAATCCTTATTTAAGTACTTATCATCATTTATATGAATAGGAATGAATAAAAGGTATTTATACAAAAAATGGTTTTAAAAAGTCAGTTACATTTTCAGCTCAACACATATGCTAACATATAACAAAACGATTTGAGTGCATTTAATCCCTTTTTTATATTTAAGGATAAGATTATAATATTTTGCTATTGAATGAACACACATTAAGGATCATCACATCATGCATTCATACCTTCATACAAATCAGGGTTAGGTAACGTCACATCAAATATAAAAAGTTTTTTTTCTATATGATATTTATTGAAGTATAAAATTAGCGTATGTTGATAAAATATCTAGACCTTAAGTCCTTTAAATCCTCTAGTAATGTATTGTAATTATTTGCTTTTAATTATAATTGTACTATATTAATTTGATAATAATGATACCAAAAAAAAAAGACAAATAATTTCATAACGTCATCATCACCCATATCTAATATAAAATAACATTAATACAAAAGAAATCTTAAACAACAAAATACATATAACAATAATCTACATAACTAACACAAAAAGGACATTAGTATATTTTGAAAACCTTACAATTGTTCTAATATTTTACCCGAAACTTTACCAAGGGTGTGTGCAAAATGCGAGTGTATTGGTCTGTAGGAAAATTAATATGTTAAAAGATTTTGTTTTATTTCCTATTTGTTTTTGTAATTTTAGAGATTTGTTAAATCTCTTCATTTACCTTTTCATTCTTCATTCTCATATTTTCAAGCTTAAGAGCAGACCAAAAAAAATATTTTTCGATCTTCTTCATTTACAAAGTTATCAAATTTCATATAACATTTGCCAACATTCTATTCTATCTATTCTAATCTATCATTGCTTAAAACAAGGACGGACTATGTCTATGAATATGTTTAAGCCCAAGGAGGGTTAATATTTTTTTTAAGGATTCCCTTTATTTTTGGCTTGACTGTTGTTGGTGTTTCTGAATTGTTATAAGAGATGTTGGGAAAGATATGAGGAAAGAAAATGGTTTATAAAATGGTCATTTATTTTTAGACTTTAGGAAGTTTGCCTCGGCAGTGGTTAATTTGAAAAATATGCAATTAATATATTTTTTTATAATTTTATGAGTTTTTGATTGGTTTTTTTAGATAAAAATCTCAGGTCCCATAACATGAGGTTAGGGGATTTAATTTTATGGGAATATTGATTGATAGGAAAGAAATTATAATTGAAAAAAGTCCTCAACAAAAAAATTATTAAAAGCTAAAACAGGGTAAACTGCCAACGGTCCAGTGAGAAATTATTTAGATTTTGTTAAAAACTTTGTAGCATACTTTCACGAAATTCAATATAAATTCAATAGTTTATATCTGTGGCTTGATGCTAAAAGGGCCAATGTAAATTTTTTGATGTTTTGAGTTGATCATTGCATTAGATTCCCTTTTTTACCCTATTTTATTAGGCTCTAACAGCTGATCTCTGACTTAACTCAGAACAGATTAATAAGAGTTTTTTCGGGTCAATGTTACTATGAATTTACATGGAATATAAAAACTTTAAATCAAATTTTCTCAAAATTAGTTTTTTTAACATTGGCCCTTTTAGAACCAGGCCACAGAAATATTGATTGCTTAATATAAAAAAGGTCTAACTCGATTTTTTGTTACTTTACAGGAGAAGGAAAAAACTTAATGAAAACCATACAATTTTAGATACAACAAAAAAATTATAAATAAAATGTTTTGCTTTTTATTAAAAATTTTATTAAAATTTTTGTTGTATCTAAAATATTACGAATTTTATAAACTTTTGTAAAGTAACAACAAATCGAGTGAGATCCTTTTTATATTAAGCCATCGATATATACCACCTAATTCATACATGAATTATAACATTTTTATAGCTTTATAGTAGGAAATTTCTATAAAAAATGAATTAGGGGGATAATCTGAAATTTTTTGTTTCTTTAAGATAAATATGCCTATTTACCAAAATCTTGAATACATAATCACTAAATTATCTGTTAATGTTTAATTAATTGCAATACCCTTAAACCTAAATTCCTAAAAATATGCAACAAACTTGAAAATTTTTTTTATTTAAAATCGATTGCGATAATATTCGAAACGAGGCTAAAATTTAAGCATTTGATACAAGCACTTCTAAAAGAACTTTAAGGAGATTAAAAAATATTTTATAATTTCTTTCTATCTTTGCTAATTTCTTAAAATTTCTAGGCCTTAGAAACTTATCTCTTAATATACAAACGAATTTTGAAATTATCAAAATTATTGCAGGCAATTTGTATTTAAAATTTGATTTTTAAGTTTGTCATAAGTTTATTTTTAGTTTATAAATAAGGCCGTTATTTTATGAAAATGTATAAGAAAAACTATTCAATAAAACTGAAATTTTGCCTACTTTTAGGGGTTTCAAAAAAGTTTATTTTTGAAATGAGTTCTATATGTTTTCTTTTAATTATGAAAGCAAATTTATTTTAGAAATTAATATAATGAAATCATTTAAGAAAATCTACTCAATATATGTAAAAGTTTGATATACTTTTCAATAAAATTTTTCAGGAACCCCCCAAAATTATGCAATAATACTTATACAACATTTTCAGAACCTCTTAAAAGTATGTCAATATCTCAAGAAACTAGTATTATTATGTCCAAAATGTTAAAAAATTAGGTGCCAAATCGCCGCATTTGATATAGACCGAAATGTAAGATATTTCAAAAAGATTTGTGTAGCATACTTTTAGGATAATATAATATATAAGGTTCACTACATTGTAACTTATTTGTCAAAAGTTCTGTGATATTAATCTTAAAAGTTTAATTAAATTAAAATAATATTTTTCAGGAAATCCCCCAGAAACTTTTTCAACTTTTTCAGAGCACCTAAAAGTAGCCAAAAATTTCATAAACCAAGTATTTTACTATACAAAATGTTAAAAACTCAGAGGCCAAATCGATGCATTCGTTATAGAGGATAATCTAAATAATATATAACATATAAGGTTTACTACATTGTAACTTATTTGCCAAAAATTCTCTAATATTAAAAGAATTTAATTGAAACCAAATATTTTGACAAATAAACGGATAAACGGAAATTTTATTAAACTTTATGCAAAATAAATTATTTTGAAAATCCCTAAGGTATGTTACACAATATTTGCTTAAAAGTCGGAGTTTTCGATCGATATCAAATACGGCGACATGGGCTCTAAATTCTTTTCAGAAATATACAAAATTACAAAGTATGAAAAAAATATGTGAGAAATTTATAGTTTTGAAACACCATTTAAAAAATATCTCATTAAAATTGTGGAAATAGCAAGAATGGCAAAGGGGGTATCTTCTATAATTGAAATTTATTCATTATTAATTTGAACATAAAGTGTATTTCAAATACATATTTCTTAAAAGAACAAAGACCAATTCTATACCGATTTAAAGAAGTTTACTTTTAGAAATTTATAAGAATAAGTAAAATTCTCAAATTTTTTGGAGATAAATGGCCATAACAAAAGTATATATATAGTTGTTTCTAAGCCAAAATTTTGGCAAAATATGCAAAAATATGCAGATGCTTTTTATGTGGCGACAGAGCAAAGACCTGAGCCAACCGAAACACTATTAGTCGGTTTTGCTATAAATAATATTTTTTAAGAAAAAATTTCTTGAAATCAATAATTTTTTTTTATTCAAATTCTTGGATGGGTATTATTTTTATTTTTAAAATTCTAAATTTTTCTTAATATTATAGAGAAAGAAAATGTTGTTAGAAATTTTTGAGATAACTTTTTTAAAAATTATAGCGTACATAATATGTTGTTCAATATTTTTGGTTTTCTCAAAAATATTGGTTTTGAAATTAATCAATCTTAGAGCACTTCATTCTATATTTACATAAAATTTGTCAGTATAAAAATTTTATATTATTATCTTTAGATTACCGAGTATTTTCTTATCTTGTTTAACTTTTATGGTTTAAATTTTGATTTTATCAAGAATTTTGCTTTTTCAAAAAATGTTGACAAGTTTAGTTAGGATTTAGGATATTTCAAACAAATTCTTTTGAAACGAAATATAGCTCAAATTTATGACTTAAGTCTCAGCTTTACAGCGGTATATATATATTTTGCATGTTTTTGCATATTAAGCTCTATTAGTGAAAAGGACCAATAGAAATAATTTCTTAAAAATATTAAAATAAAGAGTAATTCTTCAAACTATGAAAGACTTATAACTTTTAACAAGATTTTCGACTAAAAATTAGTATGATAGGAAAGATTATAAGATCAAATTATTGCTTTTGTCGAAAATTTAAGCATAAAAAGGTTTTGGTATGATATAGAATTTTTCAAATGAAAACGTTTAAAACAAAATGTAGCTCAAGTCAATGATTGAAGTCTCAGCTTTACAGTTCCATTTAAATCTTCTGCATATTTTTGCATATTAAGCCCAATTAGTTATAAGGACCAATACAAGTGATATGTTTAAAATTAAATGAAATGCTTCAAATATTTCATAAGATTACCTAGTATTTTCTTATCTACTTTTAGTTTTATGGTCAAAATTTTGATTTTATTAAGAACTTATTTCAAACAAAATCTATTAATACTAAATGTAGCTCAAATAAATGACTGAAACCTAAGCTTTACAGCGGTATACAAATCTTCTGCATATTTTTGCATATTAAGCCCTGTTATTAAAAAGGGCCAATACAAGTAATTTTTCAAAAATTTAAAAATAAAGAATAATTCTTCAAACTATGAAAGACTAATAACCTTTTATGAGCTTTTCGACTAGAAATTAGTATGAAAGGTAAGATAATAAGATAAAATTATTGCTTTTGTCTAAAAATTCAAACATAAAAAAGTTTTGGTAGGATATAGAATGTTTCAAATAAAAACTTTTAAAACAAAATGTAGCTCAAATTAATGACTAAAGCCTTAGCTTTACAGCGTTTTAGAAATCATTTGCTTATATTTGCATATTAAGCCCAATTAGTTATAAAAACCAAAACAAGTGATGTGTAAAAATGTGTACAAAAACAAGTAGTAATTCTTCGAACTATGAAATACTTCAAATTTTTCATAGAATTACCTTTTTTCAAAAATTTAAACAAGTTTAAGTAGGATTTAAGATATTTCAAACAAAATCTTTTAAAACGAAATGTAGCTCAAATTCTTGACTAAAGTCTCAGCTTTACAGCGGTATATAAATTTTTGCATATTTTTGCATATAAAGCCATATAAGTTATAAAGACCAACAAAATTAATTTTTTAAAAATCCATAAAAATATGTACAAAAATAAGGAGTCATTTTTAAGCTATGAAATACTTCAATGATTTCCATCTAAAAATTTCTTAGTATCATAGTTATTCAAATCAAGATAATTGGATAAAATGATTGTTTTTGTCGAAAATTTAAACTTATAAAAGTCTAGGTATGATATAGAATGATTCAAATAAAAACGCTTCAAACTAAATTTAGCTCTAATAAAAAACTGAAGCCTTAGCTTTACATTGGTATCTATAACTTCTGCCTAGTTTTGCATATTAACCCCAATTAGTTATAAGGACTACAATAAGTAATTTTTTAGAAATTCCCAAAAATATTTTTGTACTTAAATACAAAGTAATTTTTCAAACTATAAAAGATTAAAAAATGTTCAAAAGATTTCTGACTAAAAAATTGATTAGTATAAAAAGTGGGTGTGGCATTTTATAAAATAATATGATACAATTATTAGTCAAAAAAAAAAATTAAAATGTTGCATTTTACCTTTGTATAACTCATTTTTAGCAAATCCTTAAAAAATCAAATGACAACTAAAAGTAAAAATTATCCAATTACACCTGTAGACCTTAAATTAGATCAAAATGATAAAGTATACATTAGCCTAATCATTTAAGTCTCTTACTATCCAAATAGTTCCAAGAAAAATTTTCCAAAAAAGCCATCAATTGTTTGTTTGAAAGTCGAAACTAAATACTATTAAATTACACTTCCAAAAAATTAAAAAAATTCCCTTAACAGCTGATTGTCTGTAATTTAAGTTACCCAACATTTCAATCAATAATAAACCCCTACTAATAGATATTTTAAAAATATATACTTATAACTGACCTATAAATACTGAACATTTAAAGGTCACTTGAAAGCATTTAAATTAAACTTTATAGCTAAAATTGAAAAAACTTACGAAATATGTTAAAATTATTATCCAGGATCAAGTTTCAAAAAAATGCCTTAATAACGAATGATTAAAACAAACCCTTAATAAAATAAAAGAAATTTGGATAAAAGTCTGTTAATAATGATCATTTTCATTATATTAACAGAAATTAAAAATATTCCCCCTTAACAGTTTTTTTTTTTACAAGTTAAATTTTGTCTGAAAAGGACCTGGTGTTGTTTTAAAAGAAGAAACCCTGTTGTTATATATATATTATTTTTGGTAACAGATAAGGATCAGGCAAGTGCTAAAGTGATGTACACATTTATTTATACCCAAATTTTGAAAAAAAAGAAGAAAAAAAACTTTAACAAAAAGAAGCCATCAAGATAAAAGCTGATCCTCCCGCGTTCGTGGCTCGTGTATGACTACATGCCTGCCTGTAAATGTCTGTCAGTCAATGAATGAACGAATGATTAAACGAATGAGTGAGTGTGTGTTAAAGTAGGGCTTCTTTAAATTGGCGCTTTACTTGACGTGTGCTTACCTTTTTGATAAATTTATCATTTTCACATCTTTTTTGTAATGTTAAAAAAATATTTATTATTTTTGGGTTTTTGGCTTAAAGTCATTGCCCAAAAGGAGGTTGAAAATGAATGATTAATTTAAGCTTAACAAAGTCGTTGAGTAATCGTTTAATTATTTTTTTTAGCTATTTATTTTTTAAGGGAGTATTTAGATAATAAATTTGATTAATGTTTCCGTATGAATGTTAAAATATTTTGATATAATTATTTTTGTTTTGTATACAAAAATTTAAACAATTTTTCTGCTTAATTACAATTATTTATATAAATATTGATAATATTGAAGATAAGTGGCTTGGGGGATGAATTAAAAGAATTTTTGGTAATATATTATCATCCCAGTTATTATAGACTTGTAGCTTTATATGCAAAAATATAATATAATTTTTATATTGGATTAAAGCTAAGGCTTCATACTTTAATTTCGTATAACATTTTGATTTAATTTTATAAATGGAAAAAGTTATCCCTCATTTAACAAAAAAACTTCGGCCAATAAGCAAAAATATACCAAGTTTTCACTTACATATATTTTATTTCGCCCTAAAGTAGGCAATACTAAGTCTGTTATTACTTCATAGCATATTCTAACATATGCTGGTATCTACTTGGGTATGATATAATTTATCAGTTTTCCGTTATATATATATAATCAGTAAAAAACAGAGTAATTTTCGGAAATATTTTGTATTGTTTACTTAAATGAGTTTAAAAAAATTTACAAAATTATTTGAGAAAACTTTTAAACAATTATTTTTTAATATATTTTAGAATATGTGACCTTCTCCGAGAAAAGGGACCTAGTGTGTGAAAATAAATAATTCGTTTTGTACGTTTTTATTGGGCAAATAAATTTTTATCGGAAATTTAACTCTTTTGATCTTATTCTACACCCTTTTAGGTACCAGAATCCACTTTTAAGTCCAAGCCCGTTTTTTGACACACTTTTTATCAGAGAAGGTTACATATAAATATATGTTTCCCTCGAATTGAAACTAATGATTTCTGCAGCCAAAACTATTTAAATACGCAGTTATTATAGATTTGTAGCTTTATATGCAAAAATATGCAAATTATTTTTATATTCAAAAAAAGTTAAGACTTCAGACTTTAACTTAATAAAAAATTTTGATTTAATTTTATAAATGAAAAAAGTTATCCCTCATTAAGCAAAAAATTTCGCTTTATAATCAAAAATATACAAAGTTTTTACATACCTACACATATAATATTTTATTTCGCCTTGAAGTAGGCAAACTTTTCTAAAATTTTCTACTCTAAAATTTTCTATTAGAACATTAGAAAAATCAAATCGCCGCATTCGATATAGATCGAAAACTCAGACTTTTAAGCAAATATTTTGTAACATACTTAGGGATTTTAGTTTAATAAAATTTGTTATCTTAAGAAATCCGTTTGTTTGACAAAACATGTACTTTAAATGAAATAAGTTACAATGTAATAAACCTTATATGATACACATTATTTAGATTATCCAAAAAGTATGCTACACAAATTCTTGTTAAATATCTTTCATTTCGATCGACGATGATTGTTTCGAACGGCCAGAATCTATATAATCAAAGGGTAAATATTAACATTCGATTAGATTCGAGATCTGAGAGATATTTATTGAGATTAGATAGATATTAACATTCGATTAGATTTGGGATCTCAGAGATTTTATGGAAGTTTATTTATTTTGAAACCCCTAAAGTATGCTTCACATGTTTTTTGTAAATTTTTTTACATGTAGAATCATGTCGAAAACCATAAGAAGGCGCCAGAGTCTAAAATAATCAATGACAAAATTACGAACACCGATTTATATAGGGATTTCAGAGATTTCTTTAAAAAATTTGTTGCATACTTTAAGGGGTTTTAAGAAAAAATTTAACTATTTCTTTAACGTAATAAGAAACATGAATTGAATAGAAAATAGCTTTTATTTCCAAGTATACAAAACAACTCAATACCTATTAGTTATTTAGTTAATCATTAAAACTTTGCCTACTTTTAGGCAAGAAAAAAATGTACTCGACTTGTTAGTTTTAGCTTCGTAGGCACCAGAGTCTATAATAAGCAATGTCAAAATTACGAATACCGATTTAAATATTGACTTCAGAGATTTTTTAAATATATGTGTAGCATATTTAGAGGCGTTTCAAGAAAAAAATGAAGTATTTTATTTAAAAAATAACTATTATTAGAATGCAAAATAGCTTTTATTTGTAAGTATACAAAACAACTCAATACCTCTTAGTTTTTTAGTTAATCTTTAAAACATTGCCTACTTTCAGGCAAGAGTGAAAATTTAATCGGCTTGTTAATTTTAGCTCCGTATGCACCAGAATCTATCATAATCAATGTTAAAATTACGAATACCGATTTATATAGGGATTACAGAGATTTTTTTGAAAATATGTGTAGCATACTTAAAGGAGTTTTAAGTAAAAATTTAACTATTTCTTTATTATTATGTTCTTTGCGTAAGAAGAAACGTGAATAGAATGCAAAATAACTTTTATTTTCAAGTATATAAAACAATTCAAAACCTATTAATTTGTTAGTTAATGTATAAAACATTGCCTACATTTAGGCAAAAGTAAAATTTAATTAAAAGTAAACTTTAGTTAAAGTTTAATTTATATTTTAATGATTATTATCTCAAAACCAAAATTTTTAACCACTAATAAAATTTTTATAAAACATTTTACTCTAAATTATAAAATTAAAAGTCGACTTTTAGGCTGTTATTGAAATATATCACATTATCATGAAAAAATGCCTTAAATTTCTGTTGAAAGAAATATTTTCTTATAACAAACAAATAAAAAATTTTCAAGAGCTACAAATAATCTTTTCTTTTCCACTTCTAAACTTTTCCTTGACCAAAAATTTCGAAAACTTTTTTCGACTATCAAAACTTACCTTGACAACATGGCGGCATCTTGTGGTCCACCAGCACCCACCGTTGCCGGCGGCAATTGTGGTATCGGTGTTATCAAATTTGAACCATTCTTTTTAGGTTCATTTCGACTCAAAATGGAAGATATGGAAAAGCTGGTGAAACCATTACCCGAGGTTACTTTATTTAAATTGCCATTAAAGGCTGCCGCCGCTGCTGCAGCCACCGCCGATGAATGTTGTTGACCGCCAGCGGTATTTAAATCATGATTGTTGTTATTTGACACTTTTGAATTGTTATTGTTGTTATTAGTTTGTGATTCTTCTGTGGTGGTAGATTCCGGGGACTTAGGAGCCATCGAGGCCATGGCAGGAGGACTAAGACGCTCGCTGTTGAGAGCATTGGAGAAATGATGAGCGGCTGCCGCCGGTGTTACTGCGGCGGGGTGCAGTAAATGCTGATGAGCAGGATGTGTTAGATGGCCAAAACTGTGTAAGGCATGATGTAAAGCCACCGGATGACCGGCAGCATTTAACGAATTCAAATGATGCTGCAAATGATGATGTAAAACGGTAGGTGGTACAGCCGTGGCCATAGTGGAGGGACTATGGTGATGATGATAGTTGGATGTGGTGGAGGTGGGTGTGCCGGCGGCTGATGTGGGTGTATGATTGGAGTTGGGTGTTGAGGCACCATGTGAACGGGCCGGTGAATGTGATCTTAGGGGGGTATCGCGACCCTCTTGGCCACAACCCATGGGACTGGGTTCGGGACTAGAGACCACACTGATATCAACTTCATGTTCAGAGGAAGACATGCTGTTTTTTTTGTTGTTTTTTATTTTTATTTTAATTTTATTTAGTTTAAATTCTGATTTTTTTTTATTTATATATAGAAAAACACTTCAAAATTTTCTTTTTTTATAAAATCAACTTTTCATTATCTTTTTTTTTTTTTGTTACTAAATTTTTATCGACTAATTCTGTAGAGTTGTCTTTTCACTTTTTTAATTTTCTTTTTAAAACTTTTTTTGTTCTTTTTTATTTATTTAATTTAGTTTGAAAACAATTTGTTTTGAAAATTGTTAAATATTTATTTTCTATCCGTTATTAAAAATGTATACGTCCTTTCACGATCATCAATGTTTTACATTTAAATCGTTCATATCCTTTGTTGTATATCCGTAACCGTTAACAAGCGTTTACTACTAACGTCTACTCTCGACTTGACAGAAGGAAAGACAGACAATCATACACAAATATTTATGCGAACAGCGAAAATTCTATACACACTTTTTTATTTCAGTTATTTTTTGGATATCCTTGCTTTAAAAATATCCTTTTTTGTTAAAATTCTATTGAGCACGTTATAGTTTTTTGGTATGTGTCAGAGCAAGAGTGTCTTGGCACTGGAGTATGGGAAAGTTATAAATGTTTTAAGTGGATTTTTCAACATCTAATAATTGTTGTTTCTTATTTTCGCAATCTTTCTATTTCGTATATTGCGTTTCTAACGTTTTTTTCATTTTTCTAATGCAAAACCTTAAAAACCGTTTTATTTCGAAAATGTTTTCTTTTATTTTTCTAAAGTAGAAGTAGTTAAGTTTTTTGATGACGTGTTTGTCGGTTTGTGTTTAAAACACAACTGATTCTAAGGTGGTTGTTTTAAAATTCTTCTAGTCTTTTGCCAAACACTACCCAAAAAATTTTTGAATACAAAAAAAATTTAAACAAACCTTCACTCTAACTCATACACAAACGTTTAAGCGTAAAATGGTTTTCCATTATAGTCCTCACACAAACATGCAAACAGACAATAAATAAATCCACTACCACCACCTTTTTTGTTGCCATTATTCGTTTGTTATTCCTTTTAGAAACAGGAAAATGTTCTCAAAAATTTTTAACAGAGAGACTGTTTGCCACCTTATTATTCCCTACTTTCTGTTCTTGGTTTTTTTAAACCAACCCCCTTGGTTTTTGCACATTTTTTTTGCGAATCTACCATTTTTCCAAATGAGTAACTTAAGAGTAAAACTTTACTAAACTAAATACCCCCTTCTCTCGCTCTTTTTCACTTATTTACCCAGATTGCAATTATTTTTCACTCATTTTCATTTTTGCCAAATAAAGTGTTTCAATTCCATTTTAGTTTTTGCAAATCTGTGAAAATTTTCCTTTTCTACTCATTTCCGTTTCCCTCTATTTGCAAAACCTTTTTAGTCTTAAGTGTGTGTTTGTTGTTGCTAATGTGTATGTGTGTTTGTCTATATTTTTCTGTCATTGCTCTATTTTCTTATAGAAATAGCATTAAATCAATCATTTAATATACAAAAGGTCAAGTGTTACACTATTGCAACAATAAGTTGATTTTCCCATTAAGGGAAAAGTCTTTGTGTTTTCCTTCCGTTAAGTGCATCAGTTTCTGGGCAAATGTCCTAAAGTCTTGAAACGAGACACTCATACATGATACAGAGTAGGATATAACCAATATGTTTAGACAAAACTATTAATTTTTCGAACAAACAAGAAGAACATTTTATCATATAAGAATATATAATATTTTCTTAAAATTTAGTATCGGCAATAACTTTCTTCTTCTGTAAACAAGAACAACCAAGTATGTCTCAAATTAAAGATGAAAGTCTTAGTTTAATTGTAGTATAAAAATCATGTGCATATTTTTGCATATTTAGACAAAATTATGTAATGAATGTCAACACTTAAAATCAATAAATTAAAGCAACTAAGAAAATACCACTGTGGGTTACCAATAACTTTCTTCTTTGATAACGAAGTTTGTCTTAAATTAAAGAATAATATCTCAACATAATTGTTATTGAAAATGATCTGCATATTTTTACATATTTAGACAAAATTAAATTGAAGCAAGCAAGAAAATGCTATTGTAGGTCAAATCAGACTATTTGACCAATTTTTAACAATATTAGAAATAGATTTTTATTCTTGAATACTTACACTATTCCACAAAATGAAATTTTTTGCATTACAATTGACCACCACCATAGGTGGAAGGGGTATAAAAGGTTCGTGCTGATGTATGTAACGCATAGAAATATTTGTCTTAGACACATCTTTTAGTATACCAATAGACTTACAATCACTTTCTGAGTCGATTTAGCGATGTCCGTCCGTCCGTCTGGACGGCTGACTGGACCCCCATGTAAACCATGTAATCAAAGTACAGGTCGCAATTCTAAAGATATTTTGATCAAATTCGGCACAGATCATTTTTTTGATAGTGGGACCATGATTATTGAAATTTGTCAAAATCGATTCATTATTTATGGTACCTCCCATAGGTTCCACTTTCCAGAATTGATATATTGGCCAGAAGTACCATAATTTTTCATGAAACTTAAAACAAATATTGACTATGTAAACTTAAATCACTGTATCAAATTTCGTTGAAATCGGTCCACATTTGACCATAGCTCCCATACAAACTCTTCTGTCAAAACGCAATAAATGAGACAAAAATCATTAAAACGCTCGTATTTCTGGAGATAATGAGAATTTTGAGTTTATTTTTTGATATATAATTTTTGTAAAAACTTTAATCAATTTGCAAAATTTCTACATAATCGGTCCACATTTGACCCTAGCTCACATATAAGTCCAAATAACGGAAACAGCTTTAATATATAAGTTTTGAGAAAACGTTTGTATGATGGCAAAATTTAGCAAATATTTGTCTTTAATAAGGAAAATGAACACCTTTAATGTTAGTGGTGAAGGGTATCGCATATTCGGGCTTGACCGACTATAGCACTTTCTTGCTTGTTTTTTTTTTTAATTACTGCCAGCGCTCAGGGGATGAATCCTACTTGAAAAATAGGTTGTGAGAAGGTGTATTGATTGTGAACATTAGATTTGAATTATCCTATATATGTATGTACTGTACGGCTAAAGTGTGTACGTCTGTAGTGTATGTTTCGGGGACGAGACACCTGATTTCTACAATTCGAAGTTATACCGATAGAACAGTATGACACAACTCACATTGCGACGGTGCTCCAGTTAATCAATAGAGTATAATAACCTATTGTTACCGATGAGCACTTTCGACTTTTCCTGCACGCGTTCTAGAAGCTCCAAAATAAACTTTAAAGTACGGCACAAAGGGTTTCTTCATAAATTATTTGGTATATAATTTCAGGAGGGCTCATAGATCATTTAAATTTGATACATATGCTTATATCAAATTATTTAAGAAATTTTTAAAGTTTAATCAAAATTGACCTTGACCACGCCCAACGCCCACCACCTGTATAGGCTGAAAATATGTTTGTTTCTTAACCAATTGTGATGAAACTAGGCACATACTATAAGTATTACGAAGTTGAATTATTTGGAAAGTTTAATTGAATATATAACTCATAATATAACACAAATAATCAGCGTTATAAAACTGAAATATATACAAAGTTCCAAGAAAGTTTGTCACGCCCACCTCCCCCTTATGTTCTCCAAAACATCAAAATGAGTAACTATCAAAATTAATAACAAATATAGTCTTTTATTCACTTTCTATCGTTTTTTTAACGACATCGTCAACTTCATTTATGGGGTCTTATGCTGGTAACTTAAGGATTTATCACTTTTTTTAAATACCCTTTAAATAATCTTTAACAAATCTTTATTATTTGTAATATGAAATTAATTAAGCCTAAAAGTATGCAAAATTTTTGATTTATGACGTTTCTTTGAAATATTGAGGTAAAATTTCATGTGACTTTTTTAAAAAAAGTATAACTTTAGCTGTGTTCCAGAACTACCAATACTGTACAATATTATACAATTTTTAACCAGAAATTACAATTAAGTCATTTTTTTTCAGTACAGGAACACTTTCCTGTAGTTTCTGATTAAAACTTGTACAATATTGTACAGTATTGGTAGTTCTGGAACACAGCTTTTGTTTAACAGTATAGAATATCATAAGAATTTTATTGACTTAATCTAAAGAATACACTTCCACCTTTTATTTGATTGTAACCCGAGCACAAAGCTAACCTTCTTTTTTTCTAATAAAAACTTTAAACATTGCATTTTTAAGTGCCATCATTAAAATCTGAATATCTTGTAAACTATTACCGATTTCCCACATATATTTCTTTTTAAATTTATTTGGAAGTACTATATTTTCCAAATATACCTACAGTAAACATATATGGCAAAAACAAATTATGTAACCGAACCACTGAAATTCATAAGCATCTAAAGCAATTTCCGCAGAATTTCATTTAGGTGACTTTGCCACGTTACTAAGGGGAAAAAATAAAAATTCTAATAGTGAATTTCCCTTAACAGTTCTCTACAAAACTGCATCATTACATTTTTGATATTTAATACTTAAAAAAAAATATTTTTTGCCAGCGAAATCCCAGTGTGCGACGTCCGTCCGTCTGGCTGGATATCCATGTAAACTTGTTATCAAATTATGTAACTTTAGAGTTTATTTGGTGAAATTTGGCACACACTTATATTTTAATCCAATGAAAATCCCTATACTTTTTGGACAAAAGCGGATTACTATTTCGGGTATCTCCCATTTTGATACCTTCTCGGGATAAAGTTTTTGGCCCTTTACAGCCACAAATTTCATTGTATTGTAATTGTATTCAGAAAGTAACAAAAATCCGTGTACCTAATTTTGTAAGAATCGGCAAATATTCGGCTATACCTCCCATAGAAGAGACATTCACAAAAGTTTTTTAAATGTCAAGAAAAACACAAAAAACGCTAATAAATAAAACTTTGCACAGATAAATATTTTGGGGGTCATTATAGTCCCCATGCCTATTTAGGGTTAAAATATTTTTCTTTGACTTAAAAATTATGATCAAAATTATGATTAAATTATTTTATACTTTTTTGTTACAAAATTATAAAATTTTTTTACTTCTATGCTTTTTTGTCGAAATTTGCCACAAAATTTATAAAATTTATAAAAAATTAAAACTTCCAAAGTCTTACTTTTGACCCGGGAAAGAGAGGATTAAACTTTTCCAATATCAAAAAAGTATTTCTGTGTAGATTTTTCACAGATTCAGCTAATATATTAATTTTTGGTTTTATCAAAAAGCTATTTATTACAATAAGAAATAATTGTAATAAATTGGGATCTAAGTGCAATACACAAAAGTAAAACTTTTTAGTTAAATATTCATTACTATTTTAATTTAGATTGAACATAAGTAAAATTTACCAAGAATCTACTCAAATCATGCCAACAAATTTAAATTTTCTCGAAATTTGACTATTTCAAATCACAAACTTCAATTTTGAGTTTTGTGCTGCCATTTGTTTGCTTAAACTAATAAATTTCTAATATTTGTTGAACAAAATTTTCAAAAATTAAGTAAATCTTATTTTTCACAAAAATCATTTATTCGTTTGCATATCTTTGCATTAATTCATTGAAAATAATTATTAAAATGTCAATATAAATATTATTGTAAACATTCTGATGATAAATTTACCAAGAACTACTTACTAATTTAATGAAGATAGACAACAATGACTTTTGCAAAATATCTAACCTAAACATCAAATTATAAAGAGACTATATATGTATTTGAAAAGATAAATAGCTAATATACCTTACACTTACTTTTAATGGCAAGAACGAGCAATAAATTAACTAATGAACCTCTTATCAATTCATTCATTTAGTCATTCAATTCATTTCATTTACCAGCAGCAAAAAACACTTCAAAAAACCAATAGAAACAACTACAAACGCATGTTTGTTTGTGTATGTGTGTGTATGTATATCTTTTTATTTAAGTAACGATTCGTAATATTAGGAAATTAAATACACACCTTAGGAATAGTTAGTTAGTCCTGTTAAATAAAACGTTAGAAGATATTGAAATTTAATTTGTACGAGTATTTGTTGTTTTTGTAAATGTTTACAGGTAACTAACACCTGTCGAAAGTGTCCTCTAATTTAACAACTACTGATTGCAGACAGACGAATGAATGGATGGGGTAGAGGAAGGAGGTGTTAAACATCGACTGGTTTTATAGAATAAAACCAGAGTTGATGTTTGTTGTTGTTACAGTTTAATTATAAAGATAAATATAAAATGACGACTAAATCATTTTGTAAAGACATTTAAGAGATTAATTTTGTAATAAAATTTGTAAATGTTATTTAACATGGGTCGAAAATGAAATTGCCCTTGTTTAAAACAAGTAAGGAAGGAAGTATTATAGTTACTCAAGCCCTAGCATATGTGGACCGAGCAATAAACCGTACGAACTGCTATTTATACCCATCACCAACATATGTGGAATGGGTATTATAAGTTTATGCTGATGTATGTAACGCATAGAAATATTTGTCTTAGACCCACCTTTTATTATACCAATAGGCTTAGAATCACTTTCTAAGTCGATTTAGCGATGTCAGTCCGTCCGTCCGTTTGGCTGAACGGCTGGCTGGACCCCTATGTAAACCATATAATCAAAGTACAGGTCAGATAATTTGATGAAAAGATAATTTGATGAAATTTGGCACAGATCTTTTTTTTGATAGTGGGCCCATGGCTGTTGAAATTTGTTAAAGTTGGTCCATTTTTTATGGTACCTCCCATAGGTCCCACTTCCAGAAATTGATATTTTGGCCACAAATACCAATATTTTTTTATGAAATTTAAAACAAATACTGCCTATGTAAACCAAAATTACTGTACCAAATCGGTCCACATTTGACCATAGCTCCCATACAAAACGCAATAAATGAGACAAAAATTACTAAAAGGCACGTAAATCTGAAGATAATGAGAATTTTGAGTTTACTTTTTGCATACATGCATTAAACTGTAATTAGTTCACCAAATTTCGAAATAATCAGTCCACATTTGACCTTAGATCTCATGTAAGTCCAAATGACGGAAACAGCTTAAATATATAAGTTTTGAGAAAATGTTTGTATGATGGCAAAATTTAGCAAAATATTTGTCTTTATACAGGAAAAAAACACCTTTGACCTCAGTGGTGAAGGATATCGTATGGTCGGGCTTGATCGACTATAGCACTTTCTTACTTATTTTATAAAATTGTATCTCGAAAGAGTTTCTCGACTTCTTCTGATTTAGCAATGTCTGTTAGACTTTTCTATCTTCCCCATCCACTTTTTTTAAATGCTCAGTTTATTTCCGTTTGAAGTATTGCGCGGATTAACCTTTAGATTTTTTTAAAGAACATAATTGATGTTTTAGAAAAGTTTTAATTATATTAACGTACTTTTTTGTAAACCATTTCAAAAATTATCTTAAAACAAGTTTTGCCTGGAATAGCAAACGCATATTTTATTCGAAACACTCCTTTAGACCGACATGCAGTCAACCAAACTATACTTGAAATTTAGGAAAGGTTATTTGTAGACGATCGCACCAAAACGTTATAATTCCATTTTTTAATGATGCAGTTTCTGTTTTTGATTTTTTGCTCATATCGTCAGCTTAATATGCAAACCTGCTAAGTCCACTTTTTAAGTAAATTGAGATTTTGATTCCATGTAGTAGATTCATATATATACGTCTTGAAGTGTATAAAAAGGTTCGCTAAAAAAAATTGCTAAGTCCACTAAAAGAACATTTTTATAAGAAAACCTGCTAAATCCAGTACAACGCACTATGGTATTTCTGCTGCCAAAAAGCCATTTTTTACCACAATTTTTGAAAATCTAATGATGCAGTTCTATAGGGAAGAGTCTACATATTAAGGATCAATTATTGTTTTCAAGAAAACATTATGTCACGTGTTATAAAAAAGTTATTTAAATGTGCTTTATGTCCTAAAACCAAATTTTTTAATGATGCAGTTTTTGTTTTTGATTTTTTGCTCATATCGTCAGCTTAATATGCAAACCTGCTAAGTCCACTTTTTAAGTAAATTGAGATTTTGATTCCATGTAGTAGATTCATATATATACGTCTTGAAGTGTATAAAAAGGTTCGCTAAAAAAAATTGCTAAGTCCACTAAAAGAACATTTTTATAAGAAAACCTGCCAAATGCAGTACAACGCACTATGGTATTTCTGCTGCCAAAAAGCCATTTTTTACCACAATTTTTGAAAAATCTAATGATGCAGTTCTATAGGGAAGAGTCTACATATTAAGGATCAATTATTGTTTTCAAGAAAACATTATGTCACGTGTTATAAAAAAGTTATTTAAATGTGCTTTATGTCCTAAAAGTGATGAAATTTTTCATAAAACTCAGTATCAAATATAAATTCATAGCTTTAATCTTAATGTCGATTCAATTTCTAGTCCACAGAAGAAAATAACTAAATAATGTTGTATATAGTTTAGGAGATATCAGGAAATCAAAGAGCTCTACAAAATTCAGTGTTTTCGTTATTCTTTGAAAAAAACCTAAATTGGCTCGTTTTTGCTCGATGCTCCCAACATAACCACGTGGAAGGCGAAAGTCGCTTCTATTGATTGAGCGAAAAAAATTTACCGAAATTTACCGATCGTAGAACAAAGTTCAAAATTTTCTAAAAAAAAAAGTCACGTAAATTGTTATGCATAATTTAAGCAAAAAGTGTTGCAGTTGTTTAGGCGTAACTTTTTAATCAAATTGAATTTAAGTCCCGTAGGAGTCGACGAATTTCAACCAAAATTAGTGGAGCTCTTTTTGGGTCAACCAATAGATGTATGCCGAATTTCATCGTATTTTGTTATTGAGAAAAAAAATTAATGAAAATTTGGGGTCCAAAGCCGATACCCCAAGGATTGGACGGATTCAACTGAAATTGGCTAAGCTCTTTGTTGGATAATCTGATAGACGTGTACCAAAGAACTCCGGCTTATACATTGAGAACAATAATAAATGAAAAATGGGGGTCCAAGGCAGGAACCTCAAAGAGTCAAGGGATTTCAAACAAAAATGGCGTAACTCTTTCTTGGATCAATTAATAGACGTGTGTAATTTTTTTTAATTCTGATGAGAATTGCGGCAACCAAGAAGTCACTGGTTTCCGAAATTTGTTGATCTCTTTTTTAAATCAACTTATATACCTGTGCCGAATTTAATCAAATTCTGTTAAGAATTGCGGACTGTACATCAAAAAGAAAAATATGTAAAAAAATGGGGGTCCAAGACAGGTACTCCAAGGTGTCGACAAATTTCAACCAAATGTAGTAGAGTTCTTTTTTTAATAGATTAATAGATGTGTGTCAAATTTCATCAAAAAGTAACTTTTCATATCGATCGCATCAAAACGTAACTTTAATTTTAAATCATTCAGGCGTTAAGGAACGTGAGTTAAATGGATAACAAAGTCTTATGACTTCAAGCAATAATTATTCCCATTTAGAGAATATGAGCTTTTTAACAATTTAAAGTAAACAAAAATGTTTTCCCAATTCAGGCAAAATGATTTTTGCTGGAATTGTAACGTTTTGGTGCGAACGTCTACGTTAATGTTGAAAAATTGTCAATTAAGCCCCCTAGGTTATATTATACTGCAACCGATCCGTATCGATTAGGATCGGTCACAAGTTTTAATGTATTATAAGTAATGTATTATAAGTAACCAATTAAAACGATGGATGGAACACTTCCAGTCAACATTAAACAATCCCATTGGATTAGAAGCGCTGACGGAAGTGCAAAATGAAACCAACCATGACTGTTTATTCAATGGAATTTCAGACTGCCCACCAACAATACAAGAAGTAAAGAATTCCATTAAAAGCCTCAAGTGCAACAAGGCCCCGAGCAATGACAATATATCAGCAGAGATGCTTTTATGTGACGTTGAAGGATGGGCGAGACTGTGGCACCCATTTGCACTTAAAATATGGGAGGAGGAAGCTCTGCCAGCCTCCTGGAATGAATGTATCAAATACCAAAAAAGGGTGACTCCAAAGACTGCAATAACTACAGGGGAATAACACTTCTTCCAATACCGAGCAAAATACTAAGTCGAGTAATTTTGAATAGAACGTCTGACGCAGTTTCTGAAACACTCCGCGAAAATCAGTTTGGGTCCCAAAAGAATAGATCTTGTATTGATCTAATCAACACAGTAAGAATAGTACTGGAACAATGTAATGAATTCCGCACCCCCATTTATCTAGCATTTATTGACTTTATGAAGGCCTTCGACAGTGTCAATAGGAGCTATCTATGGAGAATTTTAGAAAACCGTAACATGCCAACGAAAATTCTAAACTTAATTCGGGCAATGTACGTGGACTTTTAATGTCGTGTTCTACATAAAGGTAAATTGTCTAATCCGTTCGAAGTTACTACTGGAGTAAGACAAGGATGTATCTTATCACCCATACTTTTTATCCTTGTCATCGACAATATAATGCTCGCGGTACTGAATGGTAGACGTGGTATCCAATGGACACCCTTTAAACAACTCGAGGACTTGGAATACGCCGATGACGTATGCCTTCTAAGCCAAAGCCTAGGTCACCTTCAAGAAAACACTAGCGCTATTACTGTTGAATCTCGGGCAGCTGGGCTGGAAATCAATATCTCCAAGACAAAGATTATGCCTGGAGGCTATGGCGCAAACCCGTCGCCACACATCAATGTGGATAACGAGGTTATTGGATATGTAGGTACCTTTAATTATCTTGGTAGTTTGGTATCTAAAAAAGGTGGCGCCGACGAGGATATTGAATCGCGTATTAATAAGGCAAAATCTGCATTCGGCATTCTCCGAGCTATTTGGAAATCTCGGCAAATATCAACAACAACTAAGTTACGAATATATAATTCGAATGTCAAGTCTATCTTGTATTACGGCTGCGAGACTTGGAAACGCACAAATGTCATCGATAAGAGCCTACAAACCTTTGCAAACAAATGCTTGCGGCAAACCCTTAATATATGGTGGCCAAATCGCATAAGAAATGAAGATCTACTAAACGCTACAAATCAAATTCCTTCTTCTATAGAGGTATGTCAACGGAAATGGCGGTGGATAGGCCACACACTATGAAGGCCAAATACCAACATTGCTCGACAAGCGCTTCGTTGGAATCCACAAGGAAGCGGCCGTCGTGTTGGTGCACCTGCTAGAACGTGGATAAGGTCAATTGATGCGGAGTTACAAGCAGCAACCTATTCATGGAATGACGTATGCCTAACATCTCGCAATAGAGTTCGCAATAGAGGTTGAGGCCCTATGCTCCACTAGGAGTCAAGGATAACAGAAGATAAGTAACCTTTGCTATGGGGTTAACATAATAAATTTGAATTCAAGTTTGATTTCAATAAAAGTATTTAAACTAATTCATATAAAACATTTCAGTCCGATAGCTTGGTTAACTATGTAAACTTTTAGTGCTTAATCGCTTTACTCCTCAAACATATACACTCCAATTTCAAACTCTATTGACCATTGCAAAACATAAGCGAATTTAATTCGCTCTACATACAGCACGTGTAATATTTCAAATAATTCTTCAAAATCAATTTGTATAGAAACAAAACGTTTTGAAAACGAAACACATTTAAATTCCACTCAATTTCTCAGCTCAAAAGAAAAACTCAATTCAATTGAAATAACAATTAGGGGTTGCAAACGGCCATTTTTATACAAAACAAACATTTAAAAATTGCTAAACGTTTCTACTTATTCAGTCGAGCCCAACACACAAGCACACTTCCTTGCAGGAATCAGCAATTGCGCACTGGCATGGGAAGTGAGCGCGAACTAACAGTGAGTGTGTGTGTGTGCTATGTTAGAACTATTTACAATTGATACATGGAAGAGCAACGCCACCTTTAAAGAGACAATAAAATATTTAAATGCTTTCGCTTTTTATTTCTACTCGAACACAATAAATATAACAAACCAAAAGAAATTAAAATCATTCTCAACCAAAAACAGGAGGAAAAGCAAAACGTTTGTAAAAACAATTTACAGCCAAAACAAAAATCTAAATGAGTTTAATAGTTAGAACTTTTGCTGCAAAAAAACAGCCAAGAATACAAGAGAGCACTTAATAAATGTGGAAAATTTTAAAAAAGGCGTGGCCTTTAAGAGAAAACTAACCAATCATTAAGGCTAACAAAAGGAGAATTTAACTTGGTTCTTTTCTTTACAGCACCCTAGTTTTTAACACCCATTTGTTTTTCATAAAACAAAAATTTTTGCCAACAGTTTAATTTGTTTTCTTCTAATATCATACCGTCGGTAGAGCACATTCCTCTTTTTTAATTTTACTCCATATTCCTGGCTTTGATTTCGAAACTATACCAAACTGTTTTCTTTGTTTGAGTTGACAAAAAAAGGTGGTATACGAATAAGAATAAAAAGTTTTGAAAACACACTCACACAAAATACCAGCTTCGCAATCACAACTTCATCATGTAGAAAAATGCGTTGAAATTCATGCGCAATTACTTTTATCCTGTTTGCCAAATTGTTTCTTAGTATTAAATAGAATAGAAAAGTCGAGCAATGTATTATCACCACTAAAAAATTAAAATCCAACTTCTTACTGTAGGAGGGAGCTTCACTTTACTTCATCACAACAAACGCATAGATACTTAGAGAAATTACAAAAAATGTAAAAATATTTCAATTGTAAAGTAACAACTTTCCACCATCAACCTATTTCTGGGGGCGCGTAAGAGTTGAGCGCGTCCTCCTCTTCTAAGTGCAAAAGAAGTCTGATGCTTAAAAGAAATTTTATTTTATAAAATGTTTCAACATTATTTAGTTGGATTTAAAGACTGAGATAAATTAAACTGGTAGGTCAATTGTATAAATTTGAGGGACAACATTTATATTATCGTTCATTATTAATCAATCTTGTATCCTTATACTTATTTTATTCAAGATGGTCAAAACGACTATAATATACCCTATACCACTGGGTTTGATAGGACCTACTGCCACCAAATTAATTAATGTACACCCACTATCAAAAAAAAGGTTATATCGCTTGTAACTCAATTCAATTGTACTCCAAATCCTGGTCTTTATAGTTACTTTACATAAAATCTAAAAACGCCAATCAATTTTTTACAAAAAAGCTTTAAAAATGATCGATCGCGACGAAAAGTAACAATCAAATTCTAGCGGTTCGCGAATTAAAACAAATAACTCAAGCTTTCGTCATATTACTTCTTACTGACTAAAATGGCCTATATTACAACCTGTTAGTTTTTCAAAATTTTTCTATAAACAGCAAAATTTTAAAAATTTTCCTATAAACAGCAAAATTTTAAAAATTTTCCTATAAACAGCAAAATTTTAAAAATTTTTCTATAAACAGCAAAATTTTAAAAATTTCCCTATAAACAGCAAAATTTTAAAAATTTTCCTATAAAAAGCAAAATTTTAAAAATTTTCCTATAAACAGCAAAATTTTAAAAATTTTCCTATAAACAGCAAAATTTTTAAAATTTTTCTATAAAAAGAAAAATTTTTAAAATTTTTCTATAAACAGCAAAATTTTAAAAATTTTCCTATAAACAGCAAAATTTTAAAAATTTTCCTATAAACAGCAAAATTTTAAAAATTTTCCTATAAACAGCAAAATTTTAAAAATTTTCCTATAAACAGCAAAATTTTGAAAATTTTCCTATAAAAATCAAAATTTTAAAAATTTTCCTATAAAAAGCAAAATTTTTTAAATTTTCCTATAAACAGCAAAATTTAAAAAATTTTCCGATAAACAGCAAAATTTTAAAAATTTTCCTATAAACAGCAAAATTTTATAAATTTTCTTATAAACAGATAAATTTTGTAAATTTTCCTATAAATCTAAGTTCGAAAATTTTCCTATAAATAGCAAAATTTTCAAAATTTTCCTATAAACAATATTTTGAAAATTTTCCTATAAATAGCAAAATTTTAAAAACTTTCCTATAAACAGCAAAATTTTGAAAATTTTCTTATAAACCGCAAAGTTTTGAAAGTCTTCCTATAAATGGAGAATTTTGAAAATCTTCCTATAATTTTCCTATAAACAGCAAAATTTTAAAAATTTTTCTATAAAAGCAAAATTATAAGCAGCAAAATTTTGAAAATTTTCCTATAAACAGCAAAATTTTGAAAATTTTCTTATAAACAGATAAATTTTGTAAATTTTGCTATAAATCGAAGTTCGAAAATTTTCCTACAAACAGCAATATTTTGAAAATCTTTCTTAAACCAGCAAAATTTTGAAAATTTTCCTATAAGCAGCAAAATTTTGAAAATTTTCCTATAAATAACAAAATGTTGAAAATTTTCTTATAAACAGATAAATTTTGTAAATTTTCCTATAAATCAAAGTTCAAAAATTTTCTATAAATAGCAAAATTTTGAAAATTTTACTATAAGTAGCAAAATTTTGAAAATGTTTCAATGAATAGCAAAATTTTTTAAATTTTCCTATAAGCAAAATTTTTAAAATTTTCCTATAAACAAAATTTTTAAAATGTTCTTATAAACAATATTTTGAAAATTTTTCTATAAATATCAAAATTTTAAAAACTTTCCATTTTTAAAATTTTCCTATAAACAGCAAAACTTTGAAAATTTTTCTATAAAAGCAAAATTATAAACAGCAAAATTTTGAAAATTTTCCTATATACAGCAAAATTTTGAAAATTTTCTTATAAACAGATAAATTTTGTAAATTTTGCTATAAATCGAAGTTCGAAAATTTTCCTACAAACAGCAATATTTTTAAAATCTTAAACCAGCAAAATTTTTAAAATTTTCCTATAAACATCAAAATTTTGAAAATTTTCTTATAAACATCAAAATTTTGAAAATTTTTCTAAAAACAGCAAAATTTTGAAAATTTTTCTATAAACAGCAAAACTTTCCTATAAACAGCAACATTTTTGAAAATTTTCTTATAAACTTAAAAATTTTGAAAACTTCCCTATAAAAAGCAAAATTTTAAAAACTTTCCTTTGAAAATTTTCCTATTAACAGCAAAATGTTGAAAGTTTTCCTATAAACAGCAAAACTTTCCTATAAACAGCAACTTTTTTGAAAATTTTGAAAATTTTCCTATAAACAGCAAAATTTTGAAAATATTCCTATAAACAACAAAATTTTGAAAATTTTACTATAAACAGCAACATTTTTGAAAATTTTCCTATAAACTTAAAAATTTTCCTATAAAAAGCAAAATTTTAAAAACTTTCCTATAAACAGCAAAATTTTAAAAATTTTCCTATAAACAGCAAAATTTTGAAAATTTTCCTATAAACAGCAAAATTTTGCAAATCTTCCTATAAACAACAAAATTTTGAAAATTTTCCTATAAACAGCAAAATTTTAAAAATTTTCCTATAAACAGCAAAATTTTAAAAACTTTCCTATAAACAGCAAAATTTTAAAAATTTTCCTATAAACAGCAAAATTTTGAAAATTTTCCTATAAACAGCAAAATTTTAAAAACTTTCCTATTAACAGCAAAATTTTAAAAATTTTCCTATAAACAGCAAAATTTTAAAAATATCCCTATAAACAGCAAAATTTTGAAAATTTTCCTATAAACAGCAAAATTTTGCAAATCTTCCTATAAACAACAAAATTTTGAAAATTTTCCTATAAAATTAAAAATTTTGAAAATTTTCCTATAAAAACCAAAATTTTTCTACAAACAACAAAATTTTGAAAATTTTCCTATAAACAGCAAAATTTTGAAAATTTTCCGATAAACAGCAAAATTTTGAAAATTTTCCTATAAACAGCAAAATTTTGAAAATTTTCCTATAAACAGCAAAATTTTAAAAATAAACCTATAAACAGCAAAATTTTGAAAATTTTCCTATAAACAGCAATATTTTGAAAATTTTCCTATAAACAGCAAAATTTTGAAAATTTTCCTATAAACAGCAAAATTTTAAAAACTTTCCTATTAACAGCAAAATTTTAAAAATTTTCCTATAAACAGCAAAATTTTAAAAATATCCCTATAAACAGCAAAATTTTGAAAATTTTCCTATAAACAGCAAAATTTTGCAAATCTTCCTATAAACAACAAAATTTTGAAAATTTTCCTATAAAATTAAAAATTTTGAAAATTTTCCTATAAAAAGCAAAATTTTTCTACAAACAACAAAATTTTGAAAATTTTCCTATAAACAGCAAAATTTTGAAAATTTTCCGATAAACAGCAAAATTTTGAAAATTTTCCTATAAACAGCAAAATTTTGAAAATTTTCCTATAAACAGCAAAATTTTAAAAATAAACCTATAAACAGCAAAATTTTGAAAATTTTCCTATAAACAGCAATATTTTGAAAATTTTCCTATAAACAGCAAAATTTTGAAAATTTTCCTATAAACAGCAAAATTTTAAAAATAAACCTATAAACAGCAAAATTTTAAAAATTTTCCTATAAAAAGCAAAATTTTAAAAATTTTCCTATAAACAGCAAAATTTTAAAAATTTTCCTATAAACAGCAAAATTTTAAAAACTTTCCTATAAACAGCAAAATTTTAAAAATTTTCCTATAAACAGCAAAATTTTGAAAATTTTCCTATAAACAGCAAAATTTTAAAAACTTTCCTATTAACAGCAAAATTTTAAAAATTTTCCTATAAACAGCAAAATTTTAAAAATATCCCTATAAACAGCAAAATTTTGAAAATTTTCCTATAAACAGCAAAATTTTGCAAATCTTCCTATAAACAACAAAATTTTGAAAATTTTCCTATAAAATTAAAAATTTTGAAAATTTTCCTATAAAAACCAAAATTTTTCTACAAACAACAAAATTTTGAAAATTTTCCTATAAACAGCAAAATTTTGAAAATTTTCCGATAAACAGCAAAATTTTGAAAATTTTCCTATAAACAGCAAAATTTTGAAAATTTTCCTATAAACAGCAAAATTTTAAAAATAAACCTATAAACAGCAAAATTTTGAAAATTTTCCTATAAACAGCAATATTTTGAAAATTTTCCTATAAATTGCAAAATTTTGAAAATATTTCTATTAATAGCAAAATTTTGAATTTTTTTTTTTTATGAACAGCAAAATTTTAAAAATTTTCCTATAAACAGCAAAATTATTGACGTATGCTACCACAAACATTGTTATTGTTTTAGTATATTTACATTAGTTGTAAAGATCCATAACGTTGGTGATACAACTTCCTTTGGGTTGTGCCTCTGGTTTCAATATAGCTTCCAATACTGTTCCGCCCAATTCTGATTGTAATGTTTCACTCATCTCACTCCTTACTAAATAATTAAATACACATAAATTTGTATGTAAGTTTGCTAATGTAAAAGCTTCATACACATATCGCTTATGTATTTGGATAGTGGCATAACCCTTCTTAAATGTAAAATTATATAAATTCTTTAATGTAAAATTTTACGGAAATAAAATTTTAAAATTTACAGTCCTTTCATCAAAATTTAAATCATGTACTTAAAACTTTTAAAATGATATTTACTTGTTTTAGTTGAGTCACTATTCAAGTAATTGAACGATATATATGTATAAATAGGATGCAAGAGTATTTCTCTAAAGAATTTCTGTATTTGTCTGTAGTAGTACTCGTATGTGCGTAACACAGTTTCCATGAATGTGCGTTTCCTCCACATCACTTGCTCCTAAAGGTTCAAAAGGTGTCACTCTTAGGAGTTGCCACAATTTTAATCTCATATTCTCTCTGTACCGTAAGTGTATGTGTAAGTGTATCTGTGTGTATTTGACTAAAATGCTTTTACATTTTAGTTTTATTTTTCCAACATATTTTCTTCTTTTTCATCCTTTTCTGAAAGTATTTAACTGGGTGGCTGTTTTATTCATGTTAATTCCCCTCCCTTTTGTAGCTGATGATTGAGATTATTTTACTGTAGATTTCTTTTCTTCTGCTTAAAATACTTTTAATTTACAAGCAATTCACTTTGAATTTTTTTTTTCCGTTTATTTTTTTTCTGGCTTTCGTTATTTTCTATTTCCGAAAAAGTGTTTTTCGTCGTTACTTTTTTGGTTTTTTTTTTTAAGTACATAATATTTTCTTATTAAGTCTTAAATACCTGTTGTTAAATGTGACTATAAAAGAGGAAAAGTATTTCTGTTTCGTGTATTCTTTTTTTTGGTACAACAATTATATTTTTTGGATCTTTTTGTTAATGGTGTTAGGGTATAATATATAGAAAATATTTTATAATTCATAGGAGGAAATGGAAAAGGATTGCCAATGGAATATTTTTGGTAATGGTATGGTTAAAGAACTTTGATTATGGTATATTATTTGTTGTGTTATATTAATTAGTCTTATAATCAGGCGTAGGCAGCCATACTATAGACTACCCACATAGACTGCGATCATATGTTCCACTAAGCAACAAAAAAAAATAGCAAAAAAATGTATCATGACATTTTTTACATGGCGTCTCTTAAATGTATTTTGACACTTCGTTCACAGTCTAGTTGTAGTTTATTTCCATACCACCAGAAGCCGATGACTTTTTGTAATGTTCTTAAATATCGCGATCGTTAATAAAGCTCATGAAAATGAGCATTAAAAGCATTTAGTTGAAATTTGGATTAATAACATCCATCTGTTGAAGTCGCTTTGTTAATAAAAATAGAAAAACAAAATACACAAGATACAAAATCAAAATCCGATTTATAACAACAAAATACATAGAAATATAATCTCGAACATTGTTGCCACGACACTTTTATTTTTGTAAGCATTGTATGAAATAATAAAATTGGGAATATTTTTCGAAAAAGAAATGAATTCTAATATTCAACACATTTTTTTTATCAAAAAATTTTCTATGGAAAATTTGTTTATTAAAAAATTTTTGATAAATTTTTTATAGAAAATTTTTTTATTAAACATTTTTTCATAGAAAATTTTTTTCTTTGAAAAAACTTTTTGATAGAAAAATATTTTTGTCAAAAAATTTTCTATAAACAAATTTGCTGAGATTTTCTATAGAAACTTTTCCGTTTTAAGATTTTCTATAGAAAATTTTCTGTCTTTAGATTTTCTATACAAATTTTTCTGCCTTAAGGTTTTCTATAGAAAATATCCCGCATAAAATATTCGATAGCAAATTTTTTGTTTCAAGAATTTTCTATAGAAATTTTTTTTTTTTGTTTGAAGTTTTTTATAGAAAATTTTCTATATAAAAATTTTTTACAGAAAATTCCCGCCTAAATTAGTTTTATAGAAATTTTTTATCAAAAAATTACAAAATTGTCGGGATGTAAATATTATTTAAAAAGAAAAAGTATTCGCATTTGATCCCAATCTGTTACATTTAGTTATTAATGTAACAGACAATTTATTGATAAAAGCCAAGAAATGTTTGTTTGGACAACCAATTCCTCGACGCGACGTTTAAACAGATCGAAAACCTCGCATTATTACCTATTTTACAAACACAATCAATACGAATTATGTTTGTAATCCAAAGGTAAAAAGTCAGATTCTAAACTCAAACTCGTCGAGGAATTAGTTGTCCCCACAAACTTTTATCAATAAATTATCTGTTACATTATTAAATAAATGTAGCAGATTGGGATGTCTTTTTGAAGAAATTTTTTATAGTTTTCTTTTGTAAATTTTTGACATAATAATTTCCAATACAAAAATATATAAAAATTTTTGATAATTTTTCAATTAATTCTAAAGTTCGAATAATTAATTTCAAATAAAAAAATTTTACTATAGAAAAATTTTTGCTAAAAAAATTTTCTATAGAAATATTTTTGATCAAAATTTTTTTTAGAAAAATTTTTGATAAAAAATTTTCTGTAGAAAAGTCTTTGATAAAAAATTTTCTGTAGAAAAATCTTTGATAAAAAAATTTTCTATAGAAAAATTTTTGATAAAAAACTTTCTATAGAAAAATTTTTGATAAAAAAATTTTCTATAGAAAAATTTTTGATAAAAAAATTTTCTATAAAAAAATTTTTGATAAAAAAATTTTCTATAGAAAAATTTTTGATAAAAAATTTTCTATAGAAAAATTTTTGATAAAAAAATTTTCTATACAAAAATTTTGGATAAAAAAATTTTCTATAGAAAAATTTTTGTTAAAAAAATTTTCTATAGAAATATTTTTGATAAAAGAAATTTATATAGATAAACTTTTGATAAAAAAAAATTCTTTAGAAAAACTTTTAATAAATTTTCTATAGAAAAACTTTTTGAAGTTGGTAAAAATAATAAAAAATCAAATCAATTCAAATAATCTTTTACAAAGTGTTGTTTCAACCTGCTGTTTTCAACCTTCAGTGGTATCAATATAAACTTCATAGTCTAAAAAGTTTGAGAGTCTACACAGACAATATTCTTGTTTTAAGAGTTATATTCAGACAATCACCTAACACTTACACTGCATTATATAATTGTGGTATAAAAATAAATAGTCTAAAATATTCTGATTAGAGTGAATCTGATTACCAGATTCACTCTAACTCATCACCTAACACTTACACTGCATTATATAATTGTGGTATAAAAATAAATAGTCTAAAATATTCTGATTAGAGTGAATCTGATTACCAGATTCACTCAAACTCATACTCAGACAACCTTCATATGTTCAAAGTTGTATTCAGACAATCGTCTTAAAATTACATAACATTCTTTTATTTACTAGGGTGATCATTTTACTCGACTTTTTTATTGTTTGAGTAATCAAATAACTTACATAGACAACACTTTTAGTCGTTTTATTTTATTAACGCTCGTACTTTAAATAAATACTAAAAAAGGTATTAAATTTTTTTACTGGAGTAACTCAATTACTCGTGCAAAAATACTCTAATAAATCTTTATTTGAAAATAACCATTTTAATTTTCTCGATATAAATAATACTCGAGTAAACACCTTATTATTTACATTACCTTCTATATGTAGTCTAGATGTAGACTTCCCTCAAAAAGTAAAAGAAGTTTTTTAAAATCTCATCATATTTAATTTATATTCAGACATTTTTCTTCATTTACTTGGCAACCCTGGTATATATAAACATAAACCCATAAGTCATTGTATTCACATAATCTTTTACAAAGTGGCTTTTAAAAATCATACACATACCAAGGGAAATAAGAAAAATAACTATTAAAAATAACAACCAGAATAAATAATACATACAAACATTTTAGCACAAATTCAAATAGACACTAACACACAACCACAAAACGACCGACAAACAGAAAGACATACATCCAGAAAGAAAAAAATACAATAGTTAAACAGCAAACAATGAAAAACATTTTGCAGACAAATTCATTGAGTGACCATTAAAAAATCAACAATTTCTATAACAACTTACCACCTCCCCCATTAACCGCCCAAGAATTGGTCAAAAAGAATCAAGCAATTTTGGAGAAGGGAAGAAAACTAGAATAAAAATGAAAAAAAGTAAAAACTGAATTCTCAGTACAGACAACAACCACACACTTTGAAACTAAATGGAATGAATAAATGGATACAAAAAAATCAAACCACAAAATAGAAACAAAAATTAAATATGTATAATAAAAGAAAGAAAAACTTAGGGGAATGAAAGAAATCCTTATTTAAAACTAAATAAGTGAAATTAAAAGTCAATAATTGTTATCTAACCACAAATATTATACAAAAGATCTATAACCTTTTGCTAGATCCAGTAAGAATTTTATATAAATTTTAGCCTTCTCAATTTATATATACATTTTATTTTTACCATATACTTCCATATCCTCTATCCTTATATAGCCCCATTATTCCTCCTCCCCCTTAAATGAACTTAATTGATGTACGAGCATTCAGAGAGTTTTTGTAGCTGCTGCTTCTGCTGTTGTTTAACTTTTAACGTTTACCATTTACCATTTTAACATTGTGTGTTTTATTTTAATGCATATTTCTATGGTGGTATTAGTTACTACTTAAGTATACATACATATCCTACTTTATTCTGCCCAAACCCATCGACTATATATACATGGACATACAAATAAACAGGATTTTATTGCCTCCTCTCTTTCTTGTGTGAAAACTTTAAAAGTTTTACAAATACATTTTATCGATGTATACAATTGAGCTTAAACGCACACACACATATAGAGATGCTTACATCCTTTACACACACTCCCAAGCAATTACGAAGGACCAACACAAATTGACGAGTGGTGCCGAGCAGAGGAGAACTGTTGTATGTATTTAAAAGAGGGTCAAATAAGTAGAAATTAGTTGGAAAAAGTTCTAAGTGGTCTTGAATTTGTAGTTGTGTCTAAAAATGTTAACGTTGATTATTACATTAGAAAGAGGGTTTTTTGATAAGTCACTAAAAGGCTTCAAAATATTTTATAAAAAAACACTCGTCTACAAAATAAACTATACTTTAATTATTACTTTCATTCCAAATATGAATAGTTTTCGAGATAAAGTCACTTTTATTTACAAAAATGGATCTAACATCACTAAATAATTAATAAATCTGAAAAAATTTTTTGTAAATGAATTATTGTACCAATTTTTTTACAAATAAAAATTTTCTATAGAAAATATAAGGACAGAAAATTATTTATAGAGAATATTAAGACAAGAAATTTTCTATAGAAAATTTTAAGACAAAAAATTTTTATAGAAAATTTAAGACGAAAAATTTTTATTTTCTTATCAAAAATCTTTCTATAGAAAATTAACTTTTTTATCAAACATTTTTCTATAGAAAATTTTCTATTGAAAACTTTTTTATCGAAAATTTTTCTATAGAAGATTTGTTTTGTCAAACATTTTTTCTATATTTTTTTTATCAAAAATTTTTTTTATTAAAAACTTTTCTATAGAAAATTTTTTTTATCAACAATTTTTCTATACAAAATTTTCTTACAAAAATTTTTCTATAGAAAATGTTTCTTTTTTTTATCAACATTTTTTTTTAACATTTCTTTAGAAAATTTTTTTATCTATACAAAATTTTTTTATCAAAAATATTTCTATACACAATTTTCTTACAAATATTTTTCTACAGAAAATATTTTATCAAAAATTTTTCTATAGAAAATTTTTTTATAAAAAATTTTTCTATAAAAGAATTTTTTGTCAAAAATGTTTCTATATTTTTTTATCAAAAATTTTTCTATAGAAAATTTTTTTATCAAAAATTTTTTTATGGAAAATTTTTTTTATTAAAAATTTTCTATAAAAAATTTTTTATCATAAATTTTTTTATCGCAAATTTTTTTTTTTATAAAAAATTTTTCTATTAAAAATTTTCTTACAAAAATTTTTCTATAGAAAATTTTTTTTATACAAAATTTTCTTACAAAAATTTTTTTATTTTTATTTTTTTATCAAAAATTTTTCTATAGAAAATTTTTTTCTCAAAAATTTTTTTATACAAAATTTTCTTACAAAAATTTTTTTTATTTTTATTTTTTTACCAAAAATTATTCTATAGAACATTTTTTTTATCAAAAATGTTTATATAGAAAATTTTTTTATCAAAAATTTTTCTATAGAAAATTTTTTTATTAAAAATTTTTCAATAGGAAATGATAAAAAAATTTTCCATAGAAAACTTTTTGATAAAAAAATTTTTCTATAGAACATTTTTTTATCAAAAAGTTTTCTATAGAAAATTTTTTTATCAAAAATTTTTCTATGGAAAATTTTTTTATCAAAAATTTTTCTATAGAAAAATTTTTTTTATCAAAAATTTTTCTACAGAAAATTTGCTTTATCAAAAATTTTTCTATAGAAAATTTTTTTATCAAAATTTTTTTTTTGCCAAAATTTTTCTATTGAAAACTTTTTTATCGAAAATTTTTTTATAGAAGATTTTTTTGTCAAAAATTTTTTCTATATTTTTTTTATCAAAAATTTTTTTTATTAAAAACTTTTCTATAGAAAATTTTTTTTATCAACAATTTTTCTATACAAAATTTTCTTACAAAAATTTTTCTATAGAAAATTTTTTTATCAAAAATTTTTCTATAGAAAATGTTTCTTTTTTTTATCAACATTTTTTTTAACATTTCTTTGGAAAATTTTTTTATCAAAAATATTTCTATACAAAATTTTTTTATCAAAAATATTTCTATACAAAATTTTCTTACAAATATTTTTCTACAGAAAATATTTTATCAAAAATTTTTCTATAGAAAATTTTTTTATAAAAAATTTTTCTATAAAAGAATTTTTTGTCAAAAATGTTTCTATATTTTTTTATCAAAAATTTTTCTATAGAAAATTTTTTTATCAAACATTTTTTTATGGAAAATTTTTTTTATTAAAAATTTTCTATAGAAAATTTTTTATCATAAATTTTTTTATCGCAAATTTTTTTTTTTATAAAAAATTTTTCTATTAAAAATTTTCTTACAAAAATTTTTCTATAGAAAATTTTTTTTATACAAAATTTTCTTACAAATTTTTTTTTATTTTTATTTTATTATCAAAAATTTTTCTATAGAAAATTTTTTTCTCAAAAAATTTTTTAAACAAAATTTTCTTACAAAAATTTTTTTTATTTTTATTTTTTTACCAAAAATTATTCTATAGAATATTTTTTTTATCAAAAATGTTTATGTAGAAAATTTTTTTATCAAAAATGTTTATGTAGAAAATTTTTTTATCAAAAATTTTTCTATAGAAAATTTTTTTATTAAAAATTTTTCAATAGGAAATGATAAAAAAATTTTCCATAGAAAACTTTTTGATAAAAAAATTTTCTATAGAAAAATTTTTGATAAATTTTTCTATAGAAATTTTTTTATCAAAAATTTTTCTATAGAACATTTTTTTTATCAAAAAGTTTTCTATAGAAAATTTTTTTATCAAAAATTTTTCTATGGAAAATTTTTTTATCAAAAATTTTTCTATAAAAAATTTTTTTATCAAACATTTTTCTATAGAAAATTTTTTTTTATCAAAAATTTTTCTACAGAAAATTTGTTTTATCAAAAATTTTTCTATAGAAAATTTTTTTATCAAAATTTTTTTTTGTCAAAAATTTTTCTATATTTTTTTTGTAAAAATTTTTCTATAGAAATTTTTTTTTTTCAAAAATTTTTTATAAAAATTTTTCTATAGAAAATTTTTTATCTAAAATTTTTCTATAGAAAATTTTTTTTATCATAAAATTATAGAAAATTTTTTTATCAAAAATTTTTTTTAAACATTTTTCTATAGAAAATTTTCTTACAAAAATTTCTCTATAGAATTTTGTTTTATCAAACATTTTTTAATAGAAAATTTTTTCTATAAAAAATATTTTTATTAAAAATTTTTTTCTATAGAAAATTTTTTTATCAAAAATTTTTCTAAAGAAAATTTTTTTATCAAAAAATTTTCTATAGAAAATTTTTAATCAAAACTTTTTTATAGAAAATGTTTTTTTTCAAAAATTCTTTATCAAAAATTTCGTGTTATTTAAGAAAATTAAAAAAAAATTGATTTGCATCTGGTAGTATGGGCTGCCTACTCCTGGTTATAAAGCTAGATATATTTAAAGATGTTGCACTTCCATAAATTGATTTGACGTATGGTACATTTTGAAAGTCCCATAAAAAAAGAGAGTGTACTACATTTACTCTAATTTAGAAATAACTAATGGAGACGATTATTATCCAATGAATGAAAGATAAGGCACACAAGCGTGCTGATGAAATGTATGTTTGTTTGTGCGTTTATGTGCTTTTCATTGTTCTTTATGCACTTTTAATTTCCCTTTTGACAGAAAAAAATATATGGAATGCAATATCTTATTATTATCTTATAGAGTATTTGGCCAAGCTCCAAGACTACGAAATTGAACTAAAAATTTCACAAAAAAATCGATTTAGTTTCATTCCTGGAAGATTATATTAAAAATTAAAAAAATTATTTTATACAAACTTTAAAAGTTGACCACTTATTTCGTATACAGTGTTGTCGTTATTGCTCATGTTGTTTTAGTTATACTCTTAAGGGATACTTTATTTTTAATGGTCTACACATTTTATATGCTTTGGACCAAAATTTCTCTAAGCTACTCCAAATTGAAGAAAATATATTATATATGTGGCCGTTTGGCATATTTGGTCGAAACAACTTTGAATAATTCAAACAAATTCTTAAAGATTTTTCATAATTTATCTTGAAGCTTAATTACTCTCAATAGCAATTCTTTAAAAATTTGCTTTCAAATTTATAAAATAGAAACTAAGCTAATGTTGTTAAAAAGCTCTTTTTTATTGTAGAAAAAATGATATTCAAGGCGATGGGTTACGGATTATCCATGTCCGCCCGCAACGATTTTGTGAATTTTAATGGTATACAGATTTTTAAAAAACTCTAAAGTATGAAATGGTATGTCCACAAACATTCTTTACTAATTTTATGTCCATTTTACTCGTTTTCTAACCTCTAGAATTCCTCTGTATATACATATGTATGTCTGTCTTAAAATGTTTTCCACATTCTGTTTTATTTTTCCTGGAAGTATTTCGTAGATAGTTTAGTTGGTCGTTCAGTAGATAAATATTTTTGCTCGACTTAACTGCAATTAGTTTGCAATTTAAGTTACTTTTTTGTGTGCTCCAGATTTAAGTTCTTTTCTACCAGATATTTGTAACTTTAACATTTTAGCAGATAAACATCAGCAACTAGAAGAAAAAAGGAATTAAGGAAAATTGCAATAAATTTTGTTCATAAAATCGTTTATTGCCTCTTGGCTTTTTGTTTTTTTGATTATTGGTTATTTGTAAACTTTTTAATTCTTTTGCCATATGAATGTCTGTAGTAAGTAGTACATACATATATGAATATCCTTATTCTATACAAGTAAATGTTTCTTATACAAACTTTGTAATTTGTTCAATAATTTTAGGTTTTTATGGGACAAAAGTAATCAAAAAGTTTTAATTTCATATTAAAATGGTACTCGAGTGTTTATTCGTAGTTGGTATTATGTCAACAATTAAGTTCAAAAAGAACATATAGATCAGACTTTTTAAAGAAGAGCCAGAATTGGTTTGCAAAATTTCGATCTGACAATTTGACATGATGTTTAAGACATTAGTTAAACAATAACATCGAAGAGAGGTTAAATTAATCAAATGTAAATGTTTGTGACATCAAAATATTTCCCATGTTCTCAAATAGAAAAATTTGTATCTTTTTGTCGAGTTCTGAGATTCTCTTCTCAAAAGTGGCAAATGTAATAAAATTTTGTAGTGCTGAAATTAATTAAATTTTGTACAATTCCATTCTTCAATTCCATTTTTACAAAACCCTTTACACATGCCGTAGTAATAGGCAGTTGGATGGATTTGACTTTTGTGGCACAAAAATGACATTATTGTTTAAGATCTTTTTCCAAATCGACCCAGAATTATTTAAGAACTCTGTGCTGTCTTTTGTTATATTAATTTCTGAATTAATGTTGTTGCTGTAACAGCTCTAACATTTACAATTTTATCAAGGGCATGAAGTTCTGCTACTTTCACTGGATGATTCCACAAATCCTCAGGACTAAGTAAAGTTGGTTTATCGATGCAGTTGACAATGTGGGGAGTATAATGAGGATCCTGACCACATGATGAGCATATGTTGTGGACGTCACGGTCTATGCGGATCCAAAAGATGTTTCATCTGATCCCACTCCCATCTTAGTCGTACCGAACGACTCTTGTTATTAGCGGAATATTCATTTCTTCTTCTGTTACGTGCGGTGGGCAACCTCATAACACAACATTCATGCGATATCCCGAAATCGCAAAGAAAGTGGAGTCGTACTGATATGTACGAAGTGCGAGCTAGAGGATCTTGTACATATTTTCACACATGCAAAGATCTTCCCTGACATACCTTGTAGAGGACTTCCAATGTTAAAGTTATAGTTACTGTTAAACTGTTAAAGTTATAGTTGCGCTGACGAAGTTAAAAGGTTGTAGAGTGTGACTCCTTGGATTTCCGGGTGGTTTATTGTCGGAATCGGTACATCCTCGACGCAAAGTAATTGTGTTACTTATGTTGTGCAGGTGGTAAATAGGAACGCTGAGGATTTATTTTGTTGTATCTTGAGGTTACGTTCAGTGAAGAAATTGAGAATGATATTGATGATATCGCCATTATCGTGATATCACTTCGACGCTTTGAGGTAGAGCTGGGAGTTTATAGAAGTAAAAGTTAAATAGGAGTAGCGACAGATTCCGCCCTAAGAAACTCCCTCTTTACGGAGTTTTTAGCGTTAGTCTCCAAACTCTAATAACGATTGACGACCAGTGCATAGAGAGTGCGTTTGTTTTCAAAAATATTCATATAAAAAATATTTGAGTAGGATACAATTAAATCTGGCAGCACTGAAAAAATCTGCTTCGCGGAAAATTAGAACTTTGTTCTACTTTTTTCCATTGCCGCCTTAAATTTGACAAATCAATTAACAGCTGATTGCCGTCCGCTTGCCGCGTGCATTGGTCTTCTACTTTTAGATAGTTGACTATACACCTCTTCAAATTTATTGGCATTTTGGACGCCCTGAAAGAGGGAAGTATGGCTAACCGTGTCAAAAGCTCTTGAAAGAAAAAGCTCCACAAGGACTGTTCTTCCACAAGGTTTTTTATGCTCCAAGCTAAGTGGCAATTGTGGTTAATGCTTTGGCAGTGTTGTGCATTTTGTTGAATCCATGTTTGTGATAAGCTGCTGGTAGTTGGCTGGTCAGCTAGTAGAGAAGTAGAGCCTCGGATGTTTCCGCATCTGTTGATAGGAGGGATATCGATCTATACGATTATCCCTCATCCGCAGGTTTCCCAGATTTTAAAATTGGGATCCTTCTAACACTTTCCAGACGTCCTGTATACTGTATACTCTTGTAAATAATTCGACCCGCCGAGGTCTTTTTACATCAGAATTAATATTCCGCTGATGGCAATTGCATTATAAAACTTGGATATGCGGATGGCCTAAGTAACTTCAGCGGGTGTAAAGAGTTTTGGTGTTTCTTGAGAGATCAGGCAAGCAATCTGATAAAAGCCTACAAACACGCTTTCAGATCGGACCCTATCATCCTTTGCCAGGATTTGATAGAAATCGATTTGTAGACCACAACTTACCAATTCTTCAGATGATCAAACCGAACCGTTGGAACCGCTTGTCCTTATTCACTACATCAGGATTGGTACTGCAGATCGCATAACATTCATTTGCTAGTTCCTGTGTGTTTCCAAGTTTCGCAAACGTATAACAATATGGACTTAACATTCGAGTTGTATTTTCATAGCTAAGTTATTGTTGATATTTGCCCCGATAATTCCAAATAGCTCGAAGAATGCCGAATAAAGATTTGGCCTTATTAATACAAGATTTAATATAATTAAAGGTACCTACACATCCAATAACCTCGTTATCCACATTGCCACCAGGCAGAATTTTTGTTTCAGAAATATTGATTTTCAGCCCAGCTACCAGAGATTCAATAGTGATAGCGTTAGTGTTATCTTGAAGGTGACCTGAGCTTTGGCTTAGAAGACATACATCATCAGCGTATTCCTAGTCCTCAAGTTGTTTAAAGAATGACATTATTGTTTGAGAACTTTTTCCAAAGTAGATTGATGCCAAATCGGCCCAGAATTATTTAAGAACTCTCTGTTGTCTTTCATTAAATTGATTTTTGTATTAATGTTGTTGTTGTTACAGCTCTAACATTTACAATTTTATCAAGGCCATGAAGTTCTGCTACTTTCACTGGATGATTCCACAAGTCCTCAGGACTAAATTAAGGAGTACCATGAGGACCCTGATTACATGATGGGGACGTCATGGTCTATGCGTGGCCAAAAGATATTTAGTCTGTTTAAAGATTGTCCATTAGATACCGTGTCTACCATTCGGAGCCGTGCGCAATATGTTGTCGATGACTAGGACCGACATTTAAAATCCACGTACATTGCCCGAATTAAGTTCAGAATTTTCGATGGCATGTTACGATTTTCTAAAATTCTCCATAGGTAGCTTCTATTGACACTGTCGAAGGCCTTCATAAAGGCGATAAACGGTAGGTAAATGGAATAGTTGATGGTTACGCGAAACTTCCTCACTTTGTAGTGCACGTTAGAGGGCAGTTGAGGATCGTAGAAGTGACGGTCGGTGAATTATCCAAAGTTAAAAGTCTAAAATTTTACTTTTCCGCTCGTTTTTGTTTTTGCTTTAAGTTCTTTACTTAACTTTATACGATTTAAGCCTAGCATAAGCTTTGGTTCTATACACGAAAGTATAAGAGCATTTAGATGGTGTTAGGTGCTTTTCGAAAGTCTGCCATAGTAACATCGTCACATAAAAGACGAAATAACCTATCTACAGTTTCCAAAAGTTTACGTTATAAAATTGGAACTATTTGCAATATTTAAACGAAAATTATGTATTTTGATTAAAATGAAACCAGAAATATATATATAAAAATTTGATCTTCTAAACACAGCTTATGTTAAGACACTTAGGTTATTTGGAATTGCAAAAATCTGAAATCAAATAACCTATCTGCAGTACTAATTAGTATGAATAAATTAATTTTTTTATACATATAAATATTATATAAATTAAATAATAACAGTTATAGTTTCTTTTACTGGTTTAAGCAAATGAAAATACTTAATGATTGTTTAAATTACACTATGCTACAAAATTAAACTTTTATAGCGATTTTTGATAATTTAGTTTTATTTTTTTTAAGTGCATAACGGTCCTCTAGGTACAAAAACTGTAATAATTTGGTCATTTGTGATATTAGATGTTCAAAAATTTTGCACATACATGATATAGGGAATAATAATCCATAAAAACTCAATTTTGAAATTTTTGCAGATAGGTTATTTGGTCTTTAAGATGGCCATATGTAGTTTTTCATGAAAAAATGTATTGGCATTTTTTTAAGTGTATTTTATAGGTCAATCTTCTACATATTAATCATATTTGTAATTAACCTTTAACCAAATTTGGGTGTACTTAAAGAAAGCAAAAAAAAAACAACCAACAAGGATATCAAATTTATTAGCCGCCTTTGATGGTGTTTTCTTATCAAACCGTTTTTATTGCTCACCTCAAAAAAAACAGTAAAACCAAACAACACCGCCAACAATGACAGACTAATTACTACAAGAAAATCCTTAAGGATAAAGGATTCACAAATTATTAACTTAATAATAATAACAACGGCGAGTTATTGTTGTTCATTCGCCCAGTAAAACACAACAATGACTGGAAAATGAAGAAATCCTTTTTCTTTCCCTATACACAAACTATCGTATTTATTGAACAACTAAATGAGTGAATGATTAAATGAAAAAGAAATCAATGAATGAACGAAAGTACGAATGACCATCATTACAACTTTAATTCTTTTGTTAATAAACAACAGCGAACTCACATACACATACACTTGTCGATTTGATGAGGTTTAATGGTTATGTTTGTTTGTCTGTTTGTCTTACTTGACTAGCTTTTATGTTTTTCATTCATTTATTCGCTTATTCACATTTGTAATTTACTATTATCTACTTACTTTACTTTATTTTCTTTGTTTCCATTTTTTTGCGTTTTTTTTTTATTTTTATTGCAAATTGGAAATTTTATACTGTTGGCGGTGAAGTCTGAATCCCTTGATTCGTTCGGTATTTGAACTGTTCAAACGAATGTAAGTATCTCAAGTTATTAATTGGAAATGTTTGTGTGTGGTAGTTATTACTTTTCTTTTCTTTTCTTTTTTTTTTTTTTTTTTGTAGTTGTTGTTTTTGTTCCATTTGTAATTTAATGGGTGCTCCCTCTTCTATCCAATTAACAAAAACAAGTTTTATTTATTTAGTGTGAAAACAATGGTTAGTCGGTAGATCCTGCTTTTATGATAGACAAATCGCAAATCCTTTGTAATTATTGGACTATATTGATAGATGTTATAAATAATTGTTGTAATTATAGTTACGAGTAGTTAAGAGAAGTTTATATTTAGAGCAAAAAGAAAAATAGTTGTAAAGGATCTAATTAAAGGGTTTACTAAAATGTTTATATTAAGCAAATGGAACCTGTTTCTGTTTCATACATAAAAAAAGTCATTTTCAAAATACGTATTCTCTTTATTTGTTAAAAGACTTATTTGAATTTCAAAATCTCTTAAGAAAAATTCTATATAAATAAAATTTATGTTCATATGTATATAATTCAGTTTACTAACACAATTTAGATTTAAGTAAAAATATGTACAAACTCCTTTGCATATAAACAATTCTTTCTACATACATACGCAATAAAACTAATCGAAAGATAAAATACGACATTACACTTTTACAATATATTTAAATCAAATTTTTATTTACGATTCGCACAAACACACGCACGATTTGAAAAAGCATACAAGATGTTCACTCACTCGTAGGGAAATGTTAAGAGTTAAAAGCTTTTCTTGGAAAGAAAAAATCCTTTTATAAACAAATACAGATTGCGAATAAAAATAAGAGGTATTACAAAACCCAATTGACCAAAAAATGTATAACATTAATATTGTAATAATTATTGTATTTAAATTTTTCTGTCGAATAACACAATATCTTCTATAGAAAAAACTGTTAGACAATTGTTCTCTAAAAAAAACTGGTATACACATTTTTTTCTCTACAAAAACATGTTATACAAAAATTTTTCTATAAAAACATTTGTTATACAAAAATTTTTCTATAGAAAAATTTTTTATACACAAATTTTTCTATAGAAAAATCTGTAATACACAAATTTTTCTATAGAAAAATCTGTAATACACAAATATTTCTATAGAAAAATCTGTTATACACAAATTTTTTGCAGAAAAACAGAAAAATCTGTTATAGACAAATTTTTCTATAGGAAAATCTGTTATACACAAATTTTTTATGGAAAAATCTGTTATACACAAATTTTTCTATAGAAAAATCTGTTATACACAAATTTTTCTATAGAAAAATCTGTTAAACACAAAGTTTTCTATAGAAAAATCTGTTATACACAAATTTTTCTGTAGAAAAATGTGTTATACACAAATTTTTCTATAGAAAAATGTGTTATACACAAATTTTTCTACAGACAAATGTATTATACACAAATTTTTTTATAGAAAAATGTATTATACACAAATTTTTCTATAGAGAAATGTGTTATACTCAAATTCTTCTATAGAAAGATGTGTTATACACAAATTTTTATAAAGAAAAATCTGTTATACACAAATTTTCGATAGAAAAATCTATAAATTTTTCTATAGAAAAATCTGTTGTACACAAATTTTTCTATAGAAAAATCTGTTGTACACAAATTTTTCTATACAAAAATCTGTTGTACACAAATTTTTCTATAGGAAAATCTGTTGTACAAAAATTTTTCTATAGAAAAATCTGTTGTACACAAATTTTTTTATAGAAGAATCTGTTAGACAAGAATTTTTCTATAGAAAAATCTGTTATACACAAATTTTTCTATAGAAAAATCTATAAATTTTTCTATAGAAAAATCTGTTGTACACAAATTTTTCTATAGAAAAATCTGTTGTACACAAATTTTTCTATAGAAAAATCTGTTGTACAAAAATTTTTTTATAGAAAAATCTGTTGTACACAAATTTTTCTATAGAAAAATCTGTTAGACACGAATTTTTCTATAGAAAAATCTGTTATACACAAATTTTTCTATAGAAAAATCTGTTATACATAAATTTTTCTATAGAAAAATCTGTTATATATAAAATTTTCTTTAGAAAAATCTGTTATACATAAACTTTTCTATGGAAAAATCTGTTATACACAAATTTTTCTATAGCAAAATCTGTTATACACAAATTTTTCTATAGAAAAATCTGTTAAACACAAATTTTTCTATAAAAACACCTTTTATACACAAATTTTTTTTATAGAAAAATGTATTATACACAATTTTTTCTATTGAAAAATCTGTTATACACAAATTTTTCTATAGAAAAATCTGTTACAGAGAAATTTTTCTATAGAAAAATGTGTTATACACAAATTTTTCTATAGAAAAATCTGTTATACACAAAATTTTCTATAGAAAAATCTGTTACACACAAATTTTTCTATAGAAAAATCTGTTACACACAAATTTTTCTATAGAAAAATCTGTTATACACAAATTTTTCTATAGAAAAATCTGTTATACACAAACTTTTCTATAGAAAAATCTTTTATACACAAATTTTTCTATAGAAAAATCTGTTATACACAAATTTTTCTATAGAAAAATCTGTTATACACAAATTTTTCTATAGAAAAATCTGTTATACACAAATTTTTCTATAGAAAAATCTGTTATACACAAATTTTTCTATAGAAAAATCTGTTATACACAAATTTTTCTATAGAAAAATCTGTTATACACAAATTTTTCTAAAGAAAAATCTGTTATATACAAATTTTTCTGTAGAAAAATCTGTTATACACAAATTTTTTTTATAGAAAAATCTGTTATACAAAAATTTTTCTATAGAAAAAATAATCAAAATTTTTTTTTAGAAAAAATTGTTATTCGCTAGTTTTTTATAAAAAAAAACAATTATACTGGAGTTTTTACTTTACTGAAGTTTATGGTCACGTGGGCTGCCTTATATGTTGTTTATGTACCGATTTTGGTTCTTTACATGTAAATGTCCTTTTATTACAGGATTTTCATTGAAATTTTATTGATTTATACAGTTCTTTTATGTACAATTTAAGCTTTTTATTATTTGTATATCTCGTGTAAATTGCGGTAAATGGAGCTAATAAATGCATTTCAATCTGTAAAAATATACCTTAATTATAGCATAATTTTAGGTTTTCAGAAATATATTCAAGTATTTTTCATCACCGTCAATGTAATATTTTAGCGTATTTCAAATTACCATATACGTTTTTCATTTCTTTTATTTTGTTTCTATTTTTTTTTTTTTCTTTTTGTTACAATAAATACCTAACGAATTTTGTATTTGAAAATATTTGAATTGTAAGTAAATTTTTGAAAACAATGAAAATCGTGAAAAATGATAAAAGAATAAACAACGGTAATTGCTATCCCTAACAAATATTTGTTGCTATTGTTCAGATTATTTGCATAGTTATGGGAGTAGTATTTTAAAACATACCACTAATTGTTGTATTATTACAATGAATTCATTTGGTAAAACATTTCCATTATTTTTTGAGGCTTCTATTATTTTAGACTTTTATAAACAAAATTTCATGGCTATTTTGAGTTATTTTGCTTTTAGCGAAAAATATTAGGAATATATTGAAAATTTAAGATGAGACAAGTTTTAATTTCAATAATTACTTAAAACCCCGTTAAAGCATTAAGTAAATGTATATATGCTTTAATAAAACAATAGATCAACATAAGACCCTAGCATATACATTTGAAGCTTTTGGTGTATATCTAAACCGACTTTAGCATTTTCTTACTTTTTTATACCCACCATCAAAAAGAATGGGGGGTATATTGAGATTGTCATTCCGTTTGTAATTTCCTTAATATTGGCTCAAAAATCAAAAACGATATATATTCTGAATCCTTATGAAATTCTAAGACGATTGAGCGATGTCCGTCTGTCTGTCCGTCCGTCTGTCTGTCCGTCTGTCTGTCTGTCTGTCTGTCTGTCTGTCTGTTGAAATCACGATAACGCCTAAACGAAAGGAGCTAGCTCACTGAAACTTAGCAAAAACATTCTTCATTTATGAGAAAATTTTGCTATTGAAATTGGGCAAAATCGGTTAACATTTGACCATAGCTCCCGTATAACCTCGTCAAGACTAGTCGCTTATTTGCTAATAACTGACAAATTATAATAGCTATGATGACAAAATTTGGTATCTAGAAGTTTTCCATAAGCACTAGGCAGCATATAAAATTTCATCGAAATCGGTTCACATTTAACCATAGCTCCCATATAAAAAACATACGGAAACAGCCAAAATTCCACCTGAAATTCACTTAAATGCCAATAAATGCTAAAATGTAATAGCTTTCGCCACCAAATTTAGCACAAATAAGTCTTATGTGAATACCAGCCAGTGTGCAAAATTTTGTCACAATCGGTCACCATTTGACCATAGCTCCCATATAAAGAACTTACGGAAACACAAAAATACAAAAAGAAAAGGGGGTTTATGTCCGTCTGTCCGTTAGATAAAAGCGCGATAGCGCCTTAACTGAAAGGGCTACAGCAACAAAATTTTGCAAAAGGAAGTCTTATGTGAATGCCAGTCAGTGTGCAAAATTTTGTTACAATCGGTCACCATTTGACCATAGCTCCCATATAAAAAACTTACAGAAACCCAAAAATACAAAAAGAAAAGGAGATTTATGTCCGTCTGTCCGTCAGATAAAAGCGCGACAGCTCCTTAACTACAAAAGCTAGAGAGACAAAATTTTACAAAAGTATTTCCGATATGTAACAAAAGTTGTGTACTGAAAATGGGCGAAATCGGTTCACATTTAGTTAGAGCTCCCATATAACCCCGCCCCGGGAAACACATAAATGCTGATAAATTGAGTACAATTGTGATAGCTATGACGACTAAATTTAGTATAGCAAAGTTTTATGCAACTATTGGTCAGTATATCAAATTTTATAGGAATTGGTCCATATTTGACTATAGCTTTCATATAAAAAACACTCCCGGAAACCAAAAAATGTTTAGCAAGGACCAGTTAAAAGCTATTAAATTAGAAGCTGTGACAGCTATTGCCACTAAATTTTGCAAGAATAAGCCCTGTATAAATACCAGCCAGTGTGTGAAATTTTGTTACAATCGGTCAACATTTGGCTATAATTCTTATATATTTATATTACATCCCCTTTTTTATATCTACAATCAAAATGATTCGGAAGTACAAGCAGAATATTAAGATTATGTATATGGTAGATGCATTAGGAACTCCTAACAAAATATATGGACCTGTCGTATTACTATCAACTTCTTTATCTTAACTTAATATTAAGCTAAACGAAAAGTATTTAACAACTTATTAATGTAAAACCATACCCGGTTACGATAACGAATTTTTTTCAAATTAAATAAATACTAGGGAAACCACTTACACACTTTTGAATGTTGAACTTTAAAGCTACTGCAACCGAAGTTATTCCAAATATTTTACCAACAATACCAACTAGCGTAACAACTTTTTTCCAATTTGGTCCACGTTTTGAATTTGCTGCAGCCTCGTAGATATATGAGATATGTTTCTAAATTTAACACAACTTGATGGTGGGTATATAAGATTCGGCACAGCCGAATATAACACTCTTTCTTGTTTAAGATGTTTTTTTAATCTTTCATTATTTGTTCATCATAGATTCTGATACTCATTGCTAAATTTGCAAATATATGCAGATGAATTATATATTTTTATAAAGCTAAGACTTCAGGCTTTTATTCGAAATAAATTACGATTTCTATCTTTTCATAAAAAAAAATTTTTTACTATCTAAACATAATTTTTGTTGTTTAGGAAAAAAAAATAAAAATGTCTGTACAACAGAAAACTAGTGCTTATTATTTTGACCATCAATTTCTTTATTATAGTCATTTAAAGACATTGAAATTACTGATTTCTTCTTTTAGTTATTTAGTTCGTTTTAATAAAAAATTCATCATTGATTTCAAATTTCTTGTTAGTACAAACATTCTATTAGATTACTCTAAAGCTAATGTTTTATTGATTTATCTTCTATTTCATAGTATAAACAATCATCTTGTGCAATTTAATTAAATGTTTTCAAAACAATGTAATCAATTAGGAAATATCAAATTCTAAGAAAATACTCTAATACTAGACAATCAATTTTAAATTGTTTAAAGAAAGTACAAAAGAAAAGCTAAAATAAAACCAAGTAAGAAAGTGCTATAGTCGGTCAAGCCCGACCATACGATACCCTTCACCACAAAGGTAAAAGGTGTTTTTTTCGTGTATATAAACAAATATTTGCTAAATTTGGCCATCATCATTTTTTCAAAACTTCTGTATTCTATTTCCGTCATTATTATGGCTAAATTTGGCCATAAGGTCAAATGTGGACAGATTTTTAGCAAGTGAATTACAGTTTTTACAAGAATGCAAAAAATAAATTCAAAATTCTCATTATCTTCAAATTTACGAGCGTTTTTGTGATTCTTGTCTCATTTAGTGCGTTTTTAAAGAAGAATTTGTATGGGAGCTATGGTCAAATGTGGACCGATTTCAACGAAATTTTGTACAGTAACTTAAGTTTACATTAGCAATATTTGTTTAAAATTTCATGAAAAAAATATTGATATTTGTGGCCAATATATCAATTCCGGGAAGTGGGACCTATAGGAGGTACCATAAATAATGGACCGATTTTAACGAATTTCAATAGCCATGGTCCCACTATCAAAAAATTGATCTGTACCAAATTTTATCAAATTATCTTTAGAATTGCGACCTGTAGTTTGATTACAAGGTTTACATGGGGGTCCAGCCAGCCGTCCAGCCGGACGGACGGACGGAAATCGCTAAATCGACTCAAAAAGTGATTCTAAGCCTATTGGTATACTAAAAGAGGGTCTAAGACCAAAATTTCTATCTGTTACATACATCAGCACAAACTTATAATACCCTTTCCACTTATGGTGGTGAAGGGTATAATAAGTAAGAAGTAACATACTTGTAGTTATATTTGGTTACATTAGGGTGGATCAAAAAAATTTTTTTTTTAAATACGATTCTCTTTTTGTAAAAGTCGATGCTTTACATCCTAAGGTGCACAGAAAAAAATGTTTGTCTTCCTAGATCAATGTATAGGACCCATTTGTATGGAAAAAATTAAGTTTTTTTGTTTATGCTAAATTACATTATTTTTTTTTTGCGAAAAGAAACAATAATATATAGAAGATAACTTTCCTAGAACCGTAAAAACTTAAAATCCATGCAATAGTTTTGGAGTTATTGCAAAGGAAATTCGTGTCCTTTTAACATGCCTAATTGTATGCAACAAAAGATATTGGGACTAAAATGATCCAAAACTTTTTTGTCGAAAATTTAAAATTTTGGTTATAGTTTGAGAAGATGCTTTTGTAAATTTTTCATGTGATAAATTTTAATTTGGGTAATTTGAGTCCCCATATTTTTGAGGGTTAAAATATATATTTTTAATAAAGCAATAAAGTTGCCCACCTCGTGTATGTAAAACTTTTAGGCAATATAACATTCGCCAGAAAAATTTTTAGATTTTTGAAAACTTCCTAAAAAAATTCAGAAAAAAACATGCTAACGGTTCTACCTTATCTCTTATAGTTTAAGAGATATTTGACTCCAAACACATTTTTTGCGTTTTTTGGCAAGACGGAAAAGTTTTTAAAGAAATATTGTAAGATTGCTTATAAATTTCTTAATTATCCACAATAAATAAAATTTTAATAGTGTCAATTTTATAACACACAAAAATTCTTCAAAGTTTGTGTACCAAAAAAATCCTGAAAAATTAATTTTTTTTTTTTGTTTTTTAAAAAAGTAACCTTTTTTCATTAAATTTTGAAAATTGTTTTCTAACGACTAATTTCTTACATTTTCTTAAAGAAGAGGATACGTATAAACTATATTTTATCCAGTATAGAGACAAATATTTGCTAAATTTTGCCATCAAAGAAACATTTTCTCAAAACTTATATATTTAAGCTGTTTCCATCATTTGAACTTATATGAGAGTTAGGGTCAAATGTGGACCGATTATCTCGAAATTAGGCAACTTGATTACAGTTTTTACAAAAATTATGTATGCAACAAATAAACTTAAAATTCTCATTATCTTAAGATTTACTAGCGTTTTCGTGATTTTCGTCCAATTTAGTACGTTTCGACAGAAGATTTTGTATTGGAGCTATGGTCAAATGTGGACCGATTTCAATTTCATGAAAAAAATATAAAAATATAATATATCAAATAATATTTGTGGCCAAAATATCAATTCCGGGAAGTGGGACCTATGGAAGGTACCATAAATAATGAACCGATTTTGACGAATTTCAATAGCCATGGTCCCACTATCAAAAAAATAATCTGTGCCAAATTTCATCAAATTATTTTTAGAATTGCGACCTGTACTTTGATTACATGGTTTACATGGGGGTCCAGTCAGCCAGACGGACGGATGGACGGACTGACATGGCTAAGTCGACTCAGAAAGTGATTCTAAGCCTATCGGTATACTAAAAGATGGGTCTAAAACAAATATTTCTTTGCGTTACATACATCAGCACAAACTTATAATACCCTTTCCATCTATGATGGTGAAGGGTATAAAAATAGGTTTTTAGTACGAATTTTTAAAAATATTTTAGTGATTACAGATTTTGCCTTAAATTGTCTTATACATTTTTTATAGTTTTGGAGAAAATCGTACTTTTATATTTCCATATGAAAATTAAAAATCGATTTTTAGTGTGAATTTTGAAAATTTTATAGTGATCACAGATTTTGCCCATAAGTATATTAAGTCTCGAACACATGAATCAGTTAGTAAATTTATGTTTTTTATTTTCAGCATAAATTTCCAGTAATAGACAAAAAGATATTAGTTTCCAAAAAATATTTATATATATATTTTAACAAAGACTTAACGGTTGCTATAAAGAAGCGAACCAACCGCCTTTCCTTTTTAGATTAATTTAGTTAATTATATTATTTTCCACATGACTAAATAGATGTGGCGAAAAATAATACAGGAAAATTAAATTCGATATTTTCGCCACACATACTCGAACAATCAAATTCAAAGGACGAAGGCAAATTCTACATATTTATTTACGAACTCCATTTATAAAGATCAACAAGGTAAAGTGGAAGAGGCATAAGAGTAAGGAAACTATTGTTATCAAGCAGACAAAGGCATGTATGAGGTATCTTATTGTATCAATAATTTGTACTTAAGAGGAAAACTTCGCAAGAGTCTTTAAATCAAAAGAATTTCAAAACTAAGCCGCGCTCTTATCAAAAGAAGATTCAGTTAGTTTTTTTTTTTAATATAAATTTTGAAACCGTTTTTCATTCAGTTAATCTTTTTGGTGTTATTTGTTTTCTTTTCTTTTTTTTGTAAATTTATATAAAACAAAAATCTTAAAAACTTTACCGTTGATCTGACAAAAGCACAGCGTGCGGTAAAAAAATTTTTTTGCAACACAAAACATATTGATAAAGGATGTTCAAGGACCACCCGTTGTTTAATGTGATGTGGTTTACAAACACTTGTATGTATTTATCTTCTTAGAAGAGTAATTGTGACATGTTCACAAAGGGTAGAGTATCTTACTCACTTATACTTATGTAAACTTAAAAATCAATTTGGAATGATGGGAAATCCTTCAATTATGCAATGAATTAAGTATTTAGCAAAATTTTAGGGCGTGGTGGTGGTGGTACTTAGAGTTTGGTAATGGTGGCTAAAATAGGCGTTTCTAAATTTTAAGGTCATTATAAAATTTCGTGTGAGAAGAGTTTGTTATACGAAATTTTCACCTAACTAATACCACAATATATTTGATGGATATATTTAGCTTGTCAAGATATTTGCAAAATTCGGAAGTATTTTATAATTTCTTTTATGATGTTTGGAACCGGTATTGTCAGTGTTTACAAATGATGCATCTTATCCAGGCGTGGACAGCCCATACCACCAGAAACCGAAGACTTTTTCTAATTTTCATCAATATCACGATCATTATTGAAACTCGTTAAAATGAAATTTAGATGTTGGCAGAGTCGGTTTGTGTAGCTTTGTTAATAAAAAGACAAAAACAAAATAGGCAAGAAACAAAATCAAAGTTCAATTTATAGCAACAAAATTTATGGTTCGAGAGAACAAAGTAGTATAATTTCGAACATTGTTGCCACGACACTACTACTTTTCTAAACACTATTTGAAATAAATGTAAACGTATTGGAAATATTTTTCGAAACAGAAATCAATTCTTATTTTACAATTTTAGATTTCTATATTTTAGGATATTTTCGATACAAACTAAAAAAATTTTTCAATTGAAAAATATTTTTCTATGAAAAATTTTTGATAAAAATTATATATTTTTATATGAAAATTGTGAAAAAAAAATATTTCACTATAGAAAATTTTTCTCAAAAAAAGTTTTCGATAAAAATCTTTTTGTAAAGAAAAATTTTCGATGACAATATTTTTCTTTAGAAAAATTTTCAATAGAAATATTTTTCCGTAGAAAAATTTTCAATTTTTGATGAGAAAATTTTTTATTGAAAATTTTCTTAATAAAAAATAGTTCTTAAAATCCTTGATGAAAAATTACCTATAGAAAAATCTTTAATAAAAAAATTTTTGATTAAAAAATGTTCTTTAGAAAAATTTTTGATAAAAAAAACAATTTCTATCAAAAAATTTTCAATAGAAAAATTTTTGATAAAAAAAAATTTCTCTAAAAAAAATTTCGATAGAAATCTTTTTTTAAAGTATAATTTTCTATAAAAATATTTTTCTTGTAGAAAAATTTTCAATGTAAATATTTTTCTATAGAAATATTTTTCTGCAGAAAAATTTCCTAAAAAATTTTGAATAAAAAAAATTTTATAAAAAAATCTTTAATAAAAAAATTTCTATCAAAAATTTTTTGATAAAAAAAAATCTATAGAAAAACTTTTGATACAAATAAATTTCTTTAGAAAAATTTTTAATAAAAAAATTTCTATAGAAAAAATTTTTAAAAAAATTTTCAAAAGAAAAATTTTTGATAAAAAAAAATTGCTATACAAAAATTTTTTATAACAATTTATGATAAAAAAAAAATCTATAAAAAAATTTTTGATTAAAAAAAATCTATAGAAAAATTTTTGGTAGAAAAAATTGTCTACATATAAAAAAATTTGTTGATAAAAAAATTTTCTGTAAAAAAATTTTTTAAAAAAAATTTCTATAAGAAAATTTTTGATAAAAAAAATTGTATAGAAAAATTTTTGATAAAAAAATGTTCTATAAAAAATTGTTTGATAAAAAAATTCTAAAGAAAAACGTTCTCTAAAAAAATTTTTCGATAAAAATCTTTTTGTAAAGAAAAATTTTCGATAAAAATATTTTTCTATAAAAAAATTTTCGGTAGGAACATTTTTTTGTAGAAAAATTTTCAAAAGAAATATTTTTCTGTGGAAAAAAATTCCTAAAAATTTTTAATAAAAAAAATTTCTATAAAAAATTTTTTGATAAAAAAATTTTCTATAAAAAAATTTTTGATAAAAAATATTCTATAGAAAAATTTTGAACTTTGAAAGAAAAATTTTCGACAAAAATATTTTTCTATAAAAAATTTTCGATAGGAATATTTTTTTGTAGAAAAATTTTCAAAAGAAATATTTTTCTGTACAAAAAATCCCCAAAAATTTTTGATAAAAAAATTTTCTATAAAAAAATTTTAATAAAAAATATTCTATAGAAAAATTTTGGATTTTGAATTTTGAAAGAAAAATTTTCAATAAAAATACTTTTCTATAAATAAAATTTTCGATAGGAATATTTTTTTGGAGAAAAATTTTCAAAAGAAATATTTTTCTGTAGAAAAAATCCCTAAAATATTTAATAAAAAATATTCTATAGAAAAATTTTGGATAAAAAAATATTTTATAGAAACATATTTGATAAAAAAATTTTCTGTTGATTAAAAAATTTTCTATAGAAAAAATATGATAAAAAAATAAAAAAAATTTGAATAAAAAAATTTGTATAGAAAAATTTTTGATAAAAAAATCTTTAGAAAAATTTTTGATAAAAAAAATTTTAGATAAAAAATTTTCTTTAGAAACATTTTCAATAGAATAATTTTTGATACAAAAAATTTTCTATAGAATAATTTTGAATAAAAAAATTTGTATAGTAAAATTTGTGATAAAAAAATTCTATCGAAAAATTTTCTCTAAAAAAAATTTCATTAGAAAAATTTTCTCTAAAAAAAAATTTCGATGGAAATCTTTTTTGAAAGTATAATTTTCTATAAAAATATTTTTCTATAGAAAAATTTAAATGAAAATATTTTTCTGATGAAAAATTTTAGATAGAAATATTTTTCTGATGAAAAATTTCCTAAAAAATTTTGAATAAAAAAATTTTTTTTATAAAAAAATCTTGGATAAAAAAATTTCTATAGAAAAATTTTTGATAAAAAAATTTTCAATAGAAAAATTTTTGATAAAAAAAAATTTCTATGGAAAAATTTCTAATAAAAAAATTTCTATAGAAAAAAATTTCCATAGAAAATTTCTAAGAAAACCAACCATCTCTTCAGGAGGAGTATCTCTACTTTTAAACAGATCGAAAACCTCGCATTATTACTTATTTTACAAACACAATCATTACGAATTATGTCTGTAAACCAAGAGTAAAAGCTCAGATTATTAACTGAACAAAAGCAAACACAAACATTTTTTAGTTTCATCTTTTTGATAAAAATATAAAAAAAATGAAGTAGAAAACATCAGAACTACACATTGAAAAAAATACCTATTTTAGATATTGTATAAAAAGAACGGAAACAATTTTTTGTTTTTTTCTCTTTTTGCCCACCTCTGATCTTATCACTAATTCTATCGTTTTCTCTCCACTTACCATGTTTCCAGTACCAAAAATATTTAGTTCGACCTTAAAATTGTCCAAGAAAGTGATTCTAAGTCGATCGGTATATATAAAGGTAGATATCAGATCAATAAGCATTTCATACATTTGAGCAGGCTTTCTTCTAAGCATAATAAAGACATAAGACTTCTAATTTGGAATAGCATTCAACTGATAGCCTGTAAATGAAAATATATAGATCTTTTTGCAAATTTTCCTCTGGAAACTAGTTTATATGTAAAATATAGTTTTTTATAAAAACTAAAATTTTGCAATAGTTATAAAAGAATGTTGCCAATAGACATCAACCAACATAAAAAGGTTAAGCTTTTCTATAAATAGAATTTGTTAACAAAAAATTAAAAGCTTCATTTACTCCAAAAGACTAAAACTAAAACCAATTTGTAAATAGTCTCTTTTTCTCAAGTAATAAAATTTCAATTTGTGGTTTGTCCTTTTTTTGTTCTACTATTAGAGAAGTTTTAATAACATTTTGTTGCAGCTTAACTCTAAATATTATATCCCTATATATCCTTCAGCTTTTCTTGACTTTTATGTATTTTTATTTAATAACAACTAACCAAAGCAAATAAAACAAGCATCTCTCCCTGGTATTGACAGGATGACAAAGCAAAAAAGATTTCCTTTATTTTTGTTTTTCTTTAAATTACAAACAAATCTCTCAAGTAAATAAATGTAACCATTTGGCTTTTAGTATAACAAAGTCGTTGTCCTTGATAATTTGTTTCTGTGTTTATAAGGGTTTCTTTCTTTCCTTGAGTTGTCTCTGTAAAGAAATGAAACAAATGAAATTACGCGAATAATAAAGTTTACATGGAGAAATACCACATGAAACATCATTTTGTCTTCTCTGATCCTTGTTTTGCAAATGTCTACATTTTGTTTAAATATACACTCGGTTAAAAATGTTAGTGTTATACTCGGGAAAATTTAATTTTTAAATTATGGTCTCACAGTCATATTAATACAAAGAGTTTTGATAGACAATTTTCAATTTTATTCTACTTCTTGGAAAATTAAAACAAAAAGATATTTTATTAGATAATGTTGCTCAATTCTGTTTTTAGTAAAATATGCAAATATATGCAGATGATTCATATATTATTAAAATTCTAAGACAATAGACTCTAGTGTATCAACAGTTTTAACATACACTACAATAAGGCGCATTAAATATTGCCAACAATATAACATAAACAAATTACCAACATCTTTCCCCTTGTCTAAAAAAGACAATAACAACGTAAATAGCTTAAGATGAAAATGCAATTTCGCGTTTTTATGACCCCTGTTTATTCTCGATATTTTTTTCACTTCTGTCTTGTTTTAGCCTTAATATCAAAAACAGGATAATTTATGGTTTAACGCCAACATTACATAGCAAAAATAAAGATATTGTTTTAAAATGAGGGATGGCAAAAAAATATGCTTTAAAATAAGATTTGAAATTTGCAATAAAAGCAAATTCAATTAGGTTTTGCTTAAAATAAAGTATATGATTTTAAAAATTTCATTATAAACGGCTAAACCGATTTTGATGAATTTAAGAACACAGAGAAAGGGCAAAGTTTTAATTGTGCAATCAAATATACTTGAGCTTAATAGAAATCATGGAATGCCTGACGAACTGAGATTTTTAGAAACTTCAAGTAAATTTCAGTGACCGTGCTTAAACCTTTAATGAAAAGAATAGGATCATTTTATATCCTCAACTCAACTTTATATCTCAACCAACAATAGCAATAAAATTTCTCTACTTGTCGAGCAATGTTGATGTTTGGCCTTAGATACCCAACTGTTCAGATATTTGAAGGTACCACCAACACATCCAATAAATTTGTTATCCATATTGATATGAAAGCCACACTTCAAGCTTGCAAATGTTTCACAAGGAAAGGTAAACGTTAGAATTGCTGGTCATCAGATATTGACATTAATGTCGCCATCTGTTTAACTAATCCAATTAAACTGCAAACTGTGTCCATTAAAAAGCTTTAATCTATGGTTTTAAAAACATTGTCGGAAACAGTCCTGGAGAAACTTCTGCAGCTGCGTCAAAGGTTTATCCGAACTATAAGACTTCAAAAGTACGATAAATTCGACCTCGCCTTCTGTCACAAAAGTAAGTGGCAGTCGGATCGCTAGTAGATTTGAAACTTTTGAGATCATCATGGAAGCATCGATGAATTAGTGTGCAGAAATTTAACTGTTTTTAATCCATAATGGGTATATAATGGTATTTATAAACAGGGAAATAGTATAATGGGCTCCAGATGGTTTTGATCCCTATTAAGCTGCGGCACCGGATGTCATAATTCCAGCAGACCTGCAACATAATGCTGACCTAGTCATTCCCTGCTTAATACAGGTCAAAATAAGCTGTCTTGGTTGTCTCATATAGCCAAAATCTTGGACCATATCTGAGATAGTTTTCTTAAAACCTTGGAACGTATAATTGATAACAGCTTAACTGAAAAATCACTTGAGTATGGAAAATGTTCGCTCGTTGCCTTCCTATATTTAACAGGACCTTTTAATAATAATAATAATAGACGTAGGCTTAACGTCTATTACATCGACAATTGCAGATTTAGGAGTTTAACATTCTATCATCTGCTTCGTAGGTAATTTTATTATTTGCTCAACTATGGGTAATGTTGCAATCTACAAGGTAACGGTAGGTAGGGCGGTATTTGGCCACCTTCCTGTGGAATTTAGCTATTAATAAACTGCTTAGAAAACCTGAATCTGACTGTCCTGGAGCCAAAATACCTAATTCTGGGTCTCTAAAGCAGCTACGAGTATGCCCGTTTGTCCCTGTCAACACTGCATGCCTTTAGCTAACTTTTAGCTGAGTTAATGGCAAAGAATGTTGCCCTTAACAGGGTAAGTACCATTGGTCTACAAATTTAATTTCCTTTTTTAAACTGGCTCAAGCATTTAGATCGGTTCACCCATTCTATGTTTATAGAACTTTTTATAATAGTATTACGTTACAAGTGAACCTCCACGGTCTTCAAATCTTTAAAATCGATTTTCTCAAAATTCTGACGTGCTACAGCAAAACGCCGAGACACGTATTTCTTTATTTTAAGCCGATTTTCATATTCTGTTAACATTACTCATGTGTACCAACCACTGTCGTACTGTGTAATATATAAGAGGTATATTCGTTTTTGTATCGATAGCCAAGCTGCCATTAATTCTTTATCTAATGTTCTTACTTGTTACTGTCTAGAGTCCCTTAATAATATATAGAGACATTCCAGTATAAAACTCTTCCGGTAGTCATAACAATGTTCCAGGTAATATTTCTGCGGATAGCCCAGCAAAAACGTGTGCTCTCCTTATTCAGTAGGACATTTTCCGGTCTATAGGTATTTCGGTATCAGTCTATAAATTTCTAATTAAGCTATTTCTATATGGGACAACTTAATAGTAAGCGCTCTGCAGTCTTTGTAGCTCTAACGCATCACAGACTACAAAACCTACTTTCAAGATAACATGCAAGAAGACTTCAAAACAATGACTACTACAAAAGTTTACATAACTTCAAGTAGAAAGAAACGGTCACACACCTCCTTATCATCTGGGCTACTAACTTCTGCACGATTTAAATGAGCTCTCGAGTGTTAATATTCTTAAAATTGGCTTATTTATAGTAGCATCACCCAAGTGACCTGTTTCAACCCAACCTAAACTTGATGTGTGGGGATGGGTTTGCGAGAGGCTATGGCGCAAACTCTTCTTAAAGCCTAATCGCAGTCATTGAAATAATGATTCTCAGCCCAGCTTCCCAAAATTTAACTAAAATAGCGTCTGCCATTTAGATATCATATCCCACCGAACAGTTTTAGATTCTGTTTAAATGTATTACAAATATATAAAAAAACAACCTAAAAACTGCTGTTTGGTGGGGTATTGATAGGGAAAACTTGAATTTATAAAAACAAGCAAGAGAGTTATATTCGGCTGTGCCGAATTTTATATACCCACCATCAAGTTCTGTCAAATTTAGAAACATATCTCATATATCTTATGTAATTTCAATACACAACTTTCTCAAGATATCGAAAATACTTTAGTAAAATGTTGTCCCTGTGGCTGTTTTCATTATGGCGCTGTTGCGCTTTTATCTGAAGGACTGACGGACACATTCTTTTTGTATTTTTGTGTTTTCGTAAGTTTTTTATATGGAAGCTATGGTCAAATAGTGATCGATTGTGACAAAATTTTTTCACACTGGCTGGCAATGACATAAGACTTTCTTCTGCTTAATTTAGCCAAAGCTATTACAGTTTATCATATATTGGCATTTAAGTGTATTTTAGGTGATATTTAGTCTCTTTCCGTAAGTTTTTTGTATGGGAGCTATGGTTATATGTGAACCGATTTCGGTGAAATTGTATATGCTGCCTAGAGTTTATATATATATACCAAATATATATATATATACCAAGTTCAAATTTATGTCATTATAGCTGTTATAATTTGGCATTTATTACAAAATAAACGATTAGCCTAGATGAGGTTATATGGGAGCTATGGTCAAATGTGAACCGATTTTGTCCGATTTCAATACCAAAATTTTCCAAGAAATGAAGAATATTTATACCAAATTTCAGTGAGCTATATCCTCGTTAAGGTTTTATCGTGCCGACAACAAACAGACAGACAAACATACGAACAGACAGACGGACAGACAAACGGACAGACAGACGGACATCGCTCGTCTTAGAATTTTATAAGGATTCAGAATGTACTTAAATTTTGATTTTTGAGCTTATAAGAAATTACAAACGGAATGACAATCTCAATATACCCCCCTTCTTTTTGATGGTGGGTATAAAAAGATGGAGGAAAAGGCGAGAAAAGTCCTAATTGGAGAAACGAGAAGAAGAGAGAAGGAGAAGATTGAATTGGTGATAAGAATTAATGGAACCGTACGTAATCAATCCTCAAATAACCTATTGTTAATTTTAGTTCATAGAAGGGGGGTGTTTTTGCGGACAGAATGGAGGGAATTTTAGAAGAGTTTGGTTTTACTTTGGCCTTACCACTTAAGATGAGAGTTGCACAATTTCGACAACTTTAGGAACGGGCAACGAACCAATTTATTATAACTCTTAGGACTAAGCTGCTGTTCAGAGGCGGACCAATTAACTATCCCTGGAAGATGATAATGTTAGCTGCTTAAGGAACGTCGAAGAGCCAGCAGCTAGAGTCAACTAAAGAACATGTGAGCTAGAAGTATTCTGTATTAGGGGCAATTCCTAAACAGTTAGTCCAAGGAATTGCCATGGAAAAGAGTGGACTTGTCAAGCGGCAGAACATCAGCTGCAAACCAAGAAAACATAATGTTACAATATCAAGGGACTAGAACATTTCTAGGTCTCGTTGAGTAGGAACTGAACATTGACGTTTGGTTCAAATTTGATTTACTGCTTGTGTGTGGCTGATAAGGTGAACGGCACGCCCTATACCGGCGAATATCACTATGACAAGCGTTGCCAATCAGTCATTCACCGAGTCCGCTTCAAGAGTCGTTGATATAGTACTTAGATAAAATAGTAATTAGATAAAAAGACTTATAATAAGTCATATATTCGAGATAATATGTCAGGTATTGATTTAAGTTTTAAAATTTGAGTAGAACATACCGCAGATTTCGATATTCAAAGGTAGCAGCAGTCAGTTATTATGTATATTAAATTTTACATAAGTAGTACAAATAAAACTATTTTACATTTGAATAAATCTTTTCATAAAACAAATCCATTGAAATTGGATAACAGGGGTTGTCTAAATCTGTAGTAGAACGTGTATAGTTATAATTACATTTTCTATTTGAAATTAAATTAAAATTGTATCACTCTGTTATATAAACTGAAATCCTTATTCGGTCAAAACAATTGCACAGCTGGATATGTCTGTTATAATAAAATTTAAATAAAAATAAAATTACATCCTTATTTTGAAATAAATCTAAAAAATTTTAAACAAATAATTACCGCGTATTGCAAAATATTTATATCTTTGCAATCTCAACATCTAAAATGATCATGATTCAAATTAAATTATTATTTTAACTATCTCAAGATCTTCATAAATATTTATGATAATATGTTTTCGATAAAATTTTATATAAGTAAGAAAATAAAGATTCTAAAGATAGCGATAAAGTAATAAGAACTATAATTATAAATATGCATAAGATAAAATTTTGAAAAAAAAACAAGATGCAAAACTACCATTTAATTGTAATCCAATTTAACCAATTTCAAACACATGCAAAACAGTAGCAACAAACCAACCCAAAAAGAAATGATCCTTTTTAATGATCCCTACATATATAAGATCAGCTTAAAACGATAGCAGGAGTCTTAAAGCAAGAGCACACACACTCTACTCTTTTCTTACTTCAAATTCAAATAGGATGCTAAATAGATCCTTTTTAAAAAGGAATAAAACTTCATATGTGTTTAGAAAAAAAGAACACAAAAAGGATTAGGGCTACTTCATATTTGAAGAGTTGCTTGAGTTTGATTTGTAATTAAGTGTTAACATCTGATTTTTGGTTAAGTTAAGAAACTTATTAAAACCGTCTGCTTAAGGATTTAGGCAAGGGTTTTGGCAGGATCACTCTGGCGCCAGTGTAATGATGAAATGAACAAAATAATTTCTAGTTGAGCAAAAGTATTAGTACAAAACTAGAGCAATTACTTGCTAGTTTGTTTAACAACTAAGATTTAGATTTTTTGTTGAGATTTAATTAAAACCATAAATGAACATTTAAAAATAAATTTGTTCTTTTTTTTTTTGATGCAGGGAAATGGAAGGCGGTATGTTTTTGAGGAAATATTTAGTATGAAGGTAAAAATAATTGGATCTTTTTTTAGGAATTTGTTAACTACCTTCAAATGGACACTTAATATAATTCTAGTATTAATATTTATCTATAATAAATCTCAATTTTGAAAATAAATCTCCAACTGATTATAACTCAATAACAAATGTAGACCTAAGAACCGAAACGTAAAAATAAAATTTTTATACCCACCATCAAAAAGAATGAGGGGTATATTGATATTGTCATTCCGTTTGTAATTTCCTTAATATTGGTTCAAAAACCAAAAGGAATATATATTCTGAATCCTTATAAAATTCTAAAAACGCGCAAAAAACACATATATAGTTCATTTTTTTGCTTTAAAATAAAAATAGATTTTGAGATCAAACAAAAAAATTCATTAAATATTATCACAATTCATTTATTAAAAATTAAAAAGTAACAAAACGAAAACAGGAATAAACGAATTTACATATCGCCACCTGAAATGCAAAAGGACGTAACTGACATAAAAAATTCACATTGATTTTTTGATTGTTTTGGTGTTCTTAACTGAAGTGTATCCATAATCATTAAAAATAAACGCCAGTTTTTTATGTCAATTACGTCCTTTTGCATTTTAGGTAACGATATACAATATACATAAAGATATGCATAAAGACGCTTGTGTCTTTTGATTTTCTGCAGTCTCCCTTGGTTTAAAGGACAGCTCAGGTTGCAGCGCAAAACTATTGCTTGGTTCCATTGCCTTTTTGTGTTTGGATGTTCGGCCGTAGCGCACTAAAGTTAGTTTTAAAAAATTCTGAGTTGTATAAAAAAGCACTGTGAGATATTATGAAAAGCACTATAAAATACGCGCTTTTTATAAACGCGTACTTAGCAAAAATTTCGCGTTACGGAGAGGCGAAAAGCACCAAAATACTGCTTTTTAGTTTGTACAATACGAGTTTTGATCTTACGATCCGCACTACGCAATGGTATTTACGAAATATTATGAAATAATGATTCGGCTGGCTAGCTATGAACCTATAATCCAACGAGATAAATGCTTCAGCTCTCGGTTGGCTAACCACGTTTCTATGATAAGTACTTCGGCTTAAACTGACAATCGTCGTGATGGAGAAGAAAACCATTTGATACTCAGTTGAAAGTGAGCTTTTGTGCAGCAAAGGACACAAACTAAAGAAGCCTAGAGGTATGGGATTAAAAAGCAAAGTTTTAACTATATCTGAGGGGCTAGTCTTTGATTTTGAGATTTATCAAGACACCACTTCCATGCTTGAGTTTAAGCTAAGGACCAAACTTTGTTTTACGACAATGCCACTACAAGCGCTCTTGAATCGTGGAATTGCTCTTGATAACGAGGAACAGAATAAAAAAAGTACATTTCACTAAAGAGGAGGAATTCTGTCAAATTGAAGACAAAATTTTTTCGTGCTTCATCGGCCTATGGGTGTGTCCCAATTGAACTGGTGAAACGCTGGGAAAAAAATAGAAGATATATTGAAGTTTCAGCTTCTAGAATAGTGAGGGACTCAAAAGACTCAAAAATGGGCTTTAAAAGTGTTTATCCATTTTATTGACCTAATGTTGTTAAGTTTTAAAACGACATTAGCTAAACAAAAAACAAAATAGAATTATGAATCTGAAGATGGGGATGAAGAACCCCTAAATGCCGCCAAAAAATGTCGTCCATCCGAACAACCAAGCGAAGAAAAAAGACTTGATAGATACAAACACTGGCCTCTTGAACATGATTTGTCATCAGCAAGATGCTGCCGACTTGTAGGATGCAAAGCAAGAACGGGACCTTATTGTTCAAGATGAAACGTATATTTATGTTTAAGTAAAAACTAAAATTGTTTGATTTAATACCACAATAAAAACTAAAAATATATGATATTTTGTATTTAAAAACAAAACCTGACTGCAACAATTGTGTGAAAAACAAGGATAAAGGGTTTCAATGACTAAACTTAGTAATTTAAAATGTTTTATGTATATAAAAGTAACAGAATTCAAAATTTTAGATAAATCTGTCCCTTAAATTGGCCATAGGTCGGAAAGGGATATAACAACCAGTAGTGCGAAAAGTGTATTAAAAAATTGTTTCTTTATATAAATCGAAAATTATAATTAAAGAAAATATAATATAAGAATATAACAACAAATATAATGCAACTATATGACTTGGCTGCTCAGCAGACGACCGGCTTCTTTTGATAGTAGTATGTATTCATTCAGTAGTATTCATATATCATCAAAATAAATAAAAATGTATTTAAAATAATAATTATTTTTAATATTTTACTCAAGTTGTTCTTAAAATTTACAACAAAAATAGTTTTTGGCTTGTTTTTTTCTATTCTTCTTTGTGTTTTTCTCTTATTTTGACAAAGTTGCCACATAACTTTACCGTGGCTTAAACTAAGTTAGTGAATCACATAGTGGTTAGTGCAAACATCAAAATGTGTTGTTAATGGTAGAACCTTTTGAAAGTTTTAAAAGTTAGTGAATCGCACTACAGATCAACTAACTACGATGTTAACTACTACAGGGTGGCCCAGAAAGACCGAAGTGGTGTGAATTCCTTATAACTTTTTTATTATAATTTTTTTTTTCTTTTCTTTTCAGTATTTTGTAAAGAAGACTTGGATAATTTATAATGGAGCAATACACAATTGAACAACGTGCCCAAATTGTTGAAATTTACTTTTCAAATCAACGGTCCATTGTGTTGACTCAGCGTGCATACCGTCGTCAATTTAATGTGCGGGTTGCACCCTCTCAGTCAACAATAAACCGTCTAGTTGCAAATTTTCGAGAACAAGGAGCAGTAAGGAACCTTCCTGGTCCCGGCAGACACCGAACTGTCCACACGGCTGACAATATTCAAGTGGTACAGGAGAGTATTCGGGAGGATCCAGAAACATCAACCAGGAGACGTTCGTCACAACTGGGCCTCTCAAGAACGTCGCTGCAGCGAATTTTGCACACCATAGGATTGTTTCCATACAAAATTCAACTTGTCCAAGAATTGAAACCAACAGATTACCAGCAACGACTTGACTATGCAATTTATTTCCAGCAAAAAGCACAAGAGAATCCAAATTTTATTCATAACTTAATAATGAGTGACGAAGCCCATTTTCAATTAAATGGGTTCGTTAACAAGCAAAACTGTAGGATATGGGCTACGGAAAACCCGAGAGTACTTCATCAACGACAATTGCACCCAGTTAAGTGTACCGTTTGGTGCGGTGTTTCTTCAGAAAGGATCATTGGCCCATTTTTTTTTTTTAATGAACAAGGTGTCGCCATTTCCATCAATGGTGATCGATATCGGGCCATGTTGCAAAATTTTGTAACGCCAGCCGTGGAAAACCATCCGCAAATATGGTTCCAACAGGATGAAGCCACAGCGCACACTGCGAGGGCCACAATGACTCTTTTACGCGACATCTTTGGTGAAAGAATAATTTCTCGTAACAGCAATTTTAATTGGCCTCCGCGGTCCCCGGATTTAACCGCTCCAGACTGTTTTCTTTGGGGCTATTTAAAAGGAAAAGTTTATGTTAATAAGCCTAGGACTATTGAGGAGTTAAAAACCAATATTCGAGAAGAAATTAACAACATACCACCGGAAGTTTTGCGAAAGGTCATGGAAAATGTGTTGGAAAGAGCACATTTGTGCGAAGCAGAATATGGCCACCACTTGCGGGATATCATTTTTAATAACTAATCCAAAAATATTCCCCATAAATTTAATGTATTTAAAAAAAAAATTAAAAAAATATCTCTTAAATAAAAAGTTATAAGCAATTCACACCACTTCGGTCTTTCTGGGCCACCCTGTAGTAGGAACTCTAAGTTCAGCCTGTCTATGTGTTAAAAACAAAAATGCTTATGCTGGTATGGTATCGACCAAATGAGAATTATTTTAGGATGTTATTTATTTATAGAATGAAGGAGGTAGTAAAAATTAAATTAGGGTATTCAGAAAAAGAAGGTAATGTTGTAGATAGAAAAAGTACAAGAATTTAGTAATATTTGTAACGGCACATTACAACGAAAGGAGCTAGGTCAACTTGGCGAAGACATTTCTCATTTCTGGGAAAATGTTGATATTAAAATTGGGCAAAATCGGGTCATATTTGACTATAGCTCCCGTATAATCTCGCCAAGGATATAATGATAAAATTTAGTTTAGAGAAGTTTCACATAAGCAGCATATAAAATTTTATCGAAATCAGTTCACATTTAACCAAAGCTCCCATATAAAACACTTACGAAAGCCGCCTCAATTCCACCTAAAATATACTTGAATGCCAATAAATGATAAACTATAATAGCCACTAAATTTAGCACAAGAAAGTTTTATGTCAATCCAAGCCAGTGTGCAAAATTTTGTCACAGTCGGTCACCATTTGACCATTGTTCCCATATATAAACTTACGGAAACACAAAATTACCAATAGTGTGTGTCCATCTGTCAAATGGAAGAGCGATAGCGCCTTAACGAAAACAGCTAGAGGGAAAAAATTTTACAAAAAAAAAAAAATAATTTCGATATCTTGAAAAAGTTGTGTATTAAAAATGGACGGAATCGGTTCACATTTAGTAAGTGCTTCCATATAATCCCTCCCCGGGAATCACATTAATACTGATAAATTAAATCCAATTGCAAAAGATATGACTACTTAATTAAAAACAGAAAAGTTTTATGCGACTATTGTTTAGTATATCAAATTTTTTTTTTTTTTAGGAATCGGTTTATATTTGGCCATATAAAAATCTCTCCCGGAAACCACTAAAATGCCACAAACGACAGATAAATGCTATTAAATTATAAACTATGACAGCGATATCCACTAAATTTTGCATAAATAAGCTTTATGTAAATACCAGTCAGATTATAAAATTTTGTAACAATCGGTCACTATTTAAATATAGTTCTTATATATATATATAACATCCCCTTTTTATATCTACAATCAAAAATATTTGGTGGCACATTTAGTATATTAAGATTGCACCTACGAAATTAGATAGCTATTAATCAATGTTAAGTTCTGACTTTATATACGGTGGATGTTTTAGGAACTCCTAACAAAATATCTGTGGCTTGGTACTAAAAGGGCCAATGTCAGAAAAAAAAGTTTTGAGAAAATTCGATTTAAAGTTCTTATATAAATTCATAGTAACATTGCCCAGAAAGTCCCTTATAAATCTGTTCTGAGATTATGTTAGAGATTAGCTGTTGAAGCCAAATAAAAATTAGTAATGAAGGGAATATAATGCAATGATTAACTCATAACAGCAAAAAAATTTACATTGGCCCTTTTAGCACCAAGTCACAGACATATCGTCACATAACACCATAACTTTTAAACGGTTGAATTTACGTAAATGAAATTTCATATAGTTAGAACAGAGGAGCTTTAGAGTTGATCTGTAGACAAATAGGTAAATGTACCGTCGGAAAGCTAACTTATAGTATTTTAAAAATCTTAGTCTCGTATAATAACATTTTATATGATAAGCAAAAAACATCATAACTTTTAAACTATGTCAAATATTAATTCCAAGTTTTGAAATTTGGTCAACAATGCATAAATGACAAAAAACGAGTAGTTTTCAAGTAATTGCGAAAAAAAACAAAAGAGCTTAACTACAAGCCCAATATTTACTGAAACGAAAAGGCTTAACTGCAATACAAATTTTGAGCAACATTTGAAACCTTTGGTTTTTAGCGAATAAAATTGCTGTTTTTGACCGCACGCATACAAAATTTTGTAGCTAGATGTATTTTAGGTTGCTGTGTCATAATCAATCAAAAAATCAATTTTAATTTTTTTTTTGTGTTAGTTACGCCCTTTTGCATTTCAGGTGACGATATATATTTAGTTCTTTTTATTCCTTTTGGAACATAGGTCCTCAACAAAGTTTTCTATGTTTGAATATCTAGTCTCATTAAGTGAGTTTATTCCCTATAACATAGTTTTCCTAATGTTAATTTGAAGGACAGCTAAAGCAGCACGGGAGGCAAAGGATGGGTTCTATAGATTCCGAAAAATAATATTACCTTTAATGAGTTTATATTGACGTAACTAATTATTTACCACATATTTAAAAAACATAACAAGCGTGAGATTTTTCCACAATTCGGAGGACGGCGATATCAATCTTAATGAAATTATAATTTCCCAATGTATCAATTTAACTAAATAAACAAGGACCAAACACTAAAAAGGGGTTCATTAAAATTATACCCACAAAAAGTGAATCTTTTTGATTAAATGTACAAGAAGGTAAGTACTACATGCGAGTGAGTAAATACACTCAAACATACATACAATGGCATAAACACATCCTTAATACAACAGGATATATCCGGTAATACGCACACGTTTCATATAAAAAGGCTTTTTTGTAACTGTTTGATAATAAAGAATGTGAAAAAAAGGTGGTCTCTTTCATAGTTGTGAATAAAAACAGCTTTTGATAAACTAAATGTGCCTTTAACACACTCAAACATATTTTAAATTATACATACATACATACATACAAACGAACATTTAAAGGATTTACCCTGCCTGCGTCCTTGTGCCCTCTCCCTCTTGACTACTAGTCAATAAAATTGTGAGTGTGTACTTGCAATGCAAACTCGTACTTAATAAAATTTACAATTTATAAAAATCTTTAAACAACCACACAAGGATCCTTTTCACTTCAATCAAGTCCTTGCTGATGTTTGTTTGTTGGTAAATTAGTGAATGATTGAAGTCGTAATGAATGAATGAATGAATGGGTGAATAGGTATGAATGTTGGCATGAATGATTTTTGAGTACTTACATACGTGTGCGTTTGATGCTTAATGTGGCTGCTACATACACAAACAAGAACAAATCATAAGTAAAAAGGGGCGTCTATATGAATATAGTTAAACTAAAGTGATAGTTTGTAATACTTTATGGTTTCTATGGATAAGATTTTTATAAGTGTAAATAATTACAAAAATAAACATGATTCCATATAGAGAGAAAAGTCTTCTTTTGAATAAACATTGATCAAAAGAATGGGAGCAAAAAGTGAAAGGAAAATAAGATTTATTTAAAGGGTTAGAATTACACTTTTATATAAATATTTTATTAGATAAACGGAAAAAGTTAGATTTACATATTTTAAATTATTAAGATATTTTCATATCTTAATTATTTAAAATATGTATACCAATCATTTTTAAAACAAGTAAGAAAGTGCTATCGTTGGTCAAGCCCGATTTTTCCTGTATAAAGACAAATATTTGCTAAATTTTGCCATCATACAAACATTTTCTTAAAACTTATATATTAAAGCTGTTTCCGTCATTTGGTCTTATATGAGAGCTAGGGTCAAATGTGGAATGATTATCTCGAAATATTGCAAAATGATTACAGTTGTTACAAAAATTATATATGCAACAAATAAACTTAAAATTTACTAGCGTTTTAATGATTTTTGTCTCATTTAGTGCGTTTTTAAAGAAGAGTTTGTATGGGAGGGAAGAAAAACGACTATTCCGCAGAAAAAAGAAAGATATGGAGAGTCGTGTGTTTGAGGAGATTGAGTTGTATAAGACACAAAATGAAATCCGTAAATTTTACCAAAAAATTAAGCATCAGACGGATGGTTATAGCAACTTTATCCTTTCCTGTAAGGACGACCAAGGAAATCTGGTTACAGATACAGAAAGCGTATTGAAACTGTGGAAGGAGCAATTTTCCAAGTTGTTGGTTGCAAATGGAAGCGACCAAGATGACACGCCTGAACAAATCAACGATGACGGCGTTATATGTCCACCACCCAACCTGAACGAGGTTAGAACTGCAGTAGCGCGATTAAAAAATAATAAAGCTGCTGGTGCCGATGGTTTGCCAGCAGAGCTTTTTAAGGCTGGAGGTGATGAGCTGATAAGGTGTATGTCCCGGCTCCTAGAATACAAATGGTCAGATGAACGCATGCCGGACGATTGCAATCTCAGTGTCCTTTGTCCAGTCCACAAAAAAGGAGATAAAACTGTATGTGCAAATTATAGAGGGATAAGCCTCCTCTCAATTGCATATAAGACTCTATCGACCATACTGTGTGAAAGGCTAAAGCCATAACCGTTGACCAGATCTTTACTCTTCGTCAAATCATGGTGAAGACCCAAGAGAAACAAATAGATACGTATCATCTCTTTGTTGACTACAAAGCAGCTTTTGACAGCCCTATACGGAAGAAGGTGTTTGAAGCAATGTCTGAGTTCGGCATCCCTACGAAGCTAATAAAGTTATGCAGGATGACACTAACTAATACAATATCATATGTTAAGATGGGTAAGAACCTATCAGAGTCCTTCATAACTAAACGGGGATTCAGGCAAGGTGACAGTTTATCTTGTGACCTCTTCAATATTGTGTTAGAGAAAATCTTGCGAGATGCAGCAGTTAATACAACAGGTACCATTTTCAATAGAAAACATATGCTACTAGCGTTTGCCGATGACATTGATATTATGGGGCGCACTTTACGCGAGGTAACTGCCGACTTTTCCAATATCGAGAAGGAATCAAACAAAATGGGTCTAGCTGTAAATGAATCAAAAACAAAACTGATGGTTTCTACAGGCAGACCACTAGAATTTGATCACATGTGTCGGTTGAGAACTATAGCTTCGAGGTTGTAAAAGAATTTGTATACCTTGGTACCGCTGTGAACATCAACAACGATATAAGTTTCGAAATCAAACGTAGAATCATACTTGCCAATCGATGCTATTTTGGATTAAGCAAGCAGCTAAGAAATAAAGTTCTTTCCGTAAGAACTAAAATCACGCTCTATAAAACGCTTATACTACCTGTGTTATTGTATGGTGCTGAATCATGGGCACTTGCACAGACAGATGAAGCTATCCTTGGAGTGTTTGAGAGAAAAATTCTATGAAAAATCTTTGGACCAGTCTGCGTCAACAATGAATATCGACATCGAATGAACCATGAGCTGTATGAGTTATACGCTGACATAGACATAGTAAAACGCATAAAGTAACAGCGTCTGTGTTGGCTAGGACATGTTGTGCGAATGGATGAAAATAGTCGGCAAGAAAAGTGTTCGATAATGATCCAGAGGGAACGCGTAGAAGAAGGCGTCCAAAACTTCGATGGAAAGACCAAGTAAAAGAAAATCTTTCGAAACTTGGTATACGAAATTGAAGAATATGCGCACATGATAGAGGTACATGGAATTCTAAAATATGCTCGGCCTTTGACCTAAACAGGTTGTAATTATAGGCCATTTAAGTAAGTAAGTTGTATGGGAGCTATGGTCAAATGTGGACCGATTTCAACAAAATAAATTTACGTAAACAGTATTTTTTTAAATTTCATGAAAAAATATTGATATTTGTGGCTAATATATCAATTCCGGAAAGTGGGACCGATGGGAGGTACCATAAATAATAGACCGATTTTGACGAATTTCAATAGCCATGGCCCCACTATCAAAAAAATTATCTGTGCCAAATGTCATTAAATTATTGATTAAATGGTTTCAATTGGGGTCCAGCCAGCCAAACGGACAAATATTGATCGTAAGTCCCATTTCACACGAATCAGGTTTACTTGATCAGTTTTTCTTAAAATTTCAAACAACAAACATCTTCTTTATTAGTTTTCATTTTATTTTCCTTAAATTTCATACAAATTTTTAAAATTTTCGTAAACTTGATAGTACGGTCAGATTTGCTCAATTTTAATTCAGTTTTTTCTCATACAAATTCAAGACTTGATAAGCCAAACCTGACTAATGTAAAAGTAGACTAAGCGACAAAAAATTTTTCATAACATTTTTTTCCTTGTTAGTTTGCTACTTTCGACAAACTAATTAAAAATTTTCCAAATTGTTTAAAAGTTATGGTGCAAAGTATTGAAAGTAAAGTTTTTTACTTTAACTTCAATAACTTTAAACTAATGGGCAGATTGTGGCGCAATATGCAGAAATCGCCCAATGGGTAGTTGGAGTTTTAGACCAATTTTTAAAAACATGTCTATTTATAGAACAGTGGCCTCTGCACTGGGCCAAAGTTAAGCACCATTGTATGTAAAACCTATTGGTCAGTTTAACTTTTGCAAATACAAACATGTCAAAAAGATTTTTACACGTTCGAAAACTTTTTAAGTAAGAAAGAAAAATATGCCTACTTTATCATGCTATTTCTAATAGTTTAAGAGATATTTAACGGAATGTCGCTTACGATTATTTAAATCTAAGCGCTCGATATATTGGAGAACAATGAAGATCAATTATGTCCCCTACTTAAGAATAACTCAAGAAGCATATCATGGATTTTCTCTATCCTTCTCTCAAATATGGATAATAGTGTAGGCATAATATATAAAATTCAAAAAAGTGGGGGGATCGCGAAAAAATAGACTTAAAAAAATTGAACATTTGAAAGGAAACAGTTAGTTACAACGTTTAAATTTATTTTTTGTTCATATTCAGTACAAAATTTTGAGCTTGATCTCAAAATTGAAAAAACCTACTTAAAATAAAAAAACAAAATAGATTTGCCTAATTTACAAAAGTAACACTTGAAGTTCTCCTAATCTCAATGAGAATGATGTAAATTCTATTATTAAATTTAAGACGTAAATATTACTTAAAGATTACTTAATATCTACTAAACATCTACAAACGAATTAGTTAGTAGATCCTTAATATATCCTCTAGAATTTACTTTAATAAAATAAAAAAACTGCACTAGTTTTTCTAGTGTTTCTGAAGGATAATTCGAATTCCAAGAATTATTCATCATCAAAAACACCGCTAGACATTCAGGTGCTACTTTTAAAGTACAATATCACTTGATCTAAATTTGTATTTATTTAGATCACATAAATAAATACTACATATATGTATTGTACATATGTATATTAGTCCTTTATAGAATAGGAATAATACAAACGGATGTGTAACATTGAGAGGATCAAAAGGTTTCGTCATGTTAAATATGATTACAGCATGATTACCGAATATTATCATACACATACTCTGTGACACTCTATCTCTATCTTTATGACTCTTTATGTCTCCCTCTTTCCCATTCTTTCAAATACTTTCATATGTCATTTTGCTTGAATTAAGGCTGTGAAATCTACTTATAGGGATTTTCGAGACAGATCAACACACACTCAATACGATTGCGCAGATTTACTTTTCGTATTTTTATAACAATGATGACATTATTTACTCGCATTATTGGGATTTATTTGCTGCAAACAATTCTCATGTTTAAATACTAACCGCTCTTGTTTGAACACATTGCAATTGTCACCGAAAAAGAAGAAAAAAGAGATTTAAAAACTAAATTCTGGTACTTCAAAATCAAACAATAGAAGGTGCGATTTTCTAAAACTAAGCACGTTCATATTCAGATTTTGAATTTAATTTTACATGCTCATACTAAATCAAGATCTTATAAATTCTTACTCTAGATGTTCTAATTCTTGTTCATTTTATTAAAGAAATTTCAGTTCTAAACAAATACTTCCATTAGTTTATGTCCTTAAACTACTGAGATCACAATTTTGTAGGTGTGTGTGTATGTGTTTGTCTTTGTTATCCTGTTCAAGTGTTAAGCGCAGTACTTCAATGCTAAATATTTGTCCTGAAGGATTATGTTATTTTGTTTGTCTCACTAATAGGGCTAATTTGATTCATATCTTGGCAGTCTAGCGTTATGGTAGCAGTTATATCTTCACATCTTTAAGATGTTCTCTTTTTATTTTGAATATAAAATTTTTGAAATTGGAGATCTTAGTTTTTGTATTTCTCTTTTCCAAAACAGCCAAGTTAATTAAGTGACAATATTCGAACGTATAAATTTTGAGAATTTTGATTTGAACTGATAAACGAAATTGTTCTTGAATAGTGAAAAGTATCAGGTTGCTTGTAAATAATATTGCGTGTGAAATTGTCACTAAAGGAAAGATTAACAATTTTTTGTATTTTCTATTTTAAGTGCTATTAAAAGTGTTAAAATTTAAAAACATTGTAAAATTGAATTTTCATTGTTGCTTTATAAATAAGAAGATTCAAGTAAGAAATTTTTGAACACATACTGAACAACAGCATCTAGCTCTCACTATTTTTATCCCTTTAAGTTATCGTAGCCCCCATAAAAATTATACCGATGTACTTAGAATCGTCAGGAAAATCGATTTAGATTTATATGAACAGATTTTGATGAAATTTAATATTGTTTATGCTCCAGGAGCATGGGTTATCTTAATTGTTTTTTTTTACAAAATGTTTAAAATAAATTCGGCAATTTATGTAGGGTAAGAGGGGGACCATTTGCCATAGGGACACTTTTGCCACCACTAGTTTTCTTGAAAACTAACTTATCTTTTTTGATCCTGTAATCGATTTTATATTCGTTTATCATTGATATTCTATATCTCAAATTTTGACTGCTGTAGCTATCATATTTAAAACATCAGGCGTGATTTACTGTTTTAGCAGATCATGAAAAAATATTTTGCTACAAGTATTTTTGTAATATTTTCCTTAGTTTTTTGTTATCCTAAGAAATTATTCATTAGTTTAATAAACAATGTAGTATTGAGAACAAATATTTTAAGTTTTTATACCCTTCACCACCATAGGTGGAAAGGGTATTATAAGTTTGTGCTGATGTTTGTAACGCATAGAAATATTTGTCTTAGACCCACTTTTTAGTATACCAATAGACTTAGAATCACTTTCTGAGTCGATTTAGCGATGTCCGTCCGTCCGTCCGTCCGTCCGTCTGGCTGGCTGGACCCCCATGTAAACCTTGTAATCAAACTACAGGTCGCAATTCTAAAGATAATTTGATGAAATTTGGCACAGATAATTTTTTTGATAATGGGACCATGGCTATTGAAATTGGTCAAAATCGGTCCATTATTTATGGTACCTCCCATAGGTCCCACTTCCCGGAATTGCTATATTGGCCACAAATATCAATATTTTTTCATGAAATTTAAAACAGATACTGCTTATGTAAACTTAAATCACTGTACCAAATTTCGGTCCACATTTGAACATTGCTCCCATACAAACTCTTCTTCAAAAACGCACTAAATGAGACAAAAAATCACTAAAACGCTCGTAAATCTAAAGATAATGAAAAATTTTAGTTTGTTTTTTGCATACATAATTTTTGTAATAACTGTAATCAATTTGCCAAATTTCGAGATAATCGGTCCACATTTGACCCTAGCTCTCATATAAGTCCAAGTGACGGAAACAGGTTGAATATATAAGTTTTGAGAAAATGTTTGTATGATGGCAAAATTTAGCAAATATTTGTCTTTATACAGGAAAAATAACAACTTTGACCTTAGTGGTGAAGGGTATCGAATGGTCGGCTTGACCGACTATAGCGCTTTCTTACTTGTTTTTAATAAATCTATTTCTTACGTGAAAAATAGTTCTTTACATCTAACGACTCTACCTGGGGCACATTTGCCATACATATATAACAAAGCAACTCGTCGACATTTTTTTGAGCCCGACATTTGTAATATCCCTAAAAAAGATATCGCATTTTGGATGCAAGGCCAAATCCATCTTCCATCTTAAATTTTTTTTTATGTTGATATGTCACAGTACAATGTTAACAGAGGCCCAATAGTTTAAATTTTGATCTCTGAATTTTTTACTGCTTTGTTTAATTTATCCATGTGAAATGAACTTGAATAAATTTTTTGGTCTTATGTTAAAAAAAATCTTAAATATTGCTTAAAGAACACGTTAGTTACCAAATACTTTAAGGCTAACAAACGATTGTTAAAAAATAGTATCCAAAAACAGTTCTTTAACTAATGAATACGTCAAGTCAATTTTACATGTTAATGCTGGCAACATCGTCATTCTCTCTTGTCTCTTTATAGTTAAATATACAAAACAACGAATTAATTATTCATTGTTTCCTCCGGGTATTGTATGTTTTAATATAAAATAACATTTTTTTCTTTTCTTACTGTAAAATTATATTTATGTTATATAAAAGCATTAACTAGACACATTACAGTAAAATAATAAATAGACAAATTCTTACTAAGGGTTTAAACCGATTATTTAAAAATCGAGTATGTACTTTTAACTCATGTTGAATATATATACATCACTATAATGTTTTTTGCAAATTTCATTGACCGATGTCTGTTTTTTGTTGAAAACACGAATTTTTTGTTAAAAATTAGAATTTGTATTATCAATTTCTTTGAAAAGTTTGATTTTAGTATGAAACATGTAAAATAGAGTATGAAATATCATGGAAAATATATCATGGATGGGGCACATTGGCCACTTTTAGTTAATTTGCTATTTTTTTAATTTGATACATAAAGAAAAGCCGTAGGCAATCAGAACCAACAAAAGCCGTAGGCAATCAGAGCTAACATATATAGGTACCTATGAAGAACAAAAAAATTGTGATAACTCTCCCGGTAAGAAACCTAGAGGACTTAAAAAAAAGTGGCAAATGCTCCCCCTTCTACCCTACATATAATTTAGTGTTTTGGCGATATCTCAAGCATTTGGATGAAATTTAATAGAATCCAGCAGACAGACACACTGCATATGTCTTAAATTTGTGTCTGACTTTTGAACATTGTGTACTATATGTATTATAGTACCTGGTTGACCGAGCCTTGCTCGAAGCTTTATGATAAGCATTTTGAGGCAAATTTTAAAGTTTTTATATATTTTATATTATTAAGTACTAAAACAAATTTAGAAGAAAGACATTGTACAAATATTCAGTTAATTTTGAATTATTTTATTTATTTTGTCCGATCAACACATAGTTTACAGTTTAACAATTTTGAAAAAATGTTAGAAATGGGTCATACCAAAAGAAACCTCCGTCGATTCATGCGCAACAACTTTGCTAAAGATTATAGCCTGATCAAATGCACAATTTACGATCTAATTCATTTTAAGTAGTTTTCAGTGGCGCCACCTGTCGGACTTTGGTCATTCCCATTAATAAACCTTCGTCGGCTTATCCGCAACAACTTTTCTAAAGATCATAGCATGATCAAATGTACAGTTTACGATTTCATTACTTTTTTGTAATTTTCAGTGGCGCCAACTGTCGGAAATTAGTTTAACCAATTTAAAAACCTTTGCCGTCTAATCCGCAACATCTTCGCTAAAGAGCATAACATGATCAAATTCACAGTTTACTATTCTATAAAGAACATACATACAGACAAACATTCATTTGTTTAAAAGTTATAACATTACTATTTTTTCCCCCTTTTTATCCCCTACTTTTAAAAAATTCCATATGCATATTTGGTACTTCTTTGGTACCAATTGAATTCGGTACATTTTATTTATTACAACGCAGTTAACATAATGTTCCTATTCATATTACTTTTTGAGATGTTAAGTTATCATTTTATCCTTTTTTACCCATTTTGGCCTCAAAATCAAAAAAGTACCAAATACGTGTTCAATATTTCTTTCACATCTATTGACTGCAGTACAAAGTTCCTTTCTATATTCTTTGGTTTAAAAAATAAGAGTGGGTTAAAACAGTACCAAAAAAACTATTTTCACCCTTTTTTACACCCTATCGAACATAGTTTCAAAAAAGTACCAAACACCTGTCCGCCTATTTTCATAGCTGGTTAAAACGTAATTTTAATTTTGTTTCTATACCTATAACTTTAGGAGATATAACGTTTTCGATTTTTTCCCCTTTTTACCCGTTTTTACCCTCTTAGAGGCAAAGGTTCCAAAAGTCCCTTCTTTGTATGGGCTTTTGTATTGGGAGCTGTGGTCAAATGTGGACCGATTTCAACTAAATTTGGTACAGTAGTTTTGGTTTCATAAGCAGTATTTGTTTTAAATTTCATGAAGAAATATTGATATTTGTGTCCAAAATATAATTCCGGGAAGTGGGACCTATGGAAGGTACCATAAATAATGGACCGATTTTGACGAATTTCAATAGCTATGGTCCCACTATCAAAAAAAATATCTGTGCCAAATTTCATAGAATTATCTTTTCAACTGCGACCTGTACTTTGATTACATGGTTTACATGGAGGTCCAGCCATCCATAAAAAGTTTTATAATCGGACTAAAGATGGTGACACAGTTAACAAAATACAAAAAGGGCGGTATTTGTAGAAGTGCACGGTGGTAAAATACGCTCAAAAATCAATAACTTGTTTTTTTCTTCATATTTTTGACTAAAACTTACTGAGCTGACATATTATGGTCCTTTCTTTATATTGTATAAATTATATGGTAAAATTAAAAGTGGTTGGTCAAATAAAAGGAGACATATAAGATACAGTAATAAAATGTGTTTAATCATTTTGAAAAATATTCAATAATTTTCATTTATGTACAGGCCTTTTGTCTACCTAATTATATATAATTTGTAAAATTTGGATGAGTTGTTTAAGAGATATACTTAAAGTTCTGGAAAAAAAAATTGTGCATTAGTCAAAATTTATTATTATACATATAAAAAAAAAAACATAAAAAAGCTCAATATTTCAATAAAATGTTGAAAATTCATGAGCAAATGTCTAAGACTGTGATATTTATGTTCTTTCTGCATTTTTTATTTGTTCATTGTAATGTGGCCACCACCTGTGTAAATGTACTGCTTACATAATTTTCTTAAAAACAATGTATTGTTCCATTTTTCTCAATCTTATTGTACAAATTTAACTCAAGAGCGTGTTGGCTAACAAAGAGGGCCACGCCACGCCCAAATTTTCATTTACAGGTTATTTATACTTATTAGAACTCATTATATAATTTGTTATCCTAAATTGGTTTTTTGGTGGTAACTAAAGTAAATTTTAATCTAATCATTTAATAAATACTGCCTTAGATTATTTTCAAGTATTTTATGGACCCTTTTCTTACTAAATTGCACCCTGGTGTAATTAAAAATGTTTAAAATATGTAAAAAGATGAAGTTAGTAAAATGAATCTGGTAAATAGGCCGGCAAGAGAATGCGGCTGAAATTCGAAATATATACTACTAGTACTTAACAGTAGAAGATCCAATTTATGTGTAACCTCTTTTAGCTCCTTTTTCTTAGATATGGCCTTTCAAAATTTTGATTTTTATGATTTTCACTAGTTATTTAACTATCTCAAATTCACTTCAATTTTCGAAAAAAAAAACCACAGAAATTTCCAAAAACTGCACAAAATGATTTACTAATAACAATCTTTAAAAAGTGCTTAAAAATTTAGAACAAAAACTTTAGTGGAAAAATCTGCTTTTATTCAAAAGTATATAAAAATCAAATTTTTTAATTTTAAAATTGTAGGTAAAAAGTGTAGACTTTGAGCTAGTATAAAAAACGAATCAGTTATCCGATAGTCAAAGATAAAGTTAAATTGTATACTTTAGAGTGTTGGCTGTAAACTACCATCAAAATTTAATCAAAATTATAAAACTAAGAAAAATCATTTTTGGCCGCTTGGAGGGGTAAAAAAAATAAAAAAAAAAATAAAATTATTTTTACATTATCTTTAATCCTAGTGGGTGACTGACTCAACTTTTTTTACGAACCACTCCAGTGTATACCCTATGATCCTAAAGCTTGTATATATTGCGAAACAATCATTGCAAAAGCTCTGATCTTTGGATGATACGTACGAATTAAAGTACACATCGATGGCTTATATTCAATACCCTCTATGAACTAACAAAGTAAAAAAAATCGTTCAAAATGTTTGTGTCTATCCCTTTCCGGTGCCACAAAGGGACCACTTTAGAACCCCAGTGACGCTGCTTTCGTTTTCAGCCACCTGCCTAACCTATGGGTTCATGACTATTCGAGATGATGACGCTATCGAAAAGCTTTTCGTTTTGCGAATTTTAATTTTGAACACTCTTTGCATATAATACTAGCATAAACAAATATTGTAGATATTGGAAACCAAGCAAAGTTTATGTTTGGTCTTAACTTGGTAAGCCCAGACTTATCTTGGCTATCCTTCAACTCAACTGTATACACTAACTTCACCCGGGTAACTGCGTTAACACCCGCTAATGTAGTTAGCTAAGAAGTGCCGCATCAGGATAGTAACCCATTCCTGAAAAAAAAAATGAATTACTATCAAAAAGCTAAATTTTAGAATAAAAACGGTCCCCTGAATTTTAACTCGGGTCATACCATTCGAATTACAAATAAGTACTTAATTTAAAAACTTAAAAGTAAATACATTACAAGGTAATATAGTCCCAGAGTACATTTCATTGCCAAAGTTTTGCTTGGTAAGTATCAAAAACAGTAGTAGGCACTAAAACATATCGTTACTTTAATATAGAAAAGCCCTACCTAATATTTTTCTTACATTATAGGAGAGGAAAAAAAACTAAATAAAATCTTAAGTTTTGAAGATACAGATATTTTTTAAAAGCAGTTTTTTACAAAATTCTCTAAAGAATTTATTGCTATAGCAATATTTTTTAAAATTAAAAGATTTTTATAAAATTATATTAGATAAAGCTTTAAAAAGCGATGTGAATGAAAAACGACATAGGGCTTTTCTGTATTAAAGTAACGATATACACATTTGCTATATCAAAAAATTTATGTAGCGTTTTTTTGATTCATCTTATATTTCATAGCAAATGATTGAATTTGTTGGCGAGAGTTTGTTAAAAGCAGGAGCGGAGCCAACCAGTTCCAGACTTACCTTTTAATGGTAATTTATTACTTAAAATGAGCGTGATGCCTTGTTATTCCTACCTTGACCTGCAATTTTTATTTCAAATTAATTTACTCAAAATTTTCATTCACCCCAATTTCATTGCTCTTGAAAAGCTTTTGAGACAAAACTATTTTCAAAAAAAACATCTTAAGATGAAAAAGCTACAAACAAATAAAGTAAATGAGATTAAAAAGAAATACCAAAGAAATTAAAGGAAATGAATCGAAGGATGTCAACAAAATTAAAAAAAAAACAAGTAAGAAAGCGCTATAGTCGGTCAAGCCGACCATACGATACCCTTCACCACTAAGGTCAAAGGTGTTATTTTTCCTGTGTAAAGACAAATATTTGCTAAATTTTGCCATCATACAAAAATTTTCTCAAAACTTATATATTCAACCTGTTTCCGTCATTTGGACTTATATGAGAGCTAGGGTCAAATGTGGACCGATTATCTCGAAATTTGGCAGATTGATTACAGTTGTTACAAAAATTATGTATGCAAAAAATAGACTCAAAATTTCCATTATCTTTAGATTTACGAGCGTTTTAGTGATTTTTTGTCTCATTTAGTGCGTTTTTAAAGAAGAATTTGTATGGGAGCTATGGTCAAATGTAAACCGATTTCAACAAAATTTGGTATAATGATTTTAGTTGACATAAGTAGTATCTGTTTTAAATTTCATGAAAAAATATTGATATTTGAGGCCAATATAGCAATTCCGGGAAGTGGGACCTATGGGAGGTGCCATAAATAATGGACCGATTTTGACCAATTTCAATAGCCAATTTTCCATTATCAAAAAAATGATCTGTGCCAAATTTCATCAAATTATCTTTAGAATTGCGACCTGTAGTTTGATTACAAGGTTTACATGGGGGTCCAGCCAGCCAGCCAGCCAGCCAGCCAGCCAGCCAGCCAGCCAGACGGACGGACATCGTTAAATCGACTCAGAAAGTGATTCTAAACCTATTGGTATACTAAAAGGTGGGTCTAAGACAAATATTTCTATGCGTTACAAACATCAGCACAAACTTATAATACCCTTTCCACCTATGGTGGTGAAGGGTATAAAAACTTGCAAATGTTCAAATGAATGAACTGCAAATGTTACGTGGGTATATGAATAAAAGCGTTTACTACTTGATATTGTATGTGAATAAAAACAGCGCTTTCATTTCGATATTGTTCAAAGTCATACACCTTTTTCTATTGACAAAAAAAAAATTAGGGAAAAAAGCGAAGAAATTTGAAACTGTTTGAAAAACTCATTTTATACACACTCACTCAATGAACATTTGAACAGGAGATAAAAGCGTCGGTTGAGTTAGTCATATCCTACACTTTGATTTCTGTATTTTTATATTCTAATAATACCTTAATTTTCATCGATTCTTTGATATAACAAATTATTCTCTATAAAATTATTTGACTAGAAAAAACTATTCCTTAAAACTTTTCGCTATAAACATGTAATACGAGTATGTATAGCATTTATATAAAATATTTTTCGTATCCAAAAAATATTCTTTCCGCAAAGTTCCCTCTACAGTTTTAGTGGTATAGGGTACACAGAGACCAAAAGTAAAACCATTAAAGAAATTAATTTTAGTTATTAAAAGGAAATAACTCCTTCTTTAAATATCAGAAATAAAAATTTGTACTTAAAGGACATTATTACAAATTGAGTTAAATTTATAACAGATTCAATAACAGAATCTTTTGAATGTTGTCTTAATTTGAATAAATGCTTCTTGGGATTATTTCCCTTAACTTTTTCCCAACGCATTAGAAATATTAGTAAACACTCTCATCGCTTATACTCATACATAAACATATATACGTATGAATATAATATATTATTGAATATAGTTTAAACAATTTCTAAATTGCATTTGTGTAAGTGGGGACAAATGTGTTAAATTATACTTTGATTTTATTGAAATGTTACCCCAACAAATTGGACATTGATAAAAAAAAGTATTTAACAATTACAGGAAAACTTCAAAGAGAATAATACAATCGCTTTATAGTGTATTCAAAAGTATTATAATATATTATAATTGTTATAAACTACATTATATAACATAATTATAATCTGTTACAGTAAATAAAAATTTAATTGGAATAATCGATTATAGTCACAGTAAAAACACTGTGCTAGTTGGAAAAGTCGACAAAAGGGAGACCTAGTGGGTAAAGATAATTCGAATACGCTGAATTCAATGATGCTGTTTTTTTAGGTCAGTAGTGCGATTCACTACGCTTTTTTAACCACAATTGTTTCTTCAAAATTATTAAACAACTAAATTAACCACACTGCTATTCACTAACACTTTAACGATTTCTGTTGACGTTTAAAGTCAGCTGTTTCAATCAGCTGTAATTAATAAACAAATAAATTGTTGTTTATTAACGCCAACATTTTTGATGCTGTTTAATGTTAAAGAAAAGTGGTTAAGGAAAGTGATTTAGAAAAGTGTATTAAAAAATTGTTTCTTTATATAAATCGAAAACTATAATTAAAGAAAATATAATATAAGAATATAACAACAAATATAATTCAACTATATGACTTGGCTGCTCAGCAGACGACCGGCTTCTTTTGATAGTAGTATGTATTCATTCAGTAGTATTCATATATCATCAAAATAAATAAAAATGTATTTAAAATAATAATTATTTTTAATATTTTACTCAAGTTGTTCTTAAAATTTACAACAAAAATAGTTTTTGGCTGGTTTTTTTCTATTCTTCTTTGTGTTTTTCTCTTATTTTGACAAAGTTGCCACATAACTTTACCGTGGCTTAAACTAAGTTTGTGAATCACATAGTGGTTAGTGCAAACATCAAAATGTGTTGTTAATGGTAGAACCTTTTGAAAGTTTTAAAAGTTAGTGAATCGCACTACAGCTGTAGTTTTCGAGATATTTTTTTATCAAAAATTTTTCTATACAAAATTTTCTTACAAAAATTTTTTTATAGAAAATTTTTTTTTCAAAAATTTTTCTATGGAAAATTTTTTATCAAAAATTTTTATCAAACATTTTTCTATTTTTTTATCAAAAATGTGTCTATATTTCTTTATAAAAATTTTTCTATAAAAAATTTTTTTATAAATTTTTTTTTTTTTAGACAATTTTTTTATCAAAAATTTTTAGAAAATTTTCTTACAAAAATTTTTCTATATAAAATTTTCTTACAAACATTTGGCTATAAAAAATTTTTCTATAGAAAATTTTTTATCAACAATTTTTCTATGTAAAATTGTTTATCAAAAATTTTTCTATGTAAAATTTCTTATCAAAAATGTTTCTATATATTTTTTATCAAAAATTTTATGGAAAATTTTTTATCAAAAATTTGTCTATATTTTTATAGACAATTTTTTTATCAAAAATTTTTCTATAGAAAATTTTCTTACAAACATTTTTCTATAGAAAACTTTTTTAACAAAAATTTTTCTACAGAAAATTTTTTTCAAAAATTTTTCTATGTAAAATTTTTTTCAAAAATTTTTCTATGTAAAATTTTTTATATCAAAAATGTTTCTATATATTTTTTATCAAAAATTTTTCTATGGAAAATTTTTTTATCAAAAATTTAGCTATAGAAAACTGTTTATCAAATATTTTTCTATAGAAAATGGTTTATCAAATATTTTTCTATGAAAAGTTTTTGATCAAAAATTTTTCAATGGAAAATTTTTTATCAAAAAGTTTTCTATAGAAAAATTTTTTATCAAAAATTTTTCTACAGAATTTTTTTTTTTAATTATTCTATAGAAAATTTTTTTATCAAAAATTTTTCTATGGAAAATTTTTTAATCAAAAATGTTTCTGTAGAAATAGAAATTTTTCAATAGAAAATTTTTCTATAGAAAAAATTTTTTTTTATAAACAATTTTTTTTATCAACAATTTTTCTATAGAAAATTTTCTTACAAAAAGTTTTCTATAAAAAAATTTTCGATCAAATAAAGTTTCTATAGAAACATTTTTGATAAAAAAAATTTCTATTAAAAATTTTCGATAAAAATATTTTCTATAGAAAATTTTTAGATCAAAAAAATTTTTTCATCAAAAATTTTTCTATAGAAAATTTTTTATCAAAAATTTTTCGATAGGATATTTTTTATCAAAAATTTTTCTCAAGAAAATTTTTTTATCAAAAAATTTTTTTTTATTAATATTCTATGGAAAATTGTTTATCAAAAATTTTTCTATAGAAAATTTTTTTTTGAAAAATTTTTCTATACAAAATTTTTTTATCAAAAATTTTTCTATAGAAAATTTTTTTACTAAAAATTTTTCTTTAGAAAATTTTTTTATCAAAAATGTTTCTATAGAAAATTTATTTTTTAAATATAAATGTTTCTATGGAAAATTGTTTATCAAAAAATTTTCTATATATTATACATAAAAATTTTTTATCAACAATTTTTCTATAGAAACTTTTGCTATAGAAAATTTTTTTTTCAAACATTTTTCTATAGAAATTTTTTATTAAAATTTTTCTATATATATTTTTTTTTAATTTTGCTATATAGACAATTTTTTTATCAAAAATTTTTCTTACAAAAATGTTTCTATAGAAAATTTTTGGAAAAAAAATTTTTGATTTGTTTCTTGCCTATTTTGTTTTTTGATTTTCTTTAACAAAGCGCCACCAACCGAATCTGTAAACAGCCTAATTCCAACTGAATGATTTTAATACTCATTTTGGCGAGTTTTATTGTGGTACATATTTAAGAAAATTAAAAAATTCATCGGCTGCTGGTTATAACGTTACCAATTTTTCCCCCTTTTTATTCCCAAGTTTAAAAAAAAATTTCATATACACATTTTGTACTTTTTTGGTAACAATTGAATTTGGTACATTTTATTAAAATTCTGTTAACATATTGTTCCTTTTTATATTAATTTATGAGATCTTAAGTTATCATTTATAGCTTTTTTACCACTTTTGGAACATAAAGTCAAAAAAGTTCCAAATACGTGTTCAATATTTTTTTCCATTTATTGATTACAGTACAACGTTCCTTTCGATATTATTTGGTTAAAGAGACAAGAGTGGTTTAAGAATAGTACCAAAAAGAAACTATTTTCACCCTTTTTACCCTCTTTCGAAAAATTACCAAACCCCTTTACTGTTCACTTATTTTTATAATATAACTGTTCAAAACGTAATTTAAATTTTGTTTTTATGCCTATTTCTTTAGGAGATATAGAATTTTCAATTTTTCCACTTTTTACCCGTTTTACTCGATTATAATCGCAAAAACAACTATTTAAAATTTCTTTCTTTAAATCTTTAAAATTTGTTAAAATTATGACAATAGGACACCTTGTGAAAATCCCAATTATTTCTTTTAATTACCAATTGTATTTAAAAAAGAATAACACAATAATTAAAAACATGTAATAATTTATTATTGAATTTCGCATTCGAGTAAATACGTTTTACTTACTTTTCTGCAAAACAAATAAATTAAATTATGTAGAAGAAAAAAATATTGTTGAGTAAAAAATAAATTTCAATTGCCATAAATATGAATTAACTGGTAAAAGCATTGAAATTCATAAATACAATTATACACAAATATAAAATTCATGCAACAGAAAAAAAAACACACACACACAATCACAGGACATTCGTCCTGATACTCTTATCTTGTGCATTATCAATAAATGTTTGTATGTAAATGTACTTGTATGTATTTGTATTATAACGTGCAATTGGATACTAACGATAGCCATTAAAATTTAAATAAAAGCAATTATTATAAATGGTCAAAACCGCTTTTTAAATTGCACTTTATGGCATCAGGATACAAAATATTATTGCAACTGCAACAAAAACATTATCATGCAGGACAACAGCAACAAAAACAAAATTTAAATGCATACATTTATTTTCACACGATTTTCGTGTGTAAATAAAAAATATATATATATATTTACATACGAATGTAAAAAATATATTTACAAACTTATACAATATCAAAGTCAGTCACAGTGCACAGTAGTTACAACAACATAAAAATAAGTTTATAAAATTTAACTGAATGAGCTCCCAAAAATGGAATAGATCATGAAAGAAGTCATATATCGATTTCAGAAATCTAAGGACTATTAAATTATAATAACAAATCATTATTGTGTATTCCTGATTACCACCATATGCCCGTTAAGTTCCAATGAAGCCGGTTCTTAAGGGGTTATTTAAATTAATTTAAAATTAAACTTTACCTATGCCAAAGCCTCATAAAGTCCTATTAAAATTAACTCATCCATTTTGATGATAATTTTATTTTAAGACTTACCCACTGTTTTTATCATCGTGTTAAAATTTACCGGATATACGAAACAAAAACGGAAACTATAGAATTTCCGCTCCGCCTATAAAAACATCAACACCACAGCACTTACACATGCAAAAATGTTTTATTTTAAGTTTTCGATAACAAAAAGTTTTTTTACATATTAAAATTTACATTTACAAATTTACACAATAAGTGTTGACCACAAATGTAAATTCAACACATACGAGTACATATTTACAAACATCAACATAAATAATTTAACATTTTATTAAATGCAATGCAATTACAATTAGATATGTATTTGTTAGAATACATTAGGCCGATTCCTAAAAGTTTGGCACTTAAAAAAAATAATTTTTAATATTTCCTTATATAAGATTAAAATCGAGAAAAATAGCTTCATTTGTATTTACACCAAGTTTTGAGAAAGTTTGAAATTTTTAGTGAAAAACTTAAAAAAAAAACTTTAAATCTTTTATATTTCCTTAAATATGTGTCCAATCGGAAAAAGGAGCTTCATTTGTGATCACACTAGATTTTAAGAAATTTTGAAGTTTTGGTGAAAAACTTAAAAAACTTTAAATTCTTTATATTTCCAATCGAGAAAAGGAGCTTCATTTGTGATCACACCAAATTTTGAAATTTTGATGAAAAACTTAAAAAAACTTTAAATCTTGTATATTTCCTTAAATATGCGTCCAATTAAGAAAAGGAGCTTCATTTGTGATGACACAAAATATTGAGAAAAAAATTTGAAATTTTGGTAAAAGACTTTAAATTTTGTATATTTCCTTAAATATGCATCCAATCGAGAAAAGGAGTCTTATTTGTGATCACATCAAATTTTGAGAAACTTTAAAATTTTGGTGAAAAACTAAATAAAACTTTAAATCATTCATATTTTCTTAAATATGCGTCCAATCGAGAAAAGGAGCTTCATTTGTGATCACACCAAATTTTAAGAAAAAATTTGAAATTTTGGTGAAAAATTTAAAAACATTTTAAAAATTTGAAATTTTGGTGAAAAACTTGAAACTCTAAGTCCTTCATATTTTTTTTAAATATGCGTCCAATCGAAAAAAGGAGCTTCATTTGTGATTACACCAAATTTTGGTGAAAAATTTAGAAAAAAAAAACCTTTATATCCTTTATATTTCCTTAAATTCCTCCAACTGAAAAAATAATCTTCATTTGTGTCCACATCTGACTTAAAATTTTTCTATAGAAAATATTTGATATCAAAAGTTTTTTATTTAAAATTTTGTCATTACCAAAATTTTTTATAGAAATTTTTCGCTATTAAAAATTTTTTATAGAAATTTTTCGTTATTAAAATTTTTTATGTAAATTTTTCCTTATCAAAGAATTTTTCGATATCAAATTTTTGTATTAAAATTTTTTGCTATAAAAATTTTTTTATAAAAACTTTTCGATACAAAAATTTCTATATAGAAAATTTTTCGCTACATAAATTTCTCTGTAGAATATTTTTTCAGTATCAAAACTTTTCTATAGAAAAATACTCAGTGTTATTAACTTTTTTGAACTTTTTTTGGTTTAAATAAGTAAGATAGTGCTTTAGTCGGTCAAGCCCGACCATACGATACCCTTCACCATTAAGGTCAAAAGTGTTCTTTTTTCTGTATAAAGACAAATATTTGCTGAATTTTGTCGTCATACAAACATTTTCTCAAAACTTGTATATTTAAGCTGTTTCCGTTATTTTACTTATATGAGGGCTAGGGTCAAATGTGGACCGATTATCTCGAAATTTGACAAATTGATTATAGTTTTTACAAAAATGATGTATGTAAAAAATAAACTCAAAATTCTCATTATCTTTAGATTTAAGAAAGTTTTAGTGATTTTTATCTTATGTGGTGAGTTTTGACAGAAGAGTATGTATGGGGCTATGGTCAAATGTGGACCGATTTCAACGAAATTTGTTACAGTGATTTTGGTTAACATAAGTAGTATTTTTTTTAAATTTCATAAAAAATATTGATATATGTGGCCAATATATCAAATCCGGGAAGTGGGACCTATGGGAGATACCATAAATAATGGACCGATTTTGACGAATTTCAATAGCCATTTTTTCACTATCAAAAAAATTATCTGTGCCAAATTTCATCAAATTATTTTTAGAATTGCAACTGTACTTTGATAACATGGTTTACATGGGGGTCCAGCCAGACGAACGGACGGACGGACTGACATTGCTTAATCGACTCAGATAATGATTCTAAGTCAATTGGTATACTAAAAGGTGGGTCTGAGACAAATATTTCTATGCGTTACATACATCAGCACAAACTTATAATACCCTTTCCACCTATGGTGGTGAAGGGTATAAAAATGTTCAATATAGAAAATTTTTCTTTACAAAAATTTAAAAAATTCTATAGGAAATTCTTTAATTATTTGGGAATTAATTATTCGAACTTCAATAAAAAACCTTTTCTACAGAAAATTCTTCGTTATAAAAATGTTTCTTAAGAGAATCTTTCAATATTAACATTTTGCTATAAAAATTTATTTGATACAAACATTTTTTATAAATTTTTTTTTGAATAGAATAATTTTTCTATATTTGTACCAGTCTAATGTATGCGTCTGCATGTAAACTTAAGCTTTTAAATGCATATTGTATAAATGCAATTCACTTTAATGTTGTACTTATTGCAATCAGAAGTTATAAATATAAAATATGTCGGCTTAATAGCATTTTACAATTAAATTAATTGCAAAATACAATTGTACATTTAAATTTAAGTATGATTTAAATAGAGTGTGCATAATAAATACAAGCATTAGGGTAGGTCGATTTATGTGAATATAAAGAAATAAAAACTCTAAGTACACAAATTATTCTATAAAGATTTCTAAATCACTTAGACAGAGAAGCCATAAAAATTAAATTTATTTTGATTTTACTTAAATTATATCTGAAATATTGATACTCCCTAATATATTAACACATACTATGTATTATGTTATTCTAAATGAAAAGTTAGTACATTGCCAACTGTTGTAATTAAATACATAATGTACAAAATAAAAGCGTGCCAAATTACATACAATTCATTTTATGTCATTTAGATTTAGCATTAAATATCAAACAACTGAATTTACCGATAAATTGTATTGATTTGTAACTTTACTAATTGTAACATTTTTATATATATGTGACATTTAGAAAATAAATAACATTTTTTTATTAAAAACAAGTAACAAAGTGCTATAGTCGGTCAAGCCCGACCACGCGATACCCTTCATCACTAAGGTCAAAGGTGTTATTTTTCCTGTATAAAGACAAAAATTTGCTAAATTTTTAAATCATACAAACATTTTCTCGAAACTTATATATTTAAGCTGTTTCCGTCATTTGGACTTATATGAGAGCTAGGGTTAAATGTGGACAGATTATCTCGAAATTTGGCAAATTGATTACAGATTTACGAGCGTTTTAGTGATTTTTGTCTCATTTAGTGCGTTTTTATACCCTTCACCACCAAAATTGGAAAGGGTATTATAAGCTTGTGCTGATGTATGTAACGCATAGAAATATTTATCTTAGACCCACCATTTAGTATACCAATAGGCTTAGAATCACTTTCTGAGTCGATTTAGCGATGTCAGTCCGTCCGTTCGTCTGCCTGGCCCCCATGTAAACAATGTAATCAAAGTACAGGTCGCAATTCTAAAGACAATTTGATGAAATTTGGCACAAATTATTTTTATAGTGGGACCATGGCTATCCATTATTTATGGTACCACCCATAGGTCCCACTTCCCGGAATTGATATATTGGCCACAAATATCAATATGTTTTCATGAAATTTATGTAAACTTAAATAACTGTACCACTGTATGTAAACTTAAATCACTGTACCAAATTTCGTTAAAATCGGTCCACATTTGACCATAGCTCCCATAAAAACTCTTCTGTCAAAACGCACTAAATGAGGCAAAAGTCACTAAAACTCTCGTAAATCTAAAGATAATTCGAAATTTTTTTGCATACATAATTTTTGTAACAACTGTAATCAATTTGCCAAATTTCGAGATAATCGGTCCACATTTGACCCTAGCTCTCATATAAGTCCAAATGACGGAAACAGCTTAAATATATAAGTTTTGAGAAAATATTTGCATTATGGCAAAGTTTTGCCAAAATTTGTCTTTATACAGGAAAAAGAACACCTTTGACCTTAGTGGTGAAGGGTATCGTATGGTAGGTCTTGACCGACTATAGCACTTTCTTACTTGTTAAAGAAGAGTTTGTATGGAAGCTATGGTCAAATGTAGACCGATTTCCACGAAATTTGGTACAGTGATTTTAGTTAACATAATCAGTATTTGTTTTAAATTTCCTAAAAAAATATTTATATTTGTGGCCAATATATCAATTTCGGGAAGTGGAACCTATGGGAGGTACCATAAATAATTAATCGATTTTGACGAATTACAATAGCCATGGTCCCATTATCAAAAGAAATGATCTGTGCCAAATTTCATCAAATTATCTTAAGAATTGTGACCTGTAGTTTGATTACAAGGTTAACATGGGGGTCCAGTAGGGTTGCCAGTCAGGCTGGATTCGACTGGATTGTTCAGCTTTTTAGTGCTTGTCCAGTGTCAAGCTAAACTAAATTTGTCCAGCTGAAAGGCGAAGAATTGAAATTTTTTGAATATTTTCAAAGAAAAGCTATTTTTATGAAAAAGAAGGCAATAAAAACTTTTGCAAAACTGTATTTTTTTCTTTTTTACTTAAGTGATTTGTGCGTTGATTAATTCACTGCTTGATCAAGTTCATTTTGTAATAAAATTACCCTTTATGAAATTTCCCTATTGTACTTATTTTACCTAAATGGCATACATATATCAAAAACCTGTTAAGGTCAAAGGCCGAGCATATTTTAGAATTCTTGAAAATTGTTCCTCTACTTGGCCTTTCCATCGAATTTTCGGACGTATTCTTTTATGAGTTCATTCCAAAGATTTTCCGTAGAATCTTCCTCTCAAAAACGCCAATAGCATTCAATACCATATATTATACGGGTAGTATAAGCGTTTTGTAGAGCGTAGTTTAAGTTCTTATAGAGAAAGCTTTATTTGCTTATGCTAAAATAGCATCTGTTGGCAAGTATGATTGTACGTTTGATTTCGAAACTTATGTCGTTATTTATGTTGACGGCGGTAACAGGTAAACAAAATATTTTACAATCTCATAGCTATAGTTCTCAACGATCACATGTGGTCCAATTCTTGAGAATTGCCTGCTGGCAGAAACCAGCAGTTTTGTTTCATTGACAACTAGATCCATTTTATTAGATTCCTTTTCGATATTTGAAAACGCGACAGTCAAATCGCGCAATGTGCGTCCCATGATATCAATGTGTTGAAAATTGTTTTAGATGTATTAGCTGCAGCATCTCGAACGACTTAATTTTTTCTCGATATCGCTGCGGATATTTACGGTATTCGCAATTCGGTTTATCATCGAAGCAAATTATTAAAATTATAAATGTCCAGCTAATTTTTGGGTTGTCAAGCTTTTTTTCTTATGTCCAGCTTTTTCAGAATTTGTGTCTGGCAACCCTAGGGTCCAGCCAGCCAGCTAGACGGACTGACATCGCTTAATCGACTCCGAAAGTGATTCTAAGCCTATTGGTATACTAAAAGGTGGGTCTAAGACAAATATTTCTATGCGTTACATACATCAGCACAAACTTCACCTATAGTGAAGTGTGTCTTACACTGTCTTCTGTGTTTACTATAAATATTGTCAGATGTTTTGCAAATATTATTGTCTAAAATATCTAAAATACGCCTAAATATGTAAATACTAAACCTAAAAACCCTCAATTCTTTTCATCAATGACAAAGGCGCGTAAATATGGTTTGCTTTCGAATCTTCCCTAAACAACAATGAAATTTTCACTGCAAAGACTCTTGTCAAATAAAGGTAAAATAGATAATTTATAAGCATTAACCTCCTAGATTCAAGTATTTACCACATACAATGTGCAAGTATGCGAACACCATAAATTTGAAATAATTTGCAATGTGTGTTTGAATATTTGCTCTAAATCGCTAAATCAAAGTACATACATGTACATAAAATATTTATTTGTTCATGAATGTTACTTATGCCTTGATTTAGGGCATTAAATAGATTAGCTCTTGCCACATATACGTACACGCTTACTCTATATATGCCAAGTTCTAAAATCAAACTAGTTCTGTTGTTGCAAAGCCAAAATCTTCGATCTCATTATCATTGTTAAGGCCTGACTATAATGTCTATTGTTTGTTTGTTGTTCGCGTGGTAAAATATTTTCTGTTTTTAAATTTAAACAAATAAAATATAAAGAAAAAGCAGAAAGAATTTTCTTTTGTTAAGAATTGTTTAATGATTTTTTTTAAGTACCAGTACAAAAGTACATTTGGTATATAGGCGTGTTTTCAACAATTGTATCCATCAATTCATATACATATGATGATCTTTAAGAGATAGGTTTTAGTACATATATGTATTTACCTCCTTTATAGCCATATAAGATCCAGAATACAGTAAATAATGTCTTAATCACTTTCATTGTTCATTTTATATACTATTCAAACCTATATCCACTACACAATACTTTTTTGTGATCTCAAGATCTCAGTTAATAATCTATAAAATTTGATCAGCGGTATTTACTTTTTACAAAACATATTTTACACATAGATGTTCTTTTCTGATTTGGAATACCCAGACTAAACCGACCTTGCGACACCCTACACCACTAAGGTCAAAGGTGTTCTTTTTCTTGTATAAAGACAAATATTTGCTAAATTTTGCCATCATATTTGTAAACATTTTCTAAAAACTTATATATTTAAGCTATTTCCGTCATTTGGACTTATATGAGAGCTAGGGTCAAATGTGAACCGATTATCTCGAAATTTAGCAAATTGATTACAGTTATTACAAAAATTATGTATGCAAAAAATAAACTTAAAATTCCCATTATCTTCAGATTTACGAGCGTCTTAGTAATTTTGTCTCATTTAGTGGATTTTGACAGAAGAGTTTGTATGGGAGCTATGGTCAAATGTGGACCGATTTCAACGAAATTTGGTACAGTGATTTAGATTTACATAAGCATTATCTGTTTTAAATTTTATGAAAGAATATTTTTGTGGCCAATATATCAATTCCGGAAAGTAAGACCTATGGGAGGTACCATAAATCATGGAGCGATTTTCAATAGTTGTGCCAAATTTCATCAAATTATCTTTAGAATTGCGACCAGTACTTTGATTACATGGTTTACATGGGCGTCCAGCCAGCCGTCCAGACGGAAGGACGGACTGACATCGCTAAATCGACTCAGAACGTGATTCTAAGTCTATTGGTATACTAAAAGGTCTAAGACAAATATTTCTATGCGTAACATACATCAGCACAAACTTATAACGCCCTTTCCACCTATGGTGGTGAGGGGTATAATTATTATACCCAATATCAGACCTAGCATTTTAATCAAATATGAGCCTTTTTTGATGATCGTTTATGATATCACTTATGAGTCAAAAATGAAGTTTTTGTGTGAGAAAATGGTACCCTTCAGAAAGAGTCTTTAATTACTCCTTTTTCTGAACTATTATGATTAGATTATGACTGGACAAATTTTGCTAGATTTGTTAAAAAAATAAAGCTCAACAACCTCATATGAGGCCTTATGCTCCACTGGGATAACAGAAGAAGAAGAAGAACGTCATATCTATCTACGAAAAAAAAACACATTTGACTTTAGTGGTAAAGGCTATCGTATGGTCGTGCTTGACCGACAATAGCACTTTCTTACTTGTTATACCCACCATCAAAAAGAATGCGGGGTATATAGAAATTGTCATTCCGTTTGTTATTTCCTTAATATCGGCTCAAAAACCAAAAACGATACATATTCTGAATCCTTATGTTCTAAGACGATTGAGCGATGTCCGTCTGTATGTCTGTTGAAATCACGATAACGCCTAAACGAAAGGAGCTAGCTCACTGAAACTTCATAGAAACATTCTTTATTTTTGAGAAAATGTTGGTATTGAAATTGTCCATAGCTCCCGTATAACCTCGCCTAGGCTAATAGCTTATTTGCTAATAAATAACAAACTATAATATCTATGATGATACCATTTGGTATATAGAAGTTTTATATAAGCCCTAGGCAGCATATATAATTTCATCGAAATCGGTTCACATATAGCCATAGCTCCCATACAAAACACTTACGCATACATCCTAAATTCCACATAAAATAGACTTAAACGCCAATAAATCTAAAACTATTACAGATACATTCACTAAATTTAGCACAAGGAAGTCTTATGTCAATCCCAGCCGGTGTGCAAAATTAATCGGTCACCATTTAATTATAGCTCCCATATAAAAAACTTACGGACACTCAAAAATACAAAAAGGGGGTTTATCCGTCTATCCGTCAGATAAAAGAGCGATAGCTCCTTAACTACAAGAGCTAGAGAGACAAAATTTTACAGAAGTATTTTCGATATAGATGTTGTGTACTAAAAATGGGTGAAATCGGTTTACATTTAGTTAGAGCTCCCATATAACTCTGCCCCGGGAATCATATTTATGCTGATAAATTTAATACAATTGTAATATCTATGACAACTTAATTTAGAACAGATAAGTTTTATGCAACCTTTGGTCAGTATGTCAAATTTTAAAGGAATAGGTCCATATTTGACCATATAAAAACCACTTCCAGAAACCACTAGAATCCTACAAAAGCCAGTTAAAAAATCTTAAATGTGGACCGATTGTTACCAAATTTTATAAAATATTTATTTGTGCAAAGTTTAAGTAATCAAATGCATTTATCTTTAGAGTTATAAACATTTTTGTTCTTTTAGGAGTATATATACGTCTTTTGAGAATGAGTCTTGTATGGGAGGTATGGTCAAATATGGAACACTGATTAGGGTTGTGATAAGCAATATTTGTGCTGAAAATACAACTAAATTTGTAGCTGAAAAGGAACAAAAACTCTATTCCGGGAAGGCATCCCTATAGGAGGTACCCGAAATAGTAATCCGATTCCACCCAAAAAGTATAGGGATCGGCCTTGGACCTAAATATGAGACTGTGCCAAATTTCACCAAATTATCTTTGAAGTTACGACCTGTAGAATGATAACAAGCTTATATGGATAACCGGCCACAAATCCAATACACCCATTCCACCTATGGTGGTGAAGGGTATAAAAAATTAACAAATTCATTATTTAACAAGTAAGAGTGTTATATTCGGCTGTGCCGAATCTTATATACCCACCATCAAGTTGTGTTAAATTTAGAAATATATCTCATATATCTACAAGGGTGCAGCTAATTCAAAATCTGGACCAATACTGAAAAAATCGCTAAGCTAATTGGTATTGTTGGTAAAACCTTTGGACTAAATTCGGCTGCCGTAGCTTTATAGTTCAACATTTAAAAATATTTTAGTGGTTTCCCCAGTTGCTAATGCATTCATCATATATAAAGTCTGGGCTGAACATTGATTGATGCCTATCTAATTTCATAGGTGCAATCTTAATATAATGAATGTACCTCCAAATCTTTTTGATTGTAGATATAAAAAGGGGATGCTATATATATATAAGAATTATAGCCAAATGTTGACCGATTGTAACAAAATTTTACACACTGGCTGGTATATATTCTTGCAAAAACTTCCCTATTTTAAATTTAATCGTCATAGCTATTACAATTGTATTCAATTTATCAGCATTAATGTGTTTCCCAGGGCGGGGTTATATGGAAGCTCTAACTAAATTTGAACCGATTTTGTCCATTTTCAACACACATCTTTTTCAAGATATCCAAAATACTTTTGCAAAATTTTGTCTCTCTAGCTCTTTTCGTTAAGGCGCTATCGAGCTTTTATCTGACGGACAGACGGACATAAACAACCTTTTCTTTATGTATTTTTGTGTTTCCATAAGTTTTTCATATGGGAGCTATGGTAAAATGGTGACCGATTGTGACAAAATTTTGCACACTGGCTGACATTGACATAAGACTTCCTTGTGCTTAATTTAATTTTACTAGCTCTTGTAGTTAAGGAGCTATCACGATTTTATCTGACGGACAGACGGACATAAATCCCCTTTTCTTTTTGAATTTTTGTGTTTTCGTAAGTTTTTTATATGGGAGCTAGGTCAAATGGTGACCGATTGCGACAAAATTTTGCACACTGGCTGGCATTGGCATAAGACTTTCCTTTGCCAAATTTAGTGGTTATATCTGTTATACTTTTAGATTTATTGGCATTTAAGTGTATTTTAGGTGAAATTTAGGCTGTTTTCGTAAGTTTTTTGTATGGGAGCTATGGCTAAATGTGAACCGATTTTGATGAAATTTTACACGCTGTCTAGGGCTAATGTAAAACTTCTATATACAAAATTTTGTCATCATAGCTGCTATAATTTGTCATTTATTAACAAATAAGCGATTAGCCTAGACGAGGTTATACGGGAGCTATGCTCAAATGTGAACCGATTTTGCCTAATTTGAATACCAAAATTTTCTCAAAGATGAAAAATATTTTTACTAAGTTTCAGTGAGCTAGCTCCTTTCGTTTAGGCGTTATCGTGATTTCAACAGACAGACAGACAGACAGACAGACAGACAGACAGACGGACAGACAGACGGACAGACAGACGGACATCGCTCAATCGTCTTAGAATTTCATAAGGATTCAGAATATATATCGTTTTTGGCTTTTAAGCCAATATTAAGGAAATTACAAACGGAATGACAATCTCAATATACCCCCCATTCTTTTTGATGGTGGGTATAAAAAACTGACATTAAGTAATTAAGTAACAAATCTTTTTGGTTTTATATCTCGATTTTATTAAGATTAAGTTATTATTAACATAATGTTGTTAGCTTCTTTTCCTTTCACCCGTAATTGCTGGGAGTTTCTAATTACACATTAAGATGGAAAAATTTACTTGCGCTGCTACAAAAGCACTTTCGTTAAAGGCAATTAGACAATTCCCTTGTTTGCAATTATGCGCCATCTTTCATTTCGTTACTAAAAATGCAAACACAACGACTTACTAAAATACACATACCAAGATAAATAGATAGATAGATATTAGGATACGGAAGTAGGAATTCAAAGACAAAAGGATACACGTACTTAAATACATAGTGTAAATACAAACACTTACACTTTAACATTTTGTAAAATTCAAAAATTAACATTCACTTTTCTAACGCGCTTAAATAATGATAATAATGATGATGCCAAAAACTCATTTGTTTGAAAATATAAAATGCCGAAAAAAATAATATGTAGTTTTGTAGATATGTATGTAAATAAATGTACGAACATATGTATGTACATATATGAAATACATACTCGTATAAATTAACCGCCATTTTTTCAAAAGACTATTAGGTCGGCTACTTTCTATCTATAATAGAGACATACAGGTATGTTATGGAAAACGATCGTTTTCAAATCGATCGATTTCAGATATATTTTTGAGATAATTATCGGTTATTTTCCCAAAATATTCAAACCAAATGAAAGATAAAATATCAGTCAAAAGGACTAAAGTTCAATTTTTATTATTATTATTTTTTTTTTTTTTTTTGGGAAAATAACCAAAAATTACCTCAAAAATATATCTGAAGTCGATCGATTTGAAAACGATCAATTTCCATCACATACCTGATAACTTTGAAAATTTATATATATTTTTTTTTCAAAAAACCTATGGAAATTTTCCCAGATAAACAAAAATTAGCACAGAATTGTCTGTTTAGAGATAAATTTATATGAAAATTATATAATTTATAATTAACGTCAATAAGTCGAAATATGGCTATATTTGAAACCGTCGCCTCGTTTTTCTAATATTACTTATAAGTAAAAATAATTATAAAAAATTTTGATTTAATATCCTAAATAAGTAACAATTATCACTCCTTCAAATTTAGCTCTTCTCTAAATTATTTTTAAATTGTTGCTTTTATAACGGCATTCAAAATTATAAATTATTTGCTGCACCCTGTTAACCATCATCACTAATAATATGACAGTCTGTTATCGATTTAATGTATCATATAAATCTAAGTGTTAACAACTTGAAACTTTTAGCATCAATTTAAGCCTTTAATGGCTACATTTTTAAACTAATAACCCTGCAAGCCTTACGATCAAGTTTTCCTTTCAAGATGTTCACACGCACTGCTTGTTAAAATTTATTAAAATTGAGGGCTGTGATGTAGGCTGCACGTAACTTGCATCAATCAACAAGAAGAAATCTGTAGCAATATATTTTTATTTTTCAATAGATTGGTTAAAGTTGTAAAAGACCAAACTAAAACTTATGGCGGCAAAATATTTGTAGAAATAAAAACAAAAAATAGTTCAAAGTTTTGTGATCAGCTGTTTTTTTGTATTTATTCAAAATTGATAGACAAAACTTGATCGCGTAACCCCCAAATAACACAGTTCTATAAATATAAACTCATTTGTTTACAAAATTTCAAATTTCAAAACAGAAATTTGGTTTTTTGGTGAGACGAATTTGCAGGGTTGAATGCATTTTCTGCAAAACGCCAATGATACCTGTGTTTGAAGACACTGCACTTACAAACATCTATGTAATATTTCAAAGTTTTAACAATTTTATCAGATTGAATGCCAATTTGTCAATATCGCTTGTCTCACAAACAACCAAAATGCCCAGTACTTTGTCTGGAAACGCTCTTAAAATAAAATTTTTAAAATGACTGTACTAAAATTGCCGCTCGAAAGGGATTTTATGCGTTAAAGGTAATGAGATGGCTTTTGATCGCAAGCGCTTAAGTTGATGTTCAGAAGATTCAACAAATGATTTGATAATTCGATTTTAAATAGCATCATATTTATCAGTTAAAGGTGGCGACATCAGAATGTCTTTCACGAAATACAACACTGATTAGTCCAAAGGCATTACATCCTTTTTGATATTTAGCTAATTTGTGATGTTTCTGGTTCCGTATCTCCAAATTCTGGCATTTTGATTTATGAAATTTTCTTCCAAAGAAATAACCAATTATAAATAAAAACTCATTTATATATAAAATTTTAAATAATTTATTAAAAAAATCTAATTACAACGTTTTCTTGAACAAGATTAAATTAAAATTTTCAAATTAAAATTTTGAAAATTTGTAACTATATAAAAGAACAGATAATGATTTTAAACTATTTTTAAATTTCAAGTAGAAGTACGTACAGAATTTTCAAAGTAGGTGTAACGACAAAGATTTTTTTCCAGAAAGGTATTAGATTTTATGTATAAATTTAAAATCCTGACTCTGAAAGAATCATTTTCATGCACAGCTTTATCTGTTTTGAATTTCGTTTTAAGCTCCAACAATAATTTGCTATCATATGCATGTCCCATCTGCCGATGGACAGCGATGGAAGCTCTTCCATTGTCCGAATTTCCGGTTGAAATGTTTCTCCTTGCTCATCATGAACAAAATCTAAATAAGCGTGCAGATAATTGTGCTTTATGCTCATGTTGCAGCCAAGATCTTTCATAAATGACAACATACATATGTTGCACAAGCTCTTGGTAGTTTGGTATACTTTCATACAAAATTTGTATCATTAAATACTCCAGCTTTCAATTTTTCTTTACTTAGGTCAGGAAATCTTTGAGCAATATACTAAAAGCAGTCACTTTTATTATTTTGCGCCGACAATGAACCAACTAGAAATCCTGGAAGTCGCACTCGACAGCCCTTTCATAATCTTCATGAGGAATCAGTAAAGGAACAAAACATTAGGCTATCTCAGCAGTTCCTTTTGGGATGTCATCGGAGAAATCATCAATAACATCACACATCTTCCCCGAGGCATGTCAGAAAATATTTTCGAGTGTATGAAGATAGATACGAAGATATGTACTTGATCCTTTAGATCATACCTCGTACAACATTCATAGAGACGCCTCCATAGCAGGTCGCCCACCGCCCATATCAGAAGAAAATAACTTACCGCGGAAAACAAGAGTCGTTCTGGCTCAACTGAGACCGGGATGAAGAAACAGATTAAACATCTTTTGGTGCCGTCACCAACGTATGCCCAGCTTATGGTCAAGATCCTCATGATACCCCACATTTTCACAAATTGCTTCATAATATTGAATTTTGTCGCAAACTTACGACACAATTTTCACAAACAGTTTAAGCCACAAACTTATCTTCTTCTTTGTATTCTTCTGTTATCCTTGACTCCCAGTGGAGCATAGGGCCTCAACTAGTGATGGGACAAAGGTAAATACCCAAATGGTAAATTGGGTATTAAAAGGTAAATACCCAGGTATTTACCCAAGCACTTGGGTATTTACCCAAAATGTGGGTATAAATCAAAATAAAAAAAAAATTAAAAGAAGAAGCTGTGGGTGCTCAGGGAAATTCGAACTTTCTTTCCTGTAATTTCCTGGAGAAATTTCACCCAAACAAAAGTTTTGGCTCAAAATCATTTCTGGCCTTGTAATTGTGTGTGGCCTATCCATCGCCATTTCCGTTGACACACCTCTATAGAAGAAGGGATTTGGTTTGTAGCGTTTAGTAGATCTTCATTTCTTACGCGATTTGGCCACCATATATTAAGGATTTGCCGCAAGCATTTGTTTGCAAAGACTTATCGATGGCATTTGTGCATTTCCAAGTTTCGCAGCCGTAATACAAGATGGACTTGACATTCGAGTTATATATTCGTAACTTAGTTGTTGTTAATATTTGTCGAGATTTCCAAATAGTTCGGAGAATGGCGAATGCAGATTTTGCCTTATTAACACGCGATTCAATATCCTCGTCGGCACCACCTTTTGTAGATACCAAACTACCAAGATAATTACTCTTGTTATCCACATTGATGCGTGGCGACGGGTTTGCACCATAACCTCCAGGCATAATCTTTGTCTTGGAAATATTGATTTCCAGTCCAGCTGCCCGAGATTCAACAGAATTAGCGTAGTGTTTTCTTGAAGATGGCCTGCTCTTTGGCTTAGTAGACTTACGTCATCGGCGTATTCCATGTCATCGAGTTGTTTAAAGGGTGTCCATTGGACACCACGTCTACCATTCAGTGCCGTGCGCATTATATTGTCGATGACAAGGAAAAAAAGTATGGGTGATAAGATACATCCTTGTCTTACTCCAGTAGTAACTTCGAACATAATAGACAATTTATTTATTTATTATTATAAATGAACCAACTGAGCCTTTAAGGTCTCATATAGTTGGTGGTCTAACAATAGTATATTAATAAAGGCATCTACTGTCTACAAATCCAAATAAAAATTCAATAAATACTTCAAAAAATATAAAAATAAAAAATAAATTTTGTAACTATCTGTTATTAAAACCAATCATTGACAACACTGTTCTTCACATTAAAATGTGTTTTTGTTGTTATTTTACCCTTTGATTTGTTGTATTTTTTTTTTCTTTTTTGTATTGTGAAAAAGACCGGGTCGAACATTCAACTTATTGATAAAATTATTTCTATCAATAAATCGGCTAAAAATAACATTTCGCATTCAACTAAACAGCATAACCATGTCATTCTTGGCCAGAAATTTCCTCAGAGCTGTAAGTAAAAGAAAATTTAGATAAAAGTATTATTCACTTGCAGTATCCGAATCCTCGATCTGTGTAATGAATATAAAATTACAATTACGTAATTTGCCAATAAAATTTGACATGCATTTATTTGTAGCTTCCGCAAGTGGGCAAACATGCCTTGAAACAAAACAGCAACAACAACACATTCAAGCGTCTACTGCACCAAAGTAAGTTCAAAGATGTTCTGGAATAATGAAGCAGACAAAATAATTGGCTATTTGTTTTTTTGCTTTATTTATAGCCGCTCGCCTATTCGCTGTTAAAGTACAACAACCGGCACCAGATTTCAGTGGCATTGCAGTTGTGGGCAATGACTTTCAAGAAATGAAATTATCAGATTTTGCTGGCAAATACTTGGTTTTGTTTTTCTATCCCTTGGATTTGTGAGTACTTTAGCCATTAACCTCATATTAAAACATTTTTGAAATTATTCTTTTCAAACATTTCAGCACTTTTGTGTGCCCCACAGAGATCATTGCATTTAGTGATCGCATAAAAGAATTCAAAGACATCAATGCCGAAGTTGTGGGTGTCTCTGTGGATTCACACTTCTCCCATTTGGTTTGGTCAAATGTTGATCGTAAGAAGGGCGGCTTGGGTGGTTTGAAATATCCTCTTCTCTCCGATATTACCAAGAAAATCAGCTCAGATTATGGTGTTCTATTGGAAAATGAAGGCATTTCATTGCGTGGTACTTTCATCATTGATCCCAATGGTGTTTTGCGTCAATACTCTGTAAATGATTTACCTGTTGGACGTTCTGTCGACGAGGTTCTGCGTTTAATTAAAGCATTCCAATTTGTTGAGAAGCACGGTGAAGTTTGCCCTGCAAATTGGAATCCTGAATCAAATCCTGATACAATTAAACCCGATGTCCAGGAATCAAAGGAATATTTCACTAAACATGGTTAAACAAATCAGATTTTATTATTAGTTTATTAAACTTTATAAAAGAACCGAGATAATTTGAATAAAATTCAGTTTAAATATTTAAGGGGAATGTTGATTAATTTTTATTTTGGATGTGGCTAAACAAAGATAGAAAATGTTTTAATCTGCCATGTCACAGAACTCAATTAAGTTCGGAAGTGGAAAAAATTCCTTATTTTGCTTCTATAAAAAAGTAAATTGAATTTCTTTAATTAATCAGCGTTGTTTGTTGAAACAAAGAGATACAGATTTCAAATGAAATAAGTAGCCGTATATCTCGGCTGCAACGAATCTTGTATACCCACCATCAAATATCTCCGAGGGATACTAATGTAATACATCATATAATAGGTACTATTTAACACCTATTTGGATTTTAAATGGTTTCCGTGGTGTTTTAGTTGTATCTAGATTTTTTTATCAATATCAATCGCTACTAAATCTAAACAAAATCACACCAATTTTGAAGCGGTGGTAAAAAATGGATCACTTGCTACGACATTAGGTGAAAACGGATCGTGATCGAATGGGATTTTTTTTTCATCAAAACTAGGTTCCGAATTTTCATTTTAAAATCATTTTATCGATGAGGCTTATTTGTCGATGAATTTAAACATTTTGTATTAAAGAAATACCTATTTTCATGGGATCCAAGAGTACAATGAATCTCGACACTAGCCAGCCTTAAACTGTTAACGACAAACGCTATAGGTCTGGTTTAAATTGGATTAAAGGCTGAATTAAACAATATTTTATTTATTTGTTTGCTACATTTTATTGATTCTTTAAACTTTACTGATGATTATAGTCAAATTTAAGATTTTTAAATATTTTTTTGTTTACAATGAAATATCTTAGTTGTATTTCTAGCAATTATTGATTAATGTTAATACATGCTATTATAGTCATTTTAAAATTAAAGCAATTTTATTAATAGAGTTTATTAAAATAGCTTGCGTTTTATTTTAATTTTGAGATATAATTAATTTTGGTTTCTTTACACGTTTATATTTTCACTGAAAACACAATCATAAAATTTTCAATTATTAGCTGTAGAAATTGACTTCCTACGAGATTTTGTTTATAAAGTTTAAGGAGAAGAAAACACAAACTATTTTCAAAATATAGTTACTTAAATTATAGTTTAAAATTTAGTAGTCCACTATTCACTGACTGTCTGTCGGATTAATTGATTGCAATACTTTTCAAGTCCTCAACCAATTGACAAAGTTTTAATGTTATTGATTTGGGTATTCACTCCACCCTTTACGAAGGCGGAGGTGGTGGTGGTGGTTGGTTTAAACCACTTAGACCGGGTGGTGGTGGAGCGCAAGGGGGTGGAGGTGGCGGAGGTGCATATGCACCAGGTACTGCACCCCAAGCTGGAAAACCTGGAGGCATTAAACTATGCGCACCAGGCCATGGTGGCATACCACCTGGTAGTGCAGTACCTGGTGGTGGCGGTAATAATGGCGGCATTGCACCAGTACCTGGTGGTTGTAATGGGCTAGTGCCTGGGGGAGGTGGCGGATCACCACCTGGTGGAGGAGGCTGAGCAGCACTCATCCAGGGCATTACAGGCGGAGCAGCTGGTGGTGGTGGCTGCGAACTTGGTGGAGGCGGTATTAAAGGCGGCATACCCATTGGCGGTGCATTCGATGATGGTCCCCAAGCTGGTGGTATTGGTGGTGGCGGAGCTACCACATTCATAGGATTTGGTGGCATACCACTAGGTGGTCCTGGTGGTGGTGCTTGTATAGCTTGCATTGTACTGGGTTTCTTGTCAAAAATGCTATAACCTCGATTAATATGAGCTTGTGCTAAAGGATCTGGTGTAGGCTTTTGAACTGCTGATGGTGGTGGACCTTCACCCAATTCAGCCATTAAACTAAGATATTCTTCATCAATCTTAGCTTGAGAATTATCATTAACGACTTCACCGCCCAACACACCAGCTCCAGGACGTTTACTACGGCAATCTTTGGAAATATGACCCGCGCCGCCGCATGAAGTGCAAACAATGCTATTAGTAATATTTGGTTTGTCAGGGCAAAGCCATGATTTGTGCTCAGTCGAACCACAATTTGTGCAACGAGGACAATCAGTTTCGCGTAGAGTACCATTAAGTTGGGCCAATTCACGCAACTGCATGCGTCGTAAATCATTGTGACCCTCTGGCACTTCAATACCTTGTCTTATGACATCTTTAATCTTTTCAACGGCCTTTTTAACTGCCTCCGGATTTGGAGCGGTAATAAAGGCATGCAGCGGTTCATCTTCGCCAGCCAAAGGTTGGCCATCTTTGCGACCCACCTTGCCCTCCTTGACAGAACCTTTACCTCTGATAATAATTTTAGCGCCAGTTTCCTTTTCCATGGCTTTCAATGTATTGCCACGAGGTCCAATTAAAAGACCCACAAAATTAATATCAGGATGTTGTTCTTGGGGTATTAAAACTTTGTCAATAACTCGAGTTACGGGTGGCCTGAAAAAAAAAGAGAAAATAAATTTAATTAAATAAATAATTAGACATTACATTGTTATACACATAACAGAGGTTGATAAGTAGATTTTTAAGTTTGTAATTAGGTTTGCAATTTTTACTGTATTGTTATAAGACCCTATTATGTATACGGTATGGATCCGTTTACATATGTATATAGATTAGTCGGTTAATACAAGTATATTTCTCTGTCGCCCTGTCTGTAGTGATCAGATTATAGTAAAAAAAAATTAAATAATCTCAAAATATTGAGATTTGTTTTCTAAACATTTTGTTAGAAAATAATTAAACTGATATAGTACTATTCGAGATATAGTCGAACTAAACTAATGTCAAAAAACAACATAAACCCAATTCCGAAATTTAAGAAATTTTTTGGGTGAAGGATAAAATAGATTTGGTATAGCCGAATATATATAAACCTCTGATTTTTTAATAATTTAACTTACTTGTAATCAGCTGGCGGTTTAAAATCTGGATTCACTGCCTGCATTTTCTGTATCAATTGATGTCTTTGTTCTTCCAATTTCTTGCGATAACGAAATTCTCGGGTATTCAACCGTTTGCCATCAGAACTATAAATTGGCTCAGGTGATGGAGACCTAATAAAGAAACGAAAAGAATTCAAATTCGAATTAAAATTTTCTTCTCAACATACATAGTTTTAAAGCTGTAAAAATAAACTTATTTTACTAGTAAAAAATTAAAATCCTAATTTCTGTGATTATCCTGCAAAATTATAATTAAATTATTTTAGTTTAATTGATCGATTGATATATTGTTGCTGTTTTCATAGTTAAGGAAGGGAAAAAAGAAAAATTTTGATTAATATCATTAGTTTTAATTATGATTAGTCAGTTTTTCAATTCTTTTTTTACTGTTTCTCAGACAGTGAGGTTTATTTTGACTTGACTAGCTCAGTATACACGGTCCCCATAAGTTTATTTAATTTTACTTTTGTTTAACTCTCCTTAGGAAAAAAGAAAATTGTATTTTATTAATAATTTTTATGTTTATCTGTTTAAAAATAAACCATGTATTTTGCTTACATGTGTAGTAGTAGACTTATTGTGGTACGATGGTTAAATGTTTCACCCTTTCTTTTTAACTTTTAGTCATTTGTGTTTAGTTTTACCTAGAGATTTTTTAGGGAGGAAGATTGTTTAGTTAGTATTTATGTTTTTTGTAACAACTACTCCGTTTAGACAATTTTTCACTGCACGTTTACCAGCAAAAGTAATAGTTAAAATGAAACTATAGAAATTGTGTAAGATTTAAATTAAACTAAAAGCATTATTTCTAATATTAAGCCACATTATTTTCAACTATTATTCAAAATAAAAAAGCTACGAATGAAATTAACCCATAAATAAAAATAATCATACATTTTCCCTACAAATGACATTGAATTAAATGATAACTCAATAACCGGTTACCATTATTTGTAAAAATCTTAAATATTTTCTAAATGGATGTTAAACATCAAAAATAAAAATATTTGCGAATCATGAGTTTATCCAAAGACCGGACAGACATTTTAAACAATATGATACAAAAGTCAGTTACCCTATTTAAACCTTTTTGAGATAACATTAAATATTTAATAAAGATAAATGTGATGTCTTGTTAGCTAACACAACATCACACAAAACCTGTTTTTTCCATGGCCAAGACGACTTTGTCTCTAAGCTCGAACAGAATATCGTTCCTTCGACCACACAACGCAAACGAACAAGTTCAAAAGGCTGAGTTGCTTGATAAGAACAAAGATGTTTTCTTAAATAGAGTTGAATTTTAATAAAGTTGCAAACCTTTCTTCCGGATTCTGTGGTATACCCAATTCGCCAGTACGCAGCTTGCGGCTTATTTCCTCGATTTGTAATTGAACTGTAATTAGAATCGACAGATTAAGAAAAAAAGAAGAGAGAGAAAAAACAGGCGAGGGCAAAGCCTCGTTATTAGTAAAATTTTAATAATTGAATATAAATATATAATTAAATAACGTTTTTTTTATAAAACATTGTATAAATAATGTTGATACATATAGTATGTATGCACGAGATGTAAAATTGATTTTTTTATTTCTGGAAGGAACAAACGAACAAACAGGTATTGATGATCATACTTTTTCAGTACACGAGGAGTACTTACAAAACTGGAGAAAATAAATTATAAATATTATTTAGCAAATTTAAATGGGTCATATTTACACACAAATAATGTAGTACGATTTTATATACAATTTAGATTTTACTATAAACTGGAAAAACTAAAAAGAATTTGTGATTAGTAAGATTGATTAATTATATCAGTTGCTGGATCATAATCCATAACCATTTCCTATTTTGCTATATACTCTAATGATCCAAGTAGAAAGGGTTTTCTTTCTAGATATTTCATTCGTTAAGTAGAAAGTTGCCTTCAAAAAGAAAACGAAGATTATTTAATTAGTTTTATTTAGTTTCTTTCTTTGTATTAAAAAAAATGTTTTTTTTTAGGAAACTCCTTTACAGATGACTCCTTTTTCCAGAATTTTATGCACGATAATTTCTTAGATGTGATGTTGTGAGGATTCAAAATCAGCCTAATTTCAAAATATTTTTCAAATTTACACTTACGCTTCGTTGTGTTAATTAAAGCTAAATCTTAAACTACAGCAAAATAAGGGCTAAAGTACAAATATAAAATTATAAATAATTTACCTAAATAGGCCTCCTGTTGAGTGGGATCCAATGTTGAGGGTAATATAGTCGGCATACCGGGTATAAATGTTTTATCATTTTCAGTACCACCCCAACGGGATTTTTTACGTCGTCTACGTTCAGCAGCTTCTTCCACTGAAAAGTTTAATATATTAATTTAAAAACGTAAGGCAGGCAAAAATCTCAGTTTTAACTTACATGACATTTCTGAAGGACCATTCGAAGTGGAATCATTACTATTATTGCAATTGAAGAGAGCTGCAAAGTTTTTATTGCTGGACGTACTGCTCATAAGTTCTTGTATTGTCTGTGTTAAATCAAAGCGCGGTTGTGGCACTTCTTCCTTTATAGGTTCTAAGTTTAAAGTTGGGAACCTATCACGTGAGTTACTACGACGCATACGATCGCGTTCACGACTACGAGTACGCTCGCGACTAGAACGTCTTCGGGAACGCTCATAGCTACGACTACGAGAACGTTCACGTTCTCTGTCACGATAATCTCTACGACGTTCACGGTCTCTATCACGGCTACGAGAACGACGACGGCCGCCTCTTCTTGTTTCGTAATCATCATATGTCCTAGAACGACTACGTCTTGAACGTGATTCACGTTCACGATCTTTATCGCGTCTTCGTCTATCTCGGTCTACATCACGGTCACGACTTGAACGTAAACTACGTTCTCGACTGTCGCGTTTACGGTCACGCTCTCTATCGCGGTCACGATCTCTATCACGCTCCCGATCTCTATCTTTCTCACGGTCTCTATCTCGGGAACGGTCTCTATAAAAAAAATTACAAATATTATGAAATACATAAACCCATGCATACTTTGCACATAGACAGCAAACGCTTGTACTTACCTCTTCTTCCTACTCTTGTCCCTTTCATGATCTCTGTCGCTGCGTTCTTTATCTCTACCATTATCTTTAGTTTTTGAAGGAGAACGTTCATCCTTTGTGTGTTTCGTTTTTTTCTCATCATATTTTCCATGATATGATGCATCATCCATTCTTGTAGAGGTAGCACCAATACTTGCACCTGTGTCGTAAGAGTCGGCTTGCAAATTCCCGCCAATACCCATTGAGGATATTTCCATATCACTCATCTTATGCGCAACAATTCGTTCCTTTTGCTTTTAATAACTTTTTAAAATTAAATTTTATAAATTTAACTTTTTCTTCAATGTCCAACAAACTAGAGCAGCTGAAAAATTTTTTCGAAGTGAAGAAAAAATGGCGACGATTCTGCAAAAGTTTGACGTTTGCATTTGTGATGCCACATCGACACTCTAAATAGTGCTAACGGATGGAATGAAACTATTTTCACGGATATATCTCTTATGAATGGGATTGTTGAAAGAAGAAAGAAATTTAAAAAGAGAAAAAATAACATTTAGTTTCTGAAAAAAGAAATGGAGCTGTTTAAAAAGTGTAAGGTAAATATGATGAACAAATTTTGTTTAATATACATAAAATTGAGGAAAATTGTAAATAATTTTGTTCTTTTTCTTTTTATACCCATCACCACAATAGGGGAAAAGGGTATATTGGGTTTGTGCTGATGTTTGTAATGCATAGAAATATTGGTCTGAGAACTACCTTTTAGTATACCGATCGACTTATAATCACTCTCTGAGTTGTTTCAATGATGTCCGTCTGGCTGGCTGGCAGTTATACTGGATACCCATGGAAGTTTTTTATCAATGTACAGGTCGTAAATTCAAAGATAATTTAATGACATTTCGCACAGACTCATATTTTGGTACAAGAATGATCCTATACCTTTTGAGCAAAATCGGATTACTATTTCGGAAACCTCCCATAGGGATGTCTTCCCGGAGTATAGTTTTTCGCTCTTTACAGCCACAAATGTAGTTGTATTTTAATAATATTCAGCATAAATATTGCTAATGGTAACCTTAATCAGTGTACCTAATTTTGTAGGAATCGACCCATATTTGACCATACCTCCCATACAAGACGTATTCTCAAAAGTCGTTTAAGTGCCCATAAAAGCACAAAAACGCTTATAACCTAACCTTAACGTAAAGATAAATGCATTTTATTACAAAAAACTTTACACAGATTAATATTTTGTGAATATGAACCATTAACCGAAATTTAGTAAAAAAAAAATATTCTAATTTGATATATGAATCATGACTACTTTTGTGAGAAATTACTTTATTTAATATATAAGTATTATGTACAAAGAACATATTTATAGCAAAGAGTTAAGGAACTACGGCCTTTTCTACTTAATTATAAATATAATTTTTTAATATTTACATATGTACATTTTGTATTTTATCAAGGGAAGGAAAAATTTGACAAAAACACCTTGAGTCGGTCAAGCTCGACTATATAATACCCATCACTACTAAGGTCATATATCAACCACAATTTAACAAATTTTCCTTGAGTCTTAGAGACATACATACATATACTATGTGCTATTTTTTCAAAATTTCGAAATTTAAATAGATTAGGATCAATTGTGAATCGATCACTCTTTGCTATAAATATGTTCATTGTACATAATACTTGTATATTAAATAAAGTAATTTCTCACAAAAGTGTCATGATTCATAAATCAAATTAGAATATTTTTTTCTTTAATATTTTTATGTGGCTGGGTAACACTACGATGTCGTACCAGTGTAAAATCGGCCTTACAATACAACACTGTCTATATCAGCTGTGATTGTATGTTTACCACGTGCGAGTTTATTTTATCGTTTTGTTTGTATTGAAAATGCAATTTAATTTTTGTCGAGGGAAGAATTTTTAGATATTGTAAATAAAAGTGTTAAAATATTGAAAATAAAATGGTAAAAAGAAGTAAAAACTCTGCTGCTGATGCAGTGTATGCTAAAAAATCAGTGAAGAAAGAAAATCCCTTTGCTAATGCCACACCAGCAACATCGAAACGTTTGAATCCCTTCGAAGTTCATATGAACAAGGAGAAATTTCAAATTCTAGGAAGAACATGTAAACATGATCGAGGTTTGCCTGGTGTGTCACGTGCTAAAGCTGTTAAGAAGCGCAAGGAAACATTGGGACAAGAATTCATGAAAAAACATAAGACCAACAAATTTAAAGATCGTCGTATTGGAAAACATTTAAATGCCGACCAAATGGATGAGGAAATTATGAATGCCCGTTTTGTAGCTGATAAAATGGAGCGTATGAAGCAAACTAAACATTCACGTTTTGATTTAAACGACGACGAAGTTTTGACACATCGTGGTCAAACATTGGAAGAAATTGAGCAGTTCCGCGACGATAGATCTGAAGATGAAGCTGAAGAAGATGATAAGTTGGACGGTATGGATTTGTGAAATACACTTTTTGATGTAACTTGAGTGGGTATTATTGTTCAATTTTCTTTTGTTTTACAGCTGAATTTACTGAGGCTGCTCATTTTGGTGGTGATGCTGCCGCTGCCAAAGATCGCAAAAGTGCTATTGAAGAAATGATTGTCGAGCAAAAGCGTCGTAAGGTAGAAATTGCCAAAGAAAAAGATGAACTTTTTGATTTAACCGAAAAACTGGATGCCAACTATAAAGATCTAGTGGGTTTAGTTGGCAAAATGACTAAAAAAGAGGAAAAAAAGAAAGATTCACCCGATGATTATGATCGTTTGGCTAAAGAGTTGATATTTGAGCCCAGAGGCGTGGTAACGGATAAGCTATTGTCCGAAGAAGATTTGGCCAAAAAGGAAAAGGAACGTTTAGAAAAACTAGAACATGAGCGTATGAAACGTATGAGAGCAGAAGGCGAAGAAGATGAGGAAACACAAAAACCAAAACATCGATCAGCAGATGATTTGGATGATGACTATTTTACCTATGGAGATAATGAAGAGGAGGTAACGTTGGCTTATAATATGGATGGTAAGTGATTACTATGATATAAATATGCATATCAATTAAATAAATTATATAAAAATTTTAATATATTAATAATCGTTTTCATATTCCAAACAAGGTACCTTGGGTGTTAAACATCTTGAGGATGAAGAAAACATTGCTGGTAAAGATAACGGCGACAACGAAAATGAAGGGGAAAGCGAAGATGAAGAGGATGATGAAACTGAAGGGGAGGAGGAAGATGAGGACAGTGAAAATGATGATGATAACTTAAGTGATTTAAAAGTTACAGATTCAGAAGAAGATAGTGATGATGATGAAGAAATTCCACAAAGAAAAGAAAAAACAAAGAAAGAAATTAAAAAAGTAAATGGCGTAAATATTGAAAGAACTGATCTTCCATTTACAATTGAAATGCCTAAAACGTACGATGAATTTACAACACTTTTAAATGAGTACAAACTTCAGGACCAATCGGTTATTATAGAACGTCTAATCAAATGTAATCATCCAAAATTAGAAGGAGTTAACCGTGAGAAAATAGTAAAACTATTTGCCTTTCTCTTACAAATTTTAAATGAAAAATTCTCTGAAGCTAGTCAAGAAGATATACGAGAACATTTTCAATTCCTATCATCCATAATGCCTCATTTATATGACTTAATGCACTTGAATCCTGAAAAAATGTCTAGCACATTGTTAGATGTTCTAAAGGAAAAGTATGCAGAATTCAAAAAGAACACCAAACAGATTCCTTCTTTGGAAGTTTTGATTTACTTGAAACTGGTTTCAAACCTTTGCTCCACTTCTGATTTTAGACATCCTATTGTTACACCCTGCTACTTATTTATCCAGCATATTTTATCAAAAGCCAGAGTACGTAGTCGCCAAGATATAGCCATGGGTCTATTTTTAGTAACTTTAAGTTTAGAATATGGTCAAATTTCTAAACGATTTTTACCGGCTGCTTTTAACTATCTTCAAGGAATGGTTTTCCTTAGTATACCGAAAAGGCCAGTTGAAATTATTAAAGTTTTACCTCCTTTTCAAAATCAAGGTCTTTTGAGTAAACTACTGGCAATACCTAATGATTCAAAAGATTTCTTGGATATTAAAGAGGAGCCGTTAAAGGCAGAAGATTTAGTAATACAAACATTTTCCAATGATTTTAAAGTGAGATCATTAAATCAATGTTTAAAATTGATACAAGATGCTGTTGAGTTGGTTAATGATAATATTGGTTGTAATTTTCTAGCTGCACCATTAATGGAGATGTTAGAAAAGCTACCTCTTACGGCATATCCATCATATGTAAAAGATAATTATGATAAAACAAAAATAGCTTTAACAAACCTGGCACAAAAATCTCTTAAAAAATTGGTACCTCCTGAAAAGAAACCAAAGGCCTTGCGCTTGTTGGAACCTCGTTTCGAAACTGTGTACGATGACAAAAGAAGACCTAAACTAACAGCCGAAAAAGAAGAAAAGGTTAAACTTATGGCTAAAATTAAAAGAGAAACCAAGGGAGCTATACGAGAAATACGTCGTGATACTGAGTTCTTGCAGAAAATGCGTCTAACAGAGCAATTGCAAAGGTATGTTTTTTTAATTATTTTTTTTATATAGTTATGTTTTAGTTAAGTTCAGTTCAGTTGTAGTTTTTGTAAACATTTCTTAATAATGTTATTTTTTATTTTTGCTTTACAGTGATAAAGAACGTCGCGAAAAGGTTAAACGTATATACGCTGAAGCTTCTTTGCAACAAGGTGAACTTAATGCTTTGGACAGAGAAAAGAAAAAAAAGAAGTTTTAAATGTGTAGACAACATTAAAATGTATAGAATATTTATAGTTTTTCTTATAGTAATAAAATGTTTTATTTTTTAAAAAATAAATAAAAATACACTAAACTCTAAGCTCGTATTAATTATCCTTGGAGACTTCCCGACATCTAATCGTAGCCGCTTCTACAGCACCTGCTACAGCTGCTCTAAAACCAGACTCTTCTAAATGTTTTAATGCTGCCGCTGTACAACCTGCAGGACTTGTAACATTATCCTTTAAAGAACCTGGATGTTCTTTTGAATCCCGCACTAAGTGACCAGAACCCATAACAGTTTGCGAGGCCAATCGGTAGGCCATATCTCTAGGCATGCCCATACGTACTGCACCATCAGCCAAAGCTTCAATCATGACAAACACATAAGCTGGTCCACTGCTACTTAAGGCAGTTACAGGATCTAATAAATATTCTGCTACTTCTTCACATGTACCTACAGACTCTAAAAGTCGTTGAGTCGTTTCGGCATCTACGTCGGTAGCTTTCGAACCACGTACGAATACTGAACAGCCGGATTGAACAAGAGCGGGAGTATTAGGCATCACTCGTATTACACGGGAACTGGAGGAAAGATTCTAAAAGAAATTTTTTTAATACGGGAGTGAATATTAGATTTTTTGGATTACAAAAAGTTATATGCAGTATAAATGCTTAAAAAAGTTATCACCCTAACTTTGAATGTTTTGAAATCAAAAAATCGTTAGCTTTTTTGGCCGTGTGATATAATGTAAAGACGGCCGGAAAAAATTAAGTTTAATTTAAGAAAAATTAAGTTTAATTTAAGAAAAATTAAGTTTAATTTAAGAAAAATTAAGTTTAATTTAAGAAAAATTAAGTTTAATTTAAGAAAAATTAAGTTTAATTTAAGAAAAATTAAGTTTAATTTATGATCTGTTCCCACAAAGTTATTAAATTATGTTAATATATTGATACAATTTTAGGTTTATTTACTACAGAATAACTAATTATCAGTTTCAAACATAATAATCGTAATATTTGACTTTGCAATCTTTAAAAATTTTGAAGATAATGAATAATAAACAGCTTTCAAAATACTCAAGTGATAAGAACTCCATATTTTTAACAATAAATATTTTCAAATTTCGAAAGTGAAATTTTTAAATTACGACGGTTTTATTTCATAAGTAATATTTATTACCTGTTCCAATGTTTTTATTGTAACACCCATTGCAACTGAAATGAAAAGTTTTCCATCACTTTTCGATTTGACTTCAGTCAAAACTTGTGGAACAACTTCAGGTTTAACAGAAAGAAAAATAATATCAGATTTTTCCATGATAGGATCATTTTTTGTTAACGTCTCTACGCCAAGTTTCTATAAATAACACAACAAAAAGATAATTACAATCAATCAATTAATTAAACCGTAATTTATTATTATTGAAATAAAGTTTAACTTTTGCACCTTAAATGATTGCAGTGATATGGAATCGGCTGGATGTACACTAGCTATAATCGATTCTGGTTTAGTTAAACCTAATTTTTAAAATAAATAAATTTGTAAACAAAAAAATAATAAAATATCTATAAGATTTAAGATATACCCGCCGATATAAAGCCCTTAGCCATAGCTTGGGCTATTTTACCACCACCCAAAAAGCCAATTTTTCCAATTTGGTTCATATTTTTTTTTATTTTTTACAAATTGGTTTAACAATTGTTCACCAAAAATTTTAAGAAAATCACGTCTTTAAATGCAAAATGCCTATTAAATACTGAATTCTTTTAACTTTGTCGGAGGTTGTGATAGTGAGTCTCTGTTTATTTTGCTCCCATGAAAACAAAATATTGTAGATAAGAAATAGCTATTGTATTAAATATAATGCATATCAAATAATAGAATTTTATTAAGAATTACAATACGTAAAAAATGTTCGTTTCTTATCAATTTTGAGTACAATATACGTATATAATATATATTTATAGAATAAAAAAATACTTTAAAATAACTATTTATGGAAAATATCATTTTTCATGTTGCAGATTTGTATCCATAGTGGTTTTATATAATTTTTATATATTAATAAATTAACAAATTAATAAAAGAAATATTTCAGAGTTTTTTTTTTAAGTTTTGACCTAAAAGAAGGAGTGTCTTTCAAGAGTTGCGTAGTGATGTTCCATACAAAATAAGTTTTATTGTTTGTGTAAATTCAATTTTTTTAGAAATATTATTTTTATGTTTTTATAAAAATATAATTTTATGAAGATCACTAGTCAAGGATATTTTATAAGAGATCGTCTTATTTTATAGATAAGAATTTTTAAGTTAATCTCTTTTTGGAACCATTTTAAATGGGCCAAAACCAACTTTGTGATACCCTTCATTTGGTCAAATGTATTTATTTTTAACAATTTATACTATATTTGATCTTGCATTCATATGAAAAGTTGGTTAATGATTCAAAATTGTACATAAATCGAATAATGAAAATAAATGTCTAGTACTTACAATACAAAAGACTTTTGATCAAATTTTAGCCTTAATATTTGTTTTAAAGATTGAAGGGGTTTAGCCAAATAAGAATCTTTAAGAAACCTTTCTTGATGTACTTAGATTTAAGATACAGGACAATAAGTATTATCTAAGTATTAATTCTTTATTATACATATAGTAGGGTCACTAGAAAATAAAATCTTCAACGATGCTAAATTTGTTTACAATATTTACATGAACGTTACCTTTAAATTACCTTGGTAATACCCTTAATTTTATTTTTTTATTTAAAATTCTTCTAAGTTAGTTAAAAAGAAATATTAAAATGTTTCATACAAATTCGAGATGAATTATGTGAAAATTTAATTTTGTAATCAAAAGAGGACGTAAATTTGGAATCTCCAAAATTGTTCATATAAAATCTAAATATTATATTAAAAACTTGAAAAAATCACTAGGGAGAGTTGTCAATTTTTAAGACCCTGTTATACCAAAAAAGCAAAATGAAACTCCTAGTAAAAGAAAATATCGAATGGCATGAATTTTAGATTTGTACCGCACATCCATAGTTTTATCTTACTTCCTCAATAATTAATAATAATAATAATAATAATAATAATAATAATAATAATAATAATAATAATAATAATAATAATAATAATAACAATAATAACAATAATAACAACAACAATAATAATAATAATAATAATAATAATAATAATAATAATAATAATAATAATAATAATAATAATAATAATAATAATAATAATAATAATAATAATAATAATAATAATAATAATAATAATAATAATAATAATAATAATAATAATAATAATAATAATAATAATTTATTTATTTTTGACAAACAATAAAAATACCAAGAACATTTTTTTAGATTTTCTTTTGTTTTACTTTTCAGGGATTTGAAACGAAGTTTGTAGTGATTTTACCTAGTGAAGTTGTACCATGGATAAGACGTAGTAAAATATATCCTCATATTTACCATATGTCCCATGTTTTTTTTACACGAATTTTGAACGTTAAACTAAGGAACGTATCTACCATGTAATTAGAAGAATATAGAATTTTCATATAGAATTTTCAAGCAAACATTTTTTAATTTGACTTAAAAGTATTGATACAATTTTAGGTTTATTTACTACAGAATAACTAATTATCAGTTTCAAACATAATAATCGTAATATTTGACTTTGCAATCTTTAAAAATTTTGAAGATAATGAATAATAAACAGCTTTCAAAATACTCAAGTGATAAGAACTCCATATTTTTAACAATAAATATTTTCAAATTTCGAAAGTGAAATTTTTAAATTACGACGGTTTTATTTCATAAGTAATATTTATTACCTGTTCCAATGTTTTTATTGTAACACCCATTGCAACTGAAATGAAAAGTTTTCCATCACTTTTCGATTTGACTTCAGTCAAAACTTGTGGAACAACTTCAGGTTTAACAGAAAGAAAAATAATATCAGATTTTTCCATGATAGGATCATTTTTTGTTAACGTACCATTTTTTGTTAACGTACCCATGTTTTTTTTACACGAATTTTGAACGTTAAACTAAGGAACGTATCTACCATGTAATTAGAAGAATATAGAATTTTCATATAGAATTTTCAAGCAAACATTTTTTAATTTGACTTAAAAGTTTAAAAATACAAAAAATGCATACCTTTTTGAAAATATTAAAACCATTTAGAAATTTTAAACCACATTTTTAAAGTGTTGGTAAACAGTTCAATATTTTACAAGCTTTTAAAATAGTATTCATTAAAAACTTAAATATAAGTAGTTTTGTATTTTCATTAATTGTGTCTTTAATATTGCTTTGTCCTGTTTCACACGAATCAGGTTTACTTGACCAGGTTTTCTTTAAATTTCTGCATTCACGTTCATACACAAACATTTTCTTCATCAGTTTTCATTTTATTTTCCTTAAATTTCATACAAATTTTCAAAACTTTCGTAAACTTGATAATACGGTCAGGTTTGCTTAATTATAATTCTGTCAGTTTTTTCCAGAGACCAGATATTAATACTTTTAAAACAATATTTTCATGTTTAAATACATAAAAAAACAATCATTGAAGTTTAAAAAAAAATCCCTCATGATCTTTATTTGTTCAAAAATTTTGTTTCTTTTTCAATCCGATGAAAATAAAATATAAAAAAAATCGTTTGGGATATTTATCAGTACAGTTTGAAAAAATGTTCATCTTATTTCATCCGATGAAAATAAATTTTGATAGAAAAAATTCAAATTTTATTTTTGTATTTGTCCGGGTATAAAGCATCTTTAGGACGTTTAAATAGCAATAAATTCAATTATTGTTGCAAATTTTATATTGAAATGGGTTTGGGCAACAAATGGTCGTTGTCTAAATGCGTTTAAAACGTTTAAAAGTTATTTTTTTAGAAATAGCAACGCGAATCAAAGATACTACCAATAGTTCTTATTATCTTTAAGTTCGATGTCCTAAAACATTGCAATAAATTAAAAAACATATTCATACATTCATTGCTGAAAATCTTGAAATTTCATAAAAATTTTATTTTTTCAAAGTCAAAACAGAAGTTCAAAAATAAAACAATCAATAAAATATTTTTCTGTTCGGATATTTATCGTTATATATATATATATTTTCATCATGAGGGATATTTATATTTCAAATATAAATACCTCTTTTTTATTTTTCGATCGAAATGAAAATAAATTTTCATAGGCAATGATATTTATACTTGATGGATTTAAAAAATAAAACGATCTCCGGTCTCTGGTTTTTTCTCATACAAATTCAAGACTTGATAAGCCAAACCTCACTAATGTATTAGTAGACTTTGAAACGAAAACTACTTAAACCATAGAGCTATAACTCAAAAATGTCATTAATGTTTATAAAATACAATTCCAACCCTGTTATTATTCTTATTTGTTGGTGTAAATACGGCCTCCTAAAGAAAATAATTATCATTTACATATCGATAACTCTCTCTAAATCGATAACTGTATAAACCCGTGACATCACTAAAAAAATTGTAAAGAAAATGCAGAAATTTTTCAAGACGAGTGAAATTTTGTGAAAGAAAACCTTTTTAAAAACTATAAAACCAATAAAAACATTAAAAAAATTACATAAACTTTAAATGCCAAACAAGAAGGAAAGAAAAACAAACTAAAAAATTACATAGCAGCATTATTTTTCCTAGAAAAGCAAATAGTCTTTGGAGTTACTACGTATTTTTTTTCAACCATATTAAAATTGTTTTTATTACGCGTGAACTCAGTCAGTGGTCACACCAAGAAAAATTACAATTTATTGGATAAAAGACAAAGGTGAGAAGACAAACGCAACAAGGAAGTCTTTTTTGGGTTTGTTTGGATGAAACGTCAGATTTTGGAATTGTGGGAAAACACTTTATAGTTGGAAGACTTTTGTTTATTTGTGGATATTTGTTACACATAAAGGTAAATATAAGATGGTTGGAGGGAGCTGAGCACTTCCCTAACAGTGAATAAGTATTATTAATTGTTTATTGTTATGAGAGAATGCAACAATAAATAGAAAACAACAGCACAAAAAAGAACAAATAAATCACGAAGGTCAGGGTAATGGGGAAAATACGAAAATAGAAAAATTTATTAACATTTGTTTGTTTTTTATAAGGGGGTTTTATTTAAACAACTCAATTTGTAAACTTTCCTAAAGAATTTCTATGTAGTAATTAACTATTTAATAACTAAGTATGTCGTCAAAAAATAAACAAAGGCTGTTGACTAGAAAGACGGACTGACTGACGAACCTTATCAAATTTGCATATTTGTAATTTTTTTGTACTTGATTGTTTTTATATACATATTAACAGAGACACGTGTACTTTTGCTATTGTTTTATCCATGTAATTTCTTGGTATTAAGATGTAAACAATTTAGAGAACAAGTTCAGATCATGTATTTATCACCGATTTGTCTTCAAAATATTTTTCTGATAGAGCCTTAAAACTTTAATTTGAAAGACATTTTTTTTTTGCTAAAAAAGCTTTTGGTTTTGGAGTTGTAGACTTGTGAAGTTCTAAAATATAAGTTATTATAGGTATATCTGAACTGTTGTAAGAAGATTTATATCATGAAAAATTACTAGAAAATATCTTCCAAACAACATTAACCCAATAAAATATTGTTTTTAAAAAGTAAATATTATGATGGGAGTTTTCACAAAAATGTCCATATCTCGAAAACTGTTCGATGTGAGGATTATTAACATTGTAAATGTTTAAAATGTGAATCCTTTTAAGTTGAAAATTGTTTTTTTTTAATTGTTCAATTTTTAATTGTTCAAAATTTGCAAGATCGTTGCTACTAAATAACAGTCGGCAGTAGATATTGTAAAAAAATGCAATTTTTTTTTTGCCTACTTTAGTTTTTATATTCTTTTTATTAGCCAATGTGTCCACTGCAGGAAACCTGATAAGGAGTTTGTTTCGAAGGTTTTGGGGATCCTAAAACTTCAGAATTAAATATAAAATATCATAGGCAATAAACCCATCTTGTACCACTACCCGAAATAGTTGTCACATCTGTGAAAGTTTTAGTGTGCTCGCTCCTTTCTCTCTTCAGATTTTAAAAATCGCGTGGTTTATAGCCTTTTGAGAAAACACAACGTTGGTAAATAACATGCAAGTATTACTTTGCGGAATTTATATGAAATAAATCAGTACGTTTTGACAAATGAGAAAGCGGAATTCAAGGTTAATAAGCCCGAACCTTTGTTGTTAAGATTTCTCTAAAATTGCAAATAGACAAATCCTGCGCGACTGAAATTACATTTGTACGGATTTTGTTGTACTTAAATGCATCCCATTGTCGTTCTGCACTAGATAGATTCGCACAGATTTCAGGGAATATTATCCCATCGATTGTGCTATCGAATGGCGTTTGTTAATTTACATACTTCTTTTGCAGGAAAAAGATATGCGCTTTAAAAGTACTGTGACGGACGCAACAAAAAATGGAAGTGACTTTTTTTCAACACGTGCTTCTGTAAATTTTATCAAATCGGTCATAGTAATAAAAAAATTGTAAGTTCAATTGGAGAAAAAAAAATTGCACTAGTCAAATTAAAAAAAAAAACATTTATTTCTGTGACGTGACTTGACGTTATTTATATCACTCCAATTACATTTGATGGGGGCTTTTACACCTAATTGTATAAAATTATGCAGACTTTGAGCCTCTACTGAAACTTGATACCTAAATGGATGTTTTTGCGATTTATATGAACTCTTAAAAAACCTATTATTTTAAAAAATGTATAAAAATTCGAGATGGGTGCAAATAAAGACCTGCTATTCACGAAGATAGCAATCAAAAATTGTATCCATTATATATTCTAAAGGATCAATATATGGTAAATTTTCCATAAACACAAATACACGATTTTGACAGTTTTAAAATTTTGTCCTTGGTTTAAGGTTTTTCGGATTTGCCCATATGTTGGATTACATTCTCAGGAAATGTTTTATAAAATGTTTTCTATGTGGATTCTTAACCAGAATATCTAACAGATTACCAGGAAACAATTTAACGTGTGCAGACAAATAAGCAACGGGTTTTGGAAAAGGATGTTTTTTATAATAATAAATAAACAGATCCTCAAATACAGTAAGTTGGAAGGAATTGCTAAAAGTTTTCCTAAATTTCATTTGTGGGATTACGCTAAGGGAGGATTAAAGATTACTAGGAAACCAGACAACGTAGGCAAACAAATGAGGATTCGGGTTATAGTTTTCTATAAGAACCTTCTATTAGAGCAAGTTGGTAGGAGTTTTTAAAATATTTATTAAGATTGTAGCTGAGAATATCTTATATTTGTATGTGGGACTATGCTAAATGTGAATTCCAAATTACAAGGAAACAATACAAATGTGGTATCGGGTTTTTGCTAAGGATGTTTTTTATTATAATCAATAAACACAACCTCAAATAGAGTAAGTTGCTAAAAATTATCCTAAATTTCATTTGTGGGATTACGCTTTATAATTGACAATGCTTTCTATAACGATCCATTGTCAGAACGTCTAACAAAGGGTTATTAAGATTTTTTTTTAATTTCATATGTGGATTGTGCTAAGGGAGGATTCCAAATTGTCAGGAAAAATTAAAACGTGCAAAAGGAATTGCTGAGATAGCATAGCATATGAGTAATTTGTGAACAGAACCTATTGGGGACGCACAGTGTGTCGCGTAGAACATGCTAGGTGGAAAAAATTATTTTATGTTATGTAAAGATGATTATACATAGTGGTAGTCATATTGAGTTATTATTGACAGTTTTTGGTTTATTTTATGTGTGGGTTATTTTGTTTAAATTAGATAAATATATTTTAAAAACTAAAATACATGCATATACTGAAATCCTTTTTAATTGATGGGGAAATATTTACATGTCAAAGTAAAAAAAGCTGCCTAACATTATTACTATCATCGGAGTCTTGTGATGAGTTGTAGTCATAAACACGCGAGTTTTTTTCATTCTTCAAGTATTATAACCACTTCTCAAAAAAGGCTACCCTTCAAATAGTGTGTTCTGAAAAATTAAAAAAAAAATATGTTCTACTGAAGTCTGCTAAACAATATATATATTTTTACGAACAATAAAGATATTTCTGCGTAATGTCAAAAAACTAGCCCGGACAGAGGTGAATTTCTGCATATTCTGAAATTTTTTCTTATAAAAAAAAATACGCTAAAATATATAGGATATTTAAAATAATGCTAAAAATTTAACTTAATAGATTTTGATTAAAAAAGTACATTAAAGAATAGTACTTACCCTCATTATTAATATCCATCACAAACAATTTTAAAATATTACACAATGCTACTACAATTTGCTACCAAGTTACTTAATACAAATTGAGTGTTTGAAAAAGTTGTATCAAAAATATGACTTCTGACCGATTTAACTCATCCATTCCGAATTTGACAAATAACCTTTTCTCGGAATTCGGGGTTTGGAAGTGTTATTTATGTTTTGCAAAAAAAGAAGTTGGAAATTATAACATAAATTTTGTCCACCTAGCATGTTCTACGCAACAAACTGTGGGACGTTTTAAAAAATATAAATTTAATGATACCAAAAAAGTTCAAAATATTGTTATGAAATTTTTCTTTATAAAAATATTTCTATACCGAAAAAATTTCTATTCCAACAAATATTTATTCAACTATTTGTTGCAAGCTCTTTCAATCCTTTTAACAAAACAACATTTATTCTATCTTATTTCCTTTAGATTTAGCAGCTAAACATCTTGTTTAAGTTACTTTTGGTTATTTGCAGGCATGGAAGTTAAAAAGATGCCCAATTCATCATCATCGTCGGGACGTAAGCAACCAACAGCTGTGTCACGCATGAAACAGGATTACATGCGTTTAAAACGTGATCCATTGCCTTATATCACCGCAGAACCCTTACCCAATAACATTTTAGAATGGCATTATTGTGTCAAAGGTCCAGAAGATTCTCCCTATTATGGGGGCTACTATCATGGTACCTTGTTGTTTCCCAGAGAATTCCCATTTAAGCCACCATCGATTTATATGCTGACGCCGAATGGGCGTTTTAAAACAAATACTCGTCTGTGTTTAAGTATATCAGGTAAGAATTATAGTACATAGGATTTTCTATATAATCAATGTCTTTCAACTCCTTTGTAGACTTCCATCCAGATACATGGAATCCAACTTGGTGTGTCGGTACTATACTTACTGGCTTATTAAGCTTTATGGCAAGTTAAATATTTTCTAAAATCTTGAGTATCTATTTAAAGTTTGTTGGTTTTATGTTTTTAGCTTGAAAGTACCGCCACTTTGGGTTCAATCGAAACAACAAATAACGAAAAACAGCAATTAGCCAAAAAATCACTTGCATTTAATCTAAAAAATTCTCTTTTTGTTGAATTATTTCCCGAGATTTGCGAAGAGATCAACAAAAGACTACAAACAGAAAAGGAACAAAAACTGAAAGCATTAAATGCAGCTGCAAATGGTACAATTGCCAATGGTACAAATGGCTTAAAAGCCACATCAAATGGTGTCGTCGGGGCGTCAGGTGTTCGTGGGCGTTTGGCAGTAAATGGTTCACTAGCAACTTTGAACGATGCCAATGGCGGCATTGCGGTAGATCCAAATTCAGCCAAAAGTTTATCAAATTCTTACCTGAATTGGCAATCAAATATCATAATTGTAATATGTTTTGCTATATTTGTATTAGTTGTAAATTACGTTTTCAAAAATATTAATCAGGAATAGAAAGAAGCTGCTACTGTAGCAACAATAATATAATATCAATATTAGAGCCGAAGGTGTCAGAAAAAAAGGAAAATAGTTTATTTTTTTACTTCTAAACTTGTTTATGTTTTACTTTGCTATATAGTTTTTGTAACTTTGATTATTTAATTACTATTAACTTATCGGGTATGTTCTGTAAATCACTTCCACATGATTTTGAAATCACATGAAATTCAAAAAGTCTGTAATTTCTATAATTGTTGAAATTTCCAGAGCATTTATCAATACCCTTCTAGACCTTCTTCATCTTAAGTACACTGAGTTATTAAATTGTCAACATAATTTGAGAACAATGAATAATTCGACTTAGAAAATTAATGTGATTTCAAAATCATGTGGAAGTGATTTGCAGAACATACCGGTATGTATTTTCATTTCACTTTCCCTCGTCTAATTGTAATATAAATTTATATGATTCGAAAACATTTCAGCATTCACTTTACAATGTAGAGTTTTATAAAACAATAAAATTAATTAGATTATGGCATATTTAAAATTAGATTATAATAATGAAATCAAATAAATTACAAAATTATCCCAGCTTATAAAACAAAAATTGATTTTATGGTAAACATCTTTCGTCTTCATTTAAATAAAAAATTATTTACTTTATCGTTATAATTTCGTTCTTGTAAAAATTTAAATATTTAATCGTTGGGGTAGTAGGCAGAAGTATATTTAAATTTTAGTAAAAAATACAAAAATTAATAAAAGTAATTGAAATACAACGCTTATTTGTGTAATATACATATTAATTAAATTTGTATTCTGTACATGACTTTAAGTAATAAATTATAAAACAAAAAATGAAAAATAAAGTTAGTCATTCACTATTTTTAAATTTGCAATTTTTAACTGTTGGACAGAAAAGTTCGTAGCCTCACATTCCTTCACCACCATAGATGGAAAGGGTATTATAAGTTTGTGCTGATGTATGTAACGCAAAGAAATATGTGTATTAGAGCCACCTTTTAGTATACCAATAGGTTTAGAATCACTTTCTGAGTCGATTTAGCGATGTCATTGCATCCGTCCGTCTGGCTGGACCCCCATGTAAACCTTGTAATCAAACAACAGGTCGCAATTCTAAAGATAAAATAAACAAAATAATATATAATATATATAATATATATAATATAATACCGTATCCATATGCTGCGTGCAACTGCTTAAACATATTTCAGCGTAACGACTTAAAAAATGCATATAACTTTGTAACTCTTGTACCGAGCATTTTTTGAAATTATTGCTGCTTCCAATGTTGCTAATGTTGTTTACAATGTTTTTGAGATTTTTCATATCTTCTGAAGTGTTTCTGAGATGTTTCAAAGATGAGGTTTTAACATAGTTATTTGCCAACTGTTATTGTACTGTACTCAAGCGTTCTTGTTCCTGTTCCATAGCTTGAACCATTTTATTTATGGAGATATTGGGCTCTCCCTGATTTTCTTGTAGCTTCTCGGAATGTTTTGGCATTTGTCCAAAGCTATCTTAAAATAATTGATCCAAGGGTTCACTTTCATATTCTTGGCAATATGATTCGATACTCATCATTGCCTGGCTATTACGAGGCCTGAAGAGTTCTGTATTATCCAAGGCAGACAAATCATAATGAATTCTGCCAAAAGGTGAATAGGACAAACGTCCACTTTCAATTTCTTGAAAACTATCATCTGTATTGACGGATTCATCCAAATCACTTATTCTTTCAGGCCAAGCAAAATTGCTGCGTCCCTCTAAGCCATTACTAGCGCCAGATTGTAAACCCACCAGCATGCTGTATTGACTTTCAACAGAGAATTTGGCTGGTTGATACCAAAATTGTGGAACATTAGAAAATTCTACCACATCAACTCCAAAGCGCAAAATGCCAGTTTCCTCTACAGTTTCCTTAAGCGTACGGAAAATTCGTTGTATCTTTTGTGAGGTTAAACGTTTGCCACTAAAAGGTACGACCATATCACCGGTAGAGAACCAATAATTTGAAGAATCCTTTGAAGCTGGAAGTGAAATGTTACCCATATCCATAGAACCATGTACCGAGAATTTATGATCATCAATGCCAAAATGTAAGTCCCTGGTATCACAACTGGTTTGACTGAAGATCTCATATAACAAACGCAATCTTTCGTCTTCATTAAAGTTAATTTCCAGGGCCGTAGAGAAGTCACCACAGTTAATCCAGAATATTGAAGTTTTTTCATAAGGCACTTTGATGGTTTCTTTAGGCATTTCTTTAAAGGCAGCCTCTGCTAAGATTTTCTGTGCCGTTTGGCTATTAAAGGTTTCATGTGTTTCCAAAGGCTGATCTTCTCGAATAACATGCATGGCCAAAGAATTACGTCTCGAGTCAACGTTATAGATAGAATTGCGTCCATTTTTCAGAGGCTTGGGGATAGGGCTGAACAGTTGTTTTTTAGCAGAACTGATGTTGGCAAATGAATGAAGCTCCTGAGTTTTGATGGGCGTTGAAAATTCAAAATTATTTTTTGTTGAGGAAAGAGGTGAATTTGTACATTCTGCCTTTGGCGTTGTTAGTGATAACCTTTTTAGGGGACTATCGTTGTTAACGGGGGCTGTTTTGAAACCCTGATCTGTTAGGCTATTAAATATAGGGTTTTTTTGAGTTGTTGGTGCATTGGCGCAGATCATCAATGATCGTGGTGTGCTCAAAGGTGTTTCCATATCATTAACAGTCAAGATATAGGCAGATTTAATTTTGCTTAGCGAGTTAGCTCCCCTCATCAGCGAATGATTTAATTCTTCAAAACTGGACTCTTGTTGATTAAACACTTCCTCTTTAGCTGGTTGCACAAATAACTTTTTATTCTTCAGAATAGTTTGATTTTGTTTAGTATCTGATTCTGAATCTGTTGAAGTTATTTGAATTTTGGCATTTGGTGACTTGCGACATAATCTCTTTTTGCGCAAAGGTCTCAGAGGCTGCTCAAACTCTTTATTTTGTAAATTCGTCATTTCAGTTTGAGACTCTTCGCTAAAACTTCTTGGTAGAGATGACTCACCAGATTCACTTTCTTCGATCTCGGTCTTAGCAGAGGTTTTTATAGATTCTACTTTTTGCTTGCGTGGCATTGGTTTAGGTTTTAAGGCATTCAGTTTAGCTTCTATAATTTCCACTTTAGCTTTTACCTTACATTTGTTCTCAATAGACATTTTCTCCACACATTGGGTATACAATAGAGCCTTATCTTTGACGGATAAGGTGGCGAAAACATCTTCTTGTTTCAAACAAGCTGGATCTTCTTTAGTTAAGGCTTTAGTTCTATGAGTAGGAATTGGTGCGTTACGATTTTGTCGGACATGGTCTTTGACAGACAAGTTGGCAAAAACATCCTCTTGTACCAAACAGGCTGGTTCTTCTTTGGTCATGGTTTTAGTTCTAGGAGTGGGAATTGGTGCTTTACGTTTATTCAAATGAGTTCTGGGTAATGGTACTGGTTTGAACAAGTTGACTGTAGAATTTAGCTCAGGAAAATATTCGTTGACCAACGTAGGAAATTTGACAACTTCTGGTTTACGTTTGATGATTTGGTTTATCTTAGAGTTGAACATCGAGGCCATTTGCTTAACTGTAGATATCTTAGGTGTGCTGGACATCTTAGGATTTTCGAATTTCTTTTTCAACTCCTCAATGGAGTTGTGTTTGTTAATAGGTGATTGTTGTTTCGAAAATTGAGTATTTATAATCATAATGATAAGATTTGATAACAATTATAAATTGTTATTATATTATATTTAAAGCGAGGTTAACGTTGGATGTTACAGTTTAGAACTGATACTTGTTACCAAGTTTTTAACCTTTATATACCGCATTATCTGATGCCAGGTACTTAATAACTAAATAGTTTTCAATGATCCTACTTTGGTTGTTGGAATATCCAAAAGTCCGTTTATTAAAGTTAGTACCTGAATGCTTATTGGTTGATGCGGGGCTTTAATTGGTGATTAGAGTTTGCTAATTGATATTTCACAAGCATATTAACTCTTTTACGCAGGTATACAATTGTAATTTGATGTAGGAATTTTCTTCTAAATTAGTATTATAGTAATTATGAGTACATAAATCCCACAAAGAAACTTAAGCGTGGCAAAAACTTTTCGTCTATCCAAGTAAGATTAATAGCCAAAAAAGAGAGTTTGCCATTAAATGCGTTTGGTTACATCATAATCCTTTGTAAGCAACATTCGATAACCATATCTCAAATCAGTGCCTAGTTTCTGTAACTCTCGCATCGATAAATTATTCGAGTGGAACAATGAAAATGAAAAAGAAACTAGTTGAATTGAAACAAAATGTCATTTTTTTCACCCAAGTGTTTCTGTAATTTATTTTTGTGAGAACTATCTGTCATTCAGCAACTTACGTCAAATTTATTGGAAATGTGCGTGTAAAACTGTTTCTGTAAGCGAATGATGCGAAAAGTTTTTCATTTTATCTGTCAAAACAATTCGCACATATTAAAGGCGTCAAAAAAGAAACATTTGAACTAAAAAGTAAAAACAAATACATAATTAAAACATATAATTAAATAAAATGTAATCAATCGCTTCATTTTATTTATTCAAATATTTTCCATTTTAATTAATTTCAGAAAATTTAAAGAATATTAAAAATATTTCGGTGATCGTTTTGTTCGGCAACTAACAACACCACACTAAACATTTAAAATGATATATAAATATATATGTCTATATATATATCTATTTTTTTTTTATTTTAAATTAATTTTTTAATTTTTTTGATGATAAATTTTTACTTTTTCTACTAGCTGTTTACTTTTTGACAGATGTATTGGAAATTTCCATTAAAAACGTAATCAGTTTTGCTAGTACTCACTTTGTGTTACAGAAACACTTTTTTCTTCCAGGTCGAGAAACGGTGGAATTTTTTGTTTCATACTTTTCGCTGTGAAAACTTATCACTTTGAGTTACAGAAACGACCTACAGATACTCCCCCTTAATAAATGCTTTAAGAACTGTCTAGTGAAAAACTTCACTTTCAGTCAAAGCAGTTGAGATACTACGAATTAATTAATTTCAACATAGCTGATCCTAAACCGTCTAAACATGACACTATTGATACAAATAGTATTTCAACATATATACATTCCAATTTCAAAGTATACTTCATTGGCTTCCTACTGTTTTGGTCATAGTCTTCAATGAATATTTCTGTCTTCACTTAAGATTTAACGGCTTTCCGTGCCTGGAAGAAACCGGGATTTTATTTGTCAATAAAGCTTGTGGGTTTATGTTTCATATTTTTCTGGTCTCACAATAAACCTCTGATATTTTTCTGGTCTCACAATAAACTTCTGATAATTTTGGTGAATGTGTTTATTTTGTCTTATTCAACGTTTGGCATAAATCGTTACTGCTTATCACCACCATAGGTGGAAAAGGTATTATAAGTTTTATTTGGTATACCAATAGGCTTAGAATCACTTTCTGAGTGGAGCTGGGCCCCATGTAAACAATGTAATCAAAGTACAGGTCGAAATTCTAAATATAACTTTATGAAATTTGGCACAGATCATTTTTTTTTGACAGTGAAATTCGTCTCTTAATTGATATATTGGTCACAAATATCGTTAGTTTTTCATGAAATTTAAAACAAATAATGCTTATGTAAACTAAAATCGTTGAAATCGGTCCACTTTTTACCATAGCTACCATACAAACTCTTCTGTCAAAATAGCTCCACATTTGAACTTGTTTTTATTTAGGACCAGCACTCAGGAGAACTTGGAAAATATCTGAAAATATTGAAATATATTGCAACTGAGAGAAAAAACTTCTGCGGGAAGTGAGTTCCACATACGTACTGTGCGGCTAATAAACGAATTTTCTCTATAGTGTGCTGTTCGGTTCACTGGCCAATCAACCACAAATGCATGCAATCTAACGGATTGACCTGTGTTGCATAAGAATCTTTGATTCCGGGAACGAGGTCCCTGATATCACTGGGACACATTCCAAAGTAGTACCGATAGAACAGTGTTATACAACAAACATTGCGGAGGTGCTCCAGTGAGTAAATAGAGTTGGATACCCTACTGTCACCGATGAGCATTTTCTCGACCGCGTATTGGGGAGTATGCGGTCGAAAAGCTTCAACATAGACTTTGAAGCACTGGTCCATACATGAGAGTTGTATTTCAGTTAGTCTACTTTTACACGAATCAAGTCTCAAGGCAAGTGCAAGTCGCAAGTCTTGAGTTTTTAGGAGAGAGAGGTAAAGGGAATAGAACGGGGAACAAACCTGAACGTTTTCTTCAGTTTTGCTTTTAACCTTTTTCGCTATCATACAAATGCATGGCTAAAATGTAATATTTTGACATTTCCTTTCATTATTTTTTTCTCCGCGTAGTGATGAGAATAAGCATGAAATTAAAATACATTTTAAAAATAGTTTAAAAGAAATTTTACTTTTGCATATATAAAATTTAAAGTTTTATTTAATTTTTTTTATGTTGCATCAATTTTTAAATATAACAAAATAAGCACACTTTACCGAAAAAAAAAATTACAATCAAAATGAAATGTCAAAAATGCAGAAACTTGAAAAAATTGACTTCAAGTATAAAATTTGTGTGTAAAAGCGAATGCAAGTTTAAAAGAAAATTGAGCAAAACCTGAAGTGCTAGACTTGATTCGTGTAAAAGTAGACTTACACCGTTTTAGAAAACCAAGGCACTTGAACTTAGTCCAACGAACATAACATTCAATTCTCATGCCCAGAATTTGAGCAGCATCTGATTCCAGAATATTTACACCATCCATGGATACAGATGAATTAACATGATCACAAGACTCCATTTGGAAACGGTTTCGAGATCTTGATTTAATGATTCATTCATGTTTTGTCTCATAGCCACAATCTGTGGAACGTCCGGTCTATGATTAAATGAATACGAATGGCAAATGTTACTGTTATTTGCAAAAAAAAAAAATATAGGACTGGAAGTTTTACATAGAAGGTCATTAATGAATATAAGAAATAGAGTAGGAGAAAGATCAGAGAGACTTGCGGTACCTCTGAGTTGATCTTGAACTCGTTTGATGAGATCCCATCTACAACAACTCTTATAGTGCGATCCCTGAGGAAGCTCTGATACAAATCGAGAGAAGGTATTACCGACACTAAAAACAACAAGTTTTGATTCCAAAGAATATGAATGGAAAATGAATCAACTGAAAATACAACCTTCTCGGATTTTACAATAAAAACACCAAGAAGAGAATAATATCTCAAAAACTGAAGTGGTGTATACAATGGAATAAGAGAAAGTCTTCTTCTGTTGTCCTTGACTCCCAGTGGAGCATAGGGCCTCAATCATCCTTTATCATTCAATGAACAGTTTGCTGCTTGCAACTCCGCATCAATTGACCTTCTCCACGTTCTAGCAGGTGCACCAACACGACGGCCGCTTCCTTGTGGGTTCCAACGAAGCGCTTGTTGAGCAATGTTGGTATTTGGCCTTCGAAGTGTGTGGCCTATCCACCGCCATTTCCGTTGACATACCTCTATAGAAGCAGGGATTTGGTTTGTAGCGTTTAGTAGATCGTTATTTCTTATGAGATTTGACCACCATATATTAAGGATTTGCCGCAAGCGTTTGTTTGCAAAGGTTTGTAGGTGCTAATCGATGGCATTTGTGCGTTTCCAAGTTTTGCAAGCGTAATACAAGATGGACTTGACATTCGAGTTATATATTCGTAATTTAGTTGTTGTTGATATTTGCCGAGATTTCAAAAAGAGTTTGCATTATTGATTGATTTTATCAAAGTTAATTTTTTTCAAGATTTTTTTCAAAACATTCTGACTTTATATGCCTATAACTTTTGATACAGTTATCAGATTTGTATGAAACCAGGCTCATACTTTGGGGTATGTAATATAATAATCAAGTATTGGAGAACATTAACAGAATATCATACATTCTGACCAATAAAATAAGTCAAAGCAGCAATATAAAAACCAACTGTCTACCACTACCGTACACATATGTAGGGTTAGCGAAACTCTATTGGTTATTCATAGTTTTTAATAAAATGCAAGATTTTTTTAGGTTTCCAAAGAGTTTTTTATTTATCTCTTTTCAAAATTATTTCTTAAATCTAATCAAATAAAACTTTAAAGTCTTTTTAAGACTATTAACAAATTATTAAAAAAAATATACAAAAAATTACTTAAGATTTAAATTGAAATACTTATTTGAAAATAATTTTTTAAAAACTTAAACTACCACATTTTTATAATCCTTCAAAGCTTCCAAAACTGTATCCATATTCTTCGTACAACCGCTTAAACAAATTTCAGCGTAACGATTTAAGAAATGCATATAACTTTGTAACTCTTGTACCGAGCATTGTTTAAAATTATTGCTGCTTCCAATGTTGCTTATATCGTTTACAATGCTTTTGAGATTTTTTATATCTTCCGGAGTGTTTTTGAGATGATTTAAAGATGAGCTTTTTACACGGTTATTTGCCAACTGTTTTTGTGCTGTACTCAAGCGTTCTTGTTCCTGTTCCATAGTTTGAACCATTTTATTTATGGAGATATTGGGCTCTTCCTGATTTTCTTGTTGCTTCTCGGAATGTTTTGGCAGTTGTCCAAAGTTATCTTCAAACAATTGATCCAAGGGTTCACTTTCATATTCTTGGCAATATGATTCGATACTCATCATTGCCTGGCTATTACGAGTCCTTGAGAGTTCTTTATTATCCAAGGCAGACAAATCATAATGATTGCTGCCGAAAGGTGAATAGGACATACGTCCACTTTCAATTTCTTGAAAACTATCATCTGTATTTATGGATTCATCCAAATCACTGATCCTTACGGGTTTAGTGTGAGGCCAAGCAAATTTGTTGCGTCCTTCTAGGCCATTGCTATCGCCAGATTGTAAACCCACCAGCATGCTGTATTGATTTTCAATTGAGAATTTGGCTGGTTGATGCCAAAATTCAGGAACATTAGAGAATTCTACCCGATCAACTCCAAAGCGTAAAATACCAGTTTCCTCTACAGTTTCCTTGAGGGCACGGAAAATTCGTTGTATCTTTTGTGAGGTTAAACGTTTGCCACTGAAAGGTATGACCAAATCACCAGTAGAGAACCAATATTTTGAAAGATCCTTTGAAGCTGGAAGTGAAATGTTACCCATATCCATAGAACCATGAACCGAGAATTTATGATCATCAATGCCAAAATGTAAATCTCTGGTATCACAACTGGTTTGACTGAAGATCTCATACAACAAACGCAATCTTTCGTCTTCAGTAAAATTAATTTCCAGGGCCATTGAGAAATCTCCACAGTTAATCCAGAATATTGAAACTTTTTCAGTAGGCACTTTGAAGGAATGTTTAGGCATTTCTGCTAAGATTTTCTGTGCCGTTTGACTATTGAAGGTTTCATGTGCTTCCAAAGGCTTATCTTCTTGAATTACTTGCATGACCAAAGAATTGCGTTTTGAGTCAACATCATAGATAGATTTGCGTCTATCTTTTCGAGGGACGGAGATAGGACTAAAAAGTTGTTGTTTTGTTGAACTGATGTTGGCAAATGAATGCAGCTCCTGAGTTTTGATGGGTGTGGAAAAGTCAAAATTATGTTTTGTTGAGGAAAGGGGTGAATTTGTGATTTCTGCTTTTTGTGTTGTTAGTGATAGCCTTTTTAGGGGACTATCGTTGTAAACGGTGGCTGTTTCGAAACCCTGATCTGTAAAGCTATCCAACATATTGATAGGGGTTCTTTGCATTGTTGATGTGTTGGCACAGATCATCGATGATCGTGGTGTGCTCAAAGGAGTTTCCATATCATTAACAGTCAAGATGTAGGCAGATTTGATTTTGCTTAGCGAGTTAACTTCCTTCATCAACGAATGATTCAATTCTTCAAAACTGGTCTCTTGTTGGTTAAACACTTCCTCTTCAGCTGGTTGTACAAACAACTTTTTATTCTTGAGGATAGTTCGATTTTGCTTGGTATCCGATTCTGAATCTGTTGAGGTTATTTGATTTTTGGCATTTGGTGACTTACGGGTTAATTTCTTTTTGCGTAAAGATTTCGATGGTTGCGCAAACTCATTATTTTGCTGAATATTCATGACTTTAGTTTTTTGGCCTTCGAGTTGAGACTCTTCACTGGAACTCTTCGGTAGAGATGATAAGCCTGTTTCACTTTCTTCAGTTTCACAGGTTTTGATAGATTCTAATTGCCTTCTGCGTGGCAAAGGTTTAGGTTTCAAATCATTTAGCTTAGCTTCTATTATTTCCACTTTAGCTTTAACTTCATGTTTGTTCTCATTGGATATTTCCTTTACACATTGGGTAAACAATTGAGCCTTGTCTTTGACGGACATTGTGGTAATAACATCTTCTTGTACTAAGCATGTTGGTTCATCTTCTTTGGTTAAGGTTTTAGTTCTAGGAGTGGGAGTTGGTGCTTTGGGCTTAGTAACATGAGTTCTGGGTAATGGTTCCGGTTTAACCAAGTTGTTTGTAGAATTCGGCTCGGAAGAATTTGTAGAATACTTGGCCACTTCTGCCTCACGTTTGGTGATTTGATTTATCTTAGAATCGAACATCGAGGCCATTTGCTTTACTTTAGATACCTTGGGTTTGGTGATATTCTTAGGAGCTTCGAATTTCATTTTCAATTCCTCAATGGAACGGCGTTTGTTAATAGGTGATTGTTGTTTCAAAACTTGATTATTTGACATCATGATGATAAGATTTTAAGTTAAGGTTTAATAAAAAACTTTTTTAAATTGCTATGTTTCTAAAAGCGAGGTTAACGTTAGACGTAACAGTTTAGAACTGATACTTGTTTCAAACTTCTTTGTTCTTATATAGCAAATTAATACTCTTTTGACAGGTAGGTAGGCTAAATAGATTTCTATAATCCTTTCTTGGTATTCGGAATAACCAATTGTCCTTAAGTTGTAGTAACAGTTATTAAAGGACATGTTTGCCTATAGGTTGTTTAAGGGATTAATTTGGTAATTAGAGTGCGCGTGTGAGTATTTCACAAGAATTTTATTTTTTTCAGGTACGCAAATGCAATATGATTTAGGAATTTTGTCCTTAATTATAGTTAATAGAACACGTGCAATTTACTTCATCTTAACAGCCTTTTTTTCAATTCCTTGAATCCCACTCTGAAACTGAAGCAAGACAAAAACCCATTGTGTTAAGTATCAAAACATATTTGTTTCCAATATGCCGCTTTTAAGAAAGATAATAAGATTAAAAAAAATTGAAATAAAAAACTTTCCTAAATTACTCCTCAATCTTACAAATCTGATTCACTTAAAGTTTATTGCAAATTTAAAACAAACAAAAACAAGTAAAAAGTGCTATAGTCGGTCATAGAGTTTCAAAAAACCGTGAAAATGAGAAACCGCGGTTTCGGTTTTAAGATACCCAAAACCGGCTAGTTTCGGTTATGATTTTGATTTAAATTTGTAGTAAAATTTAGATAATTTTATTAAAACAAAGTATAAGGTATATTTATTAAGGCTCATATTTATAATTTAACACTAAAATTAATTCAGGTTTTTTAAATATGAGGGATTTCTTAAATAAGTCTTGCTTCTTTTAGATAAACTGCAGAGCCCCTTTAGCTTGTATAATATTTGCATCCGAGCGACAAATTGCTTCAAGTCATTTTTACGAACGAGTCTTGTTTCTTTTAGATAAACTGCAGAGCCCCTTTAGCTTGTATAATATTTGCATCCGAGCGACAAATTGCTTCAAGTCATTTTTACGAACAGCAACGAATCTTTAAAAGAAATTTTAATTCAAAGTCGATAGAAGCATATCTAAGGTCGACAGCTTTTCTTAACTTTCATGAATGCTTTCTTTTAGAAGCAGAAATCTAAGGGTAAACTTAACTCACGATTTTGATGCTTTTTAACGCTTGTTTGTAAAATTTTATTACAAACTGACGAATTATTGAAATACCGAACAGTTTTTCTTTCAGTCTCTAGATTCAAATTAAGAGTGGCAATCGGTTTTAAATGATTCAAAGTTTCATCGCCGCCATCTTCAAAATTGTCTTCGATTTCTTCGGTTTCAAATTCTTTTACATCTGGATTTATAAGAAATTTTTCATAAAAACATCAGTAGTGTTTGATTTTCAGATCAAAATTTGATATTGACTGCTGCTCCATCTACAGTACATGCTACGATGTTTGTGTCAAGTGAAATATAAAACTCCATTAGCTTTTGTCTAATGATTTCTTGCGTTTGGAATTACACGTTCAAAAAATACGGTTGAGTCCCAGGTTATAAAATATACCGTCATAAACCGTCTTCTTCTGTTTTTTTTTCATTCTTCTGCTTCATTTCACAGAAAAATTACGTCCAAATTTATGATAATCTAATGTTATTTCTGAATAATACCAACAGAAAATTATGAAAAATAAATAGCTAAAACCGCAGTTTTTTCTACGGTATCCGGTTTTGAGGCATAAAAAACCGAGGTTTCGGTTAAAACCGAACTGCAAACCCTAGTCGGTCAAGCCACACCATACGATACCCTTCACCACTAAGGTCAAAGGTGTTTTTTTCCTGTATAAAGGCAAATATTTGCTAAATTTTGCCATCGAACAAACATTTTCTCAAAAGTTATATATTTAAGCTGTTTCAGTCTTGTGGGAACCGGTCCACATATGACCATAACTTTCATATAAAAACTACTCCTGGAAACCACTAAAATACCACAAACGCCAGTCAAAAGCTATTCAATAATAAACTATGACAGCTATAGCATAAATAAGCTCTATATAAATACAAGCCAGTGTATACAATTTCGCTACAATCATTTAATTTAAATACAATTTCTAATTGGGGACGCTCAAAAAGGCTCGATTTTAATGTCTGGAAGACCCAATAATACACAACTAACACATGTTCATGTTCTTCTTTTGTTATAGCAGGAAACCAAGACAACAACTGCATCCCATTTACATCCTATGTATGCCTAACATCTCGCAATAGAGTTCGATATAAAAGGATGATTGAGGCCCTATGTTCCACTGGGAGTCAAGGATAACAAAGGAAGAGGCATACATCATTAAATGAATAGTTTGCTGCTTGTAACAACGCATCAATCGACCTTTTCCACGTTATAGCAGATGCAGCAACACGACGGCCGCTTCCTTGTGGATTCCAACGAAGTGCTTGTCGAGCAATGTTGGTATTTGGCCTTCGAAGTGTGTGGCCTATTCACTGCCATTTCCGTTGATATACCTCTACAGACTAAGGAATTGCCGCAAGCATTTGTTTGCAAAGGTTTGCAGGCGCTTATCGATGGCATTTGTGCGTTTCCATGTTTTGCAGCCGTAATTCAAGACTTGACATTCATATTGAGGAATCAGAAGCTGTAGATATTCTAAGCATGAGAATTCAGTCTGATGTCCGTTGGACTTACAACATTTTTTAAGTATAGAAAGAAGCATTTAAGTGCCTCGGCTTTTTAAAGCGGTCTAAAAGACATTTCACTCCATCTGATCTCCTTACTATTTATACGACTTATATCCGACCGAAAATGAAATAAAAGTCTAATGTATGGGCCGGAGCTTCAAAGTATATTTTGCAACTTCTCGACCGTGTACATGAAAGGGCGAAGATGCTTATAGGTGACAGTAGGGTATCCAACTTTATTGATTTATTGGAGCATCGTCGTAATGTATTGTGTATCTTACTGTTCTATCGCTACTACAATGGTATGTGTTCTGAAGATATCAGGAACCTAGTTCCTGAAGAAAGTGTATAGTAGATCGCACAACGCATTACAGAGAAAATTCGTTCTTTAGCTGAACAGTTCGTATGTGGAATAAACTTAACGCAGAAGTCTTACCATTCATATATGATGTAGAAAAATTCAAGTCAAATGTCCACAAAAACTACTCCCACTATCCTACTTCCCATAACCTGGGAAGTATGAGTAGGGATGAGTATGAAGCATGAGTAGGAGTCATCCCCTTAGTGTTGGCCCAAGTTAAAAAAAAACTAGCGTAAAAAATTTGGTCGAATTTGGTCACTTTTGAATAAACTCCTGTAGATATGTGAGATATGTTTCTAATTTTAACACAATTAATGACGGGTATATAAGATTCGGCACAGCCAAATATAACGTTTTTACATATTTTCTCTTTACTTTTGAATAATAAAACTAACAGTCGGACTGGCATCATTAAAATATCAATCATGACTATGAAAACTACTAAAAGCTCTTTAATAACTCCAAAGGAAATAACTATATTTTCCCCATAAACAACTATAAAAAATGTTCATATTTATTTTCTTTTCCCAAACATCTTAAAACTTAATTATGTTCATTTGTTTGTTTCTTGATGTTTATTTAAGGAAAACTTTTCATGTTAAATTTGTTGAGGAAAAAAGTAGCAAAAACTGACAAATAAATACCACAAAAACCATCAACACCAAAGAACTTTTTTAAAGACAACATTCGCACCCCAATAATAAATATGAACCTAAGACGTCTGACTTTTCCTGCCACTTTTGGTGTAGTTCAACTACTGCTTACTCCACTTTTTTAAGTCAAAAAATTGGTTGGACGTTTTGTTTAAGTTTGTTTGAAATACACACGTAATACCGAGTTACTGAAATAGTGTAATAACTCAAAAACTGGGATAAAATAGCTTTAAAATCTTACATTTATTTGCAAGGCATTTGAAAAAGTCAAATTTTGTCTTATGTCATTGTTTATATAAACTAGCGATATCTATGCGACGTAATTATGTGTGATTCTCCTTTTGCATAAGACCGGGAATGAAAAGTATCTTCCAAAGTTATAAAATACAATTTCGTTGACATTGTCAACTTGACTTTTCGCAATAGCAAAAATAACTTACAAAAACTTTTATAAATCCAACAAATTGTTCATTTTTGCTACTATTTTTGTTGTTGTTGTTGTAACAAAAAGCTTTAAATTTCATTTTGTGAGAAAAGTTTGTTTTATATAAATTTTTTGTTTCCTTCCTGTAGCGTTTACTACTGTTTAAATGGTCAGTGTTTAAAAGAATGCAATTTTGAAAGTTTGAAAATTTTAATATGGTAAACGATAAATGTAACAAAGTAGACTATCTGAGGCCCTATGCTCCACTGGGAGTCAAGGATAACAGAAGAGAAGAAGACTATCTAAGTAGGCTAAAATCTACGTTAGATAGTCTAGGTCTCGTAAGAAATGTGATTCTAGAGTTAGTTGCCAAAAATATTATTTTGAATCCTCCTCGTTACCACAGCTTCTACAAAAGAACAGCTCCTATCATAAAGTCAAAGCCGAACCCTACTTTAGAATTCCATGCGCTTCGATCTTGTATATATATTCTTCAATTTTGTAGTTTATTGTAGATTTTCTTCTACTTGGACTTTCCATCAAAGTTTCGGACGTCCTTTTCTACGAGTTTATTCGGGAACATTTTCGAACACTTTTCTTGCTGGGGTATTTTCATCCATACAAACAACATGTCCTAGCCAACGCAGCCGCTGCTGTTTAATGCCATTTACTATGCCTAGTTAGCGCATAGCTCATACAGCTCATGGTTCATTCGATGACGATATTCATTATTGACGCAGACTGGTACAACAATTATTCTTAGAATCTTCCTCTCAAAAACTTCAAGAATAGCTTCATCCGCCTGTGAAAATGCGCATGTTTCAGTACCATATAATAAAACGGGTAGTATAGGCGTTTTATAGAGCGTGATTTTAGTTCTTACAGAAAGAGCTTTATTTCTTAGTTGCCTGCTTAGGCCAAAATAGCATCGGTTAGCAATTATGATTCTACGTTTGATTTCAAAACGTATGTCGTTATTTATGTTGACTGCGATATCAAGGTAAATAAATTATTTTCATTCAACCTCGAAGCTATGTGGAATGTCTGCTTGTAGAAACCATCAGTTTTCTTTTTGATTCATTGACAACTAGACCCATTTTCGTTAATTTTTTTTTCAATACTTGAAAAGATGGCAGTTACCTCGTGGAATGTGTGTTCCAGGATGTCAAAATCATCGGCAATCTGTTAAAATTGTTGCAGTTGTGTTAATTACAGTATCTTGCAAGATTTTCTTTAACACAATATTAAAGAGATCGCATGATAAACTATTGCCTTGACTGAATTACCGTTTTTTTTGTCAAATTTTTTTTAAACTTCTTTTTTCTTTTTATCTTTACTATTCGTCCTTTCAGAAAAAGTATATCACAATTCTATTCATAAATTATAAACTCATCGCCTTCGACCTTAGAAAGCTCTGCTGGCAAACAATCGGCACCCGTAGCTTTTTTCTCACATTTGATACCAGAAATTCGCAAAAGTTTACCGTTTCCATAGTTTCAGCACGGTTTCTGTATCTGCCACCAGGCTTCCTTGTCCGTCCTTACAGAAGAAGATACAATTGCCAAAACTATCCATTTAGTGTTTGAATTTTTGGTAGAATTTACGCACTTCATTCCGATTTTTTTACATCTCAATTTCTTGAAACACAAGTCATTTTATTTCCTTTGGAATAGGCATTTTTCAAAGTAGAGTAGCACTATAGGCTGCATTTTTCTCAGCAGTGACATTGGGGCACTCCTCGTCATACCAAGAACTTTTAGAAAGTGTTAGATTTTTCTCAGCAGTGTCATTGAGACACTTTTCGTCATACCAAGAACTTTAAGGAAGGGTTTTGGAACCCCGATACAGATTTTTGCAGCATTCTTTATGGAGTTGGCAATATGTTGCAATAGCGTGCAGATGTCCTTGGAAACAGAAATATTTCCTCTGGGTAATTGAGCTGTTCGTTACGAGTAATCGGTGGTAATTTGATTACTCAATTAATTTGCCCTTCTGTCTGTATATTCTGCGACATACTCAGATGTTTTCTTACCTTAGCTGCAACGAGGTAATGATCGGAGTTTATATTGGCTCCTCGAATTGTACGCCATCCAATACTCTTAATGAGTTTCCTTTCGTCAACTAAAATATGGTCTATCAAAATTTTTGTAATTTGATCGGCAGACATTCATGTCGCTTTGTGGATTTCAAGGTGGTAACCTGTTGCTGCTCACTACTAAATTGTGTGCAGATGCAAAGGAGATTAACCTCATACAATTGTCGGATGTAACGTTCCGGAGACTGAATTTACCAACAGTGGACTCAAAGCAACTTTCCTATCCAATTTTTGTGTTAAAATCACCCAGTATAATTTTGATGTCATGACTTGGGGCAGTTATCGTACATTTCCTCTAGTTGATCATAAAAGGCTTCTTTTATATCATAATCTTTCTCCTTTGTGGAAGAGTGTGCACAAATTAGGCTCCGATGGAAGAACTTTGCTTTGACAAGTATTGTCATATTTTTCGTTTATCGGGGGTGAACACGGTGAACCTTATTCTGTCTCTGTTATCCTTGACTCCCAGTGCAGCATAGGGCCTCAACCTTATGTTGATCATGAACCCGCAAGCAAATTTATGCCTTCTCTCATGGCAGCTGTAATACAGGTCACTTTTTGGTGTCTTGGCGGCGCAGCACTGTGGTATTTCTTCATACATCGAAGTGCAAAAATAGAAGTTTTGCATTCTTGTTCAGTTTTATATAGACAAGAAAAATTAAAAAAAATTTCCAATTCTGTCGACTTCTTGGAGTACCAGCCTTGGACCCCCATTTTTCACCAATTTTTCTTTTCAACAGAATTTGATGAAATTTAACACAAGTCTATTAATAAATTCAAAAAAGAGTTATACTAAATTTGGTTGTGATCTCTTGAGACTTTCAGGTACCTGCCTAAAACCCCCATTTTGGTTAAAATCAGTCTTCTCCTTGGAGTACCTGCTTTAGACCCCATGTTTCTTCTCAATGTAAGCCGAAATTCTCAACAGATTATGATTAAAAAGTTACGCCTAAACGACTGCAACACTTTTTGCTTAAATTATGTGTAACAATTTATTTGACTTTTTTCATAAAATTTTGAACTGTGTTCTACTATCGGTAAATTTCGCTCGATCTAAGGAAGAGACTTTCACCTTTCACAAGGTTATAGTGAAAGCAAAGAGCAAAACTGCGCCAGCTTAGTTTTTGTCCAAAGAAAAATGAAAACACTGAATTTTGTAGAAATTTTTTGATTTCCTGATATCTCCTTAACTATATACCAGATTAAGTTATTTTCTTCTACAGAATAAAACTAAGGTTCTGTATCTTAAATAAAACGACATCAAGATTAAAGCTATAAAACTATATAAGATGCATGAGCTACTTAGTTTGATTCAAAACTTTATCACTTTTCGTTTTAGAACATTAAGCACATTTCAATATATCACTTTTTCTTGAAAACAATTATTGATCCCTTATATCTGGACTTTTCTTAATAGAACTGAATCATTAGATTTTTTAAAAGCGGTGGTCAAAAAAGGTTTTTTTTTTATATATGTATCAAGAGCATCCATCAACTGAATCAAAGCACTTCCTCTGTATAGGGTTCTGATGTTTTAGGTGGTGATCCTAAAATTATGGTTCTTTTTTAGGGGCGGCCGTTTTAATTCTTACTTTTTTCTTTTTCATAGTAAATATTTTTTTCTACGATGGGTTAATAACCCGGAGAACTCGGATGGACGTTAACATAGTTACTAACTACGTTAACATCCGTTAAAGAAGGGAGCTAATATGTGGCCCGACTACTAGTTACTCAGGTGATACTACGAGGAGGTTAGTGTCTACAGTTGAGATGACGAGATAAGCCTGTGCTTACCTAGTTAAGACCACCCTGGACGGTTGCTTATTATACAACATTCCCTACATAACCCAAAATTAAGTCAAATAAGTTTTTGAAAACTTCATGAAAAGAAGTTTTTTCAGATTTTACAAAAAAACTTCTTTTAAAGTCCTGCATATGATTTGTGAGTTTGACTAGTGTTTCATATGTTTGTATGTATGAGCATTTGCTTAGGAGGGATACACATACATATAGCATTCAGTATAATAGTGTCTGAATGTTCAACTCATCTTAATTTATCAAAAGTTTTAAAAGGAAGTTACACTCTCTTTTTGTGCCATTTAACGCATTTGTTGCATTTAACTGTATTTGCGAGTTCCACTTTGCTCTTTTTGCCTTCAAATGCGAACAGATAGACAGACGAACGGACAGACAGAAAGAAATATAGACGGAGTAGTTTTTTCTGATGTTGCTTTTGTTTTCCTACCAAATGTTTTTATGTTCTTTGTGAACTTTTTTGAGATTCTTTTTATCTGTTTTTTTTCTGTGCGTTCTAAGTTTGGGACTATTTATTTTCGAGATAGTAAATGTTTGGAAACAATAGCATGAATGTACATTATTTAGTTGAGAGATAAATCGGTTAAGAATTTGTATTTTACAGGAAATGGAAATGATAAGGATAATGTTAAAGTTATACAAAATTATCCAAAAGTTATTGCCATAAAAGTGCTTTAAATTTAACGGTATTTTGGATTAATGCTACTACGTTGTTTCGAGATAATGGTAAATTCGGTTATTTAAGTAATGGTAAAACAATTATTGAAGATAACGATATATGCAGTTATATATATAACGGTATAAAAGTAATGGTATTATCTATGCTCATAGTAGTTCATTTTATATTCGTTGTAGTCTTTCCTATATCCTTTTTCACTCCTTTGATATATTACAATTGCTGTTGTTGTTGTTTTCTACAACTTTAGCGTTTATTTCAATAAAAGTTCATTTCGTTTAAATGTTCTTTGTTGATATTTTAGTTTCTTGTTGTCATTATTGTTGCATGAGTATGAATTTTAAATGACATTTAGCTGTAACAACTTAAGTCATAAATAAATTTGTCTGAAAGGATTGTGGGAGTTTCGTTTTGTTTTAAAAAAATATGTATATAAAAGACACACAATAATTTTTCTCGCTTTTTGTTAAATATTTTCTAAAACTATAATTGTATGAACTTATTTATGTATACAAAACTGTTTAAAAGATTTTTCCGTTTTTGTTTTATGAGACGATAAATGGAGACAAATTTATGAAGATTTATTTCTTAAGTAATGTTAGGGATTATACTTTTCCGCCATCTCCAAAAAATAAAAAAAGAAAAGAAAAACAAAACAATGAATGCGACAATTAATTTGTAAAATTAATTATGATTTTTAAGTGAATAAACCAATTTTAAAAAGTTCTTTGAACTTTGGATGGTCAACGATGGACAATTATTTATTCTGGGAACACAAAAAAAGTTTTATTTAAATTAAATCTTTTCATTGAGAAATTTTTTCTATAGAAAAATTTTCATTAAGAAATTTTTTCTATAGAAAAATTTTCATTAAGAAATTTTTTCTTTAGAAAAATTTTCATTAAGAAATTTTTTCTATAGAAAAATTTTCATTAAGAAATTTTTTCTATAGAAAAATTTTCATTAAGAAATTTTTTCTATAGAAAAATTTTTTAAGAAATTTTTTCTATAGAAAAATTTTCATTAAGAAATTTTTTCTATAGAAAAATTTTCATTAAGAAATTTTTTCTATAGAAAAATTTTCATTAAGAAATTTTTTCTAAATTTTCATTGAGAAATTTTTTCTATAGAAAAATTTTCATTGAGAAATTTTTATATAAAAAAATTTTCATTAAGAAATTTTTTCTATAGAAAAATTTTCGTTAAGAAATTTTTTCTATAGAAAAATTTTCATTAAAAAATTTTTTCTATAGAAAAATTTTCATTAAGAAATTTTTTCTATAGAAAAATTTACATTAAGAAATTTTTTCTATAGAAAAATTTTCATTAAGAAATTTTTTCTATAGAAAAATTTTCATTAAGAAATTTTTTCTATAGAAAAATTTTCACTAAGAAATTTTTTCTATAGAAAAATTTTCATTAATAAATTTTTTCTATAGAAAAATTTTCATTAAGAAATTTTTTCTATAGAAAAATTTTCATTAAGAAATTTTTTCTATAGAAAAATTTTCATTAAGAAATTTTTTCTATAGAAAAATTTTCATTAAGAAATTTTTTCTATAGAAAAATTTTCATTAAGAAATTTTTTGTATAGAAAAATTTTTATTAAGAAATTTTTTCTATAGAAAAATTTTCATTAGGAAATTTTTTCTATAGAAAAATTTTCATTAAGAAATTTTTTCTATAGAAAAATTTTCATTAAGAAATTTTTTCTATAGAAAAATTTTCATTGAGAAATTTTTTCTATAGAAAAATTTTCATTAAGAAATTTTTTCTATAGAAAAATTTTCATTAAGAAATTTTTTCTATAGAAAAATTTTCATTAAGAAATTTTTTCTATAGAAAAATTTTCATTAAGAAATTTTTTCTATAGAAAAATTTTCGTTAAAAAATTTTTTCTATAGAAAAATTTTCGTTAAAAAATTTTTTCTATAGAAAAATTTTCGTTAAAAAATTTTTTCTATAGAAAAATTTTCGTTAAAAAATTTTTTCTATAGAAAAATATTCGTTAAAAAATTTTTTCTATAGAAAAATTTTCGTTAAAAAATTTTTTCTATAGAAAAATTTTCGTTAAAAAATTTTTTCTATAGAAAAATTTTCCTTAAAAAATTTTTTCTATAGAAAAATTTTCCTTAAAAAATTTTTTCTATAGAAAAATTTTCGTTAAAAAATTTTTTCTATAGAAAAATTTTCGTTAAAAAATTTATTCTATAGAAAAATTTTCGTTAAAAAATTTTTTCTATAGAAAAATTTTCGTTAAAAAATTTTTTCTATAGAAAAATTTTCGTTAAAAAATTTTTTCTATTTTTTCTAAAGAAAAATTTTCGTTAAAAAATTTTTTCTATAGAAAAATTTTCATTAAAAAATTTTTTCTATAGAAAGATTTTCATTAAAAAATTTTTTCTATAGAAAAATTTTCGTTAAAAAATTTTTTCTATAGAAAAATTTCCGTTAAAAAATTTTTTCTATAGAAAAATTTCCGTTAAAAAATTTTTCTATGGAAAAATTTCCGTTAAAAAATTTTTCTATAGAAAAATTTTCATTAAGAATTTTTTGCTATAGAAAAATTTTCATTTAAAAATTTTTTGGATAGAAAAACTTTTATTATAAAATTTTTTTGATAGAAAAATATTCATAATAAAATTTTTTCTTAAGAAAAATTTTCATTTTAAATTTTTTCTATCGAAAAATATTCATTGTAAAATTTTTTCCATAGACAAATTTTCATTAAAAAATTTCTTCTATAGGACAATTTTCATTGAAAAATTTATTTATAGGATTATTTACATTGAAAAATTTTCTGTAGAAAATTTCTCGTTAAAGTTTTTTCTTCTATAAAAAAATTTAATTATAAAATTGTTTCTATAGAAAAATTTTCATTACAAAATATTTTTTACAAAAATTTTCTTTATAAAGGTTTTTTTGAAAGAAACATTTTCATTTTTAAATTTATTAAATTTTTTCTTATGTTGGATTGTTATTTGTATGCTGCTCTTTCATATGCACTTCAAACTCAAACCATTGTGTGCTCTATTAAAATGTACTTAGAAAAGTATTAGAAAATTTACAGACTATACAAACTTTCTTTACTTAGAATCAAATAACATTTTAAAATCAACAATAACAGGAATATAACTAAAACAAATTACAAACACTTTAAATATAAAAAGGAATAAATGAATTTATGCGTAGTAATAGATAGCCTCCAAATATGTTAACTAAACACAAAATATAATAGGTAACATCAATTTAATACTTTAAAGAAGAAATCGTATAAAAATTCAAGCAAATCAACATTTTTTATGTTTTCAATTTTTAATTTTAAGTCCACATAAATTTGTGGCAACCTAATTATCATCAACTACATCACGTACTTACTCTATGCAAATTGAAACTTGTTTGCATTTGTATCTACTGAATTAATGTAAACTAGAAAATTTACTTGGCTTCCAAGTATCTGGGAGTATGCAGGAGAAACCAGCAACAAAACTTTTCTACTAAATGTAAAATTAATGTAAAAACTTTATCGTTGTTGTATGTAGGATAAACGCATATAAACTGTTACGGAAGATGTAGATTTCCGGAAGCTTTTCAGGGTTTAAGCTTCTTAAATTGCCACCACTAATATATTAGTATTTCGAATGTGACTTTGGATTAGAAACTTGTTAGTTAATAAAAAACATAAGATGAATGTTAAACAGGACAATAGGTCCTGCAATTTAATCAACTAAATTGATTTTTGCTTTTGCTAAAGTTTATTAATTATGTAAGTTCAACATTTTGTACCCAAACTAAGATTTTGATTAATTTTTTATCTTCTAATTGTTAGAGGGTTTTCAAACCTTTTAAGAAGACAAATAAATATAATAATATAATTTTCATTGAGTTTATTTTGCTTACGATTTTACTTATTCAATGTATATATTAAAGTTATGATTGTAAATTTATATTAAGATACATTTGTAATTTTTAATAGTTGTAACTTTAGCATGTTGCTTCTGAATACTTTTTCCCATAGGATCTACTGGCGTTATGTTACCTCAAGAAGTAAAAGGAACATATAAATATAGTTTAGGAAAACTAAGATATAGACTAAGGCAAAGACAAAGATTAAGACGTAGACTAAGACATAGACTAAGACATAGACTTAGACATAGACTAAGACATAGACTAAGACATAGACTAAGACATAGACTAAGACATAGACTAAGACATAGACTAAGACATAGACTAAGACATAGACTAAGACATAGACTAAGACATAGACTAAGACATAGACTAAGACATAGACTAAGACATAGACTAAGACATAGACTAAGACATAGACTAAGACATAGACTAAGACATAGACTAAGACATAGACTAAGACATAGACTAAGACATAGACTAAGACATAGACTAAGACATAGACTAAGACATAGACTAAGACATAGACTAAGACATAGACTAAGACATAGACTAAGACATAGACTAAGACATAGACTAAGACATAGATTAAGACATAGACTAAGACATAGACTAAGACATAGACTAAGACATAGACTAAGACATAGAGTAAGACATAGACTAAGACATAGACTTAGACATAGACTAAGACATAGACTAAAACATAGACTAAGACATAGACTAAGACATAGACTAAGACATAGACTAAGATATAGACTAAGACATAGACTAAGACATAGACTAAGACATAGACTAAAACATAGACTAAGACATAGAATAAGACATAGAATAAGACATAGACTAAGCCATTGACGTATACTAAGAAAAAGACTAAGATATGGTTGAAAACATATAATTAGATTGTGTTGATTTAATTCTCTATTATACCTTTTGCTATAAGTAAGCTTTTTCCTAAATTTTCGAAAAATCTTAATATCTAAATCAGTGCCACCTTTTTAACCTTTACTGTACATGACCGAACTTTTCTAACTTGTTTCCTTCACAGTGACTGTTAGTGTTGTCTTGTCTTTAGTCTCTATAACTTAGTAACTAAAGATGATAAAGAAGAAGGCATAACGGAAAACTCAATTGAAAAGTTTCTTGTTCATTTCCGTTATTATGTTACTACATCACAGACATAAACACTTACACAAAAACAACTTCATGCTGTTGCTCGAACAACAACAACAAAAACAACAAAGTAATAAAAACAAACATAATAACAACCACAACCACTTGTGGGTGGTGGCATTAAGGAAATGGTTCCAAGCCAACATTTGTTTAAGTTACATTCATTATAATAAACTTAATTTTATTTTAAACGTTTCTACTTTTTCTTCGCAAATTCTCTTTCTTTTACTTTCTTCATTATATTATTGTTGTAATAATTTCCTATAAAATCTTTTTCACTTATAATTCAATATTAATCGTATAAAAGCAATTAATCTATTTATGAAAGCATTTCTAATTTATTGGGGTTTTTATTGATGACTATTTCCTTTTTGCTGTCTTTTGTGTTGAGTTTTTTTTGTGTGTGTGTAAGATTCAGTTAGATTTTTGCCAATAACTTTAAATTATTAGAATCCTTTGTGTAAGATTTTCTATTATCTGTGTACGTAGATGGAAATCCATTTAGTTTTGGTTCATTTGGTCAGTCTTATGTGGAGGTAAAGATAGATTTGCTTTTCATTCTCCATTAACGTTTGTTTGCGTTTATTTCATTTTTACCTGACATCAACAAATCCATAAATGACAGTTTCATCCAATATATTCACAGAAACTAATGTGACTACAATACACATAGTAAATTTTGAGAAGTTAAGTGAAAGCAAAATGTTGTGAATAGATTATTTTGGTGTAAGAAGGGGAAAGTTTCCAAACACTGACTAAGACATAGCCTAAAAACTAAAACATAGACTAAGGTAAATAGTTAGGCAAATACTAGAGCTTTAAATAATATAAAAGCTTTGAAGAACACTAATGCACAGACTAAGGTATATATTAAGATATAGACTGCGATATACTTAGACATAGACTAAGGTATAGACTAAGACATAGATGAAGACATAAACTAAGACATAGACTAAGACATAGACTAAGACATAGACTAAGACATAGACTAAGACATAGACTAAGACATAGACTAAGACATAGAATAAGACATAGACTAAGACATAGACTAAGACATAGACTAAGGCATAGACTAAGACATAGACTAAAACATAGACTAAGACATAGAATAAGACATATACTAAGACATAGACATAGACATAGACATAGACATAGACTTAGACTTAGACTTAGACTTAGACATAGACATAGACTAAGACATAGACTAAGACATAGACTAAGACATAGAATAAGACATAGGCTAAGTCATAGACTAAGACATAGTCTGAGACATAGACTAAGGCATAGGCTAAAACATAGACTAAGATATAGACTAAGACATAGACTAAGACATAGACTAAGACATAGACTAAGACATAGACTAAGACATACACTAAGACATAGACTAAGACATAGACTAAGACATAGACTAAGACATAGACTAAGACATAGACTAAGACATAGACTAAGACATAGACTAAGACATAGACTAAGACATAGACTAAGACATAGACTAAGACATAGACTAAGACATAGACTAAGACATAGACTAAGACATAGACTAAGACATAGACTAAGACATAGACTAAGACATAGACTAAGACATAGACTAAGACATAGACTAAGACATAGACTAAGACATAGACTAAGACATAGACTAATACATAGACTAAGACATAGACTAAGACATAGACTAAGACATAGACTAAGACATAGACTAAGACATAGACTAAGACATAGACTAAGACATAGACTAAGACATAGAATAAGACATAGACTAAGACATAGACTAAGACATAGACTAAGACATAGACTAAGACATAGACTAAGACATAGACTAAGACATAGACTAAGACATAGACTAAGACATAGACTAAGACATAGACTAAGACATAGACTAAGACATAGACTAAGACATAGACTAAGACATAGACTAAGACATAGACTAAGACATAGACTAAGACATAGACTAAGACATAGACTAAGACATAGACTAAGACATAGACTAAGACATAGACTAAGACATAGACTAAGACATAGACTAAGACATAGACTAAGACATAGACTAAGACATAGACTAAGACATAGACTAAGACATAGACTAAGACATAGACTAAGACATAGACTAAGACATAGACTAAGACATAGACTAAGACATAGACTAAGACATAGACTAAGACATAGACTAAGACATAGACTAAGACATAGACTAAGACATAGACTAAGACATAGACTAAGACATAGACTAAGACATAGACTAAGACATAGACTAAGACATAGACTAAGACATAGACTAAGACATAGACTAAGACATAGACTAAGACATAGACTAAGACATAGACTAAGACATAGACTAAGACATAGACTAAGACATAGACTAAGACATAGACTAAGACATAGACTAAGACATAGACTAAGACATAGACTAAGACATAGACTAAGACAGAGACTATAAAAAGATCACTCTTGATCTTGTAAGGAGAGTATCAAAGGTTGCGATTGACTAATATGTATCTTAATTGGGTAATAGGGGTTTACTGCTGAGGTCTGGAAAATCGATTGTCAACATTGTAGAAATATTGCTCAGAATAAGAGAAGTAATAATTTTCTATTTTCTTCTGTGAATCTTTTTTAAACCAAAGGCCTTGACGTACTACGAATACGAATACACATATGCTAATTTTTTCTGTTGTAACAATATAATGAAAATTATGTTATTGTTCTGTCTAAAATTTCATACTGTGCGTATGAGTGATTATGATTATTTGGTATAGAAATATTATTACTTATACGCACTTTTTCATACATGAGTTCAATTTCATATGAATTTTTTAAAACATTTACTTCCAACTTTTCTTTCCGGCATACTTCTCCTATCAGAATTCAGTGTTTTCTTGGCATGACAACTATTGTTAGACTTTAAACTCTCACAAACAAAGAGTGCAGCTGCATGACTTTATAAATGTTCGTTTTTATTATTATTTTCCCAGCAAAACACAATGTATTTGTGCCCTGACCAGAGTGACCAACAATGAATATGCCTTATCATCATTAAGATGATGTTGGTGATGATCATGATGATAATACTGTTAACACAACTTATGCAGCCAACAAAGACTAACTAACTCAAGCAGCAGTCAACTGGCATTATTTTCATATTTTCCATTTTTTTTTCGCCAGAATCTTAAATAAATTTAACGTTAAGAAAATAATACGCTACTAGAAGAAGACAATTTTTAACACAAATATACAATGACATCAAGTCTTAACCAAAAAATACTATTTCGTAATATAATATTGCAATAAAATAAAGAAGTATTAAAACTTAAGGAAAAACGAAATGTTGCAAAAAGACAGAGCATTAGCAGACCGAAGGATGAAAGGAAACAAATCCAACTGCTGCAAATGTTGAGTTCGGTTTATTTGCTACGTTAGATAAATTGGCTGATGCGGATTTCAGAGCTCTGTGGTCGTTTTTTGTCTTTGTTTTTAGTATTTTAAGGATTTGTTTCTTATAATATTTTGCTTTCTGTTATTTTTGTTGTATGAAACTTTTAGTAGATCATAATTTGTTAAAGTCGTCTTGACAGCAGGAGGTTAATAATATTTAGCTGACTAGAGTTAAGTTGAGAGTTCACTTGTTGTTTTTCTGGGCTCGGTTTGTTAGCTGATACTTTTTTAGTCAATTTACTACTGGCAATTTGATTATGAGGCAACTAAAGAAATATTAAGTTAATAAAGGTGGCCTTTATAAGTTGAATAGATTTTTGGAAGTTTTAATAAAGGCTTTAATTAGGATTTTCAAAAGAAAAAGAAAAAGAAAAAGAAGAAAAAAAACATAATTGAATTTAATGTTTTTCTATAAAAAAAATTTAAATTAAAAAAATTTTTTAACGAAAATTTTCCTACAGAAAAAATTTTTCTATAGAAAACATTTTTAACGAAAAATTTTTTTTCTAAAGAAAAAATTTTTTAACGAATATTTTTCTAAAGAAAAAATTTTTTAACGGAAATTTTTCTATAGAAAAAATTTTTTAACGAAAATTTTTCTACAGAAAAAATTTTTTAACGAAAATTTTTCTATAGAAAAATGTTTTTAACGAAAATTTTTCTATAGAAAAATGTTTTTAATGAAAATTTTTCTATAGAAAAATGTTTTTAACGAAAATTTTTCTATAGAAAAATGTTTTTAATGAAAATTTTTCTATAGAAAAATGTTTTTAACGAAAATTTTTCTATAGAAAAATGTTTTTAACGAAAATTTTTCTATAGAAAAATGTTTTTAACGAAAATTTTTCTATAGAAAAATGTTTTTAACGAAAATTTTTCTATAGAAAAATGTTTTTAACGAAAATTTTTCTATAGAAAAATGTTTTTAACGAAAATTTTTCTATAGAAAAAATTTTGTAACGAAAATTTTTGTATAGAAAAAAATTTTTAACGAAATACTTTCTATAGAAAAAATTTTTTAACGAAATGTTTTCTATAGAAAAAATTGTTTTAACGAAATTTTTTCTACAGAAAAAAATTTTTAACGAAATTTTTCTTACAGAAAAAATTTTTTAACGAAATTTCTTCTATGGAAAAATTTTTTTAACGTATTTTTTTCTATAGAAAAAGTTTTTTAACGAAATTTTTCCTATAGAAAAAATTTTTTAACGAAATTTTTCCTATAGAAAAAATTTTTTTAACTAAATTTTTTCTATAGGAAAAATTTTTTAACTAAATTTTTTTTATAGAAAAAATTTTTTAACGAAATTTTTTCTATAGAAAAAATTTTTTAACTAAATTTTTTCTATAGAAAAAATTTAGTTAAAAATTTTTTTCTGTAGAAAAAATTTCGTTAAAACAATTTTTTCTATAGAAAACATTTCGTTAAAAAATTTTTTCTATAGAAAGTATTTCGTTAAAAAATTTTTTCTATAGAAAAATTTTTTAACTAAATTTTTTTTATAGAAAAAATTTTTTAACGGAATTTTTTCTATAGAAAAAATTTTTTAACGAAATTTTTTCTATAAAAAAAATTTTTTAACGAATTTTTAAACGCAAAATTTTAATAACTAAAATTTTTGTAAAGAAAAAATTTTGATAACAAAAATTTGTCTATATAATAAATTTTGATAACGAAATTTTTCTATAGAAAAAATTTTTTAACGAAAATTTTTCCATAGATAAAATTTTTTTACGAAAAATAGAAACATTTTTTTAAACGAAAATTTTTGTATAGGATAAAATTTTTTAAATGATAATTTTTCTATAGAAATATTTTTTATGAAAAAAATTTTTTTAAACGAAAATTTTCTGTAAAAAAGCTTTCTATAGAAAAATTTTTAGACCAACATTTTTAAATTATCTTTGTAGAAAAATTTTCATTACAAAATTTTCTCTATAACGAAAATTTTTGCATAGAATGAATTTTGATAGCAAAATAGAAAAATTTTCTTTATAAAATTTTTTCTATAGAAAAATTATCCTTATAAAATGTTTTCTATAGGAAAATTTTCTTTACTAAAATTTTTCTATAAAAATTTTTTCTGTGGAAAATTGTTTTTATACAATTATTTCTATAGAAAAATTTTAATGAAAAAAAAATTCAATAGAAAAAATTTTGATTTCTGTATAAAAAATTTTATAATGAAAATTTTTCTATAGAAAAAGTAATTTTCTGAAAAGTTTCTAGAAATAGTGATAAATTTATTTCATAGATATTTTTTGCTTTAAGATTTTTTTTTGTTAATTTATTTAAGAAAAATCTAAAAGTCATGTAAAATATTAAAACCCAAATCTTGGTCTTATTTTGCTTCACACACTTTTGTATGATATCTTCAATTATTTGTACGAATTAAGTTCCTCTGTGTATATTTTTTTGTGGTAATTTATTGCAAACGTCATGTCGTAAATTTAGTTTTGGAAACGCTTTTTTGAAGCCAAACAGGATCTCTCACACATATTTTTTCATACAAATCTATGTATATATGTATGTATTTGTGTGTGTAGTTACATGTGATGTAAGGACGGTTTACATTTGTACGAATAAGTACTAGAGTCAGAGAGTAAAAAGGAAATTACAAATCGTTTTTATTTAGTAACATTTTCAACCATTTATTTATATGTCTCTTGATAATATTAATGATTTTAATATATGTACAATAGTTGTAAAAAGGGAACTAAATAAAATTTAACAAATTTAGATTTTGTATTAAAAGAAATGATTTTATTTCTTTTAAGCTTTTTGGTGACATTCAAATTTAAATTGTTAGTTTAAAATTTATATAACAATGTTAATAAAATTTTTCTAATGTCTTGTTTTAATTGTTTTATATGCTTGAAAAACTTTTATTTTTTTAATTATTTTAATTTTATTTGAACAAGTTCTTGCTCTCTCAAAGCTTAAAGTATGTTTGTAGTCTTAACTATGTAGAACTAACATCAATGTCATATAATGTCCTGCATTTGCATTAACTTTTATATCCTTCTCCATAACTTTTGTAACTGAATGACTGAGAGGGTATCTACTGCAAAAGTTTCTGAAAGAGTGTGTAAGTGTTTATCATGTTTATATAGTGGATCTTTAAAGTTTTCAATTACACAATAGATACTCTTCAGTTTTTGCAAAAGCTTTTCTCATTCATTCATCTACATACATACTTATGTAAACATTGAATTTCTATGCATACACATACATTTATGTAAAGTATGTGTGTATTTACATATCTATGTATGATTCTATGCATGTATAATGACAATGAGTTTTGTACGTAAATACATGAATGCATATGAATCTATGAACATCAGCTTTGCTTACATATTACTAACATCAAAGTAAACATTATAAATTTGAGAAGATAGTAAATAAACTTGAGCATAATAATATTTCTACGTTTGTATACATATATGTACATATGTATGCATGTATGTGTGTATTGGTCTATTTGAATCCTGCGTATCCTTGTATTTGTAGGCAACCAATCTAAAAACATTTATCTTTGCATACATGCTCATACTTACACGTTCTAGTGAATAAACAAACTTCAAAACAAACAATCAGAAAAATATAAATACACATTTAAGAGAGTTATTTTCCTTTAGAATTTATAACGAAAGTTCTTTAGCAAAGGATCATAATAAATACACATACTAACACATACCCAGTAATGATCAGAAACACACGGAAAATTCTAAGACTTAAGAAACGCCTACAAAAAAATCTAATGGGGTCAAAATGCACTATCTTAGTGGCTTAGTTTGCATCACCACTACGTGATATAATAACGTATTAAAAGCGCTTGTCAAAAACCTGCTATATAAGATGAGCTATTCTCTATTGAAGCTACACTTTTTTGTCGACTTATGGCGCTCACCGTTAACAAACAAGAAATTAGGACTAAAGACACCGCACAGTGGTTTGAAATAAAAATGTGGTAATAAATATTTATCTTCTAAACCAAGAGGGCCCAAGCCCTATGCGCTTGGTACTTATTTGTTTTTGTAAAAGCGCTAAGCTATCATCAATGAAGATTTTGCTTTTGTTTAGAATATGATATTGTTATACCCTTCACTACTATAGGTTAAAAGGGTATTGTGTTTGTGCTGATGTATGTTACTCAAAGAAATATTTGTCTTAGACCTACCTTTTAGTATACCAATAGACTTAGAATCACTTTCTGTCGATTTAGCGATGTCAGTTTGTCTGTCCGTCTGGATGGACCCCCATGTCAAATCATCTACAGGTCGCAATTCTGAAGATAATTTGATGAAATTTGGATCAGATATTATTTATGGTACCTCCCATTGGTCCACTTCCCGGAATGGATATTATGTCCACAAAAATCATGAAATGAGAAAATGTTTCTATGAAGGCAAAATTTAGCAAATATTTGTCTTTATACAAAAAAAAGAGCATCTTTGACCTTAGTGGTGAAGGGTATCGTATAGTTGGGCTTGACCGACTATAGCACTTTTTACTTGTTTTTTTTGTCGTTTTTTTTCTTTGTATGTTTTAGTTTTAACAACAAAAACTATTTAATACAAATTTGTGTTTTTTAAATGTATTGGAGTTTGCTCTTCCATAAGAAACTTTTGGGCGCCCCTGTTCTTAACTCTAAATCTGATTGCATTAGTACGTATGAGAAAGTTGTTAGAAAGTACCCAAGCTATTTTCATTTTGGATTTATGGTTACCCTGTATTTTTACAGGGTTAATTATTGAGTGTCAAACTAGACCACCTCTGAGGTCTTATGTTTCACCGGAAATTAAAGGACTAAATATAAAGTAGACCACCTCAGAAGAAAAAAAAGCATTTGGATCGCACTTGGATCGTATACAGATTTATTACCACTTTTTTGTTTCAAGACACTGTGCGCCGTTTTTGAACTTTTAAAGCTTTTTGACACGAATTATACATTTTTGAGTTATGACGACCCACAGTGGTATTTCTTAATACATCGAAGTGCAAAAAATAGATAACGATGAAATTTTGCATACTTATTCAGTTTTATATAGATAAAAAATCAACAAATTTTCGACTCCTAGGCGTACCTGCTTTAGACCCCATTTTTACACCTATTTTTCTTCTCAATGTACAAGTCGCAATTTTAAATAGAATTTGGTGAAATTTATCATATGTCTATTAATTAATTCGGAAAAGGCGTCTACTAATTATGGTTGAAATTCGTCGACACTTTGGGGTACCTACGTTGGACCCCCATTTTTTCACCAATTTTTCCTTACAATGTATAATGTAGCATTATTAAACCACACCTTGGGGATCTGTCTTGGACCCCCAATTTTCACCTATTTTTCTGTTTGATGTACAATCGACAATTTTAATAATCGACAATTTGATAAGCCTGAATTTTCAAAAGGATTTGAAAAAATTTTGCCGGACGTCTATAAGTTTATCTAACAAAGACCTCAACTAATTTTTATTAAAATGCGTCCACTCCATAGGGTACCTGCTTTGGAGCCCCATTTTTCACTTATTTTTCTTCTCAATACAAGCCGCAATTCTCAACAGAATTTGATGAAATTCGGCACATATCTATTGGTTACTCTTAAAAGAGCTCATCTAATTTTGGTTGAAGTCTGAAGACTTCTATGGAATTTACACTTAAATTCAATTTGATTAAAAAGTTACGCCTAAATGACTGCAACACTTTTTGCTTAAATTATGCGTAACAATTAACGTAGAGCTTTTTTGATTTTCAGATATCTTTTAAACTACAGTCAAATCCCGATAATTCGTAATCGCAAGGGACCGGCCACTTTTTACGAATTAGAGGGGTTTTCGATTTAGCGGGGTGAAAATAAAATAAATACGAATTAACGGGGTTTTTCAATTTATTTAATAAAACGATAAAAAGAAACATAAAAAACCATTCTTAAAAACAAAACAATAGCAAATTCATTTACTAAAATAATAAAATGCAATTTAATAGCAAAAGAGAGAAGACAAATAAAAAAAACTGCCAAATTCATTTACTTAACTAAAAATACATTAACTTAAAATTACATTATCTTAAACTAATTTTTGAAGTAATGCGTGATTTGCATTTGTTTCATACTTTTCTCACGGATGTCGTCCAATGTATTTTCTATTTTTATTAACGAATTAAAAATCTCTTCGCCAACAATATGATTGGAGAAATAAAATCTTAATTTGTTAGTTACCAATTTTGCCTCTTTATTAGTCATTAACGGAACTTCGTTGTTGCCATCATCGTCGTCGTCGTCGTCATCACTTTCTATATTGTTACCTGTAACTTCATCTAGTATTTCATCATCTCCCAAGGTGCCTGCAACAGCTAAGTCGTTATCAACATTTATGTATTCTTCAATTGAAACAGCATTTTCAGAGTTAAAGGGTATGTGATTCCAGTCGCGCTCTATATTTAATTGTTGGTCTGCAGCTAAATCGCAGTTAACATCCATGTTAAAACCACAAGCACGAAAGCAGTTTTGAATACACGATTTGCTGATATTTTGCCAAGCTTTATGAGCAGTATGCATTGCTGTAACTTTGTATTCTTTCTTATCATCTATGCAATTCAACATGTTTACAACAATTTCTTTGCGGTATAAGCTTTTAAAATTTTGTATTATGCCTTGATCTAAAGGCTGCAGCACTGATGTAGTGTTGGGTGGTAAAAATTCTATTTTTATATTGCTAAAGTTATGATCTCCATTGTGGGCAGTACAATTGTCAATAAACAATAGAATCTTTCGATTTTGGCTCTTCATGTTGTTGTTCAATATTTGAAGCCACTCATTAAATAAATCAGTTGTCATCCAAGCTTTCTTGTTGTGTCGGTAATCCATTGGAAAACTATGTATGTTCTTAAAACACCTCGGTTTTGCTGACTTTGCTATAAGTAGGGGTTTAAGCTTTTCTGTGCCATCCATGTTTACAGCAAATAATAACGTCACTCTTTCTTTACTATGCTTTCCCCCATGACATTTTTCATTTTTATAACAAAGTGTTCGATCTGGCAAGCATTTAAAAAATAAGCCAGTTTCATCTGCGTTGAAGATATCTTTTGCCTCATACTCTTTTGTCAAATGATTAAGTTTTGCTTTCCATTCTGAACACACATTTTCATTAACGGCCGCACTTTCACCGCAGATTTTTTTAAATGTTACGTTATGCCGTTTTTTAAAGCGATCGAGCCAGCCACTGCTTGCTTTAAAATCATTTAGATTTAATTTGTTTGCAAAAGACAACGCTTTTTCCGATAGTAATGGGCCACTAATTGGAATGTTAGACTGCCGGCACTGCGTAAACCACAAAACCAAACACTTTTCTAGTTCTGGATACTCAGCCTGTTTTTCGCGCTTTAGCTTACTGCCTGAAGGCTTTTGCATAAAAAATTCCCTTTTTTGAATGATGGAAGTAAGAGTTGACGGAGCAATTTCAAATCGTTTAGCAACGTCTATTTTCTTCTCCCCATTGTCAATAGCTGAAAGAATTTGTTGCTTTTGTAACACCGACAGAGTTTTGTGCGTGCGCTTTGACATGTTTCTTTCATATTCATTCAAAAAAACTGACCTTAAGAAAATAAACACACACAAGCAAAAGCAAAAACTCACACAAAAAAATTAGCGGTAAACACAGAATCATTTTTTCCATGTTTTTGCTGTTTTTATTACGAATTATAAGTGGTATTTAGCAAAAAATTACGATTTATAAGAGGTAAAGAAGATTTTGGTTTAAAAAAAAAATACGAATTAACGAGGGGACCAAAATATATGGAATTTTTACGAATTAACGAGATTTTTTCAAGGGACCGGCAGTTTGTTACGAATTATCGAGAATTACGAATTATCGGGGTACGAATTATCGGGATTTGACTGTATATACGAGATTAAGTTATTTTCTTCTGCAGACTAAAACTAGGGTTCTGTATCTTAATTAAATCTACATCAAGATTAAGGCTGTGAAACTATATTCGATGCATGAGCTTCTGAGTTTGATGAAAAATTTCATCACTTTTCGGTAACTTTTGTAACTTTTTTGTAACTTTTTCTTGAAAAAAATTATTTATGTTTAATATTTAGATTCTTCTTTATAGAACTGTATTATTAGATTTTTTAAAAGCTGTTGTCAAAAAATGGCCTTTTTGCAGCAGAAATACCATAGTGCGGCGCACTGTCTCTGAACACTTTAAGCCACTTTGAACGAACCATATATTTTTTAGTTATGATGATCTAACGCTAACAAGCATTATATACTAGAAATTAAATTTATAAAACTAAGACAGAGTCCTAAACATAAACTTTTAATTTAAGTTATACATATGTATTTCCAAAAATACATAATTTATGTGTATGTGTTTTATTTTAATTTAAATTTATGCTATGTACTCTTAAGTATGTATGTGTAAATAGTTTGTTTAACATTTTCCAAAACTTATTGTCAATATTGTTTTACATAATTATTATTGTTGTTCTAAGAAATTTAATTGCTGGACTTTGCCTTCTTAAATTTTCTTAAATTTCTAAACTATTTCTGTTTAATATAACTGAATGATATGACAAGGTATTCAAAAACTTTTGATATTTAATTTCAATATTGCATAGGCTTATCCATCGCCTGATCTTGGTGGCCAGTAGATATCGCTATGACGAGAAATTACGCGGCCAAAAAATGTCTCTTGCAATAAAGCCATTTTCACTCGAGTTGTGTGGCATGTGGCACTGTCTTGTTGAAACCACATATTATCCAAGTCGTATTCTTCAATATTGTGCAGTAAGACAATCCTAATTCCTGAGAACGAGGAGGAATCGACACGTTCGGGTCTTCGGTTGATACACAGGTCTTACAATATTTTTAACAGCCCTTCAAATTTCTTCACAAATTTGCCAATTGCTTGAGTAGTTCCTATAAAAATAAGTAGTTTTTGAAAAATTTTCTAAAATATATGAAATTTTTGAAAAATTTCCTATAAAAATAAGAAATTTCCTATAAAAATAAGAAATTTTTTAAAAATTTTCTATAAAAATAAGAAATTTTTGAAAATTTTTTTATAAAAATAAGAAACTTTTGAAAAATTTCCTATAAAATAAGAAATTTTTGAAAAATTTTGAAGAAATTATTTGAAAAATTTCCTATAAAAATAAGAAATTTTTGAAAAATTTCCTATAAAAATAGGAATTTTTTGAAAAATTTCCTATTAAAATAAGACATTTTTGAAAAATTTCCTATAAAATAAGAAATTTTTGAAAACTTTCCTATAAAAATAAGAAATTTTTGAAAAATTTCCTATAAAAATAAGAAATTTTTGAAAAATTTCCTATAAAAATAAGAAATTTTTGAAAAATTTCCTATAAAAATAAGAAATTTTTGAAAACTTTCCTGTAAAAATAAGAAATTTTTGAAAAATTTCCTGTAAAAATAAGAATTTTTTTAAAAATTTTCTACAAAAATAAGAAATTTTTGAAAAATTTCCTATAAAAATAAGAAATTTTTGAAAAATTTCCAATAAAAATAAGAAATTTTTAAAAATTTTCTTTAAAAATAAGAAATTTTTGAAAAATTTCCTATAAAAATAAGAATTTTTTGAAAAATTTCCTATAAAAATAAGAAATTTTTGAAAAATTTCCCATAAAAATAAGAAACTTTTGAATAATTTCCTATAAAAATAAGAAATTTTTGAAAAATTTCCTATAAAAATAAAAAATTTATGAAAAATTTCCTATAAAAATAAGAAATTTTTGAAAATTTTTCTTTAAAAATAAGAAATTTTTGAAAAATTTCTTATAAAAATAAGAATTTTTTGAAAAATTTCCTATAAAAATAAGAAATTTTTGAAAAATTTTTTATAAAAATAAGAAATTTTTGAAAAATTTCCTATAAAAAAGAGAAATTTTTGAAAAATTTCCTATAAAAATAAGAAATTTTTGAAAAATATCCTATAAAAATAAGAAATTTTTTAAAAAATTCCTATAAAAATAAGAAATTTTTGAAAAATTTCCTATGAAAAATATAAATTTTTGAAAAATTTCCTATAAAAAATATAAATTTTTGAAAAATTTCCTATAAAAATAAGAAATTTTTGAAAAATTTTCTATAAAAATAAGAAATTTTTGCAAAATTTCCTATAAAAATAAAAAAATTTGAAAATTTTCCTATAAAAATAAGAAATTTTTGAAAAATTTCCTATAAAAATTAGAAATTTTTGAAAATTTTCTTATAAAAATAAGAAATTTTTGACGATTATGTAAACCATAATCTCCTCTCAAAACACGATACGTGGCTGTTTGCAGAATCACCATTTAGGTAGTATGTTTTGATAATTTGTATGCGTTGTGTGGTACTTAAGCGATCCATTTTTGTCAATGTTAGACTTTCAACTGAAAAGAAAAAAAATTGGTTTAACAACTTAGTTTGACAGAAGTCAAATTCCTTTGAAGAAACGAAATGGATAACCCGATATGATTGCTATAACCATTGTATTGCCTTGGAAGGCTCTGGATCTTCGCCTAAAATGTCCAAAGACATAACCAACATTATTATAATTTTACAGGGGAAGCAAAAAACCTTTTAAAATGAAAACGATTAAATTAAAAGTCAAAATCCTTCATGATTAATACTGTTTGGTCTATTTGAAATAATTTGAATTACTTTTTTAGTGTTTAATGACAACATTTTTTATATTACGTCTTATTCCATTTCATTTATAAAATCATTGATTTTGAACATATAAGCCAAACGTTTTTAGGAACCTTAATTTTAGTCTTTGTACCAGATTCTATCAAAAAACGACTTTACATCTTTGGACACTTCAGTTGACGATATTAAATAATAAAATCAAATTTAATCAAAAATATTTTATTATATATCAGTCAACGAACTTTTTGATGTGCTTTGTGTGAAAAATGCTGTAGGCGTATGATTGTTAAAATATTACGTATACGCATACTATTAACACCAACTATTGAAATTGTATTAAAAAATTATACTAACAAAATTTGAATATTAAACTAACAAAATTACTTAAGTTTCTAAATAATTAGCTTTTAAATTATTGATATTTATTCTAGCTATGACCCGATAGGCTTCGCTGTCCTTTATGTATTCTGATAAACTGAAAAGAATTAAGAAACTAATTTAATTTTTTTTTTAAAAATTGAAATTTTTTCATTTAACTTCCTAAACACAATAGTTTTTAAACATGTACGAAATAAAAATTTACGTGTCTTATTACTACAACCGACAAAATTATAGTTTGCCAATAGGTATTTTTCCATTTAACAGTTATTTTATTCGTGATGCATCCAATATATTCCTGATAAATATATAAAGTGTGGTGATGATGACAATGAGGATACCCTAACATTATAAAGAAAAAAATGATATAGAAAAGTATTTGGAAAATAAGCTTTTCTTAATTGAAATTAAATAAAACAGGTAATAGTTTTCTGAAGTCAGGAAGAGTTTTTCTTAAATTCATTTTTGTTAAAGAAAATATCTCAAATTTGTCTAAAAGATTTGTTATTTTACCTCTAATGTAGCTCATGTGTTGAAAATAATTGAGGAAAAAAAACAAAATTTCAAATACAATGCAAAACTACTAAAAAACAAACTGATGTGAATGAATGAACAAATGCTGCACGTTTGAAAATTTTCACCTTACTTTTTTTTTTTAGCTCTATGAACCTGAATGAATTTTTATTCAGGTGGCTTAACATTGCATTGTAGTTGGGAAAACGTAAATTTACGAAGCAAAAAATGAAAAAAAAAAAACTAAATAAACGTATGATGAGATAAATTGAGCAGAAATACCAGCATATTAAGCGAAAAGAAAAAAAATAGAAAAACGTATTTAATATTAAAAAATACATTGTATGGAGTATTTGATATATAAACTATTCAAAAGGTTAAAATAAAAAACTTGAAAATTTGCATAATATGCAAATAAATGTAAAGAACTACATACATATACACAGTCAAATATAAAAATTTACATAGTTACCAAAATGATTGACTGACTTATTAAAAAACTGCAATGTTTTGCTTATACGAATAACTAAAGTGGTTGTATCAATCACTATAGACAGAAAACAACTTAGAAAAATAAACTATTAAATAGAGAAGATTTTAATATAGAATTTCAAAATTTTCAATATTTATAGGAAACTTGTTCTCTATTTGATTTACAATTTTTTCTTTTTCTTTACAGAAAATTTTTAAATTTTAAAGGAAAATTTAAAACTTTTTTTAATTTTTAAAGAAAAATTTCACTATTTTTAGAGAAAATTGAAAAAATTTCAATAGAAATAAAAAAATTATTAGTATTTTTAGAAAAAATTTCACAGGGAAATTTTTTAATTTGACTGTTTCTAAAAAATAATAATTTCGACTATTAACTTCACTATTTTTATAGGAAAATTTGCAAAATTTCTTTACCTTTTTATGGAAATTAGCAAAATTTCTCAATTTCTATAAAAAAAAATGCAAAATTTCTCTATTTTAATGGGGAAATTTCATCATATTTTTAGAGATATTTGCAAAATTTCAATAATTTTTGGGAAATTTGCAAAATTTCACTAATTTTACAGGGAAATTTTCAAAATTTCACTATTTTGGTAGGAAATTTTAGTAATTTTAAAGGGAAATCTCACTATTTTTAGAGCGAATTTTGCAAAATTTCACTATTTTTATAGAAACATTTGCAAAATTTCAATATTTTTATAGGGAAATTTACAAAGTTTCACTATTTTTACAGGGTAATTTCAAAAACTTTGTATTTTTATTAGAAAATCTTCTTCTTTCTCTATTTTTGTAGGGAAATTTACAAAACTTCACTATTTTTATAGGGAAATTTTCAAAAAATTCACTGTTTTTATATTGAAATCTACAAAATTTCAATATTTTTATAGGGAAATTTATAAAATTCCACTATTTTTAAAGGGAAATTTACAAAATTTCACTATTTGTATAGGGAAATTTTCAAAATTTCACTATTTTTCTAGGAGAATTTAAAAAAAATTTCACTATTTTTATCGGGAAATTTTAAAAACTTTTTTATACGAAAATTTGCAAAACTTTACAATTTTTATAGGGATATTTTCAAAATCTCAATATTTTTTATAGGAAATTTGCAAAGTTTAACTATTTTTATAGGGAAATTTGAAAAATCTCACTAGTTATATGGAAGTTAACAAAATTTTAGAACTTTTATAAGGCAATTGGCAAAAAACTTCACTTTTTTATAGGGAAATTTGCAAAATTTACTATTTTAATAGGGAAATTTGCAAAATTGCATTACTTTTATAGGGAAATTTTCAAAATTTCACTATTTTAATAGGGAAATTTTCAAAATGTCACTATTTTTATAGGGAAATTTTCAAAATTTCACTATTTTTATAGGGAAATTTTCAAAATTTAAAAATTTTTATAGGGAAATTTTTAAAATTTCACCATTTTTATAGGGAAATTTGCAAAATTTAATTTATTTTTATAGGGAATTTTGTAATATTTCACTGTTTTTATAGGAATATTTGCAAAAGTTCACTGTTTTTGTAGGGAAATTTTGCAAAATTTCATTATTTTTATAGGGAAATTTTCAAAATTTCACTATTTTTATAGGTAAATTTTAAAAATTTTACTATTTTTATAGGGAAATTTTAAAAATTTTACTATTTTTATAGGGAAATTTTAAAAATTTTACTATTTTTATAGGAAATTTTCAAAATTTCACTATTTTTATAGGGAAATTTTTAAAATTTCAAAATTTTATAGTGAAATTTTCTAAATTTCACTATTTATTTTCATAGGAAAAATTCACTATTTTTATAGGCAAATTTGCAAAATTTTATTATTTTTATAGGGAAATTTTCCAAATTTCATTATTTTTATAGGGAAATTTTCAAAATTTCACTATTTTTATGGGAAGATTTTCGAAATTTCACTATTTTTATAGGGAAATTTGCAAAATTTCGTCGTTTTTTATAGGGAAATTTGTAAAATTTCACTGTTTTTGTAGGGAAATTTGAAAAATTTCATTATTTTTATAGGGAAATTTTCAAAACTTTACTATTTTTATATGGAAATTTTTAAAATTTTACTATTTTTTATAGGGAAATTTTCAAAATTTTACTATTTTGATATGGAGGTTTTTAAAATTTCACAATTTTATAGGGCAATTTTCAAAATTTCACTATTTATTTTTATAGGGAAAATTTACTATTTTTATAGGGAAATTTGCAAAATTTTATTATTTTTATAGGGAAATTTTCAAAATTTCATTATTTTTATAAGGAAACTTTCAAAATTTGAATATTTTTACAGGGAAATTCGCAAAATTTCATTATTTTTAAATGGAAATTCAAAAAATTTCGCTATTTTTTTAGGAAAATTTGAAAAAATGTCACAAAATTTTTAAAATTTCACTAGTTTTGTAGGGAAATTTACAAAATTTTAAAATTTTTTAGGGAAATTTTGAAAATTTCACTATTTTTATAGGGAGATTTTTTAAAATGTTACTATTTTTATAAGGAAATTTTGAAAATTTCACTATTTTCACAGAGAAATTTTAAAAATTTCACTATTTTTATAGGGAAATTTTGAAAATTTCACTATTTTTATAGGGAAATTATCAAAATTTAACTATTTTTATAGGGAAAATTTAAAAATTTTACAATTTTTAACATTTCACTATTTTTATAGTTAAATTTTAAAAATTTCATTATTGTTATTTTTTTCAGGGAAATTTACAAAATTTTTTAGGGTTATTTTAAAAACTTCACTATCTTTATATAAATTAAAAGATTTCACAGAGAAATGTTCAAAATATTAAATAGTGAATGGTGTAGTTATTATGTAGAATAAAGTTAATTTTAGTATTAAGGGTGAAAGAATTTATAGATTAGGAAAGGGATTACATATGTGAAACATTTTCCCCCAATTTCATTATCTCTTAATTTTGTTAATTGTATGACCTAGATAACAATTTCTTAACACTTAAATTTTATTACTAAAACAAAAATCCCTAAGAATTCTAAGGCCACCTTAAAAAGTAAATAGCGCTATAGAGTTAATTTATTTTTATTGAGCTATTTAAAAAACTAAAAAAAATCAATGTACCATATACTTGTAAGACTCAGACTCCCTTATATGGTTGAATCATCAACATCCTCATCAAATGTCCAATTTAGTTTTACTTTACTCAAATACATTCAATGTTTGTTTGCTTTACCCGGAATTCTCGTAGTCTCTAGCAAATTGCCAAAATGAAAAAAAGAAAAAGGAAAAACAGGAAAACAATCACATTTCTCTAAATTGTTTGCTCCCTTAAGAATTCAGTGGTAAATAGCCGGACCACGTCTTAAAGTCTATCAGGATTTTTAGAAAATAAGTAAAAAAAATTACTATTTGTTACAACATTAGATTTTACTTTAGTTCTAATCTTCGTTTGTTTGTCTGTTTGAATTCCTTTACACACTCATTCTTTTCTTCCTTTGTTAATTTCTTATTTGCTGATTAAAGTTGGTTCTTCTTTTTTTTTTCAAATATTTTGTTTAAGTATTTCTATTGACTACTTTGTTTTCTTCTAACATTTTTTTGTTGTTGTTGCAATTTCTAATGCCGAGTGTGTTTTAAGTATTTAAAAGGAATAAAACCATCATCTGAAAGAACAAAACTGATTGAGTTGACCGGAACCGGATATTTTTGTATTGTCAGTTCATTGCTTTTTTCTATTTCTTTCCTTTAGTTTTCTTCTTTTTTATTTTATTGGTTTTTGTCTTTCTTTTTTTCATATAACACTAAATTGTAATAATCCCTTAAATAAAACCTTACATTTTAGTCTTAAGGGAAAATGTTTTCTTGTCTTTATTATATTTTTCATCATGAGCTAAAAATTGATTCCTTTTAAAGTATTGAAGATTGATAAAAATCATTTTCATTGAATAAGAAAATGAAAAAAAGAAGAAAAAAATAGACAAGAAATTGATTATCAGGGGATTTATCGAAATGTATAAAAAATTTTATATTAAGGTATTAGATTTTTTTTTATATTTTAAGTAAATCAACAAAATAATCAACATTGTACTGAGAGATGAGATGGAGATAAGACGGAAACAATTTAACAGTTTGATGATCATGGAAAACTTAAGATCCCTCTTTTTGTATCAAATATATTTTCCAAATTTTAAAATGTATAAGGAAATTTAAAATTGTTCACTATTTACTATGAAATTTGCAAATTTTTACCTATTTTTATAAGGAAATTTCAAAAAAAATTAGTGAATTTTTTTAAATTTATACAGTTTTCAAAATTTACATATAATAATATGTAAATTTTGAAAACTGTATAAATTTAAAAAAATTCACTAATTTCATACGGACTCTTCTAAATTTTAACATTTTTATAGGGAAATTTTCAAAATTTCACAATTTTTTGTTGGAACATTTTCAAAATTTCACTATTTTAATTGGAAAGTTTTCTAAATTTTACTATTTTTATAAAAACAGTTTTTGAAAATTCCCGTTTTTTATAAACAAATTTAAAAAATTTATAAAAAATTTCAATATTTTTATTAAGACATGTAAATTTTCAAAATTTCACTAATTATATAGGGAAATTTTTCAAAACTTCAGTATTTTTCTAGAGACATTTTTAAAATTTTACTATTTTTGTAGGAAAGTTTTCAAAATTTTACTATTTTTATAGGAAAATTTTTAAAATTTCACTATTTTTCTAGGGAAATACGCAAAATTTCAAAATTTTTATAGGGAATTTTTCAAAATTTCAATATTTTGGTGGGGAAATTTTCAAATTTACAATAGTTTTTAGGGAAATTTTCAAAATATCAATACTTTTTAGGGAAATTTTTTAATCTTCCCTATTTTTATAGGAATATTTTCAAAAATTCACTATTTTTATAGGGATGTTTTCAAAATTTTAGTATTTTTATAGGAACAAATTAAAATTTCACTATTTTTATAGGGTAATTATCACATTTTCACTATTTTTATAGAGAAACTTTCCAAATTTCACTATTTGTATAGGGAAATTTTAAAAATTTCATTATTCAAAATTTTTATAGAAAAATTGTTTAAAATTTCACTATTTTTATAATGAAATTTTCACTATTTTTATAGGGAAATTTTCAAAATTTCAATATTTTTATAGGGAAATTTTCAAAATTTCACTATTTTTATAGGAAAATTTTCAAAATTTCCCGATTTTTTAGGGATATTTTCTAAAATTCACTATTTTATTAAGGATATTTTCAAAATTTCTCTATTGTATAGGGATAATTTTAAAATTTCTCTATTTTAATAGGGATATTTTTAAATTTCACTATTTTTATAGGGAAATTTTCAAAATTTCACTATTTTTATAGGGAAATTTTCAAAATTTCACTATTTTTATAGGGAAATTTTCAAAATTTCACTATTTTTATAGGGAAATTTTCAAAATTTCAATATTTTTATAGGGAAATTTTCAAAATTTCACTATTTTTATAGGGAAATTTTCAAAATTTCCCGATTTTTTAGGGATATTTTCTAAAATTCACTATTTTATTAAGGATATTTTCAAAATTTCTCTATTGTATAGGGATAATTTTAAAATTTCTCTATTTTAATAGGGATATTTTTAAATTTCACTAATTTTATAGGGAAATTTTCAAAATTTCACTATTTTTATAGGGAAATTTTCAAAATTTCCCGATATTTTAGGGATATTTTCTAAAATTCACTATTTTATTAAGGATATTTTCAAAATTTCTCTATTTGTATAGGGATATTTTTAAAATTTCTCTATTTTAATAGGGATATTTTCAAATTTCACTACTTTTATAATGCAATTTTTAAAATTACACTATTTTATAAGGAAATTTTCAAAATTTCATTATTTTTATAGGGAAGTTTTCAAAATTTCACTATTTTTAATAGTAAAATTTTTAAAATTTCACTATTTTTATTTTCAAAATTTCTAAACTTCACTATTTTTATAGCAAAACTGTCAAAATTTTACTATTTTTAAAGGAAATTTTTAAAATTTCACTATTTTTTTTTTAGGAAATTTTACTATTTTTATAGGGAAATTCGCAAAATTTCTCAATTTTTATAGGGAATTTTGCAAAATTTTACTATTTTTATATTGAAATATGCAAAATGTTTACTATTCTTTTAGGGAAATGTTCAAAATTTCGGTATTTTTATATTAAAATTTTCAAAAAAATTTTGAAAATTGCTCTCTTTTAAATATAGAGACATTTTATTTAATTATTTTTAAAGGTAATATAAAAGGAATTTATAGAAAATTTAAATTTAAATTTTATTAATATGATTTTATCATAGAAAATGATTCGATGTTAAATTATAAAATTTTTCATATAAATTTTTACACGAAATGTTTTTTGATGTTTATGATGATGATAATTTATATTTCAAATTTAGGCAAGATCTGGAAATCAATCTTAGAAATCTTTTTTATAGATTGGTTAATCATTAAAATTAATTTACTTCCAGTGAATGTGTATAATCATTTAAGCGAATTTTATGTCTTTATTCCAAAAATGTTTAAATTTGATCACTCTATATTAAGATATTTCTCAACCACTTATGTTGTAAAGCCTATAATATTTGCTATAATTTGTTTCAGCTTGTTCAATAAAAATCTTAAATACTAAATATCCAATAATAAATTAATTATTTTTTCCCAGATTTTTCATTAAATAAATTCGGATTTAATTCATTATTCTATGAATTTTACTTTATATAGATTAAATATTTATGCAACATTAAGGCTTTTTGCTAAAACATCATTATGATGTTTTAATCCTTATCTTTATATTCGTATTTATTGTAATGAATAACATAAATACTAACATATGTATCTCTACATTACTATTTATGTATGTAATATCTGTATGTACATAAATAATAATGATTATTTAACATTTTCTTACCAAAAATCATTAGAACAAAGATAAGTAAAACTAACATACTCCGAGAGTATTGTATTGTAGTATCTTTATGATTCTGGATTGACGATTAACAAAATGATGTTAAGAACAAAAGCAAAGCATATGTAAGTGCTTGTATACTATACATTCATTTAAGTTTATGTATAATAAACTTTTTCATACATATGTATAAGTAATAAATAGAATATGCTTTTACATTTATATGTGTGTATGGTCAAAAATTACATACAAAATACTTGGTCTGGTCTTCAAGTTTTATTTTTCTTCTTTATATGCTTTGATCTTTACTTTGCAAATATATACAAAACACATTAACTGGTCACATGTGGCGAATTTTTCGACTTCTACCTACCTACCTACACAAATGTTAAACATTAATAAAAACTGGAACTGGATCATAAGATGAAAGTCCATTCAAATTCGTTATAGTCTTGTTCATCTGTTACGTAATATAGTTTACTCAAGTCGTAACAATGGATGTGGTTTTGTATGTATGAGTACAATGTATGTATGAACTACTATTTCCGGTTGTTTACAATCAATGATTTTTATGCTCTACATGAACAATAATTTTAGTAGATTATTGTATTGATGCTGTTGTTTTTGTTTTGTATTATATTGATTATTTTAAATGGACAATTTGTGTTATTATCTATTTTTATTAGGTTAGTAGCTATTTAATGTAAAAAGCTATCCTCCATAGATGTTTAGAAACTATGAACAGGGACCAAATTACCGCACTCGATATCGATCGAAAATTCAGACTTTTAAGCAAATATTGTAAAGCATACTTTAGGCATATTCAAAGTTACTCCAATGCAAAAAGTTTACTGAAATTTGTTATCCACTTTGATTCGTTTTTAAAAACATATAGTTCAATTAAAACTCTTTTACTATTGATCATCTTTTGGCAAATAACTACAAAAAAAAAATAATAAAATAATAAAATAAACTGAGCATCTTTTAAATAATTTTGATTATCCTTAAAGTATGCTATACAAATGTTTTAAAAATATCTAAAATTTCGATCGATATCGAATGCGGTAATTTGGGCCCAGATCATTCAATACAAATGTACATTAGGAAAAAATAGCATAGATGGGCATTTCCCATATTTGCTTGTTGTAGTTTTCACCATATTAATTAAATTGAAATAATTTTTTTCCATTAAATTTTTGTAACCACCTTAATGTATAAATGTGCATAAATTTATATACATATCTTGCTAAACAACACATTTGTTGGTCATAAATTGTAATGATATTTTTATTGCAAACTTATTATTGTCATATATTAGGTTTGTGCTAGTGTTGGTAACTTGTAAAAATATTGGTCTTATATTCACCGATCAACTCAGAATTACTCTCTTAATCTATAAGTCTATGCCTAATAATCAATCTTCTATTAATAGGACTAAAATTGACTATTTTATGTCATTAATAGCCGAATATGACCATTTTAATATTTTAGAATTTTATTTTTTTATTTATTAGTTTTTTTTTTTAGTTTCTTTCCATTATTTGCTTGTCGTTACTATTTAATTTATTTGCTTGTACAAATACAAATGTTTATTTGCAATATTGTATTTTATTGCTGACTGATTTCTAAATTTCACAAATTGATGACACATGAATTATTATTATATCAATATGGATTAATAAATTTTAGTTTAGTTCATTAAAGTTTCCATTTGATAAGTTATTGTACATAATTTGAAAAGATTGTTGCAGTAAAAAACATATCGAGAGCCGATATTCAATACCGACTATGAACCAAAGAAAGTATTTTTAAGGAGAGGCAAGAAATTGTTTAATATCCAAAATATTTAAATAGAAGTCAATATTACTTTACCAATATTCAAATTTTAGCAATATTCAATATTCTAAAGATTTCATCTCTTTTTTCATTTTTATTATAGAAAAAAGGGATTTTGAAAAAAAAATTGTTCATAGACGGTTATTAAATAAAGGAGGTTGGTATTTACCCATATTAATGAAAACTGTATTGCTTCATCTTGTAATCAGGTATAGACAGCCCATACCACCAGTGGCCGTAACTTTTTGAAATTTTCGTTAATATCACGATCATTAATGAAACTCGTGAAAATGAGTATTAAAAGTATTCAGTTATAATTTGGATGTAAAGTCGGCTTGTGCCGCTTTGTTAAAGAAAATACAAAAACAAAATCAACATCCAAATTATAGCAACAAAAACAAAAAAAAATATAATCTCGAACATTGTTGCCACGGCACTATCATTTTTGTAAACGATGTTTGAAATAAATGTAAATTTTATAAAAAATTGTTTCTCAAAGAAAAATCGAAAAATTTTCGATAAAAATTTTTTTCTAAAGAAAAATTTTCGATAAAAATGTTTTTCTATAGAAATATTTTTCTGTAGAAAAAATTTCTAAAAAATCTTTGATAAAAAATTTTCTACAGAAAAATTTCTAGAGAAAAATGTTTGATAAAAAAATTTTCAAAAAGAATGACTATTTGCATTTGATCCCAAATCTGTTACTAATCTCTCTTCAGGAGGATCATCCCCAATTTAGACGGATCGAAAACCTCGCATTAATACTTATTTACAAACAAAACTTTTTAGAATTATGTTCATAAACCATAAGTAAAAGCGTAGATCATCGACTGAACAAAAAACACAAACAATTTTCAGTTTTCATCTTCCTTCACTTCCCACATTCAATCGATGATCTACGCTTTTACTTATGGTTTATGAACATAATTCTAAAAAGTTTTGTTTGTAAATAAGTATTAATGCGAGGTTTTCGATCTGTCTAAATTGGGGATAATCCTCCTGAAGAGATGGCCTAACCAACCATCGGTTTCTCCGCAAACAATTTTTGGCTTTTTATTAATAAATTGGTCTGTTACATTAATAAATAAATGTAACAGATTTGGGATCAAATGCGAATAGTCATTCTTTTTAAAAAATGACTAGGATGTTTGGTTCTACTTATGATTTTTCTCATTTCTAATGTTTTTAATACTTTTTATAAATGTATTTAAATATTTGAAAAGAACAGTTTTGTTTTTTTGTAGTTATAACAAGTGGTTGGACCTTTTGAAAATCCTCCATTTTTATGGGTAAACTGTTTGGGTCTTTTGAAGATATCGATTCGATCCAATAGAAATTCAATGAGCCTCCATAGATCAGACTTGCTTTTCCTGTAATGGCCGTCAAGCATGTGTGGTGCCAGGTTAGTTTTAAAAACACTAAAAACGATTTTATATTCAGTTTTACTTCCAAAATCCAAATATGGGATGCAATTAGTTTTAGTTTAGTTTTTTTTTATGTATGGAAAGTGTTGTCCTAAACATCTTCTAGAGAAGAGCTTTTTGGTGTTACAGGTTCTACCGAGTAGAAACTTTTTTGAAATTCTTCCGTTTAAAGGTTAAAACTGTTATTCGGTCTCAAATTTCCAAACCTTATCTTCTTTAAAGTGAACCGCCGCACTATGGTATTTCTGCTGCAAAAAAGGCATTTTTTGACTACCACTTTTCAAAAATCCAATAATGCCATTTGATAGAGAAGAATCTGGCAATGAAAAATCTATATTTTTTTCCTAAGATATATATACAATATATAGAAAAAATCGGTTGAAGTCAGCTAAATGTTGTGAAACAAAAATTTATGGTAAAATTATTGAAATTTAAAGGCTTATGTATCGAAGATATTTCAAGTGGCAAAATGTAGGTGTGAATTTTATTGAAGTCTGAGATCTTGTGTTTGTTTTAAAGAAAAATAAAAAGTTTACTGCATATATAGTTTGGGAGATATGAGCGCATCAAGATTGTCCTATAAAATTTAACATTGGCAGTTTTCGTTGGAGAAAAAGTCAGTTGGCTCGGTTTACCTCCGTGCTCATAGTGTAATGAAATGAAAGACAAAAGGCTTTTCTTTCGAATTAGCTAAAAAAATGTAGCAACTTTTGTCAAACTTTTGAAAAAATCAAAATTTAGTAAAAAAAAGTCAGGAATATTGCTTATAATAAAAAACCATTGCATACCTTCAGGCTTAAGTTTTTAATCAAATTGCAGTTATTAATCCTAACATTAGCTCTTTTATAACAACAATTTATTAATAATTTATTGACAGCTATTTGGAAAAAGTGCATAAGAAATTAAAAAAAAACAAAACCATATGTTTTAATAAGAAAATTAATGTAAAAACAAATAAAATTAAAAAAAAAATAAAATTGTTCACATAAATAAATCTTGTTATAAAATTTAAAATATAATTATTAAAATGACTTTTTTTCTGTATTGTATAGTGAATTGTGTCATGAACTTGTTAATTGTGGTAATAATGTCGATTTAACAAATCAAATTTTATAAAAGAAAAAAATTCGAAGCTTACTACTGATGAAGTTGAAATAGTGAAAAGGGCAGTTCAAATGCGGTTTTTTTGTCATTTTTTAAATCGTTGGGTGGAAGCTCATAGAATTAAATCTTATTTTTTTAAGAAAAATTCGACTTGGTTAGAAAGTAAATATATACTGAATAAATTTTTTTTAAATAATTCGATTTGGATATTGTAAATTTGTTAGAACTCTTTTTTAGATCAGAAAATAAAAGTGTGCCGAATTTTATCAAATTGTGGGTTATACATTGAAATGTGAAAAAATGGGGGTCCAAGGGAGGTACCTCAAGGAGTCGTTGGATTTCAACCAAAATTAGTAGGGCTTTTTTCAGGATAAAAAAATAGAAGTGTGCCAAATTTTATCAAATTCTATTGAAAATTGGGGTTTATACATTGAGAAGAAAAATAAGTGAAAAAATGGGGGTCCAAGGGAGGTACCTCAAGGAGTCGTTGGATTTCAACCAAAATTAGTAGGGCTCTTTTCCGGATCAAAAAATAGAAGTGTGCCAAATTTGATCAAATTCTATTGAAAATTGGGGTTTATACATTGAGAAGAAAAATAAGTGAAAAAATTGGGGTCCAAGGGAGGTACCTCAAAGAGTCGTCGGATTTCAACCAAAATTAGTAGGGCTTTTTTCTGGATCAAAGAATAGAGACGTGTTAAATTTTATCAAATTCTATTGAAAATTGGGGTTTATACATTGAGAAGAAAAATAAGTGAAAAATGGGGGTCCAAGGGAGGTACCTCAAGGAGTCGTCGGATTTCAGCCAAAATTAGTAAGACTTTTTTCTGGATCAAAAAATAGAAGTGTGCCAAATTTTATCAAATTCTATTGAAAATTGGGGTTTATACCTTGAGAAGAAAAATAAGTGAAAAAATGGGGGTCCAAGGGCGGTACCTTAAGGAGTCGTCGGATTTCAACCAAAACTAATGGAGCTCTTTTCTTGGTCAAATAATAGAGTTATGCCGATTTTCATGAAATTCTGTTGAAAATTGCGGGTTATACATTGAGAAGAAAAATATGTAAAAAAATGGGGGTCCAAGGGAGGTACCTCAAGGAGTCGTCGGATTTCAAAGTTTTTTTGAATTTTTCTTATCTATATAAAACTAAATAAGTGTGCCAAATTTCATCGTTGTAGGATAACTCCTTCTATTTTTTGCAGTTAGATGTATGAAGAAATCTCACAGTGCGCCGTGGTGTAGCAGGTTAGTCATCCGCCTAGCATACCAGAGGTCCCAAGTTCAATCCCTGTCAGACCCACTTGAAAAAAATTAATTTTCAAAAAAGCGGCAGTTCACCTCATAACTCAGCTAGCCACTGGTTATTGAGTATTAGGCTATGAAAAACTTCTCTAACTAATGCATTTGCCGTTCGGAGCCGGCGTTAAAACGTAGGTCCCTTTCAATGAGTCTAAAAATAGAATCGGATGCAGCTCATTGTCTGAGAGAAGTACCCCTTGTTCCAATTGGAATTTTGTCGGGGAATTATATATATATATATATATATATATCTTCTTTAAAATTTTTATATGATGTAATGAATTTCTGTTTTTTCACCAATGGATTTTCTTGGCTTATAATAGGTTTAATAGATGTATCGGGTAGTTAAATTTCAAGGGCCGATGTTGATTTTGAATAAAACACAAACTATTTAGGAAATTTTTGTAATTTTATTTTATTATGATATATTGGTATTATTCAATTATGTATGGAACAAAATATCGGCCAAATGGGCGCCGCGACCACGGCGTCACACCTCCATCCGATGGTCCAAATTTTCGATGACCCTTAGGCATAATGGAGGTTCTATGCCGTTAATGTGCCGAAATATCTCATCCTTTAGCTCTTGAATTGTTGCTGGCTTATCGACGTACACCTTTTCTTTCAAATAACATGATCTTGGCGGCCAATTGACATCGCCATTACGTAAGATAACACGGCCATTGTTTCGTTAGCTGTGTGGCAAGTGGCACCGTCCTGCTGAAATCACATATCGTCCACATCCATATTTTCCAATTCGGGCCATAAAAAGTTCGTTATCATCTCACGATAGCGAACACCATTCACAGTAACTGCCTGACCGGCCTCATTTTGAAAAAAATACGGCCCGATGATGCCGCCAGCCCATAAACCGCACCAAACAGTCACTCTTTGTGGGTGCTTTGGTTTTTCGACAATCACTCTTGGATTCTCATTCGCCCAAATGCGGCAATTCTGTTTATTGACGAATCCACTGAGGTGAAAATGTGCCTCATCACTGAAGATGATTTTCTTCGAAAATTGATCATCCACTGTTGCCATTTCTTGCCACCATTCTGCCCATTCACGACGTTTGGAATGGTCAAGAGGCTTTAGTTCTTGAGCCAATTGCACCTTGTGAGCGTCTTTATGCATAATGTTCATCAACGACGAGCGTGAGAGGTGCAATTGTTGGGCACGACGACGAGTTGAGGTGGACGGCTCTTCAGCCACACTATCGCGAATAGCAGCAATTTTTTCTGCAGTACGAGCTGTACGAGCATGCACTGGTGTTCTCACATCTTCTACAGACCCGGTTTGCTCGAATTTTTCCAAGATTTTTGCGATTGTACGCACATTTGGACGATCAAATTGACCAAAAAAATCACGAAGTGCACGATATGCATTTTGATTTGAATGCCCATTTTCATAATAAGTCTGGATAACTTTAAAACGTTGTTGGATTGTGTATCTCTCCATGGTTCAAATTGAGTAAGTCTGAAATAGAGAAATATCAAATAAAATTCGGAAAAAAACTTGGCGTTTAGGTGTGGTTCACATTCAACATCGGCCCTTACAATTTAACCACCCTTTATTATACAAAAATTAAAATGTGACTATTATAATCTTGTTAAATAAATCATGTACATAGTTATATTATATAACTTGTATATATATGTAGTTTAATTTTTCCCATTGTACAATAATAATCTTTTAACTAATGCCCCAGGTGCAATACTATTTCAGTTTTGGCTCTTAAGTTTTCTATTTCCACAAATTCTACAATAAATCCTGTAGGCTGAGTAAAGATGAACACGTAGTCCTAAAAATGCAATAGAATTTTCCATTTATACAAGTTATTATTCAAAGGAAATTAAAGTTCTTGCCTTTCGTCCTTTCTTTGCCTATTTCCATTATAAGGAAATAGTATATATTGAGAGACAAAAACAACTTCAAAAACTACTTGGCCTTAACAAAATGTAACAATTGAAATACTTGAGAGTTACTTTCAATTACGGCACATCTTTGTTTCAATGCGTAGTCAAGTGGTTGGTGTTTTTTTTTAAATTCATAGAAAATTGTCTACTATCCAAAAAAAAAGAGGAGAAAATAGAAGAAAACACAACTAAAAGTGGAAATAAAATATGAAGTGCTTTAGGAACTTTTTTTATAAAGTAGATACTCGTATTTGTTTCCATTCGTTATAAAATTTTATTTTACTTCTAAAAAGGGGACAAAAGCTTCTTTCAACTCTTCTTAGTTTTAGAAAACAGAGTGCAAGAAGATTGTAACAAAACCAGCTAAAACTAAATACGAAAATCCGACAAAAAATTCAAAGGTTTGTTTGAAATCAAGACTTAGAGATACCTTAACTCTAATTCATCTCATGTCTTGCAAAATGGACTATATGCATTTTTTAACTAATTTTATTTATTTATTGTACTATTTAAATGGTATTGAAAAATAAGTGTGTCACCCTCAAAGGAAACTTATTGAATAATAAAATAAATTAAAAAATTATTATTTTAACATTAGCCTACTTTTATCAAAAGACACTTAGTCCATTTAACATTCCCCACAAAACATTTAAGTTTTCTATAAGTTTCAATTTTAGTCATTGTTTGTGCTGGTGTAAAAATCATGGACTGGGTTTTAGTTTTGTGTATCTTTTGAGTTTGGTATCCTTTTTTCTTATTTATCCTTTTTTAGAATTTGTGTTTTAAGTGCAAAATCCTGAATGAAGTCAATTGAATACAAATACTCTAACAAAAACAACTAAAACTGGCTGGTTTATCAATATGGACTTTAAAATAACCTATAGTGTTTTTATACCCAACATTAAAAATAATGGCTGGTATATTAAGATTGCCATTTTGTTTGTTATTCAAATAATATTCCTATCGTTTTTGGTTCAAAACATAGGGTGAGTTTTAATTTTTCTCAAAAATATTTATTTATTTAACAATTTTCATTTTGCTTCCTTCAACACTTTACACTTGTGGAAGCGGTTTTTTCCAATCCTTAAAGCAGTTGAATCTGGTGAATACGTTGCCAAAAAATCACGCAAAAGATCCGAAGCATTACCGATATACAAAAGGACGTTTTCTTCGTATTGCTCTTATAAGCGACGCATAAGTTATCATCATGTGGTAGAAACTCCTAATCTACTACGCTATGTTGGCTCTCCTCCTCTATTAGGACGATTGGGCTACGGTTTCGATGTCATAACCATATGTTATGTAATTACCAGATATTAGGGTGGAGGGAAAAACAACTTTTATTGAAATTCGAAACGCTTGGGCTTAAAATCGCCACTAAATTCAATTTTGACCCCGATGAAAAAGGATTAAGCACACCCAATATCAAAGAATTCAAATATATATCAATATCAAAGCATTTACTTAAATAATGTCCAAAAATTTACTTTTTCGCGAAATTTTACGATTTCAAGTCGCAGGTACGGCGAAACCATATGAGATATAAAACTGAATCTTTTTGGATTTTATTACCAAATCTATTTTACTATGCCGATCAAAAATTTTGAAATTTTGAATATTTTTTTAACAAAATTTTCTAAAACTTAATAAGTGAGTTTTGAAACGGTCCTTAAAAAAGTACCATTTTCCAGTATAAAAAAACTATGTAAATTTAATTATATTTTAATAAGTTTCAACTATTTAGTACTTATAAGTCTTAAGACAATAAGGAATAGCTTATTTTGTAATTTTTGTACTCTAAAGTTAATTTTTTGCTGCATATCCTTAGGCGTGTTGAAAAGGACACGAAGTTTCTGGTGTAAATAGCAATAACTTAAAAATTACTGCAGTAATTTTTAGTTTTATTGACTTTAATGAAAGCTTATTAAGTTGTCTATATCCAATTATTAATTTTGCCAAAAATATATTTTTATTAATTAAAACTTATCAAAAACCGAAAAAACTCCCATTTTTCTCAAATGGGTCATAGAAATAAATGTCCTGTGCGCCACCTCAGGACATTGACCTAGAAAGATAATGTTTTTTCTGAGCACCTTAGGATGTAGATCATCGATTACCCAGGCGTATTGAATTTCAATAAAAGTTTTTTTTTGCTCCTCCCTACCAGGTATGTCTCTTTTAAGCAAATTTGAATCGCCGTTAACGTCATTCAACAATCCCTGAGCGATGTACGTAGCCCGCGATATTAAATTTTGTCTTTTTTAAAAAAATTAACTGTGTTCGTTGGTAATTTTATCAGTTAAGAACGACTAGACTGATTTGAACAATCTTTTTTTCTAAATTTTTGTCTTAGGTTTTTACGACACGCTTGTTTTTAAGACCACTTTTTTGAATTACAGTCGAACTTCTATAAATTATCACGAAAAAAGCTTTAACTTATGGAGACTTTAATTTTGGGAATCAAATTTAAGAACGTTATATTTAAAAACGTTCAACTTAAAAACAAAATTTTCTTAAACTTATGGAAAATTCAAGTAATAGAAGTTCAAATTAGAGAAGTTCGACTGTATATCAAATAGGAAAACTGCTGCTCGGAAATTTGTAGTGATTTTCTTAAATGTTTGCAGTAATTCAATTAAAGATTTTGTGGGAATAAAAATTTACTACGCCCACTTTTTCGTTTTATCTAAAATCGGAAAACGACTGAACGTATATGGGTTATTTTTTCTTTAATATTCGTAGTTATTCAATTTAAGTTTTTATGGAAAGAAAAATTGACAACGCTCACTTTTTTCACTAAAGAGTAATTCTAAAATTTTTCGTCCCACTCCATAATGTGACCAACTTAGATATTGCTAAGTTTTTGGTCGTATATAATTGTCTCTCTACCTCATATGGTTTAGATTATACAGGCTCCCAAAGTCCGACGTCTCTGTCATTTTTGTGAAAAATTGGGAATGTTTACGACTCAATAACTTCTGAACGCGTTGTCAGATTTTAATAAGGAAAGGATTTTATTCTTTTTTTATATTATCGAATTTACCATGAAAAATATCCGATATCCTTGAATATCCTGAAAAAGGGTTTTTTAATTTTCTTCATTTTTTCCAGTAAATTTGCAACTAAGTTGACTTTATTCGTTATGGGCTTACCACGGGTTCTGAAGTTACAGCGATTTTTCTTTATCAACTCACAAATTTTCATACAAAATAATTGGGTTTTAAAATAAAATAAAGAAAATGAAAGACCCTTTTCAGAATATTTAAGGATAAAGGACATTTTTATGGTAAATGTCCTTGAAAAAGAATAATAGATTAGAATTGCATTCGGTAATTTAAAAGAGAAATAAAAATGCTTTCCAACGACGCGACGTCAAATTTATTAAAATCTGATAATGCATTTAGAAGTTATTGAGTCGTAGACCTTGCCAACGTTTCACAACATTGGAATTCTATAGAATCTAAACGATATAAGATGTGAAGCTTTTTTTTACACCATAAAATCCGGAAATATAAGGAGAATGTATATTTTGAGTATAAATGAAATCAAAGATATTCAAATTATAAATTTCTAATTTTTGGGACGAAAATTTTCAAAACCATTCTAAAAGAAAAATATGGTCAATTTTTCCACTTTAATGCACAGTTAAATCGCTTAAATGCCACTTTAAGTACTTAGATGCTAATAATAGTAGTTTTATATTCAAAAACCTAGAATACAAAATTTTTGTAAAATTGATCGACATCTGACCATAGTTGTCAAATAACTTTCACCATCACCCCATGAGTTATTTTTGACTTTTATTTTTTCGATCAGAAAAAAGTTATGTTTTAAACTTTCTTTGAATAAACATCAAAAATTATTTTTACTTCTGCGCGAAAAAATAAAAGTCTAAAATAAATGTTATTTTCAAAAAAATAAAAAAAATACATTTATTTCTGCTCGTAAAGATAAAAGTAAAAAATAACTGTTATTTTTGCCCAAAAAATAAAAGTCAAATAAATTACTTTTATTTCGGCTAGAAAAAATAAAAGTCAAAAAATAATTTTTATTTTGGCTAGAAAAATACAAGTCAAAAGTAACTGTTATTTTTGTTCGAAAAAATAAAAATCTAAAACTAATTATAATTTTTATAAAAAATAAAAGTTAGGGTATTAAAAAGCATTTGATTGTTCCAGACGATCAAAATGGTTGCTTTTCTAATCAAAAATAACAGTTATTTTCGGCGCCTGTTTATATGTTTATTAAAATTTTGTGGGTATGTAACCGAATATGATACTCTTACTCGTTAATTAAACAAAAAAATTGTGTTGGTTAAGTTATGACAATTTTCCTCGGGTTATCCATTTTACGGTTTCAAAAGTGAACATAAATAAAATACATATAAAATATTTTTTTTATGACACGGTCTTTCGCATAGCCCCTCAAAAAAGTCTACTACTGTCAAATCGCATGATCTTGGTGGCAGGCTGATATCGCCACGACGAGAAATTATGCGGCCAGGAAATGTCTCTTGCAATAAAGGCATATTCGCTCGAGTTGTGTGACATGTGGCACCGTCTTGTTGAATCTACATATTCTCCAAGTCGTATTCTTCAATAACGTGTCGTAAGACAGTCCGACGAGAAATCGACACATTCGAGTCTTCGATAACACTTTTACTTACAGCAGTGATATTTTCAGCGGAACGAGCGAAACGATGATGTACAGGCCTTACAATATTTGTAACCGCTTCAGTCTCTTCAAATAAACCATAATATCCTCTTAATGCGCGATATGTGGCTGTTGCAGAATTACCATTTTTGTATTATATTTTGAAAATTTTATGCGTTGTTTAATACTTAAGTGATCCATTTTCGCCAATGTCAGATTTTCAAATGAATAGAAAAAAATTGGTTTAACAGCTAAGTTCGACAGATGTCGAATTCCAGTCCTATTCTTTTGAAACCACGAAATGGATAACCCGATATTTTTCTAAACTAAAATTTTGACTTGCTGTAATAAATGTTTTCTAATGAGTTAAAACCATTTTCTAATGGACTTAAAATTGCATTTTAAATGTTTCTAATTTTTGCAAGTCCCACTTAGAGATGCAACAACCTTGAGATTCAACTGACTATACTTTCATTACACTAAAGTGCTATGACAAAATATAAAGATGAAAAAAAAAATTTGTTAAAAAATTACAGACACAGAGTAAAAGAATTTCTAGTATTATGAAGTTGCTGTTGGTTTTGTCTACCTTTTTTAAGATTTTCTTTTTTTTCTTATTATTTGTTACAAAAACTTTTCTGAGTAAGTTCATCAGGTGAAAAAAGCCCCCCTTACATTAAATGAAGAAAGGGAAGTTGAAAAGGAATAGGCAGATGATGATGATGTTGATAATAATGACGATGATGATGGGCATGATGATGTGAGACTATTCCAACTGTAAATAAAGCCACTTTATAACATAAAGTAAAAAAGAAGTTAAGTACTCTAAGATGATGAGTGGGTTTAAAACAGGAAATGGAAAATGAATAACTAGAAAGAAAGAAAAAGGGATAAAAAAAAAAGAAAAAAAAAACAAAACTCAACCAAAGACTAGGAAAACTAAAAGAAACTATAAATTAGAAGAAAAAATCTATTTGAAATAGATATAAAAGTTAAAGTCTCAGAAAGATTTAAGTCAGATACTTTTCTTCTTTCGAAATTTGAAATTAAATTTGTTGTCTTCTTTATGATTTTTCTTTGCTTTTAAAACAATTGACCCTAATAAAAATTTAAACGTGATTTATTAGCCTAATAATATGACTTTATTGGATTACTCGCTGTTTTTATTCTTTTTTCTTATTCATTTCATTTTTTTTGCTTGTTTTCTCTTAGTTTGGCTCTTATTTCACATTAATTTCATTATTGTTTGTTTTCATGGGCGTAGATAGTCCTGTTTGACTGGGAATGGGTGATATTTAGACTGTTAAGATTTTAGCCCAACCCATAAATTATTTTACTTTAATTGTCATGTATTAAAGACTTTATATTTATAAATGAAAATCGTGGCGGTTTATGAGATAATTGACATCTATCTTAAATTTTGATGGGCCTTAAATATAGTTAAATATACAAATCTTATAATGACATTTTTTTTTGGTATTCTTCTATACCAAAAAAAAATTTTTCGCACGAAAAATAACAATTTGCAAAAATAGCATTACTTAATATGCGAACAGCCCCAAAGCTACTGCAACCGAATTTAGTCTAAATATTTTGCCAACTAGCTTAACAATTTTTTTCGAATTTGGTCCACATTTTGAATTAGCTGCACCCTCGTAAATATATGAGATATGTTTCTAAATTTAACACAACTTGATGGTGGGTATATAAGATTCGTCACAGCCGAATATAACACTCTTACTTGTTTTGATTGAAGTTGTCTTAAATTTGCAGGCTTAAGGTATGCACCATAGTATTCACAAAACTTAATTCACGTAAATTTTATATATAGGAGGTACCCGTAATAATCGACCGAATTAAATCAAATTTCGTATTCCAGTTCCAAGAAAGGCATATGGCAATTGCATTCAATTATCTCCAATTTTTTGAATAGTTTAATCATATGGTAAGGGTTTCCCAAACAAAAAGTTCAAATATCTTTCTTATCTTAGCTAACATAGAAAAATGAATACCTCCATCAGCGTGCCCGAATCATCATTGATATATGTCTCGTATCTATTACTTTTTCACACTACCGCAGTGTAATTATTAACACATAATTTCTCTATACATTTTTTTGAAAACAGTTTATAGAAAATCGTGATTGATATTTTAAGCAAAAGATTAGGGGCCTACAAAGCCTATAAAGAAGAAACGAATATATTTTTCTATATACATTTTATTCGCTATGAAAATTTAATACCAAATTTTTCTCCCTTTTGGAAAAAAATTTCCTTACGAAATTCCATTACTACGCCCTATAATTGCCACGTGTTTTTTTGTTGCTATTTGTGGAATTTTTTCTTTACATTTGCTTTGGGCCATAACCATTTGGTAGTTATAATAAGAATTAAACTGAATATTTGGGATGTGTAAGTATTTGTGTTTGCCTCTCCAGCTTCAGTTTCTGTTGTTCAAGTTTAAGTGCTACGAAAATAAAATTTATGTTAATTTGCTTTTAACGCTAGTGGTGGCAAATGTGCTTTTTTCCTCAATTATTGTTTTTTATTATATTTTCTTGGTCTTGTTATATCCGTCTGCCCGTTTAAAGTTTGGCTATTGATGCTGCCATTATTCAATTGGTAAAATGGTTTCAATATTCATTTCTTCTTTATTAACAACAAAGGCCATTCGCAATTGATGTTATATTTTTTTGGCTTAAGTACTAGAACATGGTGTTTTTATCTTTTATTATTGAAACTGAAATTTGTATTCTTGTAGGCTGAAAATTAACCATCTGCTTTTTACAATATTTGGCAAAGGAAACATAACTAACCTTTAAAAAACGTTACTTTTTGTTTTTTTAATATTATTAGTTTTAAAAGGAAATTTAAATAAATTCGGAATTGTCTTAAAATTAAATTTTCTAATAAAAATTTCAGTTAAAAATATGTAAATATCAAAAATGGATTACTATACGAATTTTTATATAAAAAAAAATTTTTGCTACATGTTTTTTGTACAAAAAATGTTTGGCTCTATAAAAAATAGTTTTGCCAAAAAGGGGGTATCCTGAAACACAAAGACCGAAAAATGTTTATTCTGAAAAATCTTAGTGCAATACACTACAGTAAAACTTTTTAATAAAAAATTTTTATACCGAAAAATTTTCTATCGAAAAGTTTTTATACCGACAAATTTTCGTATAGAAAAATTTTCTACAGAAATTTTCAATAAATTTTTTTCCGCAAATGTTTCTATAAAAAAGTTTTTATACCCAAAATTTTTCTATAAAAAAATGTTTACACCGAAAAATTTTCTATAGAAAATTTTTTATACCAAAAAATTTTCTATCGAAAATTTTTTTATACCGAAAAATTTTCTATAGAAAATTATTTTATACCGAAAAATTTTCTATAGAAAATTTTTTTATACCGAAAATTTTCTATAGAAAATTTTTTTATACCGAAATATTTTCTACAGGAAATTTTTTTAAACCGAAAAATTTTCTATAAAAAATTTTTTTATACCCAAATATTTTTCACAGGAAATTTTTTTAAATCGAAAAATTTTCTATAGAAAATTTTTTTATACCGAAAAATTTTCTATAGAAAATTTTTTTATACCGAAAAATTTTCTATAGAAAATTTTTTATGCCGAAAAATTTTCTATAGAAAATTTTTTTATACCGAAAAATTTTCTATAGAAAATTTTTTTATACCGAAAAATTGTCTATAGAAAATTTTTTTATACCGAAAAATTTTCTATAGAAAATTTTTTTATACCGAAAAATTTTCTATAGAAAATTTTTTTATACCGAAAAATTTTCTATAGAAAATTTTTTTATACCGAAAAATTTTCTATAGAAAATTTTTTTATACCGAAAAATTTTCTATAGAAAATTTTTTTACAACGAAAAATTTTCTATAGAAAATTTTTTTATACCGAAAAATTTTCTATAGAAAATTTTTTTATACCGAAAATCTTTCTGTAGAAAATTTTTTTATACCGAAAAACTTTCTATAGAAAATTTTTTATACCGAAAAATTTTCTATAGAAAATTTTTTTATACCGAAAAACTTTCTATAGAAAATTTTTTATACCGAAAAATTTTCTATAGAAAATTTTTTTATACCGAAAAATTTTCTATAGAAAATTTTTTTATACCGAAAAATTTTCTATAGAAAATTTTTTTATACCGAAAAATTTTCCATAGAAAATTTTTTTATACCGAAAAATTTTCCATAGAAAATTTTTTTATACCAAAAATTTTCCATAGAAAATTTTTTTATACCGAAAATCTTTCTGTAGAAAATTTTTTTATACCGAAAAACTTTCTATAGAAAATTTTTTATACCGAAAAACTTTCTATAGAAAATTTTTTATATCGAAAAATTTTCTATAGAAAATTTTTTTATACCGAAAAATTTTCTATAGAAAATTTTTTTATACCGAAAAACTTTCTATAGAAAATTTTTTATACCGAAAAATTTTCTATAGAAAATTTTTTTATACCAAAAAATTTTCTATAGAAAATTTTTTTATACCGAAAAATTTTCTATAGAAAGTTTTTTTATACCGAAAAATTTTCCATAGAAAATTTTTTTATACCGAAAAATTTTCCATAGAAAATTTTTTTATACCGAAAAATTTTCCATAGAAAATTTTTTTATACCGAAAAATTTTCCATAGAAAATTTTTTTATACCGAAAAATTTTCTACAGAAAAATTTTTATACCGAAAATTTTTCTATAGAAAGATTTTTATACCGAAAATTTTTCTATAGAAAAATTTTTATACCGAAAATTTTTCTATAGAAAAATTTTTATACCGAAAATTTTTCTATAGAAAAATTTTTATACCGAAAATTTTTCTATAGAAAAATTTTTATACCGAAAATTTTTCTATAGAAAAATTTTTATACCGAAAATTTTTCTATAGAAAAATTTTTATACCGAAAATTTTTCTATAGAAAAATTTTTATACCGAAAATTTTTCTATAGAAAAATTTTTATACCGAAAATTTTTCTATAGAAAAATTTTTATACCGAAAATTTTTCTATAGAAAAATTTTTATACCGAAAATTTTTCTATAGAAAAATTTTTATACCGAAAATTTTTCTATAGAAAAATTTTTATACCGAAAATTTTTCTATAGAAAAATTTTTATACCGAAAATTTTTCTATAGAAAAATTTTTATGCCGAAAATTTTTCTATAGAAAAATTTTTATACCGAAAATTTTTCTAAGAAAAATTTTTATACCGAAAATTTTTCTATAGAAAAATTTTTATACCGAAAATTTTTCTATAGAAAAATTTTTATACCGAAAATTTTTCTATAGAAAAATTTTTATACCGAAAATTTTTCTATAGAAAAATTTTTATACCGAAAATTTTTCTATAGAAAAATTTTTATACCGAAAATTTTTCTATAGAAAAATTTTTATACCGAAAATTTTTCTATAGAAAAATTTTTATACCGAAAATTTTTCTATAGAAAAATTTTTATACCGAAAATTTTTCTATAGAAAAATTTTTATACCGAAAATTTTTCTATAGAAAAATTTTTATACCGAAAATTTTTCTATAGAAAAATTTTTATACCGAAAAATTTTTATACCGAAAAACTTTCTATAGAAAATTTTTTATACCGAAAAATTTTTCCAAAAATTTTTTACCGAAAAATTTTCTATAGACAAATTTTTATACCGAAAAATTATCTATAGAAAAATTTTTACACCGAAAATTTTTTATAGAAAAATTTTTATAAAGAAAAATTTTCTATAGAAAAATTTTTAGACCGAACAATTTTCTGTAAAAAAATTTTTATACCGAAAAATTTTCTATGGAAAAATTTTTATACCGAAAAATTTTCTGTAGAACAATTTTTATACCGGAAAATTTTCTACAAATTTTTATACCGAAAATTTTAATCAAAATTTGTATGAAAAAATTTTCTATGAAAATTTTTTACTGAAAAATATTGGTAATCGACCTCTTGTCCTTTTCAATTGATTTCAGTCAGTTTTTAAATAAATAAAAATGTATAAAAAGCCAAAACAAAAATCCAAAACTTTTTAACTTTTTCAAGTGTTTTTACTTTCATTAACCTAAAATTATAAAAAAAAACACTCCCACATAGAAAAGTATAAAAAATTTCAAAGTTTTTATTTTGTCAGTGTTACGAGTCGAGTAGTTTTTGTTGAAATTTTCAATTTCAAAGTCAGCAAAAGTTTTTTTGTGCGAGTTTTGTTGATGATGACTATGGTAATATCGCTAGTTGCATATTTATATGCCACATTATTATTATCATGGATATCACAAACAAAAAGTGAAGCTGCTTCTCCATGACCAAAAATTTATCCATTGCATAGAATCACAAGTACATTTTAAACAAAACCTCCAAAGGACTAATAAATAGATGTGAAAAAGGACCGACGAACATATGTATCTTCATAGAACAGACAGTTATTATTTAAAGCATTACAAGATTAATTTTATTTATATTTTAAATATATAATAGATATTGAAAAATTATTTTTTTTTATATTTGCAACAAAAAATCTAGTAGACAAAAAATAAAAAAATTATAAAATGCATATAAATATAATTCAATTAATTTGAAAAATTGTACATGTTTTTTTCTCTATTATTTATTTTAGTTTCAATAAAAAAAATTAGTTCCCATATATGTATGTATATGTAATAGCAAAAATAGCTTTAATGAAGTAAATAAATATAAAATTGCCAATGGCTTTATTAAGTGGATTTTTTGCCATAACTATAATAATTATCAGCCGATGGTGCTGATTTTTATATATAAAGTGAAACAAAGTGTGCTTTACTATCTTTTTTTAGTTTGAATTGGGCCACCCACCCCTGCTTCAAACATGAAAAATATGTTTGTATATTTATTTAAAATTTAAATTACTTAGCTTAGTTTGTCTCAAAAAGCAAAAAGTGATTAATGTTGATTTTACTCTTCATAGTTTATGTTATAAAGTTTATCTGTTTGTGGATATGAGGTTTGCTTATATCGTGGAGAGTTGCAGCTAATCACTCTATTTAATTTCATGTTTTGGGTTGGCTCATATATAAGACAGTACAGCCTTACAATCTTGCACCAATTGAGACCCCTATAATCTGAAAGCTTATGATCAGAGGTCGGCACAAAACGAACAGAACATAAAATTGTCTGCAGAGTTGCCGTTTTTTATACTTTTAACAAAGTATGATGTTCATAAAAGAAAATGTTTTTGAATATTCTTATCAACATTTTTTCTATAGGAAATTTTTTGAAATTTTTGTTATATCGGGCTTGAGTTCATTAACAATTTCTAATAAATTAGAAAACATTGAAAGTAAGATTTATGGAGAATGCTAAAAATGATAATTTCTGTGCCGCCAAAAGGACGTCATAAGCACTTAGGTATCTTAACAACAGTCGAGTTGTTTTCTTAGGTAAAAACCAGTTTTCCACTATTTTCCTCTTTCAAAATCTACAAAAAAAAACAAGTAAATCTGCACACGCTGGCCTGATATAAAAAATAATTCAATCAATTTGTATAATAAAAAGTTCGAATAATTAATTTCCGGAAATTTTTTTTATCCAAAAATTTTTCTATAAGAAATTTTTTTGTCAAACATTTTTTTTGTCAAAAATTTTTCTATAGAAATTTTTTTAAACATTTTTTTATAAAAAATTTTTATCATAAATTTTTCTATAGAAAATTTTTTTATCAAAAATTTTTCTATTGAAATTTTTTTTATCAAAAATTTTTCTATAGAAAAATTTTTTATGAAAAAATTTTCCATGGAAAATCTTTTTATCAAAAATTTTACTACAGAAAATTTTTGATCAAAAGTTTTTTATTATAGAAAATATTTTATTAAATATTTTTTAGCAAAAATTTTTCTATAGAAGATTTTTTTCTCAAAAAATTTTCAATAGAACTAACATTTTTTCGTTTTATAAAAAAACTATTTATTACTATAATAATTAATTGTAATGAATTGGGATCTTAGTGCAATACACTACAGTAAAACTTTTTAATTAAATGTTTGATGTCCAAAAATTTTGATAAACCTTTTTAGAAAATTATTTTATCAAAAATTTTTAGATGCAAATTTTACTACAGAAAATTTTTTTTTTATCAAAAATTTTTCTATAGAAAAAATTTTGATAACATATTTTATTAAGAATTTTTCTACTGAAAACTTTTTTATCAAAAATTTTTATAAGACAATTTTTTTATTAAAAATTTTTCTATAGAAAATTTTTTACCAAAAGTTTTTCTATAGAAAATATTTCATTAAAAATTTTTGTCAAAAATGTTTCTATAGAAAATTTTTTTCATGAACTACAGAATATTTTTAATAGAAAAAATTTGGATAACATTTTTTGTATCAAAAATTTTTCTATAGAAATTTTTTTTCATCAAAAATTTTTCCATAGAAAATTTGTTTACCAAAAGTTTTTCTATAGAAAATATTTTATTAAAAATTTGTTATCAAAAATTTTTCTATAAAAAATTTTTTTATCAAAAATTTTTCAATAGAAAATTTTTTTTATCAAAAATTTTTCAATGGAAAATTTTTTTATCAAAAATTTTACTACAGAAAATTTTTGTATCAAAAATAACTTTTTATTTATCAAAAATTTTTCTATTGAAAATTTTTTTATCAAAAATTTTTCTATAGAAAATTTTTCTATTGAAATTTTTTTTATCAAAAAATTTTCTAATTTCGTTATCAAAATTTTTTTTTATTACAAATTTTTCTACAAAAAAATTTTTTTATCAAAAATTTTTCTATAGAAAATTTTTAAATCAAAAATATTAAAATTTTTTTTATCAAAGAAAAATTTTCCAAAGAAAAATGTCAGAATATTTTTATAAAAAATTGTTTGTATCGAAAATATCTAAAAAAAATATAAAAACAAGTAAGAAAGTGCTATAGTCGGTCAAGCCCGACCATACGATACCCTTCACCACTAAGGTCAAAGGTGTTCCTTTTCCTGTATAAAAACAAATATTAGCTAAATTTTGCCATCATACAAACATATTCCCAAAACTTATACATTTAAGCTGTTTCCGCCATTTGGACTTATATGAGAGCTATGGTCCAATGTAGACCGATTATCTCGAAATTTGGCAAATTGATTACAGTTATTACAGAAATTATGTATGCAAAAAATAAACTTAAAATTCTCATTATCTTCAAATTTACGAGCGTTTTAGTGAATTTTGTCTCATTTAGTGCGTTTTTTAAGAAGAGTTTGTATGGGAGCTATGGTCAAATGTGGACCGATTTCAACGAGATTTGGTACAGTGATTTAAGTTTACATAAGCAGTATTTGTTTTAAATTTCATGAAAAAATATTGATTTTTGTGACCAATATATCAATTCCGGGAAGTGGGACCGATTTTGACCAATTTCAATAGCCATGGTCCTATTATCAAAAAAATGATCTGTACCAAATTTCATCAAATTATCTTTAGAATTGCGACCTGTAGTTTGATTACAAGGTTTACATGGGGTCCAGCCAGCCAGACGGACGGACATCGCTAAATCGACTTAGAAAGTGATTCTAAGCCTATTGGTATACTAAAAGGTGGGTCTAAGACAAATATTTCTATGCGTTACATACATCAGCACAAATTTATAATACCCTTTCCACCTATGGTGGTGAAGGGTATAATAATAGTGTCATGGCAAGAATGTTCGAGATTATATTTCTGTGTTCTCTCAAACCATGTATTTTGTTGCTAAAAATTGGATTTTGATTTTGTTTCTTGTGTATTTTGTTGTTGTATTTTTTTTAACAATGCGGACTTTGCTAACATCTAAATTTCTACTGAATGCTTTTAATACTCATTTTCAGGAGTAACATTAATGATCGTGATATATACTCAAATTACTAAAAGTCTTCGGCTTCTTGTAGTATGGGCTGCCTAAGAATGGTTTTGGTAGTAGTGGTTTGGTACCCTAGTTGGGTTTTGAATTATTAGCTAAAGTTTTTTTTTTTCAAATAAGTTCTGAAGTTTCAATTTTAAAATATTTGAAGTGTCCTAAGTGTCCATCTCCTTTTACCTCTTTAAATACTATCTCCTTTATAAAGAAGGTAATCAAATATTTACACTTGCATAGGCAGTATTTTCTTGAAGGTTTCTTCTCTTTGTTTTTTTTTTTTTTTTAAGAATTGCTTTCCGTTTGCATTGTTTGGTGTGGAGTATGGACCGGTAATAAAATAAGACCATAACGGCTTTTTTTATATTTTTTTTTTGTCCAAAATGAAAGAGCTGGACTAAGTGTAGATTGTACTTTTATACTACTTTTATGGGGCTATATTGAGTCTCATATGTGTCTACATACACCAACACGCACCAAAACGTAAAAATTCCAGAATAATTTAAAAAGTAAGTAAAAAGTAAAAGTTACATTATGGCACGATCGATCTGAAAAGTTACGTTTTGATACGATTGAAATGAAAAAGAAATCATTTTTTTGGTATATGAAAAAAATCATAGCTGTACATTTCGATTATTTTTATATATAATTTTGAAAAAATTTTAATTATTTTGTTATTTAGTTTACTTACAAGGAATATAATTAAGTTAGAATTATTTAAGATTGTTTAAAATAAAATAACAATTTGCATGTGGTTTTCTGGATTTATTATGTTAAGTTATTATTTAAAATTATTACATTTCAAATACAAATTTTGAAATGAAATCAATATTTTTTTGTAAAAATTGAAATAATTTAAAATTGTATTCCTTTCAAAGAAATAAAATATTTCTTTATTTCATTTTATTGCTTGTAAATAAAATTAAAATTTATTCAAAACTCCCAAAATTTTTTTATTTAAGAAAATTTAGCTTGAATAATTTTATTCACAACAAAATTTTTGGAATAATTTTAATTCAAACTAATTTTTTTGATTATTTCAAAATTTTCTGTGAACAGTTAAAATAAAATATTTGGAGAATTTATTTCAAACAAGATTTTTTGACTATTGAAAATCATTTATAGATTTTTTAAAATAAAAAAAGATTAAAAAATTAGTGAAGACGATGGTTTTTAGTGTAATGATTATAATCATAATAATGTAAACGATCTAGTGTTTGACGTGGGTAAGAAGATCGGACATAAATTTTAATTTACAAATATTTTAATCTTAGCAATTTAAGAATAAATAGAAATAATTTTATCCTCCGTCACCATGGGTGGAAAGGGTATATTGGGTTTGTGCTGCATTTCTAATGCAATAAAATATAAGTCTTACATCCATCTTTAAGTACACCAATCAACTCAGAATCACATTCCAGGTGAATTTAACGATGTTCGTCCAGCCTGCTGACAGAATATCCAAGTAAATTTATTATAGTTATGGTGACCATATTTTCCAACGAACATTACATAATTTTGAATAGAGAGTGTATCTTTAGTATTGCATTTTAGGGTGCCAACATTTGTGGTCTTAGGTATGAGCCTTAATTTTGATTCAATTTAAATTGAGGTTCGTAGCTGATCACAGTTTTTTGATAAAACAAGTAAAAACAACAAGTGCCGGTCAAGACCGACCATATGATACCTTACACTAAGGTGAAATAAGATCCAAGTAAACAAACTTGTATGAACTTTTTTTTATATTTTTTATTGCGCAATTGGTCAACCGGTCGATCACCGATTGCAACGAAATTTGGTGAAATGATTTTTATTTTAAATACAAAATACACAAATTTGTGGTCAAAATTTCTATTCCGGGAATTCAGACCAATGTGAGTTCTTCGAAATAATAGATCGATTTTAGCCAATTTCATTAAATTTTTTTGCGACCTATATATCGTAATGTATTCCTTAATGTGAAAAAAAACTACTTCATTCCGATACCCTTTACTACTAAGGTTGAATATGGATCAAAAGCTTTACAGATTTTTCTTAAAGCTTAAATACATACATATCACCCACCTAGATGGAGTGTTAAATCGACTCGAGATGGTGAAAAATATAAAAATTAGCACAGATATGTATCTTCGAATTTATTAAAATTTGTAACGTTATTGGTCCATATCATATAACCATAGATGTGACTATAGAATTATATTACTAATAGGATTATCTTACTCGCTTATACATAAGTTTGTAATGCATAGAAATATGTGTACATTGTAATCACGATATGATATTGACTAAAGTTAGCAAGGATCTTTGTTTTGGAACTAGGATTATCTATCGGATATAAGATATATCGGCCAATTGAACACAACACCATGGTTTAACGAAATCAAGTTTTATACTAATGTATACCTAAGAAAAAAGTATCTTAGGATGTGGAACGTAGTTTTTTAATACGGAAACCAATTTTCGCTTGTATGATGTTTTGCTTTACTATCATGTGTATTGAGAGTAGTTTAGTTTTTGTTATTATTATCTTTTGTTTTATTTTTCAAATCTCAAAATAAATAAATTTATTTATATTAAATGTTTGAAGATTCAAAAAATTCTTTAATATTGTATGAAATAAATTTTATTCTTCATTTTTTGGTTTGAATAAAATTAATCAAGACAAAAAGTTTGAAATAAATAAAAAATTTTAATATTTTAAAAATTTTGTTTGAAATAAAATTGTTGGAAAAATATGAAATTTTTCAATATTTGAATAAAAAAATATCGAATATTATTCTTGCTAGTATTATTCAAATATATTAAATTTTGATATTTTTGTTTAGAATGAAGAAATTTTCAAATAATTTTCTGAAAATTTTATTTCTATTAAGAATAATAATTTATACTTTAATTTAATTTCTTTTAGAAGGAATAAATCAAGCAAATAATTTAATTTAAAATTCATGAAATAGAATAACAATTTTTCATATTAAGTAACAAATAATTGAAATAATTCAAAAAGTAGTTTTATTTTTTATTTTAATCACACTATACAGCTATGAAAAAAATCAACATGTTTGACAGTAACATGTTACACGAAAACAGCTGAGCTCTCAAAAACAGTGCTGCCAAAAAGATGTAGCTAAAAAATCACCCTAAATAAATTAATTTTTGTATCACATAAGTATCATGTATCCCAACAGCTATAATAGTTTCTAATTCATGAACACTTTTTCTTTTAACTAATTTCAAAATGTGTTTTCTAATTAGTAATTCTAGCAAATATAACAATATTAAATACTTATCCTCAAGTCCTAAGTGGGGTTATTAAGTATCTAGTTATTCTCTTGTATTGTATTACAAATTTGTTTTTCTTTGTTCTTATACGCCCGCACGAAAGAAGTTTCTAAAGTTTCCCCCCTGTTAGACTTATTTTATATAAATTTTATAAAATTAATAGTTTAAATGCAACCGAGCATAAACATCGTAAACAAACAATTAGCAACAAATGTTGTTGTTCATTATGTTTTGTTGGAGTGTAAAATTTAAACAAGTGGAATTAAATATACTTATGCGTATGTGTGTATGTTTTTGTATGTACAAATGTATTTATTTAATACAACCCCCCTTTTAACATTTTCTTATTTCCACTTACAACCAAACTAACATTTGAGAAAAAGCGCCAAAGCAAACCCACAACAATTAACACCAACTTAAAATTAGTTGAACAACTTTGAAAAAGTGTTCTTGTACAAGATCCCAGATATTGTACATACATTCTTACATACTTATAGTGTAAGTGTGTCAGTCACTGTTTCTGAGTGTTTTGGAACGGAACGTGTGTGTTGTTTTAGAAGTACATGCTCTGGTATGTATAAGTACAATATGAGTAACATAAAAGCAAGGCATTCATTCAGCTAACTAACAAACTTACTATATATGTATGTATGTTCCAACCCACCAACCAACCAAACAGGCAGGCATTCATTCATGGATCAACAAGTGGAAATTTTATTCATATTCAAACTCATTCACACTTACAGTCATAAGGACTCACACGTTTATACGTCAAAGATTTTAATAAAAAATACTCGTGCAAAAGTGGTAAAAAAGTTCTTGTGCTTTACAATGTTGGGGGTAAATTCATATACTATTTATTGGATACAAGAAGTTTGCAAAGGGAAATATTTGTTTTAAAAATATTTAATTAGGTAAATTTTTCATGTTAATCTGCATTTTGATCATTCTATAATTTTTATGCCGTTGATAATAAATATTGGAAATGCATATATTTTTTTATATAATTACAAGTACCTGGGTGACCGAGCCTTGCTCGGAGCTTTAAGATTAGCATTTTGAGGCAAATTTTAAAGTTTTCAAATATTTTATTGTATAAAGTAATAGCCAAGTAAATTAATTTATAGCAAAGACACCGCACACAAATATCGCATTAATTTTGAATCATTTTATTCATTTTGTCCGATTAACACATGATAAAATGCATTGTTTACAGTTCAATTCATTTTGAATAATTTTTGAAAATTGGTCATAAATACTTACTTAGAAACTATCGTCGGCACATACGCAACAACTTTGCTATAGATCATAGCATGATCAAATGCACAGTTTACGATTTAATTAATTTTAAGTATTTTTAAGTGGCGCCAACTGTCTTAAATCGGTCGTACTAACTAAGAAACCTTTGTCGGGTCATGCGTAATAACTTTGCTAAAGATCATAGCATGATCAAATACACAGTTTACGATTTAATTTACTTGGAGTAATTTTCGGTGGCGCCACCTATCGGTTATTGGTCATACTAACTAAGATAGCTTTCGTCGGCTTATGCGCTACATCTTTTCTCAAGATCATAACATGATCAAATGCATAGTTTACTATTTAAAGCACATACAGACAGACAGACAAACTTTCATTTGTTTAAAAGTTATAACATTACCAATTTGTTCCAATTTTTATCCCCTAATCTTATTAAAGTTCAATCTGCATATTTGGTACTTCTTTGGTACCAACTGAATTCAGTACATTTTATAAAAACGCAGTTAACATATTGTTCCCATTCATATTACTTTATGAGTTTTTATGTTATCATTTTATCAAAAAAGTAGCAAATATGTGTTCAATATTTTTTTTCACGTTTATTGATTCCAGTACAAAGTTCCTTTCTCTATGTTTTGGTTCAAAGGATAAAGTACCAAAAAAACTACTTTTACCACTTTGTACCCCCTAGCGGGCATAGTTTCAAAAAAGTACCAAACCCCTGTCCACTTATTTTTACAGTTGTTCAAAACATAATTTTAATTTTGTTTCTATACCTATTAGCTTAGGAGATCTAACGTTTTCGATTTTTTTTACCCTTTTTACCCGTTTTTACCCCCTTAGATGCAAAGTTTCCAAAAGTCCCTTCTAACTTGACCTATACATCAAAAAAGTTATCCACCTTTCAAATTTAATCAAATTCGTTAGAGCCGTTTTCGGGATAGCCATTCTATTTATATATACACATACAATTATTGCTCGTTTAAAATATAAGAATATTTCCCTTGCGATAGGTGAATAAAATAATTACATCATTAACATTACATAATTACAACTTTAACGTTATAGAAAAGTTCATCTAAGATTTGCCTTGGTAAAAAGTTAATTTGATCTTTATCTGATTACTTAAATAAATACCCACCGTCAAAAATATCGTTTGAATTTTTTTAATATTGTCTTCAAAACCAAACAGAATATATGGATCCTTGCAGAATTCTAAGACGAATAAGCTATAATAGTCCGTCTGATGAAAACACGAATGGAAAGTGCTAGGGTAACAGCATTTGTCAAGAATATTCCTCATATCTTGGAATATTTTGGTATTTTGAGTTTGAGAAAAATCGGTTTGCTAAATTTCATCATCGAGTTTACAAAAGAATCCAGAAAATAGGATTTTATAAATTTCAGGTGGCCTTCTTTGACGTCATATAATTCACCCTGTGAAATTTTTAACAATCCTCTCATACATATTGATGCTATTAGTCATTGATTTATTACTACTTTTTTTCTTTCAAACCACTGTTAGTTGTGTGACATGCGTCTTCATCCCATTGAAACCAGTGAGTGATATCGGGTATACATTTGTATTTGTTACACATGTATGAATAAAATAATTAAATAATATAACAGATACTATAACAAATAAGAAATCTGCCCCCATTTTACTCATATAATTTGAGTGTGTACTTATTTTACAAATATTGTATCTTTTTTACTCGTTGGATACTCATTTTACTCGTGTACTCTTGTCCGTTATTAAATATTTGTGGATGTTTATGCCCATCCTGCCAGAAGCCGAAGAAATTTTGTAATTTTTGTAAATATCACGATCATTAATAGAACTCGTAAAAATGAGTATCAAAAGAATTCGGTTGAGATTTGGATGTTTACAAAGTCGGCAAAGTGTAGCTTTGTTAAAGAAAAGACAAAACCAAAATCCAAATTGCAGCAACAAAATGTATGGGTCGAGAGAACCACTATTATTTTTGATAAAACAAATTTTCTACAGAAAAATTTTTGATAAAGAAATTTTTCTATAGAAAAATTTTTGATAAAGAAATTTTTCTATAGACAAATTTTTGATAAAGAAATTTTTCTACAAAAAATTTTTGATAAAGAAACTTTTCTATAGAAAAATTTTTGATAAAGAAATTTTTCTATAGAAAAATTTTTGATAAAGAAATTTTCCTATAGAAAAATTTTTGAAAAAGAAATTTTCCTATAGAAAAATTTTTGATAAAGAAATTTTCCTATAGAAAAATTTTTGATAAAGAAATTTTCCTATAGAAAGTTTTTGATAAAGAAATTTTTCTATAGAAAGTTTTTGATAAAGAAATTTTTCTATAGAAACATTTTTGAAAAATAAAGTTTTCTATAGAGATATTTTTGATAAAAAATTTTTCTATAGAAAAATTTTTGATAAAGAAATTTTTCTATAGGAAAATTTTTGATAAAGAAATTTTTCTATAGAAAAATTTTTGATAAAGAAATTTTTCTATAGAAAAATTTTTGATAAAGAAATTTTTTATAGAAAAATTTTTGATAAAGAAATTTTTCTATAGAAAATTTTTGATAAAGAAATTTTTCCATAGAAAAATTTTTGATAAAAAAATTTTTGTATAGAAAAATTTTTGATAAAAAAATTTTTCTATCAAAAAATTTTTGATATAAATATTTTTCCATAAAAATAATTTTTGATAAAAATATTTTTCTATATACAAATTTTCGATAAAAATATTTTTTCGTTTTTGATAAAAATATTTTTCTAAAGAAAAATTTTTGATAAAAATATTTTTCCATAGAAAAATTTTTGATAAAAATATTTTTCTATAGAAAAATTTTTGATAAAAATATTTTTCTATAGAAAAATTTTTGATAAAAATATTTTTCTATAGAAAAATTTTTGATAAAGAAATTTTTGATAAAAAATATTTTCTATAGAAAAATTTTGATAAAGAAATTTGTCTATAGAAAAATTTTTGATAAAGAAATTTTTCAATAGAAAAATTTTTGATAAAAAATGTTGTATAAAAAATTTTTCTATCAAAAATTTTTGATATAAATATTTTTCCATAAAAAAAATTTTTCATAAAAATATTTTTCTATATAAAAATTTTCGATAAAAATATTTTTCCATTTTTGATAAAAATATTTTTCTAAAGAAAAATTTTTGATAAAAATATTTTTCCATAGAAAAATTTTTGATAAAAATATTTTTCTAAAGAAAAATTTTTGATAAAAATATTTTTCCATAGAAAAATTTTTGATAAAAATATTTTTCTATAGAAAAATTTTTGATAAAAATATAGATAGATATAGAAAATGTTCGATAAAAAATTTTTTCTATAGAAAAATTTTCGATAAAAATTTTTTTCTATAGAAAAATTTTCGAAAAAAAGTTTTTTCTATAGAATTTTCAATTAAAATATTTTTCTACAGCAAATTTTTCGATCGAAATATTTTTCTTTAAAAAACATTTTTGATACAAATATTTTGCTATAGAAAACTTTCGATCAAAATATTTTTTTTAGAAAAATTTTATAGAAAACTTCCGATAAAAATTTTTTTTCATAGAAAAATTTTCGATAAAAATATTAAAAAAACATACAGTAGAAAACCTTTCTTTGTAAAACATCAGAACTATACATTGACTGGTTCCCACTGGAGATGTTTTCGGCAAAAATATACAGGGTTATCTATTTTGCGGTTTCAAAAGTGAACATATAAAATATTTTTTTATGATATTTCTTTTTTATTATAAAGTTTGAATGTTGACATTATGTGTGAAACACTACTTCATTTAAATGACCATCAAGCGAAATGTTGCAATCATTTATTCTTTTGAGGTAATTTTCTTTTTGTCACATACGAGTATTGGGCGGTATATCAGTCATAACTTGACGCATGTTGGTTTTTAAGTACTCAAGAGATAAAGGTTTATCTGCATAAACACAATCTTTCGCGTAGCCCCACAAAAAAACTCTAATAGTGTCAAATCGCATGATCTTGATGCCCAGTTCATATCGCCACGACGAGCAATTACGCGGCCAGGAAATGTCTCTTGCAATAAAGCCATGTTCGCTGGAGTTGTGTGGCATGTGGCACGGTCTTGTTGAAGTCATGTATTCTCCAAGTCGTATTCTTCAATAATGTGCCGTAAGACAGTCCTAAATCCTGAGAACGACGAAGAATCGACACATTCGGATCTTTGGCAACACTTGCACTTACAGCCGCGATATTTTTAGCGGAACGAGCGAAATGATGATGTACAGGCCTTACCATATTTGTAACCGCTCCAGACTCTTCAAATTTCTTTACAACTTTGCCAATTGCTTGCATAGTTGGAAAATTATGTAAACCATAATCTCCTTTCAAAGTACGATATGTGGCTGTTGCATAATCACTATTTTTATACCCTTCACCACCATAAGTGGAAAGGGTATTATAAGTTTGTGCTGATGCATGTAACGGATAGAAATATTTGTCTTAGACTCACCTTTTAGTATAGCAAAAGGCTTAGAATCAGTTTTTCAGTCAATTTAGCGATGTCAGTCCGTCCGTCCGTCCGTCTGTCTGGCTGGATGGCTGGCTATACCCCCATGTAAACCATGTAATCAAAGTGCAGGTCGCTATTCTTAAGATAATTTGATCAAATTTGGCACACATCATTTTTTTCTTAGTGGGTCCATGGCTATTGAAATTCGTCAAAATCGGCCCATTGTTTATGGTACCTCCCATAGGTCCCACTTCCCGGAATTAATATCAATATTTTTCATGAAATTTAAAACAAATAATATAATAAAACAAAATGTGAACCAAAATCACTATACCAAATTTCATTGAAATCGGTCCACATTTGTTCATAGCTCCCATACAAACTCTTCTGTAAAAACGTAATAAATTGGATAAAAATCACTAAAACGCTCGTAGATCTGAAGAAAATGTGAATTTTATGTTTATTTTTTTGCATACATAATTTTTTTAAAAAACTGTAATCAATTTGCCAAATTTCGAGATAATCGGTCCACATTTGACCCTAGCTTTCATATAAGTCCAAATGACAGAAACAGCTTAAATATATAAGTTTTGAGAAAATGTTTGTATGATGGCAAAATTTAGCAAATATTTGTCTTTATACAGGAAAAAGAGCACCTTTGATCTTAATGGTGAAGGGTATCGTATGGTCAAGCTATACCGACTATAGCACTTTCATACTTGTTTGAGTAAATTTTTTTGTTGCATTAAGTTAAATAAAACTTAGACCGTAAAATATAAAAATTCTTAAAATTATGTAAATTTATTGAAATATTTCCTGAACATCTGACATTATAAATAATATCTCCCTAATTCATAAATGAAAGATAAAGAAATTCATATAATAAGCCTTTTATAATGTTATAATTCGTTTATGTATTAATGTTATAATTCGTTTATGAATTATTTATACATTTATAGGCTTATTTCATCCTATTGGCTTTAAACAGTTTTATTTCGGTTAAGTTTTCTTGACTTGTGCAATTCCAGGAACACTTCTTGTAGATATGGATTACAATTTAGCTAAAACTGCCTTTATACATATGGATATGTTTAGTTAGATATGTATATATGTATGTGTGTATGTATGTATACTATAATATGGTCCTGATCTGAGAGTTTATAATTTAGCAACTTGTTGTTCTGTTTTCATTTCGAACATGTTTGTTGTGGTTGCACTTAACTAGTGTTTTTGCGGTGGCTTCTTGTTGTTGCTGGTCTTTTCATTTAACATTGTTTTTGCTATAAAACATTTTCCTTGATCCTTTTTGAGCAAAACATTCTAATGTTGGTGTTTGGCTTTTAATATGGAATGTTTTATAGTACTGGATTGTAAGGTGGGGACTTAATGGAGATGGTACGTATATATTTACATGTGTATATAAATACCATAAATAAAGAATGTATGTATATGAAATGAAGTAGATAGAAGAAATTTATAAGAAAAGTCCCAAAGTTGTAAGGTACTTAAATTTGTGGTACTAAGAACGCAAAAAGTTGTAGTTTCTTAAAAAGTCCCGTGTATCACCACTAAATTTATATATTTATAACTTAAAGAAAATGGTAATGATTTCCTTTATGTGTATATTTTATAATTTAAAATATCGCTTGATGATAAGCAAAATGATCTAAATAATAAATAAATTTCCAAGCACTTTCCAGAATTTATAAGCGAAACTGAAAACGAAGCCAACCACTTATATTTTGGTTTATTTCTCCAGCAGAAATAGAATATTATATCACAATTTCTAACCGACGATATGTTATTTTCCGTTGGGTTTCTTGTATTTGTGAATTTTAAAGTTTTGGCCTTATCGTCTGGTGTTATGGGCTAGTTAAAATAATTGTTGCTGTGGTTAGTTTAATAATTCTAATTGTTTTGTGTTTATACAGCTTGTTCTTTTCTAGTTCCTTTTTTATCCTTGCTGTGTGCTGTTATTTTTTTGCATTTTCTTAGTGTCCTTGCTAATGGTTGTTTGTAGTTCATAAAATATTATGAGTTTGTTATGAAAAGATATTAGCAAATTATAGTGTTATTCTACTCCTCTGCTTTTTTTTTTTTTGCTTTTTCTGTTAATGGTGTTAGTTGTTGTTTGTGTATATACAATGTGGAAATACATAAAGAAGATACATTTAATTTTGTTAGATAAAAATACTATATTAAGCAACTTATTTTATAGTCTTGTTAATTGAAAATTAAATGCGTATTGTTTGCGGAAAATGTGTTGTTTATTTTAATGTTTTCAAATTAGATAAATAATTGTGTGATATATATTAGAAATATATTATTTTTCAAGAATATTAAGGATTTCGCTAAATTATATCGGATGGGCAATTTCAAAGTTGACATTTTTTAGAACATTTTTCTTTACAAAAGTTTTATATATAGAAAAGCATTCGTTAAAAAACATTTTTAGTTATAATAAATTTTCATATAGAAAAATTTTTGATAAAAATATTTTTCTGTAGAAACATTTTTGATAAAAATATTTTTCTGTAGAAAAATTTTTGATAAAAATATTTTTCTATAGAAAAATTTTTGATAAAAATATTTTTCTATAGCAAAATTTTTAATAAAAATATTTTTCTATAGAAAAATTTTTGATAAAAATATTTTTCTATAGAAAAATTTTTGATAAAAATATTTTTCTATAGAAAAATTTTTGATAAAAATATTTTTCTATAAAATAATTTTTGATAGAAAAATTTTTGATAAAAATATTTTTCTATAGAAAAATTTTTGAAAAAAATATTTTTCTATAGAAAAATTTTTGATAAAAATATTTTTCAAAAAGGTTTATCAAAATTTGGGACATCAAACATTTAATTAAAAAGTTTTACTGTAGTGTATTGCACTAAGAATCCCAATTTATTACAATTATTTATTATTGTAATAAATAGTTTTTTGATAAAACCAAAAAATGTTGGTGGGGAAACCTTTCCTCGACGCGTTTCGATGGTTGGTTAGACCATCTCATCAGGAGGATTATCCCTAATTCTAGACAGAGCGAAAACCTCAAATTTTTCGTTATAAAAATTTTCTATATAGACAATTTTTCGTTATAAAAATTTTGTGTATAGAAAAGTTTTCGTTAAAAAAATTTTTTATATAGAAAATTTTTCGTTATAAAAATTTTCTATATAGAAAATTTTTCGTTATAAAAATTTTCTGTATAGAAAATTTTTCGTTATAAAAATTTTCTATATAGAAAATTTTTCGTTATAAAAATTTTCTATATAGAAAATTTTTCGTTATAAAAATTTTCTATATAGAAAATTTTTCGTTATAAAAATTTTCTATATAGAAAATTTTTCGTTATAAAAATTTTCTATATAGAAAATTTTTCGTTATAAAATTTTCTATATAGAAAATTTTTCGTTACAAAATTTTCTATATAGAAAATTTTTCGTTACAAAATTTTCTATATAGAAAATTTTTCGTTATAAAAATTTTCTATATAGAAAATTTTTCGTTATAAAAATTTTCTATATAGAAAATTTTTCGTTATAAAAATTTTCTATATAGAAAATTTTTCGTTATAAAAATTTTCTATATAGAAAATTTTTCGTTATAAAAATTTTCTATATAGAAAATTTTTCGTTATAAAAATTTTCTGTATAGAAAATTTTTCGTTATAAAAATTTTCTATATAGAAAATTTTTCGTTATAAAAATTTTCTATATAGAAAATTTTTCGTTATAAAAATTTTCTATATAGAAAATTTTTCGTTATAAAAATTTTCTATATAGAAAATTTTTAGTTATAAAAATTTTCTATATAGAAAATTTTTCGTTATAAAAATTTTCTATATAGAAAATTTTTCGTTATAAAATTTTCTATATTGAAAATTTTTCGTTACAAAATTTTCTATATAGAAAATTTTTCGTTACAAAATTTTCTATATAGAAAATTTTTCGTTACAAAATTTTCTATATAGAAAATTTTTCGTTATAAAAATTTTCTATATAGAAAATTTTTCGTTATAAAAATTTTCTATATAGAAAATTTTTCGTTATAAAAATTTTCTATATAGAAAATTTTTCGTTATAAAAATTTTCTATATAGAAAATTTTTCGTTATAAAAATTTTCTATATAGAAAATTTTTCGTTATAAAAATTTTCTATATAGAAAATTTTTCGTTATAAAAATTTTCTATATAGAAAATTTTTCGTTATAAAAATTTTCTATATAGAAAATTTTTCGTTATAAAAATTTTCTATATAGAAAATTTTTCGTTATAAAAATTTTCTATATAGAAAATTTTTCGTTATAAAAATTTTCTATATAGAAAATTTTTCGTTATAAAAATTTTCTATATAGAAAATTTTTCGTTATAAAAATTTTCTATATAGAAAATTTTTCGTTATAAAAATTTTCTATATAGAAAATTTTTCGTTATAAAAATTTTCTATATAGAAAATTTTTCGTTATAAAAATTTTCTATATAGAAAATTTTTCGTTATAAAAATTTTCTATATAGCAAATTTTTCGTTATAAAAATTTTCCATATAGAAAATTTTTCGTTATAAAAATTTTCTATATAGAAAATTTTTCGTTATAAAAATTTTTTATATAGAAAATTTTTCGTTATAAAAATTTTCTATATAGAAAATTTTTCGTTATAAAAATTTTCTATATAGAAAATTTTTCGTTATAAAAATTTTCTATATAGAAAATTTTTCGTTATAAAAATTTTCTATATAGAAAATTTTTCGTTATAAAAATTTTCTATATAGAAAATTTTTCGTTATAAAAATTTTCTATATAGAAAATTTTTCGTTATAAAAATTTTCTATATAGAACATTTTTCGTTATAAAAATTTTCTATATAGAAAATTTTTCGTTATAAAAATTTTCTATATAGAAAATTTTTCGTTATAAAAATTTTCTATATAGAAAATTTTTCGTTATAAAAATTTTCTGTATAGAAAATTTTTCGTTATAAAAATTTTCTATTTAGAAAATTTTTCGGTTTAAAAATTTTCTATATAGAAAATTTTTCGTTATTAAAATTTTCTATATAGAAAATTTTTCGTTATAAAAATTTTCTATATAGAAAATTTTTCGTTATAAAATTTTCTATATAAAAAATTTTTCGTTATAAAAAGTTTCTATATAGAAAATTTTTCGTTATAAAAATTTTCTATATATTTTAGAAAATTTTTCGTTATAAAAATTTACTATATAGAAAATTTTTCGTTAAAAAACATTTTTAGTTATAATAAATTATCATATAGAAAAATTTTTGATAAAAATATTTTTCTGTAGAAACATTTTTGATAAAAATATTTTTCTGTAGAAAAATTTTTGATAAAAATATTTTTCTATAGAAAAATTTTTGATAAAAATATTTTTCTATAGAAAAATTTTTAATAAAAATATTTTTCTATAGAAAAATTTTTGATAAAAATATTTTTCTATAGAAAAATTTTTGATAAAAATATTTTTCTATAGAAAAATTTTTGATAAAAATATTTTTCTATAGCAAAATTTTTAATAAAAATATTTTTCTATAGCAAAATTTTTAATAAAAATATTTTTCTATAGAAAAATTTTTGATAAAAATATTTTTCTATAGAAAAATTTTTAATAAAAATATTTTTCTATAGAAAAATTTTTGATAAAAATATTTTTCCATAGAAAAATTTTTGATAAAAATATTTTTCTATAGAAAAATTTTTGATAAAAATATTTTTCTATAGAAAAATTTTTGATAAAAATATTTTTCTATAGCAAAATTTTTAATAAAAATATTTTTCTATAGAAAAATTTTTGATAAAAATATTTTTCTATAGAAAAATTTTTGATAAAAATATTTTTCTATAAAATAATTTTTGATAGAAAAATTTTTGATAAAAATATTTTTCTATAGAAAAATTTTTGAAAAAAATATTTTTCTATAGAAAAATTTTTGATAAAAATATTTTTCAAAAAGGTTTATCAAAATTTGGGACATCAAACATTTAATTAAAAAGTTTTACTGTAGTGTATTGCACTAAGAATCCCAATTTATTACAATTATTTATTATTGTAATAAATAGTTTTTTGATAAAACCAAAAAATGTTGGTGGGGAAACCTTTCCTCGACGCGTTTCGATGGTTGGTTAGACCATCTCATCAGGAGGATTATCCCTAATTCTAGACAGAGCGAAAACCTCAAATTTTTCGTTATAAAAATTTTCTATATAGACAATTTTTCGTTATAAAAATTTTGTGTATAGAAAAGTTTTCGTTAAAAAAATTTTTTATATAGAAAATTTTTCGTTATAAAAATTTTCTATATAGAAAATTTTTCGTTATAAAAATTTTCTGTATAGAAAATTTTTCGTTATAAAAATTTTCTATATAGAAAATTTTTCGTTATAAAAATTTTCTATATAGAAAATTTTTCGTTATAAAAATTTTCTATATAGAAAATTTTTCGTTATAAAAATTTTCTATATAGAAAATTTTTAGTTATAAAAATTTTCTATATAGAAAATTTTTCGTTATAAAAATTTTCTATATAGAAAATTTTTCGTTATAAAAATTTTCTATTTAGAAAATTTTTCGGTTTAAAAATTTTCTATATAGAAAATTTTTCGTTATTAAAATTTTCTATATAGAAAATTTTTCGTTATAAAAATTTTCTATATAGAAAATTTTTCGTTATAAAATTTTCTATATAAAAAATTTTTCGTTATAAAAAGTTTCTATATAGAAAATTTTTCGTTATAAAAATTTTCTATATATTTTAGAAAATTTTTCGTTATAAAAATTTACTATATAGAAAATTTTTCGTTATAAAAATTTTCTATATAGAAAATTTTTCGTTATAAAAATTTTCTGTATAGAAAATTTTTCGTTATAAAAATTTTCTGTATAGAAAATTTTTCGTTATAAAAATTTTCTATATAGAAAATTTTTCGTTATAAAAATTTTCTATATAGAAAATTTTTCGTTGTTAAAAAAGTTTTCTATATAGAAAATTTTTCGTTATAAAAATTTTCTACATAGAAAATTTTTCGTTATAAAAATTTTCTATATAGAAAATTTTTCGTTAAAAAAATTTGCTGCATAGAAAATTTTTCATTATAAAATTTTTTATAAAAATTTGTTAGAAAGTTTTGGAGCATTAAAAGATTTTTGTTTTTTTTTTTTCTTAAAATTTGTTCTCATTGTATTTTAGGTCTTTAATTTATATAAAATATTATGTTTAATAAATTTAATTATTCTAATTTCATAAACCCTGGTTTTCCTAATTGCTTCATATCCTTTATGACAATATTCAAAATTGTTTTATGATTTTCATATAATTAAATGTAAATTTTCTGTCCCTATTATGATTATCTTTATGTCTTTGTCCCGGTGACGGTGATGATCTTCTATGCGATGTTATTTTAATACAAATTTATTATACAATCCATAAAATTAAGCATAAACTAGTAGATACTATATACAAAAAAATAAAAAGTTTATAAGTAAAAACCATTTTGCATTAAGAAACATAATTCATTGTCATGAAGCAAAGTGTTACACACTGACACAATATAATATGGAGGAAAACACACACATACACATAAACATTAACATTATATCCAAGGATAACCAGTCATGCGATGAGTAAAGTTAAGCAGATTCGAAAAGAATCTTTCGTACCAACAGGTTAAGGCTGAAGAAAGAAAAATTCCTTTAAATGAACTGACACAGCAACAACAAAATGCTCGAGCACACCTTGATAAGAACAAAATAATCGTGTTATAAAAGAAAATTAATTTCTTTATTTTTATGCTTAAACATAAATTTATTAACTAAATATGAAAATATACATGTAGTAAAATAAACTCATACAGATACAAACACGTACCAAGAAAACGGTTCAAAAATTTTTATTAAAGCCAAAAAGAATCTAAAGGAATGAAATGTTAAATTTTTATTAAATAACTCTCATATTTTAAAAACTTTTATAAACAAGAAAAATTCACTCCTTTAAACAATCTCCCATTTTCTGGCAGACAATGAAGTCCAAAAAAGCTAAGAATAAATTTAAAACTGTTACATTCAGCAACAGTAAGATGAGTTTATAATCAAAAAGAATTTATTACCGAGTTAAACTGAATGGAATATGTTAAGAAAATTCTAAATAAACCCAAACACCACAGGACCAACTTACGATGACTAGATAAAGAAAACGGTCTTACACAAAAAAGCTCAAATTCAGAATAAGAAAAAGTTATATTTAGTGAAATTTTTATAAACTCCAAAATTTACCACCTAATTTTTATATTTGTTCCTATATAAAATTTAAAAATCTTCACCACAGGACACAAAAGTTATATGCACTGAACAATTTATTTTCAACTCATACATTTTCTTTGCAAAAAAAAAAAAAAAAAAAAAACTATTGGCAAGAACATGGAAAAAGGAAATAAGGCTAAAATATATGAGTACGATTTGTAGATATGAATAAATGGTTAAAAGAGATACTATAGACGTTGGGTGTAATAACAAAAATTTATTTTTATGCTTAGTCAACAGGATGCCAGCATAGTTATATACATACTTATACCACTATATTAGTATGTATGTGTATACAAAATATTTCTATATACATATATGTATGTAAATATAAAAATACAGATTTTGGGTTTTGTTATCCTTTCGTTTTTCCTTGTGAACATAATAAGTGTTTAATATGTATTTTTGTCTAGAAATAAGCCATGTCTTTAGATGTTTATTGAAAGAGGAAAGTATCCTACATAAGAAAGCTGAGATAGACCATAATATTAGTGTTTTTTAACATCCAAAATTTTTTATATAAAATTTAAACATTGAAAATTTTGCATATAAAATTTTTAGATTAACAATTTTCTATATAAAATTTTAAGTTCGAAAATTTTCTATAAAAAATTTTAATATCGAAAGTTTTCTATATAAAATTTAAAGATCGAAAGTTTTCTATATAAAATTTAAAGATCGAAAATTTTTTATATAAAATTTTAACATCGAAAATTTTCTATAGAAAATTTTAACATCGAAAATTTTCTATAGAAAATTTTAACATCGAAAATTTTCTATAGAAAATTTTAACATCGAAAATTTTCTATAGAAAATTTTAACATCGAAAATTTTCTATAGAAAATTTTAACATCGAAAATTTTCTATAGAAAATTTTAACATCAATAATTTTCTATAGAAAATTTTAACATCGAAAATTTTCTATAGAAAATTTTATCATCGAAAATTTTATTCAAAAGTGCTATCTACATTTTCGACCAAATTGGTTTTTAATGCAAACGTGTTCCTTGGCTTATCTGTCATATGTCAAATAAATTTTAAGAAAGAAAAATAATTTTAAAACATGTTTTTTTCTAAATTGTGTTTGCGCTATCTATAAGTACTTTATAATCAAAAAATAATGCTATCTACATTAAAAATATTTGTGGAAAAAATAACAATTGTTATAAAATATACATTGTGATTTATGAAAAGCCAACAAAATTGACCACAATTCTCTACAGCGTAGTGTAATCATGGATATCTATAATATACTCGGCCTTTGACCTTAACAGATTGTAAATAAAGGTCATATAAGAAAGATAATATCTTGCATTCTACTTATATATTTATAATAAATCTTGTGTTATTCAAAAAACTATTTATTTTAATTTAAATTCGTGATATTTTGATAAAAGCCTCAATTTTCATTATATTTTATTTTTTTTGATGTTAAAATAATGCTATCTACTTGCTTTAATATTTAAAACGATACAATTTTAACTCGTAAAAATTGCTATCTACTATAGAAGAGCAAATATAAGGAGTTAATAAAAAAAACTTAATTTGCACAAAATCTTAGCCCCAATTTGTATGGTATTGTAAAACAAAGTTTATTTACTACTCTTATAGTTAATGACGAAAACAGTTTTTTCACTCTCCTGTAAAATTGTAAATATGTAGATAGCACTTTTTGAATATAAACCCTCGGTATGGTTTCAACAGTACCACATGCCACGCAACTCGAGCGAATATGGCTTTACTGCAAGAGACATTTCCTGGCAACGTAATTTCTCGTCGTGGCGATATCAACTGGCCACCAAGAATATGCGATTTGACACCATTAGGCTTTTTATGTGGGGCTACGCGAAAGACCGTGTTTATACAGATAAACCTTTAACTCTTGAGCACTTAAAAACCAACATTTGTCAAGTTATGGCTGAAAAAACGCAAAAGATGTGTCAAAAAGTGGTCGAAAATTACCTCAAAAGAATCAATGCTTGCAACATTTCGCGTGGTGATACTTTAAATGATGTAGTGTTTCTCACATTATGTCAAGGTTCAAACTTTATAATAGAAAAGAAATATTTATTTTGAAAAAATATTTTATAGGTATTTTATTTATGTTCACTTTTGAAACCGCAAAATGGATAACACTGTACTTTCAACAGATAGATGGATTCAGAATAAATATCAATTCTTTTTTTTGAGCTATTATTAAGGAAGTTACAAACCGAATAACAATCCCAATATACCCCCATTCTTTTTGATGTTGAGTATAAAAAGTTTCGATCGTTAAGGGATATTTCGCTTGACTATCGAAACTTACGACAAGGAATACCGACATTTACACAAAACAAAATTTATTGATTTAAAAAAATCTTGTCTTTTAAACTTTTGGATTTTTAAAGAAGTTGTTCTAGTTTACCATATCTTCAAAACGACTTTTTCAATTCTATTGAAAAAAATCATTGGACTTAAAACAAAATTGTCCTTAAGACGTTTAAATACAAGATTTTTGTATGATCAACGCCTTTAGAGTTATCCATATTCCAATGTAAAAAAATTTTTTAGCTCAAAATCGATAAAGTTTTCTTTTTCAAAAATTCATAAAAAATCAAAAATGACAAAAATTTCTGCGAAAAAATTTTAAAAGCCACAAAATCTAAAAAAGCTGTATTCAACTAAAATACTAAAATTGTTTCTTTAAAAATCTGGATCAAAAATGTTTTTATGTTGAACCTTTATCGAAATTTTAAACCATAAATTAATCAAATATTTTTCTAGAATAATTTCGAATTAAAAATGTTGCTTAAAATATCTGAATTGAAAACTAATATATATATATATTTCCTTACTAAAGAAAATAGTTAGTTATAGGTTGAAAGATAAAACAAAATTAAAAGTTCTTACCTTCCAAAAATCTCGACTTCTCTTTTAATTGTACCCAACTGTTATTAACTTATGCCAGCCAGTCTTAGCAATATCTACCTTCTAAGCAAAAACACTTATCATATCAAAAACGTATCTACGTATACGTATCTACCAACTTCTTATAAATATTGTCTGTACGTCTAATATGCTGGCTTTACATTATTAGATATTTTGCTTTTTCATAACAGCAATTATGTTGCCCAAACCTTCATGCTGTTGCTATTCCTGCTTCACTTCACATTCCATTTTTTCTCCTTAGTCTGCTTTTATCCTAATTTTCGTTATTATCAGCAACATATAACAACAACAGCTATCATCATCAAACCAACATCATCATCTATGCTAACCAGCATTGTTACAATAATATCATCAACATCATCATTATCAACATCATTATTATAATAATATGTATTCCAATGTTTAAGCTTTATGATGGCTAAAAAGAATTTATGTAAAGCTCTAAAATAAATTACAAAATTATAATCAGTTTCTGGTTATATAGACACACACAAACGTACTTGCCTATACACATATTTACATTTATATAAATATTTATATGTAGGTTTAAATATGTACGTGTATGTGTGTTTATTTCTTTTGGACTTATGTATATATGTATATATATATATATGTGCTAAGATTTCTAGTTGTTGTCTTAGGTTAGCCGTCTTAACAGAAGACGACAACGTTGAGGAAAGTCCAGCTGCTTAGAAAAGAATAACCCCAAAAAGGAATCTATGTCTTGATATCCTGCTGCTGTCATCAGATTATTTTTTTGTGTGTTACTTTATAGCAATCATGTACTTTTGTCTTCGTATGTATTTAGGTTTTGATTTTTTTTTAAGAATTGTTTAAGGGAAGTTTGCAATTCTTCCGCACACTTTATGCAAAGTTTTCATGCGATTTTTGAGTATCTAGACGATGTTATAATTTTCTATAGAAAATTTTCGATGTTAAAATTTTCTATAGAAAATTTTCGATGTTAAAATTTTCTATAGAAAATTTTCGATGTTAAAATTTTCTATAGAAAATTTTAACATCGAAAATTTCGATGTTAAAATTTTCTATAGAAAATTTTCGATGTTAAAATTTTCTATAGAAAATTTTCGATGTTAAAATTTTCTATAGAAAATTTTCGATGTTAAAATTTTCTATAGAAAATTTTCGATGTTAAAATTTTCTATAGAAAATTTTCGATGTTAAAATTTTCTATAGAAAATTTTCGATGTTAAAATTTTCTATAGAAAATTTTCGATGTTAAAATTTTCTATAGAAAATTTTCGATGTTAAAATTTTCTATAGAAAATTTTCGATGTTAAAATTTTCTATAGAAAATTTTCGATGTTAAAATTGTCTATAGAAAATTTTCGATGTTAAAATTTTCTATAGAAAATTTTCGATGTTAAAATTGTCTATAGAAAATTTTCGATGTTAAAATTTTCTATAGAAAATTTTCGATGTTAAAATTGTCTATAGAAAATTTTCGATGTTAAAATTGTCTATAGAAAATTTTCGATGTTAAAATTTTCTATAGAAAATTTTCGATGTTAAAATTTTCTGTAGAAAATTTTCGATGATAAAATTTTCTATAGAAAATTTTCGATGTTAAAATTTTCTATAGAAAATTATTGATGTTAAAATTTTCTATAGAAAATTTTCGATGTTAAAATTTTCTATAGAAAATTTTCGATGTTAAAATTTTCTATAGAAAATTTTCGATGTTAAAATTTTCTATAGAAAATTTTCGATGTTAAAATTTTCTATAGAAAATTTTCGATGTTAAAATTTTCTATAGAAAATTTTAACATCGAAAATTTTCTATAGAAAATTTTAACATCGAAAATTTTCTATAGAAAATTTTAACATCGAAAATTTTCTATAGAAAATTTTAACATCGAAAATTTTCTATAGAAAATTTTAACATCGAAAATTTTCTATAGAAAATTTTAACATCAATAATTTTCTATAGAAAATTTTAACATCGAAAATTTTCTATAGAAAATTTTATCATCGAAAATTTTCTACAGAAAATTTTAACATCGAAAATTTTCTATAGAAAATTTTAACATCGAAAATTTTCTATAGACAATTTTAACATCGAAAATTTTCTATAGACAATTTTAACATCGAAAATTTTCTATAGAAAATTTTAACATCGAAAATTTTCTATAGACAATTTTAACATCGAAAATTTTCTATAGAAAATTTTAACATCGAAAATTTTCTATAGACAATTTTAACATCGAAAATTTTCTATAGAAAATTTTAACATCGAAAATTTTCTATAGAAAATTTTAACATCGAAAATTTTCTATAGAAAATTTTAACATCGAAAATTTTCTATAGAAAATTTTAACATCGAAAATTTTCTATAGAAAATTTTAACATCGAAAATTTTCTATAGAAAATTTTAACATCGAAAATTTTCTATAGAAAATTTTAACATCGAAAATTTTCTATAGAAAATTTTAACATCGAAAATTTTCTATAGAAAATTTTAACATCGAAAATTTTCTATAGAAAATTTTAACATCGAAATTTTCGATGTTAAAATTTTCTATAGAAAATTTTAACATCGAAAATTTTCTATAGAAAATTTTAACATCGAAAATTTTCTATAGAAAATTTTAACATCGAAAATTTTCTATAGAAAATTATAACATCGTCTAGATACTCAAAAATCGCATGAAAACTTTGCATAAAGTGTGCGGAAGAATTGCAAACTTCCCTTAAACAATTCTTAAAAAAAAATCAAAACCTAAATACATACGAAGACAAAAGTACATGATTGCTATAAAGTAACACACAAAAAAATAATCTGATGACAGCAGCAGGATATCAAGACATAGATTCCTTTTTGGGGTTATTCTTTTCTAAGCAGCTGGACTTTCCTCAACGTTGTCGTCTTCTGTTAAGACGGCTAACCTAAGACAACAACTAGAAATCTTAGCACATATATATATATATACATATATACATAAGTCCAAAAGAAATAAACACACATACACGTACATATTTAAACCTACATATAAATATTTATATAAATGTAAATATGTGTATAGGCAAGTACGTTTGTGTGTGTCTATATAACCAGAAACTGATTATAATTTTGTAATTTATTTTAGAGCTTTACATAAATTCTTTTTAGCCATCATAAAGCTTAAACATTGGAATACATATTATTATAATAATGATGTTGATAATGATGATGTTGATGATATTATTGTAACAATGCTGGTTAGCATAGATGATGATGTTGGTTTGATGATGATAGCTGTTGTTGTTATATGTTGCTGATAATAACGAAAATTAGGATAAAAGCAGACTAAGGAGAAAAAATGGAATGTGAAGTGAAGCAGGAATAGCAACAGCATGAAGGTTTGGGCAACATAATTGCTGTTATGAAAAAGCAAAATATCTAATAATGTAAAGCCAGCATATTAGACGTACAGACAATATTTATAAGAAGTTGGTAGATACGTATACGTAGATACGTTTTTGATATGATAAGTGTTTTTGCTTAGAAGGTAGATATTGCTAAGACTGGCTGGCATAAGTTAATAACAGTTGGGTACAATTAAAAGAGAAGTCGAGATTTTTGGAAGGTAAGAACTTTTAATTTTGTTTTATCTTTCAACCTATAACTAACTATTTTCTTTAGTAAGGAAATATATATATATATTAGTTTTCAATTCAGATATTTTAAGCAACATTTTTAATTCGAAATTATTCTAGAAAAATATTTGATTAATTTATGGTTTAAAATTTCGATAAAGGTTCAACATAAAAACATTTTTGATCCAGATTTTTAAAGAAACAATTTTAGTATTTTAGTTGAATACAGCTTTTTTAGATTTTGTGGCTTTTAAAATTTTTTCGCAGAAATTTTTGTCATTTTTGATTTTTTATGAATTTTTGAAAAAGAAAACTTTATCGATTTTGAGCTAAAAAATTTTTTTACATTGGAATATGGATAACTCTAAAGGCGTTGATCATACAAAAATCTTGTATTTAAACGTCTTAAGGACAATTTTGTTTTAAGTCCAATGATTTTTTTCAATAGAATTGAAAAAGTCGTTTTGAAGATATGGTAAACTAGAACAACTTCTTTAAAAATCCAAAAGTTTAAAAGACAAGATTTTTTTAAATCAATAAATTTTGTTTTGTGTAAATGTCGGTATTCCTTGTCGTAAGTTTCGATAGTCAAGCGAAATATCCCTTAACGATCGAAACTTTTTATACTCAACATCAAAAAGAATGGGGGTATATTGGGATTGTTATTCGGTTTGTAACTTCCTTAATAATAGCTCAAAAAAAAGAATTGATATTTATTCTGAATCCATCTATCTGTTGAAAGTACAGTGTTATCCATTTTGCGGTTTCAAAAGTGAACATAAATAAAATACCTATAAAATATTTTTTCAAAATAAATATTTCTTTTCTATTATAAAGTTTGAACCTTGACATAATGTGAGAAACACTACATCATTTAAAGTATCACCACGCGAAATGTTGCAAGCATTGATTCTTTTGAGGTAATTTTCGACCACTTTTTGACACATCTTTTGCGTTTTTTCAGCCATAACTTGACAAATGTTGGTTTTTAAGTGCTCAAGAGTTAAAGGTTTATCTGTATAAACACGGTCTTTCGCGTAGCCCCACATAAAAAGCCTAATGGTGTCAAATCGCATATTCTTGGTGGCCAGTTGATATCGCCACGACGAGAAATTACGTTGCCAGGAAATGTCTCTTGCAGTAAAGCCATATTCGCTCGAGTTGCGTGGCATGTGGTACTGTTGAAACCATACCGAGGGTTTATATTCAAAAAGTGCTATCTACATATTTACAATTTTACAGGAGAGTGAAAAAACTGTTTTCGTCATTAACTATAAGAGTAGTAAATAAACTTTGTTTTACAATACCATACAAATTGGGGCTAAGATTTTGTGCAAATTAAGTTTTTTTTATTAACTCCTTATATTTGCTCTTCTATAGTAGATAGCAATTTTTACGAGTTAAAATTGTATCGTTTTAAATATTAAAGCAAGTAGATAGCATTATTTTAACATCAAAAAAAATAAAATATAATGAAAATTGAGGCTTTTATCAAAATATCACGAATTTAAATTAAAATAAATAGTTTTTTGAATAACACAAGATTTATTATAAATATATAAGTAGAATGCAAGATATTATCTTTCTTATATGACCTTTATTTACAATCTGTTAAGGTCAAAGGCCGAGTATATTATAGATATCCATGATTACACTACGCTGTAGAGAATTGTGGTCAATTTTGTTGGCTTTTCATAAATCACAATGTATATTTTATAACAATTGTTATTTTTTCCACAAATATTTTTAATGTAGATAGCATTATTTTTTGATTATAAAGTACTTATAGATAGCGCAAACACAATTTAGAAAAAAACATGTTTTAAAATTATTTTTCTTTCTTAAAATTTATTTGACATATGACAGATAAGCCAAGGAACACGTTTGCATTAAAAACCAATTTGGTCGAAAATGTAGATAGCACTTTTTGAATATAAAACCTCGATATATTCTCGTATTCTTCAATAGCAGGCAAATACAAGTCGGTCATCGTATAACCATAACGCTCCAAATTCATGGAATCGGCACATTCTAGTCTTCGGCAGCACTTTCACTTACAGCAGCGATATTTTATTTGTGACCGCAATCTCTTCAAATTCAATCATAATTTCGCCAATTGCTTGCGTAGTTGGACGATTATGAAAACCATAATCTCCTCTTATAGCACGATCCATGTCAGACTTTCAACTGAAAAGAAAAAAATTGGTTTAAAAACTTAGTTTGACAGATGTCGAATTCCAGTCCTACTCTTTTGAAACCACGAAATGGATAAGCCGATATATTAGGGCCTATACGAAATAGTTAGGTCACTGAAATTTGGCATAAATATTCTTCGTTTTTTGGAAATTTTGGTATTGAAATCGAGCCGTAGCTCCCGTATAACCTCGTCTAGGCTAATTGCTTATTTGCTAATAAATGGCAAATTATAATAGCTATGATGATAAAATATAGTACATAGAAGTTTTACATAAGTACAAGGTAGCACATAAAATTTCATCCAAATCCGTTCACATTTAACCATAGCTTTCATGCAAAAAACTTACGGAAACAGCCTTAAATAATTCCACATAAAATAGTTTTAAATGCCAATAAATGATAAACTGTAATAGCTTTGGCCACTAAATTTAACACAAGGAAGTCTTATGTCAACGCCAACCAGTGTACAAAATTTTGTCACAATCGGTCACCATTTGACCATAGCTCCTATGTAAAAAACTTAAGGAAACACAAAAAGAATAGGGGGTTTGTGTCCGTCCGTCCGCCAGATAAAAGCGCGATAGCGCCTTAACGACAAGAGCTAGAGGAACAAAACTTTACAAAAGTATTTTCGATATAAATCGGTTCACATTTAGTTAGAGCTTCCATATAACCCCGATCAATACAATTGTAATAGATATGACGACCAAATTAAGAACAGATAAGTTTTAGGAAACTATTGGTCAATATATCAAAATTTATAGGAATCGGTCTATATTTGGCTATAGTTTTCATACAAAAAACACTCCCGGAAAACAAAAAAAAAAAAAAAAAATTTGCCAATACCAGTTAAAAGCTATTAAATAAGAAATTACATTTATAAATAGGGTTGCCAGACACAAAAAGCTGGACATAAGGAAAAAAAGCTTGACAACCCAAAAATAACCTGGACTTTAATAATAAAAAACTTGCCTTAATAATTTGCTTCGATGAATCTTTCAATTCTTGGTAAACGGAATTGCGAATACCGAAATTAACCGCAGCAATATCGAGAGAAAATTAAATCGTCCGAGATGCTGCAGCTAATACATCTGAAACTATTTTCAACAGAGCTATGCACTCGCGTTTGTCGATGACATTGATATCATGGGATGCACATTGCATGATTTAACTGACGCATTTTCAAGTATCGAGAAGGAATCTAATAAAATAGGTCTAGTTGTCAATGAATCAAAACAAAACTGATGAATTATACAAGCAGGCAATCCTCGAGAATTGGACCACATGTGATCGAACTATAGCTACGAGGTTGTAAAATAATTTATTTACCTTGGTACCGCCGTCAACATAAATAACGACATAAGTTTCGAAATAAAACGTAGAATAAATAAATCTATAAGAACTTAAACTACGCTCTACAAAACGCTTATATCATCCGTGTTAAGCTAAATTCACCCATTTTGTTCGAACAAAATTTTTGTCCGGATAAATTTTTTTTTATATGTAGTTTGACAAAATATTTTTTCGCTCTCTTAATAAGAGCTGTCAAACTACATATAAAAAATTTTGTCCGAACTAAAATTTTGTTCGAACAAAATGGGTGATTTCAACTTTATTATATGGTGTTGAATCATGGACACTTTCACATGCAGAAGAAGCTATTCTTGGAGTTTTTGAGAGGAAGATTCTACGATAAATCGTTGGACCATTTTGCATAAACAACGAATATCGACATTGAATGAACAATGAACTGTATGAGTTATACGTTGACATCGGCATAGTAAAACGCTTCAAAAAGAACTGGCTGTTGTGCGAATGTATGAACATACACCAGCAACAAAAGTATTCGAAAATGATCCCGAATGAACTCATAAAAGAGGATGTCCGAAAATTTGATGGAAAGGAGAAGTAGAGGAAAATCTTTCCAATATTGACCTACAAATTGGGGAATATACGCACATGATTGAAGCTCATGGAATTCTAAAATATGCTCGGTCTTTGACCTTAACAGGTTTTTGATTTAGGCAATTTAAGTAAAGTACATTATACAATGGGGAATTTTGATAGAGGGTAATTTTATTACAAAATGAACTTGATCAAGCAATCAATTTATTAACGCATAAATCACTTAAGTAAAAAAGAAAAAATATACTTTTACAAAAGTTTTTATTGCGTTCTTTTTCATAAAAATATTGTAGTTTTTCTTTAAAAATATTAAAAAAAAAATTAATTCTTCATCTTTCATCTGGCCAAGTTTTAGCTTGACACTGGACAAGCACTAAAAAAGCTGGACAATCCAGTCGAATCCAGCCTGACTGGCAACCCTAGTTATAAGACCAAATTTTGTGCAAAGTAACTACTAAGGAAACCACTTAGATACTTTTAGATGTTTAACTATAAAACTTCTTTGACAAAATTTAAACATTTACAACAATACCAACTAGAGTAACAAATTTTTCGAATTTGGTCCACATGTCGAATTAGCTGAACCCTCGAAGATAGGTGAGATATGTTTCTTAATTTTATACAATTGATGGTGGGTATATAAGATTCGGCACAGCCAAATATAACAGTATTGCTTGTTATGTAGTGGGACCATGGCTATTAAAATTTTACGATATCTTCAGATTTCGTGATTTTGGCAACATTTTTTTAATATTTTTATATGGTCCACCCTTTAATGAAATCAGAAATCTCTGTAACAAACTTCATTAAGATCCATATTTCACCATAGCCCATAAAAGATACAATACATACATAATTCCCAGACAACATTCCAATTGGAACAAGGGGTACCTCTCCCAGACAATGAGCTGCATCCGATTCTATTTTTAGACTCATTGAAAGGGACCTACGTTTTAACTCCGGCTCCTACCAGCAAATGCATTAGTTCGAGAAGTTTTACATAGCCTAATACCAGTGGCTAGCTGAGTTATGAGGTGAACCTCCAATATTTTTTAAATTATTTTTTTTTCAAGTGAGTCTGGCCGAGGATCGAACTTGGAACCTCTGGTGTGCTAGGCGGATGACTAACCTGCTATACCGCGGCGGTTATCAAAAGACGCAATACAAAATTTTAATTATATTTAAGTCTCTATTTAGATCTGATTGAAATTGAACTTTTTTAGTTAGTAGGGAATCATTTGGTCCGGCTTAAACGACTTTCTAAAACCTTATAATTTGTTCTATATTCCTCATTAAATAATAATTGTTTTGTCATAGATATTTACATTTCACTCAATTAAACATTTAATTATTTTTTTTACGTAGATTTCTTTTGTTATTTAATGATATAATATATCAAATAATGCATCTTTTCATTATATTCTACATCACTGCCATAAATTCCAAATAAGTTGAAATTTATTCAATAGATTATAATATTTTGTAGATTGAAGAGAACGTAAATTATTCATATTCATGTTTGTTTTAGAGATAAAAGAAAAATACTTTCATTATTCTTCATCAAATATGAACAAAATAGTGTAATCTAATAGATAAATGGGATTATAGCCAATTAAGTATATAGGGGAAAATTATTTCGACATAATATTTGTAAAGGAATAATTATAGCTACAAAGAACTACGAATTTTTTGCATCGAATATTCGTGTTCAAAAATAAAAATATTGATTTATATGAAATAATAATAGTTTTTTCCTAGCACTCATTAAATTAAAAAAAAATTTTACAATTTTATCAAAACTTCAAAAAATTTATTTAAACAAAAAAACTTCTGTGAAAGGCTTTTTTTAATTAAACAAAATAGTGTTATCTTTTGACAACATTAAATAAAGCCTTTCTTTCGCAACCCTTTGCCATTATTATTTTTTGACTAAAATAATTCAAGTTTGTTCCCCTTTTCTTCAAGCTCAGATGCATTTAAAAGTTCTTTTGCTTTTACAAAAAAAAATGTCATCAAAATACATTCATTCATTATCCAACTTTAATAGATAATTATAAATTTGAATAATGATCTTTACATCTGAGAGCAAGTCATGTAAATAACCACTGCCTTTGGAAATTTTGCAGACGCACATACTCCGTTTGTTGTATGTGTGCACTTCCTCATAGATATTCCCTATTTATATTCTATTAATTTATCCCCTAACATATGCTGGTTAAGAGTCCTCAAAATGTTAACGTCAAGTATGTAAATTATGCAAATTGGATATAAAACACACATATGAATGGGAGTAAGTGTGTGTTTGCATGTGTGTGTATCTGTAAGGATATATAAACAAACTGGGGAAAAATAAACACTCATACTCTCATAGAGTTAGAAATAAGCGATAATTTATATCACATTTACTTCAAAAAAGAAAAAAACAAATATCACAAGCAAACGATAGATGAAGTTCTATTGTGTGAGAGTACGAGACTATATCTCATATGTATCAGAAGTTAGAGTAAGTAAAAGCCTTTATTTAAAATTAGGGTGACTCTTACAAAATTTATTTCTAATTGAAATATTTCTGTAAAAATTTAAACTAAAAATTTTCTATAAGAAAATTTTTTTAACCGAAAAATTTTTTATAAAAAAATTTTTTTAACCGAAAAACTTTCTATAAGAAAATTTTTTTAACCGAAAAATTTTCTATAAGAAATTTTTTTTTAACCGAAAATTTTTCTATAAAAAAATTTTTTTAACCGAAAAATTTTCTATAAGAAAATTTTTTTAGCCGAAAAATTTTCTATAAGAAAATTTTTTTAACCGAAAAATTGTCTATAAGAAAATTTTTTCAACTGAAAAATTTTCTATAAGAAAATTTTTTCAACTGAAAAATTTTCTATAAGAAAATTTTTTCAACCGAAAAATTTTCTATAAGAAATTTTTTTTTAACTGAAAAATTTTCTATAAGAAAAATTTTTTTAACTGAAAAATTTTCTATAAGAAAATTTTTTTTAACTGAAAAATTTTCTATAAAAAAATTTTTTTTAACCGAAAAATGTTCTATAAGAAAATTTTTTTAACCGAAAATTTTCTATAAGAAATTTTTTTAACCGAAAAATTTTCTATAAGAAAATTTTTTTAACCGAAAAATTTTCTATAAGAAAATTTTTTTAACCGAAAAATTTTCTATAAGAAAATTTTTTTAACCGAAAAATTTTCTATAAGAAAATTTTTTTAACCGAAAAATTTTCTATAAGAAAATTTTTTTAACCGAAAAATTTTTTATAAGAAAATTTTTTTAACCGAAAAATTTTCTATAAGAGAACATTTTTTTAACCGAAAAATTTTCTATAAGAAAATTTTTTTAACCGAAAAATTTTCTATAAGAAAATTTTTTTAACCCAAAAATTTTCTAAAAGAAAAAAAATTTTTAAAGCCAAAAAATTTTCTATAAGAAAATTTTTTAAACCGAAAAATTTTCTATAAGAAAATTTTTTTAACCGAAAAATTTTCTATAAGAACATTTTTTTAACCGAAAAAATTTCTATAAGAAAATTTTTTTAACCGAAAAATTTTCTATATAAGAAAATTTTTGTAAAAGAAATTTTTCTATACAAGAAAATTTTTGTTGCAAAAACTTTTCTACATAAAAAAATTTTCTATATAAGAAAATTTTTGATTATAAAAATATTTTTATATATAAAATTTTTCGTTCTAAAAATATTCTTATAAAAATTTCTTATATAGAAAATTTTTGGTTATAAAAATTTTCTTGTGAAGAAATTGTTTGATTATAAAAATATTTTTACAATGAAAAATCTTCTGTGCGATTTTTCAGTGTAAAAATATTCTTATATAGAAAGTTTTTTGTTAAAAAAATGTTTTTATATAGACAATTTTTCATTATTAAAATTTTCTTCAATAGAAAATTTTTCGTTATAAAAATCTTCTTCTATAGAACATTTTTCGTTATAAAATTTTTTTTTATGAAAATAATTTTTCCGGTAAGAAAATGTCTTATATAGAAAAGTTTTCCTTATAGAAATTTTCTAATTCAGAAAATTTTTAATTATAAAAAATTTTCTTATGTAGAAAATTTTTCGCTATAAAATTTTCTTATACATAAAATTTTTCACTATACAAATTTCTTATATAGAAAATTTTTCGCTATAAAAATTTTCTTAAAATTTTTTGTTAAAAATTTTTCTTATATAGAAAATTGTTCATTATAAAAATGTTGTTTATAGAAAATCTTTTGTTATAAAAATGTTCTTTTATAGAAAATTTTTCGTTACAAAAATTTTATTTATTTAAACTTTTTCAATATAAAAATTTTCTTTTGTAGAAAACTTTTCGTTATAAAAAGTTTCTTATGCAAAAAAAAAATGTTTTGTTATAAAAAGTTTCTTACTTAGAAAATCTTTGTTTATGAAAATTTTTTTTACATTAAAAATTTTTTGTTATAAAAATTATCTCATATATAAAATTTTTCGTTATAAAAATATACAAATTTCTTATATAGAAAATTTTTCGCTATAAAAATTTTCTTAAATAGAAATTTTTTCGGGTTAAAAAAATTTCTTATATAGAATATTTTTTGTTAACAAATTTTCTTTAAATTTTTCGTTATAAAAATTTTCTTACATAAAAGATTTTTCTAACTGAAATGTTTATTCTATAAATATTTCTGTATATTAAACATTTTTACAAAAAATTTTCTTTAAAGGAAAAATTTAAAATTTTTCTACCAAAAAATTTTCTGCTTAAGAATGTTTCTGAAACAACAAAATTTTCTATATAATGTTAATCCAAAAGTTATATAATAAGAAAGTTTTTCTAAGAAATTTTTTACAGAAATGCTAAATTTAATGCTTTTGATACTGAAAAGAAAGGAGTCGAAAAATTTAACTTTTAAAAGTAATGGTGCACCCTAATGTTCATATATGTATGAGGGTATTTAAAACAAAGTCAGTTTGAATGGAGATAAGTATCATGATGTATGAAGCTTTTATATTTCACATATTTTCTTTATAATTCTATTAGAGCATAAAAGACTTGAAAAGTTATATTTAGTATCTATTTGAAAATTAATTTTCAATTCAATTTATATTAATCAGATTTTTCCTTTTAAAAAAATTTATAAATTTTTTTTGTTTGTATAAGATTTTGATTATAAAATATATGTGCAGTAAATGGATTTTAAATAATATGTAATTTAATTAAGAAATTGTATGGCATAAAATAAAATCTCAAAATGTTTGTGCTACACAAAAAGAAAAGTAAAAAAACAAAATTTTTAAAATCTATTGTCATAGGTCAGGACTTTGCACAAAAGTTTACACATATCAACATACCTCAACACACACATCCTAATATACAAAACAAATCTAGAATGTGTTTGTTCTACAAGTTTATTTATCTCTGATTTTCAGATAAATTTTATTCAATTAAAGAGTCCATAAAATTTAAAGTTCTGAGAGCGCAGGCGTTTCAATTTTTAAGAGCATTCTTAACACTCTTAAATTTTTCAAAAATTTTTTGTTATTGGCACGTGCGATTGAAGGACTATTTATAATGTCGCACAAAAACTCACCAAAGAACTAAAGAAACACATGGTTAAAAAAATGGGAAATAATAAAAAAATACAACAATATTATGATTTCACGTTCAATGTCGCGTAGTAAAGTTTTTTTTCTTTTTTCTTCCTTTTCGTTTATTCATTTTTTAAGCATGTGTTTTTTTTATGATATTAAAATGTGAGTGTGTGTATTCGTATGTATTTATTTCGTAGCGACATATTGTTTGCATAATTTTTGGCGCTTAAATTGTATGAATGATTTGCATATGTTCGCGGGTGCGAGACGAACGTTGGGTGTCAGTCATATGGTTTTGCTTTCACATATGTATGAATTTATTTATTTAAGGAATGCGTAAGAAGATTGACGCTATAAAATGTGTACACATGGAAAAATACATGAATGTGATGTATGTATTAAAAGAAATATTTACAATTGCTAATGGATACACATTGTCATAACGATTTCAAGATTTATGTGCTTAACTTAATAACTATTTAAGTTTAAGTTTTATTTATATTACAATGGATTATAGTAATAGTTAAAAGTTTTATTTAAATAAATGTCACTTATGATGTTACTTACTATTTGTATGGTTTTACCAAAATATAAATATATGACAAATAGAGTATAGAAATGTGCTTCTGAGACCGTATATCATTATTCTCTCAGATATATTGCACGATGATAAATATATAGTCTTATCATATCGATTGTTCGTCCGTTTGGCTGGATGTATGTTTGGCCCATGTTAATTTGTAGTGAAAGAGCAGGTCGAAATTTGAAAATATGAAATATGTTGAAATTTTTTGCAGGAATTTGTTTTTGTAAAAGAACCATTGCTATTAAAATTGGCAGAAGTTGGTCCATTATTTTAGGTACATCCCATAGGGATGGCTTCCCAGAACTGAGATTTTATCCATAAATTTTAGAAGATTTGTATGAAATCTTGACAAAATTTTATAGAAATATCTACAGTAAACTTAAGTACTACTAAAGAGTGCTCTAAATAAAATTTGTAGTTGGATTTTCTTAAATAAAAATCAAACCTTTTAATATAAAAATTCTACAAAATACGCAAATATAATGACATATTATACAAAATCATTTAGCATTAAAATATTTACTTAGTACTCGGGTTTTGCAAAATTATCGAATTTCGGAAACCCTCCCATTAAAGATTTTACAGTTGCTTCTGATACCTTTTTGGAGCATGTGTTCCACCTGCGCTTAAAATCGGACATGTTCTTGGAAATCCTTCCTGTGTTCTTCAATTCCTTTTTTACCAGAGCCCAATACCTTTCCACAGGCCGAAGTTCTGGACAGTTAGGTGGATTTGCCTCCCGTGGTACAAAAATGACATTATTCTTTGAGTATCACTCAAGTGCCTTTTTTCCATAATGGCATGATGCCAAATCGGGCCAAAAAAATGTAGTCACTCTGTGCTCTCTTAAAAAGGGTAACAACCGTTTTTGTAGGCACTCCTTTATATAAATTTCTGTGTTTATTGTGCCAGATGCCACAAATACTTTACTTCTTTTGCCACAACTACAAATAGCTTGCCACACGAGAAACTTCTTAGGGAATTTTGTTTGTTTTTTTGTGCGAAACTCTTGCCGAACATTGCCCCGTTTATCAGCAACATAAAAATCTTGACCAGGAAGTTAAGAAAAGTCTGCCAGTACGTATGTTTCATCATCCACCACACAACAGGTGTATTTTTTTATAAAATCAGACTTCAATTTTTTCGCTCGTTTTTTTTGCTTCTAAGTTCTTTATAGCATTGCGATCTGGAACCTTTTGGACTTTGTATGTCTTCAGTCCAGCATAAGCTTTGAATCTATGTGCAAAATTCGTAGAACATTTCACCGTACGAGCTGCTTTTGTTAAAGAAGTGTTAGGCGCTCTTCGAAAGAGTCGCTCGACTTCTTTTGCCTTACCAATATCTGTAGGACCTTTTTTCCTCCCTGATCCAGGTTTTCTTTCAATGCTCAGGTTTTCCTTATACCGGCTGATGGCATTAGAAACCGTTCGAGGGTCAACTTTCAAATTTTTAGATATTTTTTTAAAAGTCCATGACGGATTTTTTTGAAAAGTTTTAATTATATTTTCACGAACTTTTTTTTCCCAGTCCATTTTGATTGAAATAACTATTGAAAAATAATAATTTCTAAAATAATAGTATCTGACATATCTATCGAAACTAACTTGATCAAAAAATAAATTATTTCTTGCACTATGGATAAATTTTGTCTAAAATAGTAAATGCATATTTTTTTTAGAACACTCTTTGTTGTGGTATACTTTTAATTTTAACTGAAGCCGTCTGCTGCCGAACCAGTTTTACTCATTCTAGATGGATATTACAGACGAAAGTTTTTAATCTAGAATGAAAACATAATGTTTGACAAAATAATAATAATAATAATTAGGGAATGTAAAATCCGTTCGCGTTAATGATTTTACGCGATGCGCGGAAGTTATGACGGTGAAAACAAAAAACTATTTTATTTTTATTAGTTTTATGTTTATTTTGACACAACTTATATATTTTCAGGCGTTCTGTCATTTCATGGTATTATGGTAATTTATATATGCCTTAACACGAAGAAATAATGCAATTATGCAAGTGAAAAAAAATATTTTTTAACAATATTTTTTTATTTTTTTAACCGCGATTTTCGCGAAATTTGACAAAATGTGAGACTTAGCGAAATTCTGCTGCCTTGACTTATGGACAAATATAATTTAAAAGATTTTTTTATTTAAATAAAATTTTTAATAGGTACATATCTTTTCAAGATATAAAGTTCTTATTTGGTCCACAAAATCGTTAATCCTTATAATATTTTGGTGCGCTTCAAATCTAAGGTAAAGCCTTATTAAAGAATAGTTTTAAGACCATTCCTGATAAATTTTGAGCTAAATTCGCGATGTGCTTCATTGAAATGTTTTTAGATAAAACCTTCGCGTTCTCAGTTAATAAAGAGATTTTTGACAAACTTTTGATGCAAATCGGTTATAAATGACATCGTTTTCATGCCTTATGTGATTTTGTCTCAGTTTGCAATCTAAAACCATTTAAACCAATATACACTTTTTTGCACGATTTTCAAAATCTTCATAAAATTTTAGCAAACAACGATTTTTGGTGCGCTTTTACTTTTAGGTGCTAAATGGCAAAAAAAAACTCGGTTTAGGCGGTAGTTTGGAAATTTTCATTCATATTTGCGAGTGTGCTCCACGAAAAACCGGTATTTTGAAAAATTTACGCTTAAAAACTCCTCATTTACACCTGTCGTATGTTATACCTATATAGAGTACATTAACGAGATATATATCAAACGACGTGAAATTTTAATATCTACAAATCATTATATATTTTTTTGGAATTCTTTGAGGCGGCCAAAGAATATGTGAAAAAAATTAAAAAGTGGCGAAAACGAGCTTCAAATTTTGACAGCCATTAGAAGTGATAAAATTAAAATTTAGAGGGAAGTAGATTTATCCCCTAAATGTGGTGTCTATTTCGTAGAACAACGACTTTTGTCCAAATGTTAAAACGAATGCAGAAGAAGACGAAATATAAAGAAAAACTTGAATGCTTCAATCGATTTTTTAACGTTTTTTTAATTTGCATGCCAATTATGCTTAAAAGCGCAAATTTGCGCTACTAAGATATTGTGTTCAGTATACAGAGGTTTTTGCGAGTTCCAGATCTGTAATAATATAAGATTTTCCGAACTCCTAAGGGTACAAAAGTTATTCGAGGTGAAAGTCGGTTTCAAAGGAATAAAAATTGTTTGATTTTTGCCCATATACCACATTACCCGCACCTACTCTATTACAAGGCAGTAAAACAATGGAACAATATGACATAAACGACATTAGTAATGTGATTTAGTTAATTAATAGAGTTTTATAGTTTACTGTCAGCGATAACTACTTTTGGTATCTCCTGTACTCGAAAGAAATAGACTTTGAAGCACGATAGAATTAATAACAATGGCAAATGTTATTTTACCCTCACCACCATGGGTGGAAAGGGTATTATAAGTTTGTGCTGATGTATGTAACGCATCGAAATATTTGTCTAAGACCCTTTTAGTATACAAAAAAAAAAGGCTTAGAATCACTTTCTGAGTCAATTTAGCGATGTCCGTCCGTCCGTCCGTCTGGCTGGCTGGCTGGAACCCATGTAAACCTTGTAATCAAACTACAGGTCGCAATTCTAAAGATAATTTGATGAAATTTGGCACAGATATTTTATTTGATAATGGGACCACAGAAATTCGTCAAAATCGGTTCATTATTTATGATACCTCCCATAGGTCCAACTTTCCGGAATATCAATATTTTTTTCATGAAATTTTGCATACATATTTTTTGTAAGTACTGTAATCAATTTGCCGAATTTCGAGATAATCGGTCCACATTTGACCCTAGGTCTCATATAAGTTCAAATGACAGAATCAGCTTATATCTATAAGTTTTGAGAAAATGTCTGTATGTCTGTGGCAAAATTTAGCAAATATTTATCTTTAGTTAGGGAAAAGAACACCTTTGACCTTGGTGGTGAAGGGTATCGGGCTTAACTGACTGTAGCACTTTCTAACTTGTTTTTGTTTGCAAAAGAATAATTAGGTTAGGAAGTTTGAAGATGAAGATCGTTTATTAGAAGCGATTTTTAAATTTGTGCAGGTAATGTAGTACATCACATAGTAATGATGTGTTATAGTGTTCCACATAATTTTTGTAAGACTTGTACTGCTGAATAAATATACAAAATGAAGATACCAAAGCGAATCACTCATTTATTGAAGTAATGATGGTAACCAGAGACCGCCAGTCGCCAGATGTTATCGTAGCAATTTACTTTTGACCTTTTCAAGCAATTATTTGTGCTTGCTTTGATAGAAATACAGATACCCCGGGTTCATTTATGTTTCCAACTCTGATATTTGAACATTTGCAAACATTTTACATACAATTGTTTAATAAGCCTAACACAAACTTTTACAGTCAGTCATTGGCTGGAATACGTCAAAGTAGGTACATAAATATATTGATAAGGTAGTAGCGTCAAAAACAAAACAGAGTCAAAAATGGATTGCAATTTTAAATATCCTATATGTATAATCTGAGATCTGAAAAGGAGGACAGAGCAAAAAAAAAGGAACTTCTGCAGAGTTGCAGCTTTTTATATGTTTAACAAAAAAAAGTATTTTCCAATATGTTGTTCTGACGTTTTAAAATTAAAAAGTACTTTACTTCATTTTTTTTTTTAATACTTTGATCAAAAATTTTTCTATAGAAAATTTTTTTATCCAAAATTTTTTTTACAGAAATTTACGCATTATGTTAATATTTGTTGGACACAATAATAATTCGTATTTGTTCTGTCCCTCAATGTAAGATATAATGTGTGGTTTTCGATCTGTCTAGAATTAGAGATAATCCTCCTGATGAGATGGTCTAACCAATCATCGAAACGCGTCGAGGAATAGTTTCCCCACCAATATTTTTTGGATTTATCAAAAAACTATTTATTACCATAATACATAATTGTAATAAATTGGAATCTTAGTGCAACACACTACAGTAAAACTTTTTAATTAAATTTTTGACATCCCAAAATTTTGAAAAACCCTTTTTAAGAAATTTTTTTGATTTATCAAAAATTTTTCTATAAAAAATTTTTTTATCAAAAATTTTTCTATAGAAAATTTTTGTATCAAAAATTTTTCTATAGAAAATTTTTGGATCAAAAATTTTTCTATAGAAAATTTTTGGATCAAAAATTTTTCTATAGAAAATTTTTGGATCAAAAATTTTTCTATAGAAAATTTTTGTATCAAAAATTTTTTTTATCAAAAATTTTTTTGTAGGGGTCGTGAGTTCGAGGTTCATATTATAAATTTTCTACAATTTTTTTTTTAGAAAATTTAGCTTCAGAAAAATATTTCTATCGAAAATTTTTTCATAGAAAAATATTTTTATCGAAAATTTTTCTTTAGAAATTTTTTTTTAAGAACAATTTTTTTGATCAATTTTGAACACCGAATAATTATTTGCACGATTAATCGAATAAACCAAAACCCCGAATAACTGAATACTATTATATATATATACCATCGAGTTGTGTTAAATTTTGAAACATATCTCATATATTGGATCTAATTCAAAATGTAGACCAATTTTTAAAAAAATTGTTACGCTAATTAGTATCTTTGATAAAATCTTTGGACTAAATTCGGTTGCAGTAGCTGTTTTCAATAGTATTTGCTTTAAACAAAATTCGGTCTCATAACCGGGTATAGTTTTAAATGAATAAGTACTTCTGGTTGTGCTTAATATAAACACTTTGATAGTTAAATGGCAGGTCCATATATTTTGTTAGGAGTTTCTAATGCATCCATATATAAAGTCTGGGCTGAACATTGATTGATAGTTATCTAATTTTGTAGGTGCAATCTTAATATATTGGATGTACCTCTAAATCTTTTTGAGATGTACCTCTAAATCTTTAGGAGAACTATAACCAAATATTGACCGATTGCACAATTTTTTATATACTGTAAATAAAGCTTATTTATGCAAAATTTAGTGGCCATAGCTGTCATAGTTTATAATCTAATAGTTTGTGGCATTTTAGTAGTTTCCGGGAATGGTTTCTATATCCTCGCCTAAAAGACAAAATACCCTATCTACAGTTTTCAAAAGTTTTCAGTAGAGGGAAAAAACGTTTTAAATTTGGAACTATTTGCAATATTTAAACGAAAATTATGTATTTAAATTAAAATTAAACCAGAAATATATATCGGTTGAAACAATTTTGTATTTCTTAACACAGCTCATGTTATGTCAATTAGGTTATTTAGAATTGCAAAAAAATGAAACCAAAAAACCTATCTGCAGGACTAATTAGTGTATATATATGTATATATATATATATATATATATATATATCTTATATTCTTAAACGAGCAATAATTGTATATATATATATATATATATATAGAATGGCTATCTCGAAAACGGCTCTAACGATTTTGATAAAATTTGGACAGTGGGTATCTTTTTTGATGTATAGGTCGAAGAAGAAGGGACTTTTGGAACTTTTACCTCTAAGAGGGTAAAAACGGGTAAAAAGGGGAAAAAATCGAAAACGATATGTCTCCTAAAGTAATAGGTATAGAAACAAAATTAAAATTACGTTTTAAACAGCTTTGAAAATAAGCGGACAGGTGTTTGGTACTTTTTTGAAACTATGTCCGATAGGGGTAAAAAAGGGTGAAAATAGTTTTTTTGGCACCTTTTTAACCCACTCTTATATTTTAAACTAAAGAATATAGAAAGAAACTTGGTACTGCAATCAATAGATGTAAAAAAAATATGAAACACGTATTTGGTACTTTTTTGATTTTGGAGCCAAAATGGGTAAAAAAGGGATAAAATGATAACTTAACATCTCCAAAGTAATATGAATAGGAACATTATACATTATGTTAAATGCGTTTTAAAAAAATGTACCGAATTCAATTGGCACCAAAAAAGTACCAAATATACATATGGAACTTTTAGAAATTAGGGAATAAAAAGGGGGAAAAATTTGTATTATTTTAAACAAATGAATGTTTGTCTGTATGTATGTTCTTTATAGAATAGTAAACTGTGAATTTGATTGTGTTATGCTCTTTAGCGAAGATGTTGCGGATAAGCCGGCGAAGGTTTTAAAGTTGATACGACTAATTTCCGACAGATGGCGCCACTGAAAATTACTAAAAATGAATTAAATCGTAAACTGTACATTTGATCATGCTATGATCTTTAGCAAAGTTGTAGCGCATGAGCCGACGAAGGCTTTTTAGTTGGTATGAATAATTTCCGACAGGTGGCGCTACAGAAACTTACTCAAAGTCAATTTAATCGTAATCTGTACATTTAATCATGCTACAATCTTAAGCAAAGTTGTTGCATATGAGCCGACGAAGGTTTCTTAGTTGGTATGAAGAAATTTCGACAGGTGGCGCTACTGAAATTTACTCAAAGTCAATTTAATCGTATGCTGTACATTTAATCATGCTATAATCTTCAGCAAAGTTGTTACGGATAAGCCGAAGAAGGTTTATGAATTGGAATAAGCAAAGTCCGATAGGTGGCGCCACAGAAAACTACTCAAAATGAATTAAATCGTAAACTGTGCATTTGATATTTAGCAAAGTTGTTGCGCATGAGTCGACAGAGGTTTCTGTTGATATGAATAATTTCCAAAATTATTCAAAATGAGTTAAACTGTAAACTATGCAAACTATGTGTTGGTCGGACAAAATAAATCAAATAATTCAAAATTAACTGAATATTTCTACAATGTCTTTCCTCTAAATTTATTTTAGCACTTTATAATATAAAATATATAAAAACTTTAAAATTTTCCTCAAAATGCTTATCATAAAGCTCCGAGCAAGGCTCGGTCTACCAGGTACTATATATATATATATATATATATATATATATATATATATATATATATATATATATATATATATATATATATATATATATATATATATATATATATATATATATATATATATATATATATACTATATATATAAAAGGCTATCTCGAAAACGGCTCTAACGATTTTGATAAAATTTGGACAGTGGGTATCTTTTTTGATGTACAGGTAGAAAGGACTTTTGGACCTTTTACCTCTTAGAGGGTAAAAACGTTTAAAAAGGGGAAAAAATCGAAAACGCTATATCTCCTAAAATAAAAGGTATAGAAACAAAATTTAAATTATGTTTTGAACAGCTATGAAAATAAGCGGACAGGTGTTTGGTACTTTTTTGAAACTATGTCCTATAGGGGGTAAAAAAGGGTGAAAATAGTTTTTTTGGTACCTTTTAACCCACTCTTATATTTTAAACTAAAGAATATAGAAAGAAACTTTGTAGTGCAATCAATAGATGTGAAAGAAACACTAAACACGTATTTGGTACTTTTTTGATTTTAGGGCGAAAATGGGTAAAAAAGGGATAAAATGATAACTTAACATCTCAAAAAGTAATATGAATAGGAACATTATGTTAACTGCGTTTTAATAAAATGTACCGAATTCAATTGGTACCAAAGAAGTACCAAATATGCATATGGTACTTTTTGAAATCAGGGGATAAAAAGGGATAAAAATGAATTAAATCGTGCAATGTACATTTGATCATGCTATGATCTTTAGCAAAGTTGTAGCGCATGGGCCGGCGAAGGCTTTCTATTGGTTGTGAATAATTTCCGACAGGTGGCGCTATCGACAATTACTCAAAGTCAATTTAATCGTAAGTTGTACATTTAATCATGCTATAATCTTTAGCAAAGTTGTTGCACATGAGCCGACGAAGGTCTCTTAGTTGGTATGAAGAAATTTCGACAGGTGGCGCCACTGAAATTTACTCAAAGTCAATTTAATCGTAAGCTGTACATTTAATCGTGCTATAATCTGTAGCAAATTTGTTGCGGATAAGTCAACGAAGGTTTATTTATGGGAGTGAACAAAGTCCGATAGGTGGCGCCACTGAAAACTACTAAAAATTAATTAAATCGTAAACTATGCATTTGATCATGTTATAATCATAAGCAAAGTTGTTACGCATAAGCAAATGAAGGTTTCTTAGTTGGTATGAAAAACTTCAGGTGGCGCCACTGAAAACTACTCAAAATGAATTAAATCGTAAACTGTGCATTTGATCAGGCTATAATCTTTAGCAAAGTTGTTGCGCATGAGTCGACGGAGGTTTCTGTTGGTATGACCAATTTCCAAAATTTTTCAAAATAGTTAAACTATAAACTATGTGTTGATCGGACAAAATAAACAAAATAATTTAAAATTAACTGAATTTTGTACAATGTATTTCCTCTAAATTTATTTTACTACGTTATAAAATAAAATATGTACAAATTTTAAAATTTGCCTCAAAATGCTTATCATGAAGCTCCGAGCAAGGCTCGGTCAACAAGGTACTAAATATTATATACATTAAATAATATCAGTTATAATCTCTTTTACTGGTTTAAGCAAGAGAAATGACTTAATGATTGTTTAAATTACACAATGCAACAAAATTAAACTTTTATCGCGATTTTTGATGATTTAGTTTTATCTTTTTTAAGTGCGTAATGGCCCTCTAGATACAAAAACAGTAATAATTTGGTCATTTGTGATATTAAATGTTCAAAATTTTGCACAGATATAAGTTATGATTTAGGGAATAATAACCCATAAAAAACTTAATATTAAAATTTTTGTAGATAGGTTATTTGGTCTTTAAGATGACGATATAAAAGCTATGCTCAAATATTAACTGATTCCTATAAAATTTGATATTCTGACCAATAGTTACATAAAACATCTCTGTTCTAAATTTAGTCGTCCTATCTATTACAATTGCATTCAATTTATTAGCATTTATGTGATTCCCGCGGCGGGGTTACATAAATGTGTACCGATTTCGCCCATTTTCAATACACAACTTTTTCAAGATATCGTAAATACTTTTGTACAATTATATTCCTCTAGCTCTTTTTTTAAGGCGCTATCGTTCTTTTATTTGATGAACAGGTGGACACAAACACCCTATATTTTTGGTATTTTATGTTTCCGTAAGTTTTTATATCGGAGATATGGTCAAATGGTGACAGATTGTGACAAAATTTTGCGCACTGTCTAGCATTGACATAAGACTGCCTTCTTCTAAATTTAGTGGTCAGAGTTAGTATAGTACAGCATTCTTTCGCGTTTAAGTGTTTTTAGGTGGAATTTAGGTTGTTACCATACGTGTTTTGTATTGGAGCTATGGTTAAATGTGAACCGATTTCGATAACATTTGAAACGCGGAATAACGTTCATGTAAAACTTCTCTGCGCTAAATTTTATCATATCTGTAATAATTTTTTATAATTTATTAGCGAACAAGCGATTCACCTATGCGATGATATACGTGAGCTATGGTCAAATGTAAATCGATTTCACACAATTTTAGTACCAAGATTTTCCAATGAGGAATATTTGTTCCAAATTTCAGTGACCTTCATCTCGTCGTTCAAGTGGTGATATTTATGCCATATAATTATTCTCTGTAACACTAAAAATTTAATTTTTCTGACCCAATTTAATCGACAAGTGTCCTCTAAGTGTTTGTTTTAATCTTATAACAAAAATAATGTAATTAATCAGTAATACTTTAATATAATATTAATAATTCATGATCTGTGATTATGTAAAGACCAAACAAACTAACCATATAAATAGGTATATTTACAGTTGGCTGAAAATGTCCTTATCAATCATAGAGCCAAAACATGTGTTTAAATATTTGCGAATTTAAAATGAAATTTATGTACAAACTTTAACCCAAGTACTTACGAATGTATGAATGTTTTGGGATTATGGATTCTTAATAAAGCATAAATAATTTAAATATGATTATGACAACGACCTACATTAACAGTTTTGGAGCAAACACATAACACATGTATATGTATATGCAGAAACACTAACCCTCTCAAGGATATTTAAGCCACAATAAAGCTCTCGCACTCATACCAACAAACCAAACCAAAAAAAAAAAAAAAAAATAAACACTTCAGCAGACAGTTATAAAATACACGTTGAGACCATGACGAAACTTTTGAACAATGAAATAAAAAAAAATGAATTTCATTCATACGCAACAATGAAGCTAACAATAGCAAAAGGGACTAAAGGATATCTATGTACATATGTATATGTAAATATGTTTAAATACATAAGTACAACACGTTGTTGTAGCTCTTTGATACAAATTTTTGTTTTTATGTAAAAGAATTTATTCATTTAGAATTTAAGAGAATTGTTGTGTTTTTGAAAAAGAGATTCTTTTTTATTGTGTGAACAAACTCATACTCTTATTGTTCAAAGAGAGTTTATCTTGAAAAGAGTAAGAAGGTATTAGAAAAACTGTTTATATAGCCAGGATATAAACATTTGAACATTTGTATTTATGCCGGTTAAATTTTAGTATCTGCTGCTGACAGCATTTGGCTATGATTCTGCTGCTAAAAGAAGATGATTCTGATAGTTATAATAAAGGCTGGCAGATATTTTAGAATTCAGTCTTAGCCGGCATTTTAAAGCGTTTGGACGTAGTTAACGGATAATAAAAGGAACCTTAGGAAAAAAAGAGGAAATAGTTGGTTGAGTGTTTAGAATTTATACACATACATAGACATCAAACATATGTATGGGTGTGTATGTTTAGTTGTAAAGAACTTGTTGTAGTACCTAGAGTGATAGATTAAAAGTTTGTGTGAGATGCTGCTAAAAGGGACAGCAGCAAAGTTATCAGTTGAAGTTTGAGTACTGGTAGCAATAGTTGTTTTTGTTGTTGCTGTTGCTATTATTACTATTGCTGTTGTTGGTTTGCTGTAAAAGGCCATTAAAGCCGAATTGTGTTAGCAAGTGATGAAGATATTGTAGGAAGAGGCAAGGACGAAAGATAATAAATTCAATGTACGATAGTAAGTTTATAGTACAGATGTGTAAAGAACAAATTTTACTCACATTACCATTGCCATTATAAATAATTGAATATGTAATGCTACATATATATTCATATCTAAGTACAAAAAAAGAGAGAAAGTATTTGTGTGTGTGTGTGCAAGTGGACAAAAGCATACATATGTAGGGGTTAATGTGCCTAAATGTATGCTACAAAATTTCATTTGTTATTTGAACTTTGAACACTAAGCATCAACTCCTAAATAAAAACGCTTCTAAATTTTTAGGCATATAAAAAAATACAAACAAAAAAAAAAAAAACTAAATAAATAAAATTACCTATAAAAAAAAAACTAACACTCTCACACAAATAAACTATAAAATTGGTCGGTTGTATTTATGGGTTCTCTAGTTCGTTTGGTCGGTTTATTTTACTTTCATTAGTATGCTGAAATGTTTTTTGTGAAAATATCCTTTATTTGCCTAAGCCTATAAGTAGGCAATAAAACTAAAGCAGAGAATATAAAACCTTTTTCCGTTTTTCACATATTAATCGACAAAGTGTAAAAGAGAAAAGAACCTTAATTTTTTTTCCTCAACGGTCCTTAAAAGTGAAAAGAAAATTGAAAAGGTCTTAAGCATGAAAGTCCAATATCAAAAATAAGAAAATATAGAAATGGTTGATGATGGTGATGAGCTTTGAAAGAAAAAAAAATAAATAAATGAAATTGAAAGTTGGCCTTAAAATAGGCAACACAAAGTAAAAAATTTACATTTTAAATGTAATATAAAAGTGTAAAATGTAAATGTTCTGTAAAAAGCAACAAAAAGAAAGAAATAAAAAAGTTATAGAAAAAATTCCTTAAATAAAAAAAATCAAATGTAAATCGTGTGAAAATGTTTAAAATCAATCAAATGTAAAGAAAATAAAATCTAAAAAAAAGTAAAGCATACTTTTAAACGTTCTTAAAAACAAATAAAGTTCAAGTTAAAAGAAAAGGCATTTAATTCACAAATATTTAAGCACAAAAAATTCTATACCTAAATTAAATAATCTAAAAAATGTTAATTTTCTTTTGAAGTAAACTCCAAAATGTAAAAGAAAAAATTAAAAAAAAAAATCCTAAGAAAAAAAGTTTTTTTCTAACCAACTAAAAAAAGTTCTCTAGACTTTCGTATGAAAATTTATTGTGCGGAAAAAGTGTATTTGAATGAGCAAAAAAGAAAAATTTAAATAAATAACACAAAAAGCTATAAAAAGGAAATTGAATTTTCTTAACACTTATACAATTCTATTAACTGAGAGTTTTTGCTAGTCAGTTTTTTTTTTGTATGCATTCAACAAAAGCCAGCAAAAGAATGGCGGCAGGGTCTGTAGTAAAAATCAAGTAAGTACGACTCTAGCGATTATCTCTAAAATATATAAAATGTCCTTAGCCTAAGTTTCATTTGAAAAACTATGGAAAAAGAAAAACCTTATGTTGTCTCTTATATACCTATATATAGCGAAAAAAAAATTGTGAAAATAGATAATAAAATTTTTCCATTTAAATGCTAGAGAAATGCGAAAAGAAAAAAAACTATTTTTTCATAGTATAAAACTACTGAAAATATACGACATTTGTTATAATTTATTACATTTGGCGTATGGTTTATGGTAGAAGAGCAAATGTTCTTCCTTTGTGGAGGTTTTAAAATTTGGAGAAAAATGTGCTGCAGTCGTTAATGGGGGAAGATAAGTTATGTGAAAGATTATTTGGTTGAGTGTTACTACAGTTTATAAAATTTCTTAATTTACTACGAAAAAATTAAGATAATAAATTTGTAACAAAAATGATAAGTCTCAGCACATCAGACGTATAATTGACATTTTAAAATATTTATTATTACTTATACGAGTTCGTTGAAAGTGTTTCTGAGGATTTAATTTTATAAATTAAATAAAATTTGTATATGATACTTCAACTTGCCAAAGCATTACTTAACTTTTTGTACCATATATTGCAAATTATAAAAAAAATTATGTTATTTCGGTAAAAAATTAAAAATTGAAAATTTTGTTCATCATAAATTCTGAAGTAAAAAATATACAAAATTTCTAACGATTTATAAAAAAAATTTCAAATTTCAAAATTTGTACTAAAATAACATGAGTATTTTACAAAAAGTTTGTTAATTCCCGATGGGCTTTTTTGCTTTTTATTTTTTGATGTCAAAACTTGATCCATATTTAAAAAAAAGGATAATGAAAATGGAAGATTCCTTTCCTTTTGAGATATCCCTGAATCAAGGATAAAATTGATATCCAATTCTCCAATTAATTCTCTCAATTAAAATAATATGCAACAACAGGACATCAGTGAGAGATGAGTCTAGTTTCATAAAAATCTGATAACTACATCAAAAGTTATGTACATATTTCTATAATTCCCTGATAACATTTCAATTGGAACAAGGGGTTCTTCTCTCCCACAATGAGCTGTATCCGATTCTATTTTTTTTAAACTCATTGAAAGGGACCTCCGTTTTAACGCCGGCTCCGAACGGCAAATGCATTAGTTAGAAAAGTTTTTCATAGCCTAATACTCAATAACCAGTGGCTAGCTGAGTTATGAGGTGAACCGACGCTTTTTTTTTTAAAATTTATTTTTTTTCAAGTGGGTCTGGCCGGGGATCGAACTTGGGACCTCTGGTATATTAGGCGGATGACTAACCTGCTGTACCACGGCGGTTACAGGCGTATAAAATTGTTTGTTAGTTTGTTTTGAAAAAAATCTTGAAAAAAAAATACTTTAGATCGCCATAAAATCTGAACCAAAGTCAAATTCAAAATTTTGAAGAATGTAAAAATTGTATTCGCTAAGAAAACTTATGTATAAAATATCATTAAAATCAGTGTTGGTGAGGTTTAAAATTCTTATTTTTAGTTTAAAAAATGTTGATTTTACCCATACAAAGTTTTTCTTTAAAAATATTTGATATTAGAACACACAATTTTTATTTCATAATTGTAAAATTTTGTTATTTCAATTTATTACATTAAATATTTAAAATTTCATTAAAAAGTTTTACTGTAGTGTATTGCACTAAGATCCCAATTCATTACAATTATTTATTATTGTAATAAACAGTTCTTTGATAAAACCAAAAAATGTTGGTAGGGAAACCTTTCCTCGACGCGTTTCGATGGTTGGTTAGGCCATCTCATCAGGAGGATTATCCCTAATTCTAGACAGATCGAAAACCACACATTATATCTTACATTGAGGGACAGAATAAATACGAATTATTATTGTGTCCAACAAACATCAACATAAAGCGAAGATTATCATCTGAACAGAAACACACAAACATTTTTCAGTTTTATCATTTCTTTATTTCCCACACTTTTGTTTTAAAATTTTCGGCATGTAAAATTTATTTGATGAAAGAAACAAATTTTCTTATACAAAAGTAGAAATTTTTTTAAGGCACATTTTTCTATTTTGAAAATTTTGTATGGAAATTTTAGATATGGAAAATTTTGCGGACTTTAAAGTTCATAGAAAATTTTCGACATGAATAAATTATTAGATTTGATCAGAGAAACAAATTTTCTTAAACACAATTTAATTTTTTTTGATTAAAATTTTTATATTTTAAGCTTAGATGACAAAATTTGTCAAGAATATTCCTATTAAAGGTAAAATTTTGGTTTTGAAATTGATTGAAAACGGTTCACATATAAACTGTTTACGATATTAGCTTAAACAGCAAAAAGAATAGGTGGTTTCAGTCTGTCCGTTACTAAAATGTTTGTGTTTAAATCGGGTAAAATCGGTCCATATGTGACCATAGAAATATATAGGAAACAAAGATGTTATTTTAAGAATATTTTTTAATTTAACAGTAACCACTATGGTCAAAGGTGTTCTTTTTCCTCTATAAAGTCAAATATTTGCTAAATTTTGTCATCATACAAACATTTTCTCAAAACTTATATATTTAAGCTGTTTCTGTCATTTGATCTTATATGAGAGCTAGGGTCAAATGTGGACCGATTATCTCGAAATTTGGCACATTGATTTCGGTTGTTACAAAAATTATGGGCAAAAAATAAAAAAAAAAAATTATGCAAAAACTAAACTTGAAATTCTCATTATCTTCAGATTTACGAACGTTTTAGTGATTTTTGTCTCATTTAGTGCATTTTGACATAAAAGTTTGTATGGGAGCTATGGTCATATGTGAACCGATTTCAACGAAATTTAGTGCAGTGATTTAAGTTTACATAAGCCGTATTTGTTTTAAGTGAAAAACTATTGATATTTGTGGCCAATGTATCAATTCCGGGAAGTGGGACCTATGGGAGATACCTTAAATAATAGACCGATGGTACCACTATCATGGTTTACATGGGTGTCCAGCCAGACGGACGGACGGACGTCTTAGACTTAAAAAGTGTTTCTAAGCCTATAGGTATACTTAAAGGTGGGTCTAAGACAAATATTTCTATAAGTTACATACATCAGCAGAAACTTAAGGTACGGTCAGACTCATTAAACATTTAAATCAAATATTTTGAGTAAAATATTGTCAAAACAATATAATAAAAAATTTGTGGTCACACTTGCACATTTATTTGACGATTTTTATTTGATAAAATACAGAAAAAATATGTTCAAAGTATAAACAAAAAAACAAGTTTTATTTATGGTCGCACTGAAGATTAACGGTCTTATGCAAAAAAATTTAACAACGATTGGTAAACTAAAGTTAAGCAAAATTTCTTAAAGTATTATCCTAAAACGGTTGTTAGCTTAACAAATCGATGTTAATCTTTTGTTAACATCAAATAATTTAAAGTAGCTGTCTACATAATTTAAAGCTACGTTAAATATTTTACTGTTTTGACAAATAATATTTTGTGAAAACTTTTAAAGAAAATATTTAAGTTTTCAGACTTATCTATTAAAAAATAATATTTTTGCTAAATTTAGTTATCATATTATTTCTAATTTGCAATTTTTTATCGTATAAAAGGTTTCGGGGGTGGGGAATTTATGAAATATAATTTCCATGATATTTCATACTCTAATTTACATATTTCATACTAAAACCAAACTTTTGAAAGAAATTGATAATACAAATTCTAATTTTTAACAAAAGATTCGTCTTTTCAACAAAAAACAGACATCGGTCAATGAAATTTACAAAAAACATTATAGTGATGTATATATATTCAACATGAGTTAAAAGTACTCGATTTTTAAATAATCGGTTTAAACCCTTAGTAAAAATTTGTCTATTAATTATTTTACTGCATTATAAATGTGTTTAGTTAATGCTTTTATATAACATAAACATAATTTTACAGTAAGAAAAGAAGAAAAATGTTATTTTATATTAAAAACATACAAAACATTATTTAGAAATTCGACTACCCGGAGGAAACAATGAATAATTAATTCGTTGTTTTGTATATTTAACTATAAAGAGACAAGAGAGAATGACGATGTTGCCAGCATTAACATGTAAAATTGACTTCACGTGTTCATTAGTTAAAGAACTGTTTTTGGATACAATTTTTTAACAATCATTTGTTAGCATTAAAGTATTTGGTAACTAACGTGTTCTTTAAGCAATAATTAAGATTTTTTTTAACATAAGACCGAAGATGTTTACAAAAGACAGATAATTATTTTGTAAATATAAATCGATTACCGAAATTTGGAACAAAAAGTTCACATTTGACCTTAGCTCTAATTATAGTAACCTTTTCGGAAACGACATAAATATACTTTAATCTCAAAATTAAAAAAAAATGGACAGATATGTCTCTAAGAATTAGGAAAAATTTTTAAAGTTGTGGGTCAATATTTAACTTTAATTGTGAAGGGTATCGAATAGTCGGCTAACTATAGCATTTTTATACCCACCATCAAAAAGAATGGGGGGTATATTGAGATTGTCATTCCGTTTGTAATTTCTTTAATATTGGCTCAAAAATCAAAAACGATATATATTCTGAATCCTTATGAAATTCTAAGACGATTGAGCGATGTCCGTCTGTCTGTCCGTCTGTCTGTCCGTCTGTCTGTCCGTCTGTCTGTCCGTCTGTCTGTCCGTCTGTCTGTCCGTCTGTCTGTCCGTCTGTCTGTCTGTTGAAATCACGATAACGCCTAAACGAAAGGAGCTAGCTCACTGAAACTTAGCAAAAACATTCTTCATTTATGAGAAAATTTTGGTATTGAAATTGGGCAAAATCGGTTAACATTTGACCATAGCTCCCGTATAACCTCGTCTACGCCAGTCGCTCATTTGCTAATAAATGAAAAATTATAACAGCTATGATGACAAAATTTGGTATCTAGAAGTTTTACATAAGCACTAGGCAGCATATAAAATTTCATTGAAATCGGTTCACATTTAACCATAGCTCCCATATAAAAAACATACGGAAACAGCCTAAATTCCACCTGAAATTCACTTAAATGCCAATAAATGCTAATATGTAATAGCTTTGGTCACCAAATTTAGCACAAATAAGTCTTATGTAAATACCAGCCAGTGTGCAAAATTTTGTCACAATCGGTCACCATTTGACCATAGCTCCCATATAAAAAACTTACGGAAACACAAAAATACAAAAAGAAAAGGGGGTTTATGTCCGTCTGTCCGCTAGATAAAAGCGCGATAGCGCCTTAACTGAAAGGGCTACAGCAACAAAATTTTACAAAAGGAAGTCTTATGTGAATGCCAGCCGGTGTGCAAAATTTTGTTACAATCGGTCACCGTTTGACCATAGCTCCCATATAAAAAACGTACAGAAACACAAAAATCAAAAAGAAAAGGAGATTTATGTCCGTCTGTCCATCAGATAAAATCGCGACAGCTCCTTAACTACAAAAGCTAGAGGGACAAAATTTTACAAAAGTATTTCTGATATGTAACAAAAGTTGTGTACTGAAAATGGGCGAAATCGGTTCACATTTAGTTAGAGCTCCCATATAACCCCGCCCCGGGAAACACATGAATGCTGATAAATTGAGTACAATTGTAATAGCTATGACGACTAAATTTAGAATAGAGAACTTTTATGCAACTATTAGTCAGTATATTAAATTTTATAGGAATCGGTCCATATTTGACTATAGCTTTCATATAAAAAACACTCCCGGAAACCAAAAAATATTTAGCAAGGACCAGTTAAAAGCTATTAAATTAGAAACTATGTTAGCTATTACCACTAAATTTTGCAAAAATAAGCTTTATATAAATACCAGCCAGTGTGCGAAATTTTGTTGCAATCGGTCAACATTTGGCTATAATTCTTATATATATATTACATCCCCTTTTTTTATATCTACAATCAAAAAGATTCTGAGGTAGAAGCAGCATATTAAGATTTGGTAGATGCATTAGGACCTCCTAACAAAATATATGGACCACTCGTATTACTATCAACTACTTTATCCTAACTAAATATTAAGCTAAAGGAAAAATATTTAACAACTTATTAATGTAAAACCATACCCGGTTACGATAGTGAATTTTGTTCAAAGTAAATTAATACTAGGGAAACCACCACCACATACTTTTGAATGTTGAACTATAAAGCTACTGCAACCGAAGTAATTCCAAATATTTTACTAACAATACCAACTAGCGTAACAACTTTTTTCCAATTTGGTCCACGTTTTGAATTTTCTGCACCCTCGTAGATATATGAGATATGTTTCTAAATTTAACACAACTTGATGGTGGGTATATAAGATTCGGCACAGCCGAATATAACACTCTTACTTGTTTTATTTGTTAATATTTTTTAATATAAATAAAACTACATTTGCAGACATTTTAAATATGCCGCGCAAAGTTTAGAAAAAATGGATATTATAAAAAAATATATATATTTTACATTAGGTCTGATCATGGAAATATGTCAGGATTATAGATTAAAGTAAAATAATTTTAGAATTAAAAATTTTTTTCATTAATTGGTGATTCCTCTTAAATATTCGATAATTCTAAAATAAAGGCTTTTAAATTAAAAGTGTGGGTCTAATAGAGATTTTCATATGTGTATACTAATACTTCACTATATCTGTAACATATATATGTATGCAAGTAATAATATATATGTATATCTCCTAGATATATGATAAAGTGTGACCTGTTTGACAACTCTATTGGCTTTAAAATTTGCGACACTTTTTATTCCTTTCTTTTGAAAATTATATTACTTTTTACTCCATTCTTTTTGCCTAGTCTTTAGAGTCAAATAGATTTAAATACAAACGAATATTTAGTTTTAAATGCAGTTTTCTATTTTCAGTCATGCTTTATGATTTTTTCGACTGTAATATATTTTTTTGCTGCTGCCTTTGGTTTATATCTAAATATATGTATCTATGTATGTAACTACAATGTTTTTACTGCTGTATTGTTAAACTCATCTAAAGCTAGAGACAAATTGTTTTGGCATTTAGCCAAAATATTATTATATAGTTGATATCACAGCCAAATCCTTACAAAAAAAGTAGGCTTATTCAGGCAATATGCCTAAATATGTCTGTTTATGTATGTATGTGCGGAACAGTGTAAAAGTGTTACATTTGTATGGTTAGATAAATACATACAGACAGATATAGAGACAGACAGACATGCAAACATATTGCATTTATTTTGTTGTATTTTATTCTATTTCATATCTTTTTATTCTAATCTTTTACGTGTTTGAATTTTGGCATTTTGTATATGAGTTTAAATATGTGGCCAACAATAACGAGGTAATCATTTAAAATGATTTGTTTTAGTTTCTTTTTTTTATAATGTTCAAAATTTAAATATTTTTTTTGCAATGTATTTTTTATGTGTCTTTATCGTTTTTATAAATCTATTATTAAAAAAGTGTTAGTTTTTGCATTTGTTGTAAATATCTTTATAAATGACATAGTTATTAGTATTTGCCATGACATCAAAAAATTGTTTGAGTAAATATTTAATGCAGCTCAAAAGTTTGAAATTTATGAAATAAATTTTTATACCCTTCACCACCATAGGTAGAAAGGGTATTATAAGTTTGTGCTGATGTATGCAACGCATAGAAATATATATCTTAGACCCACCTTTTAGTATACCAATAGGCTTAGAATCACTTTCTGAGTCGATTTAGCGATGTCCGTCCGTCCGTCTGGCTGGACGGACCATGTAAACCTTGTAATCAAACTATAGGTCGCAATTCTAAAGATAATTTGATGAAATTTAGCAAAAATAATTTTTTTAATAATGGGACCATGGCTATTGAAATTGGTCAAAATCGGTCCATTATTTATGGTACTTTCCATAGGTCACACTTCCCGGAATTGATATATTGGCCACAAATATCAATATTTTTTCATGAAATTTAAGACAACTAAAACTTTACTGCTTATGTAAACTAAAATCACTGTACCAAATTTCGTTGAAATCGGTCCACATTTGACCATAGCTCCAATATATATATATATATATATATATATATATATATATATATATATATATATATAATTCCCCGACAACATTCCAATTGGAACAAGGGGTACTTCTCTCAGACAATGAGCGGCATCCGATTCTATTTTTAGACTCATTGAAAAGGACCTACGGTTTTACGCCGCCTCCGAACGGCAAATGCATTAGTTAGAGAAGTTTTACATAGCCTAATACTCAATAACCAGTGGCTAGCTGAGTTATGAGGTAAACCGCCGCTTTTTTGAAAATTTATTTTTTCAAGTGAGTCTGGCCAGGGATCGAACTTGGGCCTCTGGTATGCTAGGCGGATGACTAACCTGCTGTACCACGGCTGTTCACGCACGCACTAAATGAGACAAAAAATCACTAAAACGCTCGTTAATCTTTAGATTTACGATGAAAATGATAATGATATGAAAATTTTGAGTTTATTTTTTGCATACATAATTTTTGTAACAACTGTAATCAATTTCGAGATAATCGGTCCACATTTGACCCTAGCTCTCATATAAGTCCAAATGACGGAAACAGCTTAAATATATAAGTTTGAGAAAATGTATGATGGCAAAATTTAGCAAATATTTGTCTTTATACCTCAGTGGTGAAGGGTATAGTATGGTCGGGCTTGACCGACTATAGCGCTTTCTTACTTGTTTATTATAGATAAAATTCGCATGTAACTCATAGTTTGCTAAAAATATCATATTTTTTCATTATATCGAGCAGAGTTATTTTAAAATACAATTTAGAAATGCTTATTCTTGTACCTTGTCTTGTTTAGTGGGTCCTAGTAATAAATAACATTTTTGGGTTTTTCTTTTTCAAAGAAATCATATTAAACATGTAGTTTTGTTACAAATTTTTTAAACGACATCCGACCATGTATTAAATATTACGCATTTAAATGTAAAATTTTTAACATTTTAAACTTTTAAAGATAGCAATGAATGAAAGTTTTATAATCGGTTCAGCATGACCCTTTTTTACTGTTTACAAATCTATGTACATAATATTATAAGTTTTTGTTTTATCGGCCTACAAAAGACGATCGATTTCAATGTTTTCCAAACTTCTTTTTTTTTTAATTTTTAACATTCAGTTTAATTAAAAACAACTAAGTTTAATTAAAAACAGCTAAGGAAAGCTATAGTCGGTCAAGACTGACTATACGATACCTTTCACTAACTAGGTCTAATATGCACCAACAATTTAACAAATTCTCCTTAAGTCTTAGAGACATAGATATGAGCAAAAATCAACTCGAATAATTTTTGTACTCGTAGAAGTTCGGAAAATGTAATTACAAATCTATACTCTCAAGACTTCAGGTGTATTGAAGCTAAGATCTTAGTATCGCAACTTTGCGCTTCTTAGCGTTATTGGCATTCAAATTTAGAAAACATAAAAAAAAATCGATTAAGAATTTTTTTCATATTTCATCCTCTTCTTCATTTTTTAACATTTGGACCCAAGTCGTAGTTCTATGAAATAGACACCACACTTGGGGGATAAATCCTTTACCCTCCAAATTTTAATTTCGAAACTTTTAATACTAATAATTGGCTGCTAAAATTTGAAGCATGTTTTTGACAATTTCAGTTTTTCCGCATATTTTTCTTCCGCCTCAAGAAAATTGGTAGACCGTTCAGTTGATATATATCTGATTAATGTGCTCCGTATAGATATAAAATACGACAGGTCTAAATGACGTAAACTTGAACTCACATTTTTCAAAATACCGGTTTTTCGTGGAGCACACTAGCAAATATGTATGAAAATTTTCAAACTACAGAGTTTAAAACCGAGTTTTTTGCCATTTAACTTCTAAAAGCAAAAGCGCACCAAAAAATCAATTTAATTAAGATTTTCGTGCAAAAAAGTCCATATTGCTTTTAATGGGTCATATGACCCGTTTTTCTAAAAAAAAATCAAATTTTCGAAAAGCGTACTGTACTCTTCAGTATCCAAAAATGTTCATTCAAATTTCAGAAACCGTTCTAAAATTTATATTTCTGAATTTATTAGACATTGGTCTATACTGTGTCTAAAATGGTCATAATACCTTGTTTAGTTTTAGAAATTTTTGCAAAAAAATTTCAAAGAAGTGTTAAAAAATTACACAAATTTATTGCAAAAAGTGTACTTTTCTGTATTCAAAATTTTTTATCAAAATTTTGGAACTCATTCTGAAATTTATATTTCTGAATTTCTAATATATTGGTCTATACCCTATCCAAAAATCATCCTAATACCCTCTTTAGTTTTAGAATTTTTTGCAAAAAAATTCAAAGAAATATAAAAAACTGTATAAATTAATTGTTGTTGCACTTTTTTGACAAAAGTTTTAAATCAATTTCTAAATTGTGAAAAAATTTTAATTTCGCTTAGAAGTATATAAAATTTCCTTTCCATTAGTGTATACAATGTCTACCTTATCACAGGAATATTGCAAGGAATTGTAGAATAGACAAGCTTGCAAGACTAGGGACTACTTACCAGCTGAACTTAAGTCCCTGGGCATGCCTCTAGCCACTTGCAAGCACCTACTGCGAAAGAGATCTAACATTTTAGCAAATGATAGGTGGGTGTCTGTCATAACCGGACACATAGGTATAACCGGACACTCTTTGATTGGAAGACATGCAATTAGGCTGAAAGTTACCACTAATAACCTTTGCAGAAACTGTGGAAACAAGGAGGAGACTGAATGATGATGCTCTGCTCTAGCGAATAGTAGGAGATTCATTTTGTGATCAACTTTCTTAAGCGACCTAGACAATCTGTCTGGTATCGATATCTGCCGACTTAAGAGTTTTTTAAAACGCTCGGGATGGTTCAACAGTAGTGGTTTTACAATGGACTTCGTAGTCTAAGTGAGTCTGTGTTTTTATACCCTGGTGAAGGGTATAGGTGGAAAGGGTATTACAAGTTTGTTTGCTGATGCATGCAACGCATATAAATATTTGGATGAGACTCACCTTTTAGTATACCAATAGACTTAGAATTACTTTCTGAGTCGATTTAATTTAATTCTTAAGATAATTTGATGAAATTTGGCACAGATTATTTTTTTGATAATAGGACCATGGCTATTGAAATTCCTCAAAATCGGTCCATTATTTTTGGTACCTCCCATAGGTCTCACTTTCCGAAATTGATATATTGGCCGCAAATATCAATATTTTTTCATGAAATTTAATAAAAATTCTGCTTATATAAACAAAAATCACTGTACCAAATTTCGTTGAAATCGGTCCACATACAAACTCTTTTTTAAAAACGCACTAAATGAGACAAAAATCACTAAAACGCTCGTAAATCTGAAGATAATAAGAATTTTAAGTTTATGTGCATACATAATTTTTGTAACAATTGTAATTAATTTGCCAAATTTCAAGATAATCGGTCCACATTTGACCCTAGCTCTCATATAAGTCCAAGTGACGAAAACAGCAAAATTTAAGAAATATTTGTCTTATACAGGAAATAGAGCATCTTTTAACTTAGTGATGAAGAGTATCGTATAGTCGGGCTTAACTTACTTGTTTTTTTTCAGACTACCACTTTAATCTAACCTAACTTTATTTTGGTAGAATAATATTAACTTTTTTTTAGAAGTTTTCGAAAATGTTAAAATCTTTCGGATCGGACCAAATGGCGAAAGTTATAGACGACCAAAGGTTTTACATACCAGAGGTGGGTAACATTGCTCCACTGTAGAGCCTGATGTGCTAACGATAGATACGTTCTTAAACATTACTCAAAAAATCTAACTCCTCTTCTTACCAAAAAGAAAAAAGAACTAATATGCACCACTGTGCAGTATTCTTAGAGCAAACTGTTTTACTTTTTTCTGAACTGCTGGATTTTCGAAAAAATCTGATGTCTTATGAAAGTATATTCGAGGTATCTATATAGCTACAAATTTCACAAAATAAAAGGTACAAATTTTATTATATCTTCAAACAAAATGAAGTTCAAAATGTCATATCTCAAACAATTAACTATATACCTAATATTAGCATAGATGTAATATTTTAGAACCAGGGACCGTAACTGTTATAACTTTTATAGTAAAAGTCAGAAAATAAAAGTTATTTTTTGACTTTTATTTTTTCGAGCAGAAATAAAACTTATTTTTTAACTTTTATTTTTTCGATAAAAAATAACAGTTATTTTTGACTTTTATTTTTTCAAGCAAAAATAAAAGTTATTTTTTAACTTTTATTTTTTCGAGCAAAAATAACAGTTATTTTTGACTTTTATTATTTCGAGCATGAAAAAAAGTTATTTTTTGACTTTATTTTTTTCGAGCAGAAATAAAAGTTATTTTTTGACTTTTATTTTTTCGAGCAGAAATAAATGTTACTTTTGTTTAAATTTATGATAAATTTATTGAAAATTTTTGTCAAACAAAGATAATTTTTCAGTGAAAATAATTTGCATATGCTCAAAAATTAATGGAGTTGAGTTTCGCAATCATAATTAGGGTTGAAAACACAAAAATAACTTTTATTTCTGCTCGAAAAAATAAAAGTCAAAAAATAACTTTTATTTTTGCTCGAAAAAGTAAAAGTCAAAAAATAACTTTTATTCATGATCGAAATAATAAAAATGAAAATTAACTGTTATTTTTGCTTGAAAAAATAAAAATTAAAAAATAACTTTTATTTTTGCTCAAAAAAATAAAAATCAAAAACTAACTGTAATTTTTTTTCTAAAAAATAAAAATCAGATTTTTAAAAAGCATCGCATTTTATCAAAATTTTGTCCAAGACTATCAAAATAGTATACTTGGTTTAATTCTCCGACATTTCCTTGCGGTTGCTTTTTTTAATCAAAAATTCAAAAATAACAGTTATTTTCGGTCCCTGTTTAGAACTATCAAAACTTAACTTTTTCTACCAGCCAATAAAAAAATTTCTTTTGAATTTGAAAATTATTTGTTAATCAATTTTCACTTCGTTTCTATTAGGTATATAAGTTTCTTATTTAAGATAAAAGGTAAGACCTAAAATAAAAATAAACTTTTTATTATATTCTTTCAAAATTTAGAAGGTATTTTGAAAGAATATAATAAAAACTTAATTTTTATTTAATTACTTTTACCTAAGATAAAATTTGTCTTTAATTCCATCCGAAATTTATCTGCGCTTTCTTAATAGGATTGTAAAATTTAAAGCTTAGACTCGTAATGTCCATCAAATAAAAATTTTAATACACTTTTCGTGTTTAATGCTGGCGAACATTAACAACTATTACCGATGCTAAAGAAAAGAATTAATACAAAAAACAATAAAAAAGAAAACAAGTAACAACGAAAAAGTTAAATAGTTGGTCAAACACGCCTGCATGATACCCTAGACCATTAAGATGAAATGAGTTTCAATGAATTAGGAAGCTTAATTTCAAGGAATAAAATCGTCTCAGGAAGTTTTTCTGAATTGATCGGTTTACTTAAATATGACCAATATTTCTATGCTTTATATAACCCATTACAAACTTATTATACCCTTCCCACCATAGCTATGCTTATATAGGGTATAAATACTTTTAACTATAAAGAATACAATGATGATGCTAAAATTCGCGTCTAGGTATTTTTTTCTTGTTGTTATGTCGTTGTTATTCTTTTCTCTACCCAATAGCTTATAAAACATTCACAACTACAACGCCAATTGTATCTCTACTCTAGCTTTAACTTCCGGTCTTTTGTTCGAACAGACAGACAGACATTGGTTCTAGTAGCATAAACAAAATTTTTGTACTGAAAATTTCGCAGACAATGTTGTATTGAAAATTATTAGGGTCTCTGTCTCTTTGCTCTCTCCTTTTAAGCTGCAGTTACTATAGTAAAGAATTCTGAAAAATATAGTAGTCTTTTCATTGTTATGGTATTACGGCATTACCAACACTACTAGACAATTGCTGTTACACTAATGGCACCATGAATAATCGTAGAATACAATAACAGGGAAACCCCCTTCCCAAACACCTACAAACAATGAAGTGAAAATTATAATAATAATAAATAAAATAGCCGTTAAGCTTCATTGGCTATTATTAAGCAGAAGTAGAAAGTTTTTTTATTAAAGAAAATATACTGAGTGATATTTAATCAAAGGCATCTTGTTTTTGGGAATTTCTTGAAATTTTATTTAGAAAATTTAAGATTCAATTTAACACGAATCTTGTAACTTACAGTAGAATAATATAAGTTTTTTAGAAGTATATCGTCACCTGAATTTTTATTGATTATGACAAATCAACCCAAAATACACTTAGCTACAAAAGTTTTTGTGCGTACGATCAAAAACAGCGATTTTGTTCCCAAATACCAAAGGTTTTTTCGTTATAATAATTACTCGTTTTTAGTTATATAAGTTTAAGTCAGGAATATTTTTGCTGTTGCATTGCTGACCAAATTTCAAAATTAATATTTCATTTACTTTAAAAGTTATGATGTTTTTTGCTTATCATATAAAAAATTATTATTTGAAACTAAGATTTTTAAAAGGCTAAACGTTAGCTTTCCGACCGTATGTTGAATTGTTTGTCTACGGATCTCGATATGCATTTCGAGATATCCTTAATTATAATACACCTTACAATTCTAACTTGCATCGGCATAAAATCGCAACCAAAAGGGGCTTTGAGAATGTATACAGAAAATTTAATGGAAATCGGAGATGGTAAGGAGTTGTGTTTGAAAAGTTTTGATTTAATCTAAAAAAAGTTTTCTTCGAGAGTGATACAACGGTCTTAGCCGTCATACAAGTTTTCGATACCATTTTTCTAGTACGGCTTCACTTTCAGCGATAACATTTTCATAGGCGCTAAATTTCTTTTACTATGGGAAGACATAAATTAGGTGCGTCCAGATCAGTTGACGGCTTTTTTCTTTTCAAAACAGTTGGTAAACATACCATGCGGACCATCCAAAATACTGAAAGTGGAGGAAAATAGGGCCTTAACAAATGTTTTCAATATATGTTTATTATATCTAAGATACTATTTTTGACGGTTTATATAAGTAACTATCTTTTTTAGTGTATGTCCCAGCTAACAATATTTGTTTGCTTACTGGTTTGTAACAAAATAATCTCGATTTGAAATTGTGACAGAAAATTCTGAGGCACTGATCTTCAAAACTTATTAAGAATATCAAAAGCTTGCATTGCATTGAGATAATATTCCCTTTCGCTTATTGAGATAATACTCCCTAGATAAAAAAAGTTTAACCTTTTCAGTGGATTGCCAGGTAGATGAAATTTTGAGACATTTAGAGAATTAATTATACCCTTCACCACCATAAGTGGAGAGGGTATATTGGGTTTGTGCTGATGTTTGTAACGCATAGAAATATTGGCCTTCTAGCATACCGATCGACTTAGAATCACAATTGACCCTAGCTGCCATATCAGGCCTCAGTCGGAAAAGACATAAATCTACTTAATTCTTGAAATTAAAAAAAAAAAATAATAGCACATAGAATATGTATGTATCTAAGACTTAAGGAAAACTTGTTGGTCCATAATTGACCTTAGTAATGAAGGGTATCATATAGTCGGGCTTGACCGACTAAAGCTTTTCTTACTTGTTTTTATGTTAATTTGTTGGCAAAATAGAAGCAGCCAGAGTAGGGATTTGAAATTTGGCAAGAATGTGTTCATAGGAAAAGAAGTATTAATGCGAAATTTCGAGAAAATCTAACAAGTGTCACGTCCAAAAAATGGTCAAACACTATGCCCACATTCCATATAACAAAAATTTAAAAATTGTCATGACTTTAAAATTATTAATCAATAATATTTACATATCAGCTGATGCTCTTACAGTTTACATGTAAATATATTTGTTAATTTTATATAATACTAGCTGATTTTACCCGGCGTTGCCCGGGTAGGTAGTTAAAGTTTTTAACTTATTACTGTGTTAACACTTTCTTCAAATATATATATTATAAAGCAATAGGGTCCATCAATATTAAACAACATACAGACAAATAGACGCGAATATTTTTTTATATTTATAGATTATTGAAAAACTATTAAACTATCGTCAAAAAATCATTAAACAGTCGTCAGTCAACCGTGAAACAACTATCGAACAATCATTAAAAATCATTGAATAGTCGTCATTCAATTAATCATCAAACAAATGTCAAACAATCGTCAAACACCCATCAAATAATCATGAAAAATCATCAAACAATCGCCAGTCAAACTATTTTCAAACCAATATTGTTTTCCTAATTTAGATAAATCAAAAAAAGAGGTCGTAAAAGTGAGCATGGTAAATTTTTCTTAATGTAGAATATTAACTTGGACTAAAAAAAGAAGAAAGAATAATGTATTCATTGGTCCAGCCGTTATCAATATATACAATTTTAAAGAAAAGGGGAATTTTATCCCCATTTTTCAATTTCGAGGTCCTCGTTGATCCATTTTCAAAAAATTCAAAAAGCGAAAAACTATCCTATAGTATGAAAATATCCACATTTAAAACTTTAATTGAATGTATTAAACCGTTTTCATCTTATCATCCATATTTGTCATTTTTAATATTTGACTTATATGGAAGGGATCACGCCCACTTGAGATTAAATAAAAACCAAGCCTATTTTACCCACCGGTCACACACATACAATCAAAATTTCTTAAAAATCGGTCATCCATATTTGTCATTTTTAATATATGTCTTATATGGGAGGGGTCACGCCCTCATGAGATTTCAAAAAAACCTGGACTTTCTTACATGCCAGTCACACCTTAAAATACTGTCCAAATTTCAGAAAAATCGGTCCTCAGGGTCTTCCATGTTTGTCATTTTTATTATTTGACTTATATGGGAGGGGCACTGCACACTTGATATTTTAGAAAAAAAAACCTAGCCTATTTTAACCACCGGTCACAGCTTACCACACTGTCTAAATTTCAGAAAAATCGGTCGGTTGGATCATCAATATTTGTAATTTTTAATATCTGACTTATATGGGAGGGGTCACGCAATCTGGCCTTTTTTATCCATCGATCACACCTTAACTTACTGACAAAATTTCAGAAAAATCAGGCCTCTCGGTCACCTATATTTGTCATTTTTAATATATGAGTTATATGGGAGCGGTCACACCCACTTGAGTATAAATAAATTTAGCCTATAGTCACCACCGGCCACACCATACTGCACTGTCAAAATTTCAGAAAAATCGGTCTGCTAGTTTCGGAGATCCTTCGCAACAAACAACATACAAACAGACAAACAGACGCAGACATTTTTTTTATAGATATGGATAGATATTCAATTTTCAAGAAAATTGGACAATCGGCATACAAACAATATTTAAAACTTGTTAAAACATGGAAACTAATCAGATAAGAGCGTCAGTTGCATGCATATTTGGTAATATTCCAAAAAAAAGGATTAGCGCCATGCCCACCGCCCATACAATAAAATTCATTACTAGCTTCCTCATTTTATCAATAATATCATGAAAATCTTACAGTTTTATTTAAAATCTATTGTAAGGGAACCTCTGCAGAATTTGATGTTACTTAAATGGCAAAAAGCAATCTTCATAAACAAAATTTATTATTTTTCTCATCATATTTCACTGCCTCATAGATAAATCCACATAAACCCTGTTATCCTTTCTGTGGCATTCTTAAAAGCTTGAGACGAGGTAGAATCGACCAGTACTTTCACTCTCCTCCTTTTTGTTCTTATTGAACCTTTCTCATAAGAAACAAGTCCTCTACTATTTTTATTATAGCCTAATATCCCAGTATTTTAGGGGCTTGGAAATAGTACTAAAAATTTCATAGCTTTTTATTACGCTTTTTTGAACCACTATCAGGATGTTCTAAGTGAAATTGTAATTTTACTTCAAATTTATTACTTCAAATATTTTTTCTGTTTCAAGATTGTTAACTGTGTCCTTATCACTTACTAGAATGCAATAACTTAAGCTAAAACATTTATTTAAACACGGTGCGCTACCAAGTCGAACAAAAATCATGTCTTATCGAAGGAGGTTGGTAAGGATGAGTATGTTTCTTTCTCCCTTACAAACCTACATTTTTAGTTTTATTGCAAAATAAAAACTTTATACGGAAACTTACACTACAAATGAAGTCACCAAATAATTTGCTGCCTAGCCAGTCACTCAACTCAGCTTCAAATCTAACTCCCATGCGATGATATTTAGACCAACTGTTAGAAAATTTTAAAAGAATTAGCCTTATTTTATGTCCCCTTTCTAATAATACTATTTGAAATTAATTTTCTACAAAATCTTACAGTTGAAAAATAGTGCGAATCCGCAACGAGGTTGACACTAAAAAACAATCACAAAAAAGTTCGAAATCAGGCACCTGAACTTTAAATGCATGCAAATACATACTTGTAGCTATAAACAAACATTTTTATACCCTTCACCACCATAGGTGGAAAGCGTATTATAAGTTTTTGCTGATGTATGTAACGCATAGAAATATTTGCCTTAGACCCACCTTTTAGTATACCATTAGGCTTAGAATCACTTTCTGAGTCGATTTAGCGATGTCCGTCCGTCTGGCTGGCTGGCTGGACCCCCATGTAAACCTTGTAATCAAACTAGAGATCGCAATTCTAAAGATAATTTGATGAAATTTGGCACAGATAATTTTTTGATAATTGGACCATGGCTATTGAAATTCGTCAAAATCGGTTCATTATTTGTGTTACCTCCCATAGGGCCCACTTCTCGGAATTGATATATTGGCCACATATATAAATATTTTTTCATGAAATTTTAAAAAAATACTGCCTATGTAAACTTAAATTTGACCATAGCTCCCATACAAACTCTTCTTAAAAAACGCACTAAATGAGACGAACCTAGTAAGAACAGTGTCAAATGTTTGAAATATGAGGACTTTTACATTTGATATCAAACGTTTTTTTCAAACTTTTTTCAAACCTGAACAGATTTTTGAGATTCACATTAATTTTCAAATGAGGGTTCATTTGAGAATAAACGTTTGAAAAATGATAGTTTCTCAAATTGAGAATAAAGGTTATTTTCAAATCATTATCAAACCCTAAGATGATTTGAGAATAATTTGAAAAATTGTGTTATATAAATTTGATATCAAACCTTAGGTTTGTTCCCGTACTCTAACGAAAAAACCCAAATGTGTTCCCGTACAAAATTTTCAATACAAATTATTGTTTTTTGAGTAATTTCTGACAACTTGGGACTGTTTTGGGTAGTTTCGTTAGAGTATGGGATCAAACATCTTATTTCAATTTTTTTCAAACATAAAAAAAATAATTTATGTTAAAAAAAAAAATAATGTTTAAGATATTTCAATTTGTTATTTCTTTCGGATTTTTTAAAATTAATCCATATTTGACCATAAAATCTTGCTTAAAAAATGTCAAGATTAAAAATTCAATAATATTTATTCATATGAATAAGTAAATTTTCTTTGTTTCTTAAAATTTTTTTACCTAACAATAAAAAAATTATATTTTAAGCAAAAGTATTCAAATATGATGCACTGTTTTCAAAAAAAAAAAAAAAAAAATAAATAAAATAAACAAACTCAAAAATATCAAAAATACAACGCCATTTTATTTATGTTCCACATGTAGATGATATCCACATTTGAAAAATCTTTGAGAATGAGGTTTGATAATGATTTGAGAATAAAGGCATTTCTCAATTTGAGAATAAAGTCCTTTTTTTGTTGAGAGCGCTATTATTCTCAAATCAGTATCAAATGTTTGACCTTTGAAAAATGATTTATTTTCAAATCGTCCTCAATTTAAGAATAAACTTTTTAGCTTACTGGGAAAATCACTAAAACTCTCGTAAATCTGAAGATAGTGAGAATTAATTTATTTTATGAAGTTTATTTTTGGCATACATAATTTTTATAACAACTGTAATCAATATGCCAAATTTCGAGATAATCGGTCCACATTTAGCCCTAGCTCTCGTATAAGTCCAAGTGACGGAAGCAGCTTAAATACATATGTTTTGAGAAAATGTTTGTATGATGATGGGTTTATACAGGAAAAATAACACCTTTGACCTTTGTGGTGAAGGGTATCGTATGGTCGGGCTTGACCGACTATAGTACTTTCCTACTTGTTTTGTTATAATTTTTTTTTCAGAGAAAATTTTTTGATATATTTTTTTTTTTATTTTTTCACATAAAATTTTTAGATATACATTTTTTTCCACAGAAATTTTTATTTTTTTTTTATTTTTGAAAAGTTTTAGTTATAAAAATTTGTTTCTAGAAAAAAAATTCTGTTATACTTTTTTTTAAAGATAAGTTTTTACTATAAAAACTTTTTCTAGATAGAATTTTTCGCTTAGAAATTTCTTAATATGTATAGAAAAGTTCCTCTGATAAAATATCAGCTGGTGTTTCCTAAAATATTATTTTTGCAATTATTATAAAGCGCCTTTTAAAATATGTTTGATAGCCGAGAACAAGAAAAGCATTAAAATATTTGCTGTTAAACTCACCATCACCTTCAAGTCCGTCAGTTAGTTATTTCCCTCGCTTTGTAACCGGCTATTGTTTTCGCTAAAAATAAAGGAGACATGAATGATGATGTTGCTGCTGCCACAGACTACATTGATGTTGATGATGACGACGACGATGACGTTGATGTTTGTTTGAAAAGGGTTGCAGCAACAAAAAAAAGGAGAAAAAAAAAAAAACAAAACAAAATATTTCTTCACAATTTATTTGACTTTATGCCACCTTTTATGTTGTTTTTTCCCTTAGCAGTTTTGTAAGCTTTTGTTACATTTTTTTCTCTATGTGGCTGTTGTATTAAATGGATTTCTTTTCTTAGTCCTTTTATTATCCTTTGAATCTTTTGTTACACACCAACTCATATTCTTAGCTTAGTTTTTGCTTTTTTTTAGGATATACATAAGTATGAAAGTCTTGTGTCGATTTCATAAGTAACTGCAATTTTAAGAGGAATAAGAAAATATACATAAGAGCTTTAATATACAAATGTAAGTATGTTAGTACTCTAACATATAAAAGTTTATGTATATTGGCATGATTTTATGTAAGCACAAACGTGTAGTGTATGTATTTCGATTTCAAGTGTATGTATTTAGTACCAGCATTTCGGTGTTGATGTTTTTGTTGCTTCTGCTGCAGATGATGTTGTCCTGTTTATTGTTTCAATTTTTACCAGAGCAAATGTTCTCCTCTTATTGTTTGTTCCCATTCAAGAGGTGCTATTTTACTTATTTCGTTCTTTTGTTTAAGTGTACGAGTGAATGTGTTAGTCCTTTACAATTCTGAAGTGGGTGACAAAATCAGGAAACCTCTTTAAAATGATTCTTGTTTAAAGGTGTTGTGCAAATATTATTTCAATCTTAGATGTACAAAATAATGACTTTATAAATTTTTAATACTTTTTTAAATGGCCTCGTATGACAGAGAGTGAGTTTCTGCATAATGGAAATGTGAAAGAACTAAAAATACGATATATTTAAAGCTTTGTAAAATACAAGGAAAATTAAGCAGAAAGGTTATTTTAAAGTGAAAGGAGAAAAATTTTAAAGCAAGTGATTCTGTTCAAAGTTGATAATTTAAAAAGAAGTAAATATTTGGTACAATATATCTATAAAAAATATTTTTTAATCAAATTTATGATGATAATTTTTATTTAACTTTTTACCGAATATTTTCTATAAAAATTTTTATACCGAAAAGTTTTCTATAACATTTTTTTAAGCTAAATATTCTATTTGAATTTTGATATCGTAGAATTTTCTATAAAAATTTTGATACAAGAAAATTTTATATACAAATTTTTATACTAAAAAATTTTCTATAGAAAATTTTATACCCACAGATTTTTTATAAAAGATTTTATGTCGAAAAAAATTTTTATAAAAAATTATAGCCAAAAAATTTCCTATAAACATTTTTATAGAAAAATTTTCTATAAATTTTTCATAAAAAATTTTATACCTAGAAAATTATCTATAAACATTTTAAAAACGAAAAATTTTTTATAAACATTTTAATAATTCTATAAAAATTTTTATATCAAAAATTTTCTATTAAAATTTTTATATCAAAAAATTTTCTATAAAAATTTGTATACCAAAAAATTTTCGATAAAGATTTTTAAAAGGAAAAAATTTTCGATAAAAATTTTTATAAGAAAAAAATTTTCTATCAAAATTTTTATGCCGAAAATTTTTTTATAAAATGCCAAAAAATTTCATGTAAAAATTTTTATACCAACAAAATTTTTCTATAAAAGTTTTTATACCGAAAAATTTTCTATAAAAATTTATATGACGAAAAATTTTTTATAAACATTTTATAACGAAAAATTTTCTATAAAAACTTTTATACAGAAAAATGTGCTATAAAAATTTTTTGATGAAAAATTTGCTATAAAATTTTTTGATGAAAAATTTGCTATAAAATTTTTTTGTACCGAAAAATTAACGATAAAATTTTTTATACCGAAAAATTTTCTATAAATTTTTTAATACCGAAAAGTTTTCTTTAAAAATTTTTATACTGAAAAATTTTTTATATAAATTTTTATACCGAAAATTTTCTATAAATTTTTTTTACCAAAAATTTTCTATAAAATTTCTTTATATCGAAAAAATTTTTATAAAATTTTTTATACCGAAATGTTTTCTATAAAATTGTTTATACCGAAATGTTTTCTATAAAATTTTTTATACCGAAAAATTTTCTATAAAATTTTTTTAACCGAAAAATTTTCTATAAAATTTTTTATACCGAAAAATTTTCTATAAAATTTTTTATAACGAAAAATTTTCTATAAAATTTTCAAAAAAATTTTTTATACCGAAAAATTTTCTATAAATTTTTTTTGTACCAAAAATTTTTTATAAAATTTCTTTATATCGAAAAAATTTTTATAAAATTTTTTATACCGAAAAGTTTTCTATAAAATTTTTTATACCGAAAAGTTTTCTATAAAATTTTTTATATCGAAAAACTTTCTATAAAATTTTTTATACCGAAAAATTTTCTATAAAATTTTTTATACCGAAAAATTTTCTATAAAATTTTTTATACCGAAAAATTTTCTATAAAATTTTTTTGTACCGAAAAATTTTCTTTAAAATTTTTTATGCCGAAAAATTTTCTATAAAAATTTGTATACCGAAAATTTTTCTATAAAAATTTTTATACCAAAAAATTTTCTATAAAAATTTTTATACCGAAAAATTTTCTATAAAAATTTTAAGACCGAAAAATTTTCTAAAAAAGTTTTTAAACCGAAAAAATTTAAGAATAATTTTTATACCGAAAAATTTTCTACAAAAATTTGTATGCTGAAAAAACAAAGTTTTAAACCAAAATTTTTTCTATAAACATTTTTATACCGAAAAATTTTTTTATACTGAAAAATTTCCTAAAAAATTTTGTATACAAATTTTTTTACCGAAAAATTTTCTATAAAATATTTTACCGAAAAATTTTCTATAAAATTTTTATGCCGAGAAAATTTTCTTTTAGGTTATTAATATCAAAAAATACCTATAAAAATTTTGATACCGAAACTTTTTTTTGTAAAATTGTTTTTACCGAAAAATTTTCTATAAAGTTTTTAAATATCAAAAAATTTTCGACAACTTTTTTTAAATCGAGAAAATATCTATAAAAAGTTTTCTATTAAACAAATTTCATATCGAAAATTTGTAAAATCAAAAATATAAATAGAGTAATCATTTTAGTCAACTTTTAGTTCCATTGTAAAACAATTAAAAAATTTTAAAAATACATTTCCGTTTTCCCATGGTTCCCGTTGACTTTTGCCCATTAAAAAAACCATAAGAATTCATAACAATTGTGGCTGTAGAGCATAAAACATTTAACCTTTTCTTAGTTTGTTTTTTCAATTTTCATTATTATTGTTATTTCCACTCAAGAACATTTTAATATGTAGGTAAAACAAGGTAGCATTTTGTAAATGTAACAAAAATAAATGTGTTAACGTGAAAAAGGTGACGACCATTAAAACGATTCAACAGCTCAACTAAAAGTAGAAAAAATATTATTATTTTTATTATAGAAGTGTGAGCTTTTATTTTGTGGCAAAACATATGAGAACGAAAAACATATTCGTAATCAAATGTATCCATGAATGTAAATCTAAAGTTTAAATGTGCATTTGCAACAGTGGTAAATTTAACCCATTCTAATGCACTTACAATTTTTTACATTTGAAAGTATTTTATAGGTGTGTATGTACACTTACACAAATGTGTGTGTGTTCATGAATACAATGTGTTGTGCCTGAATGGCTGACTAACTGACTGACTGAATGACTGAATCTAATGGTTGAATGCCATAGAACTGTAAGAGTTTAGTGTAAATGAAGAAAAGTGTTAATGTAAAAAATGGTTAAAAAATACAACAGTTGCACAGTTGAATAAAAGAATACAAAAGAAATGTAACCGAGTCGAAATTTATAGACTTTTTAATGTTCATTTTTTTCTGCTATATTTTACATCTAAAACTTGTGCTTATAATACTGTTTTGGATTCGAGTAGAAATATATGGATATTGTAGTAGTGGTGGAAAAAATAGGGATTAGGGAACTTGATATATATTAAATTTTGAATGCTACTAAATTATACTTTCCTGTGTTCTTATATTAATATACCTAAACTGTCGCCTTATAATCATACTTAGGTAAAATGTTCAAAATTATGTATCAATCTCTGTCTTAAACTCACATTGTGTTGCTATACGGACTATAATTTTATTGACATGCTTATGTACTACAACTCCTTTACACACAGATAATATATTTCGTCTATAGTCTAACAAAAATTTCCTATAAAAATTAGAAATTTTTGAAAAAAATCCTATAAAAATAAGTAATTTTTGAAAATTTTCCTATTAAAATAAGAAATTTTTGAAAATTTCCTATAAAAATAAGAAATTCTTGAAAAATTTCCTATAAAAATAAGCAATTTTTGAAAAATTTCCTACAAAAAAATTTTTTTGAAAAATTTTCTATAAAAGTAAGACAGTTTTGAAAAATTTCCTATAAAAAAAATAAATTTTTGAAAAATTTCCTATAAAAATTAGAAAATTTTTAAAAATTTCCTATAAAAATAAGAAATTTTTGAAAAATTTCCTATAAAAATAAAAAATTTTTGAAAAATTTCCTATAAAAATAAGAAACATTTTAATCAGTTTTTTAAAAAATAAGAAATTTTTAAAAAATTTCATATAAAAGAAATTTTCCAAAAAAAAATTTCTATAAAAATATGAAAATTTTGAAAAATTTCCCATAAATTTTTGAAAAATTTCCTATAAAAAAAAAATTTTTGAAAAATTTCCTATAAAAGTAAGACATTTTTGAAAAATTTCCTATAAAAAAAGAAATTTTTGAAAAATTTCCTATAAAAATAAGAAATTTTTGAAAAATTTTCTATAATAATAAGAAAATTTTGAAAAATTTCCTTTAATAAAAAGAAATTTTTGAAAAATTTCCTATAAAAATGAGAAATTTTTGAAAAATTTCCTATAAAAATAAGAAATTTTTGAAAAATTTCCTTAAAAATAAGAAATTTTTGAAAAATTTTCTATAATAATAAGAAATTTTTGAAAAATTTCCTATAAAAATGAGAAATTTTTGAAAAATTTGCTATAAAAATAAGAAATTTTTGAAAAATTTGCTATAAAATAAGAAATTTGTGAAAAATTTCCTATAAAAAAAAATTTTGAAAAATTTCCTATAAAAATAAGAAATTTTTGAAAAATTTCCTATAAAAAAAGAAATTTTTGAAAAATTTCCTATAAAAAAAGAAATTTTTGAAAAATAAAAATAAGAAATTTTTGAAAAATTTCCTATAAAAATAAAAAAAAAAATTTTAAAGTTTCCTATAAAAATAAGAAATTTTTTGAAAAATTTAATATAAAAGAAGGAAATTTTTAAAAATTTTTATATAAAAATAAGAAATTTTTAAAATCTTTCCAAAAAAAAAAAGAAATTTTTGATTATTTTCTATAATTTTTTTTTAAATTTCCTATAAAAATAAGAAATTTTTGAAAAATTTCCTTTAAAAATATGAAATTTTTCAAAAATTTCCTTTAAAAATAAGAAATTTTTGAAAAATTTACTATAAAATAAAAAATTTTTGAAAAATTTCCTATAAAAATAAGAAAATTTTGAAAATTTTCCTATAAAAATAAGAAAATTTTGATAAATTTCCTGTAAAAATAAGAAATTTTTTAAAAATTTTCTATAAAGATAAGAAAAAATTTCCTATAAAAATAAGAAATTTTTGAAAAATTTCCTATAAAAATAAGAAACTTTTGAAAAATTTTCTATAAAAATAAGACAATTTTGAAAAATTTCCTTTAAAAACAAGAAATTTTTGAAAAATTTTCTATAAAAATAAGAAATTTTTGACGCACCTGTAATTCTAGCAAATATCTTTTGGATCCTCCAGCAGAAAAAAATGAAGCTACCAGCAATATTCGAATGAGTGAATGAATGGCAAATGTTTTATATGAGTTTAGACCTCATAACGGATGCAGGATGTTTTAAGGATGTGAAGTGCTTATAGCAGTTTATATTCATAAACAGGCCAACTGCATATGCTCTGAAAAAAGGTGCAAATGCATACGCACTTGCATTTGAAAGAATACATATAGAAATGTTCATCTAACATACAATTTATTTGCTGTTTTTACCTCATTCTAATTCTTCTTTGAGTACAAAAATATAACAGTTCCCTTTTCGGCTTAATTTTCACACTCTCTTCCTCGCTTTCTTTAAAGGCGCTCTGCACTTAAGTCTTTAATGGTGAACAAACATTTGTATAAATATTTGAATGTAAATGTACTTATGACCGTATGTACTTATAAGTGTTCCAGACTTTTGTACATTTTATCCTATTATGTTCGTGTGTGTGTGTTCTTATAAAATATTGCCATTTTCAATTCAAATACATTTACATTTTGCTATCAGCATTTCACACACACGTATACATACATATAAAACATCCTGTTAGTATTAAAGGTGTTGCTTATTTGTTCTATTGTATTTTCTATAACATTCATCATAAAGTAGATGCTTTTAGAATAAATAACTTTATGAGGGGAGTTGTTGTTAAGATGGAGTTCTATTTTTTTGTTTCAAATAACTTCTGTACATTTGTTTATATAATTTTGAAATATACCCAAGAGTAAAGGAGACTGTTTTGGGTTTGATATAATGAGTTCTTTCAGAGTCGCATATTTGTTAAGATTGATTACCTATTAAGAGAAGTGAATGGAGTTTCATTCATAAATGCTTTATTATTTAGTAATTTATTACGAATGAACTGTTTTTAGCAGCTAATAATTGCAATTGAGAATCATTGTTTGTGGTTAGAAAAAGTTATGAATGTCAGATTTTAATTATGATAATACTTAAATGTTGTCAGATTAGGATTGGGAATTGATAGAATATTTTAATTTGAGTAATTGATTTTTAAGAGGTTTCTTAAACTTTTGTAATTTATAAAAAATACTGCTTATGGTAACCGAAATCAGTGTGCCTAATTTTGTAGGAACTGGTCAATATTTGGCCATACCTCCTCTACAAGAAATATTCTCAAAAGTCCTTTAAATACACAGAAAAGTAAAATAACGCTCATAAATCTAAAAATTATTGCATTTTATTATTTAAGCTTTGCAAAGATAAATATTCAATAATCAATAATGCAATAATCGATCAACAAATAACACTGCTCTGCAAAAATTCATTTTAATAAAACTATGCGGACTATATAGATCTTGATGCGCTAAACTCAAATCAGTTTTCGGTTTTTTTCCATGAGATCTGGATTTTTTTTACGTGCCTGGCATATTTTGTCCCTTAAATTAGTCAGGTACGGAGACCTATTTCTTCCTAACTCGAGAACGACTCATCCGATTTTCAAAATTAAAACACTTGGAGATGCATAACAAAGTGGCATTTATTTTAGTCACATACAGTTTTCTCTTATCGTTTTAGAGCTATTTAGAAATTAATGGAGAAAAAAATTTTTTACGATTATAATCGTAGCCCCCATATTAGATCTTCAGCATAAATCAGACATAAATTCAGTAAAATCTCAAAATATTAAAAAAAAACACATACGAGTACAAGTATGCCTCTAAGACTTAATGAGAACTTATTATATTGTTAGTGTATATTTTGCCTTAGTAGAGAAGGGTACACTCAGAAAATTATAACAGTAACTGACTGTATTTTGTTTTAAAAATTTTCAGTTGAATCGTTTTTAAATGAATAAACATTTGAAAATATATGAAAATCTAATAATAACTGATTTGGTTATTTATTTAAAAAAACAAACTACACAAAATTATTGATAATCAATTACAGTTATTAATTTTAGTTATTTTCTTTTCTGTGAAATTTAAATAATTACTTATATAAAAAAAAAAAAACTTTGAAAATTAAAAAATCAAATCATAGACGCCGGCAAATTATTTGTTAACAAAAATTGAAAAAAAAAATTATTTGAAGTTTTTTGTAATACTGAAATATTTAACAAAAAAAGAAGGTAAGTAAATTTCAACGTTTTGTGATTTTTTAAGAAAAACTGTTCTGCAAATCACGTCCATGTGAAATTGATTTGTTTTTTTCACTCAATTTCACATAAAAATAATTCTCAGAAAAGCCTAAATGTTTGATGGCATTTCATAAGGTCCATAGACATTACGACACTACATTCGATAACAAATTCCGTAAGATATATTGCAATGGACAATTAATTGGTCTCATAATATTCATGGACATTCTAAAACTTCCCTTATCTAACATGCAAACATATTTACAGAGAAAGCATTTGCAGGTGCCCAGAATCTTTCTTCAACTAGACAGGTTTTACTCCTACGATTGTGTACATGCTTAAAGGTAAGCTTGTTCTTATATATTAAAAAAAAAATACTAATAAAAATCTTTATTTAGGTTTACGCAAAACAAAAGTTCCAGCATCCCGGGTATGTTACTTTTTTTGGTTTATTTTATAAAAATTTCAATATTTATTAAAACTTTAAATTTAACAAAAATTTTAATTTTTTGTAAAAATTTCAAATTCTACAAAATTTTTTTCCAAAAATTGTAAATTTAAAAAAAAAACTTAAGTTTTTTAAAAAATAATTATTTTATAAAATTTAAATTTCACAAAAAATTTAAAATTTTACAAAAATTTAATTTTGTTAAAATTTAAAATTTTCGATATTTATAAAAAAAAAATTAAATTTAAAACTTTTACAAAATTTTAATTTAATCAAATTTTCTTAAAGTTAAAATTTTTAATATTATAAAAAACAAAAATAAAATTTTATTAAAAATTAATATTATAAACACAATTAAAATTTTATAAAAAATATTATAAAGTTTTATAAAAACTTAAAATTTTATTTAATTCGTAATTTTTTATGGGAAAATTTTATAAAAAATACAAATTATATAAAAAAAATCATTTTTTAACACAAATACAATTTTAAACAAAATTAAAATATTATTAAAACTTCAAATTTTTACAAATATTTTATAGAAACTAATATTTTATAAATTTTAAATGTTTTATTTATTTAAAATTTCATATTTTTATAAAATAACATATTTTTTTTTTAAATTTTTAGTTAAATAAAATTATTCTTTTTTTTATAAAGTGATAATTTTATTTAAATTAATAATTTTATTAATATTTAACATTTTATAAAAATTAACAATTTTACAAAAATTTACGATATTGCAAAAATTTACTATTTAAAAAAATTAAAATTTTTTAAAAAACTTAAAATTTTATAAAACTTTCAAATTTTGTAAACAAATATAAAATTTTATAAAAATTTGATTAAAATTTTTAAAAGTTAAAATTTTTTTATATTTTAAAAATAATTTTATAAGTCGTCAAAAATTTTTAGTTTTATAAAAATTTAAAATTGTATAAAAAATTCAAATTTTATAAAAATTTTAAATTTAATAAAAATTTATATCTTTTATAAAATTTGTTTAATACTTTAAAAAATAATTTTGTAGAAATTGCAAATTTTATAAAAATTTCAAATTGAATAAAAATGTATTTAATTTTTTTCAATATAATAAAAATAAATCGTCAAATTTAATAAAAACTTCAAATTTTATAAAAATTTCAAATTTTATAAAAATTTCAAATTTTATAAAAATTTCAAATTTTATAAAAATTTCAAATTTTATAAAAATTTCAAATTTTATAAAAATTTCAAATTTTATAAAAATTTCTAATTTAATAAAAATTTTAAATTTTGTAAAATACACAATATTATAAAATTCAAAATTTTTCTTAAAATTTAAAAAAATAATATTTTATAAAATTCTATATTCAAAAATTTTAATAAAACGTAGAATTTCTATAAATTTTTACAATTTTTATTAAGTTGAAAAATGTTTTTATTTAAGTTTATAATTTTATTAAAATCTATAGTTTTATTTAAATTTTTTAATATTAAACATTTTTTTTAATTCTTAATTTAATATAAATTGCAAAGTTTTATAAAAATTTTATCAATATATCTTTATAAAATATAAAATTTTTATAAAATTTAAAATTTTTGTAAAAAAAAATTAATAACATTTTTTACCTTTTTATAAAATTTTACGTTTTTATAAAGTTTTTTGTTTTATAAAATTGTATTTTTTTTAATTATATAATCTGAATTTTTTTATATAATTTTAATTTTTTATAAAACTTTAATTATTAATAAATTTTAATTTTATTTGAAATTTTAAAAAGTGAATCAATTTTTAACAAAATCCTTCATTTCCATTTCATTTTCAGAAAATCACATGGTTAAAGTAGGTTTGGAACAAAGCGAAGGAAAAATGGACAATTAAGAAAGTAATTTTTATAACTTTTTATTATTAATATTATTCATATCATATAGTACTTTATTTTATTTTTGTTATTTCAGATTCAAAAGTTGCAGTTTCAATATATTTGATAAACTAAATTTTCCAGCTAGAACTCATATCAAAAACTAATGGCATATTGCAGAATCAGTTAGCAACATCCAATATATGGAAAAAAATAAAAAAATAGTTTACATACCAGAACACTGTAGGCAATTTATTAAAATGTTTTACAAAATTAGTTATAAATTATAGTATTATAAAAATAATATTTGATTATTTGATGTTATAAAATAATGTTATAAAAGGCATTATTGTTTTTGAAAATTCCGTTTTTGTATGTACATTTATTTATTAAATAAATAACTGAATTATCATTAAATTTCACTGAATTTGGACCTTTATTATTTTGGCAGTCGAAAAATTGAAAACGAATGAAAAATCAGTTAGATTTAAAGAATTTTACAGTTAGTTTGTTGGTAGTTAAAAAATTGAAAATAACGGAAACTTTCGTTCATTTTGAAAAATTTTGTAGGTTATTTTTTGTCAGTCAAAAAAATGAAAATAACTGAAACTTTAGTTCGATTTGAAAAATTTGATAGTTATTTTTTTGATAGTCAAAAAATTGAAAATAACTAAAAAAATTAGTTTGATTTTACAATTTGCTAGTTGTTTTTCGGCAGTTCAAATTTTGGAAATTAATTTTAAAATATATTTAATTATACGGAGATTTAAAGTTATTTTTTTAACATTCAAATTTAAATGAATTTTTCTTCGAATTTGCATAAAAATGCAGTCAACCGGTTTTTAAATGAAAATTCATTTATTTTAAATTACATTTTCATTTATTTTTACCCACATAATATTCTGAGTGTATCATATAGGCGAGCTTTACCGAATATAGCTATTCTTTCTTATTTTGATTATTAATTTGCGATTTTTGTTAAGATTGTCAGTTTCAATTTTAGATTAAAATTAAAATTGCCGTAAGAGACTTTTTTGTGATCAATGGGTTTGAAATAATTTTGAGGTTTTTATACGTTTTAACGTTCCTTAAAGCTGAAAATTTGACTTTATCTAAATCAAATTTAACACAGATATTTTTTCTTGGCAGTGGGACTATATTAAAAATGGTAAAATCGATCTATTACTCACTCCCAGATGTGGGATTATGAGCACAAATTTCAGTATATTTTTATGAAATTTATTATATAAGCAATATTTCTTATATAAGCATATACCACTGTACCAAGTTTTTGTTGAAATCTGTGCATATTTGATCATAGCTATCAAATAATAGCTTCAGGCAAAAGCCCCTTATATAAATCGAAATTCACAAAAACGCTCCTAAATCTGAAGATTATGCTCAATTTTTGCATGTATTTGGATAAGATGTGTGTATTTTTAATGCAATATTTGTAGCTTTAACAATACTTTTTATACATGTTTAATATATCAATAAAAAGGAAAACATGTCGAGATTGTTAGTTGTTTACTAATATTAAAAACAATTTTAAACATTTTTAAGCAAAATGTCCAAAAAACTAGAAAATGTATTTTTTTACAAAAATCATTTTGGAAATTTGTCGTTTAATTTCTGAAAAACTGTACAAGGTACATAAATGAAAGGGTATGAAGATAAATTCGTCAGTTAAATACGTCCCACACACTGTTAAGCTGATTTTGCTAAATTTAGTGGTCATAGTTAGTAAAGTTTATCATTTATTGGTATTTAAGTGTGTTTTAGGTGGAAATTAGGCTGTTTCCGTAAGTGGTTGGTATGTGAGCTATGGTTAAATGTAAATCGATTTCGATGAAATAATATACTCTGTCTAGTGCTTTTGTTAAACTGCTCTATACTTATTTTTTTCATCATACCTGTTACAATTTGTCATTTAGGAGAGGTTATAGGGGAGCTATAGTCAAATGTTAACCGATTTCGTCCAATTTCAATACCAATATTCATTTCCAAGAAATGAAGAATATTTTCGCCAAGTTTCAGTGATCTGTCTGCTTTTGTTTAGGATTTATTGTGTCTTTAACAGGCAGACGGACAGACACATTGACTGACTGACTACTGACTGATAGACAGACATACAGACGTACAAACAGACATACATACAGACAGACAGACAGACAGACAGACAGACAGACAGACAGAGAGGCAGACAGACAGACAGACAGACAGACAGACAGACAGACAGACAGACAGACAGACAGACATTTATTTTTTTTTACAAAAAATAGCAACAAAAAATAAATTTTTGTAAAAATTTTATTATTTTTCAATCAAAAACATTTTAAACTAAAATCTAACAAAAACCAAAAAAAAAAAAAGATTTAGAAATTGTTTTCATATAAAAAAATGTAATGTATAACATGACGATATTTCCAATGTTTAGAGAATACAAGACAGGAAGTAGCCCAGGACTAGTGGAAGGTATGACCATATCGGATATGTCAAGTTATATCTCCGATAAAGGAAAAATAAATTTTTGAAAATTTTCATATATATATTATATGAATTTTAAGAAAATATATGGGGCTATGTAACTGCATTTCAGAAAGTAGCAAAATAGGCTTTACTTTTTTGTTACACGTTCGAAAACTCAAAAACCATCATAAAAATTAGGCAAATTTCGGGCAATGCTGAGTGTAGGGTGAATGTTGTAGTGACTTAAAATTTTAATTTAGAACCCCATTCTCTAGGAATGTATAATCAAAATTTAACGTTAAAGAAAAAAATTTTTTAATTAAACGTGAAAAATTCACACCATCTTTTTGAGAAAGAATAAGTTCGGGAAATTTAAGAAGTAAGAAAGTGCTATAGTCGGTCAAGCCCGACCATACAATACCTTTCACCACTAAGGTAAAAGGTGTTATTCTTTCTGTATAATGTTTGCTAAATTTTGCCTTAATACACACATTTTCTCAAAACTTATATATTTAAGCTGTTTCCTTCATTTGGACTTATATGAGAGCTAGGGTCAAATGTGGACCGATTATCTCGAAATTTGGCAAATTGATTACTAACCTTGCTACAAAAATTATGTCCGCAAAAATAAACTTTAAATTCTCATTATCTTTACCCAGCAAAACTTTGGTAACGGCAAGTACTCTGATAACTGGTTACCTTGTAATGACTACAACATACCCTCCGAAAAAATAATAAGTTTTTACGAAGTACATATTTGTAATTAAGATGGTAATTTAAACTGAATGACCCCGGTTCAAATCCCACCAAGGGCAACAATTTTTTTAGTTTTGTTTTATTAAAAGAGTCTTTTTAAATGATTTTTGAATATAAGAACTTAAATATTACCTTCTGTAAAAAAAAATGGAAAACTAACTCATGATAATGAAAAAATACCATCATGAGTCAATTTTGATTATGTAAGGGATGTTGGATACCAAACACGATTCAAATAGGTCTTAACTTGGTAAGCCCAACTTATCTGGGTCATCCTTCATCTCAACTGTGGACACATACCTCCTCGTGGTATCACCCGGGGAGCTAGCTTAACACCCATTAATATAGTGAGCTAACATGTACCGAGAGTTGTCCCATAAGATCGATAAAAATGGGTTTGGATTACGGGCTAGTAACCCTCTCTTAAAAAAAAAATGCTATGAAGAGGATAAAATTAGAATTAGAATGTCCCACCACCTAATGTTAGAGAAGGATGTCCGAAACTTCGATAGCAAGACCAAGTAGAAGAACATTTTTCACAGCTTGGCCAATAAAATTGGAGAATATTCGCACAAGATCGAAATCCATGGAATTCTAAAATATGTTCGGACTTTAACCTTAACAGGTTGTAACTATAGGTCATTTAAGTAAGTAAGAGTCAATCTTATGTAAAAACTTATACAAAAAAGAAGATTTAAATTGTTTAAGTTTTAAAATAATTGAAAAAAAAACTTCTTTATTGTTTATTAAATGCATTAATCATTTACAAAAAATCTTATAAAAATATTTTTCCAAAAATTACAACAAAGCAAAAAAAGCAAAAACAAAGTTATTGACACATGATTTTGGATATAAAAATAAAAATTGTTTATATTAATTATAAGCTGCTAAGTTTTCAACATATGAAGTAGCTCAGTGGAAGAGTCTCTACCTAGCGTTCGGAGGGTCCGTGTTCGAGCTCCCATGGGGTCGTAAAAAAATTTTGTATTTTGTTTCAAAATATATTTTTTTAAATACAACAACAAAACAGTTTTGGTATTGTTTTCCAATTGCTTACCCAAGTCATTACTTTTCTGCAATTGGTAAGTACTTGCCTCCAATGACATCCCCATGTTAATGTAATGACTTAAACAGTGAATGAGTAAGTAGTTCGTGTTCAATAGTTTAGCTGTTTAACTCATTACTTGGTAATGAAAAGTTTTGCTGGGTAGATTTAAGAGCGTTTTAGTGATTTTGTTCTCATTTAGTGCGTTTTTAAAGAAGTCTTTGTATGGGATCTATGATCAAATATGAACCGATTTCAACGAACAGTGATTTTAGTTTACGTAATCAGTTTTTGTTTAAAATTTTATGAACAAATATTTTTATTTGTTGCCAATATATCAATTCCAGGAAATGGGACCTATGGAAGGTACCATAAATAATGAATCGGTTTTGACGAATTTCAATAACCATGGTTCCATTATCAAAAAAGTCAGCTAGCCAGGCGGACGGACATCACTAAATCGACTCAGAAAGTAATTATAACTTATTTGTATACTAAAAGGTGGGTCTAAGACAAATATTTCTATGCGTTACATACATCAGCACAAACTTATAATACCCTTTCTACTTATGGTGGATTTCCACAATCCTATATAATAATAACACAAGAGAAATTACTTTGAAGTCTTACCATTTAATTTTGATGTATTATGGCCCCTAAGTGCAAAAACATCCAAAATTTAAAATTCTATGAATACGATTTTTTTAAAACATTTTTTTTTTAAATTATGGATTTTCACATATGTCGTTCCATTGATTTTATCATATCTTTGGAATGGCTTATATAAATTCGGACTCACCACAAAATTCTCTTTAAGCCTTTATAAGACAATTTCTTCATATGGTCAACAGTTGTGGAGTTTTTCACATAAAATTGTTTTTTTTTTTTTGCAAAATCGAAAAATTTTTAATTTTTTTTTTAAAATTCAGAAAAAATCGAATTTTGAAAACCTTATGATTTTTATTTCACGGTCTTAAAACTGTAAATATTATAAATAACTGAAGCCTTATTTCATAAAAATACATGAATAAATTTTGGTTCGACAATAATATGAAAATTACCAAACATTTTTCATATGAAAAATTAAAAATTAAAAAAATTAAGTAAAGGCAACAATTTTCAAAATTCTTTAATGAGACTTCATTTTTTATTAACAAAATCACTATTTTTAAATGGATTTTCAGCAAATGTGGTATATTTTATTTGAAACATTCACAGTTTTGTGACCCTGTAATATAAATGGTATATTTTTATCATCTTCAATTTTTTATGAATTTAAAAAAAAATAAAAAAATTTTAATTTATAGAAAAAACAAGTAAGAAAGCGCTATAGTCGGTCAAGCCGACCATACGATACCCTTCACCACTAAGGTCAAAGGTGTTATTTTTCCTGTATAAAGACAAATATTTGCTAAATTTTGCCATTATACAAACATTTTCTCAAAACTTATAAATTCAACCTGTTTCCGTCATTTGCACTTATATGAGAGCTAGAGTCAAATGTGGACCGATTATCTCGAAATTTGGCAAGTTGACTACAGTTGTTACAAAAATTATGTATGCGAAAAATAAACTCAAAATTTTCATTATCTTTAGATTTACGAGCGTTTTAGTGATTTTTTGTCTCATTTAGTGCGTTTTTAAAGAAGAGTTTGTTTATATCAATTCCGGGAAGTGGGACCTATGGGAGGTACCATAAATAATGGACTGATTTTGACCAATTTCAATAGCCGTGGTCCCATTGTCAAAAAAAATATCTATGCCAAATTTCATCAAATTATCTTTAGAATTGCGACCTGTAGTTTGATTACAAAGTTTACATGGGGGTCCAGCCAGCCAGACGGACGGACGGACATCGCTAAATCGACTCAGAAAGTGATTCTAAGCCTATTGGTATACTAAAAGGTGGGTCTACGACAAATAATTCTATGTGTTACAAACATCAGCACAAACTTATAATACCCTTTCCACCTATGGTGGTGAAGGGTATAAAAAAAAAAATTACAATAAAGTGCAAATAACTCTGAATCCGTTTAGCCTATCAAAAAATTATCTTTAAAGCACTTATATTTATTTGTATTTTATTCTGTAATTTTCAGCAAAACCGAACAATCCGTTTTTAAAATATGAAAAAATTAAATGATCAGTTTCTTGAAAAATGACAAATTTTATAATCTTTTTTTTAAACAATGTATCCATAGAATTTTAAATCTCCACTGTTTTTATAATTAGGAGACCACAACAAATAAAAAAAAAAATATAGTGGTTTTTAAGTGTAATGCAAAAAGCTCCATTTTGTGGAGTAGTGTAATGTATTAGACTTAAATTTATTTTTAATATTCTGAATACCATTTTAAATTTGGATTTTTATGAATAGACAATAAGTTAAGGGACATATTCTTCTACTTAATAGTCTTATACTCTTATACTTAAGATTATACTATAGCTATCATCTTATAATTAGATGCTAGGCGGTTCACAAAGTATTCCAATATTACATTTAAGTTATCGTCTTATGCTCGGCACTTTCTCGTATACACCCGAAAAACAAATAATATCTCAAAACTGCAAAGTTTATTTTTATCCCATTTCTAAACCCAATTAAAACCAAATTTCAAAGAAAAAAAAATATCTCAAAAACCTTCACTGTTGGAGTTAGTCTAAATTTAAATCTGCTTATGGTTTAAAACAAAAACTCATCATTTAAACTTGATTGCGAAATAAATTGTTTTAAATCCATTAAACTTTTCATATTATTTTAGCATTATAAGGATAATAATTGTAAACTGAAAAACAAGAACTTTTTCAAACTTCAACTTCTGGATAAATTTCACAAAAAAGGTAAAAAAAAATAAAACGCATGAAACAAGTAAAAACAGTTGATGATGAGGATAATACAAAAGTTTTTTAACAGTTTCTGACTAACTGTCTGTCTGTCTCTCTGTCTTTCTGTCTGTAGGTCTAGCTAAGCAAAGAAAGCTTTAACCATTTGCTATAAATTCATTTGAGTGTATTTGTATGCCTTTCTATTTCCTACTATTTATAAAACGGAAGTTTAAAGAGCCACATATTATATTTTATCTAATGTTGCCTTAAGGCAAAAAACCACAATGTTAGACATGTTTTTCATTTAAATAGAGAAAGTTAAATGAGTGAAGATTAAATTTACTAAAGTTTGTTGGGTTATTTAGTTGAATGGCTGATGTTTGTTTAGCTTGTTTGTTTATTTTTTCCATTTTATATAAAAAAAAGCAAAGAAATTTTCTAGCTTTGAAAAAAAAAAATTGTCTATTTGTTTTGTTTTTAAACAGTGACAAAACAAATATAATCATGACACCCATCATTTTATACAAATGAGGCCATCATCTATCCATATAGAGGATTTTTTTATATTTTATATGAAAACATATTCTAATGTATGTATTAAGGATTATACTTGAATATGTTTTAACATGTATTTGTGCTTATTCCAGACTAAAATTCATATTGTTCTTAATGGCAGGAATAATGAAAATTTTGCTGATAGTATAGATAGTCTAAAAGGAGACTTTAAATATCTTTAGAAACTATTTTCTCTTCGATCTTTATAAATATAACCAAATTGTCCGCTTATATACGGGAGATCATCGAATGTTTGGATTATCATCATATTCTTAGATTATTATCAATAGTAGGCAGCTCATACCACCAGAAGCCGATGAGTTTTATGTAGTTTTCGTTAATATCACGATCATTAATAAAATTCGTGAAAATAAGTATTAAAATCATTCAGTTGAAATTTATATGTTAACAGAGTCGGTTGGTGCCGCTTTGTTAAAAAAAAGACAAAAACCAAATTGGCAAGAAACAAATCTAAATATAACTAATAGCAACAAAATACATGGTTCGAGAGAACAAAGAAAACTCAAACATTGTTGCCACGACACTATTAATTTTGTAAATATTGGAAATATTTTTCAAAACAGAAATAAATTATAATATTAAACAAGTTTAGATTTTTATATTTATACCCTTCACCGCCTTAGATGGAAAGGGTATTATAAGTTTGTGCTGACGTATGTAACTCAAAGAAATATTTGTCTTAGACCCACCTTTTAGTATACTAATAGAATTAGAATCACTTCCTGAGTCGATTTAGCAATGTCAGTCCTACCGTCTGGGGTCCAGCCAAACCTTGTAATCAAACTACAGGTCGCAATTCTAAAGATAATTAAAATTCGTCAATTTATGGTACCTCCTATAGGTCCCACTTCCCAGAATTGATATATGGCCACAAATATCAATATTTTTTCTTGAAATTTAAAACAAATAATGCCTATGCAAACTAAAATCACTGTGCCAAATTTCGTTGAAATCGGTCTACAATTGGCAATAGCTCTCATACAAACTATTTTGTCAATACGCACTAAATGAGACAAAAATCACTAAAATCACTCGTAAATCTGAAGATAATTTTAAGTTTATTTTTTGCATACATAATTTTTGTAACAACTGTTATCCATCTGACAAATTTCGAGATAATCGGTCTACATTCGACCCTAGCTCTCATATAAGTCCAAATGACGGAAACAGCTTACATATATATGTTTTGAGAAAATGTTTTTATGATGACAAAATTTAGCAAATATTTGTTTTTATACGGAAAAAGAACACCTTTGACCTTAGTGGTGAAGGGTATCGTGATTACAAAAAAAATTTCAAAATTCGTACTAAAAATTAATTTTTTGAAAATTTTTATATGAAAATATAAAACCTTAATTATCTTGGAAACTAGCAGAGATAGAGCAATTTGGGCAATAATCTGTGATCACTAAAAAAATTTTCAAAATTCGTACTAAAACTCAATTTTTTGAAAATTTTTATATAAAAATATGAAACCTTAATTATCTTGGAAACTAACAGAGATAGAGCAATTTGGGAAATAATATGTGATCACTAAAAAAATTTCAAAAAACTTAATTTTTTAAAAATTTTTATATAAAAATATGTAACCTTAATTACCTTGGAAACTAGCAGAGATAGGGCAATTTGGGCAATAATCTGTGATCACTAAAAAAAATTTTAAAAATTCGTACTAAAACTCAATTTGAAAATTTTTATATGAAAATGTAAAACCTTAAATATCTTTTAAACTAGCAGAGATAGAGCAATTTGGGTAATAATCTGTGATCACAAAAAAATTTGACCGACTATAGGTCTTTCTTACTTGCTTTTAGATATTTTCGATTAAATATTTTATAGAACTATTTTTAATAAAAATATTTTTCTTTGGAAAATTTTTCGATAAAAATATTTTTCTATAAAAATTTTCGATAAAATTATTTTTTTATTAAAAAATTTTCAAATCTTCTATAGAAAAATTTTTGACAAAAAATTTCCTATAGAAAAATTGAAAAGTTTTCTATAGAAACGTTTTTAAAAAAAATTTTTTATAGAAAAATTTTTGATATAAAAAAAATTTTCTGTAGAAAAATTTTTTAATACAAAAAAAATTTCTATAGGAAAATTTTTGATAAAAAAATTTTCTACAAAAAATCTGATAAACAATTTTCTATAGAAAATTTGATTAAAAAGTTTGCTATAGAAAATTTAATAAAAACATTTTCTATAGAAAATTTGACAAAAAAAATTTTCTTTAAAAATAATTTTGATAAATAAAATTTTGATAAAAAAATTTTTGATAAAAAAATTTTTGATAAAAAAATTTTCTATGGAAAAATTTTTGATAAAAAAAATTTTCTATAGAAAAATTTTTCATAAAAAAATTTTCTATAGAAAAATTTTTGATAAAAAAAATCTTCTATAGAAAATTTGATAAAAAAAAATTTCTATAGAAAATTTGATAAAAAAATTTTCTATAGAAAATTTGATAAAAAAATTTTCTATAGAAAATTTGATAAAAAAAATTTTTCTATAAAAAATTTGATTTAAAATTTTTCTATAGAAAATTTAATAAAAATATTTTCTATAGAAAATTTAATAAAAATATTTTCTATAGAAAATTTAATAAAAATATTTTCTATAGAAAATTTAATAAAAACAATTTTCTGTAGAAAAAATTTTGATAAAAAATCTTATATAGGAAATTTGGTAAAAAAAAATTTTTGTAGAAAATTTGATAGAAAAAATTTTCTGTAGAAAATTTGATAAAAACATTTTCTGTAGAAAAAATTTTGATAAATAAAATTTTCTATACACAAATTTTTGATTAAAAATTTTTCTATAGAAAAAATTTTGATAAAAGAAATCTTCTACAGAAAATTTGATAAAAAAATGTTTCTATAGAAAATTTGATAAAAAAAATTTCTATAGAAAATTTGATAAAAAAAAATTCTATAGAAAATTTGATAAAAAGAATTTTCTATTGAAAATTTGATTTAAAAATTTTCCATAGCAAATTTAATAAAAAAAATTTTCTATAGAAAATTTGATAAAAAAAATCTTTGAAAATGGTATTTGTTTGTCCTTACTTAGGCCTATAACCCCATTTTTGGCACCGTGTATCTAAAATATTTAAATAAAAGTCAATATATCTTCCACAATATATTTGAGCCAAATTTCTATATAGACTATTAAAAAAAAAAAAAAACATATTCCTTATAAAAACTGATTTTGAAAAAATTGGTCCATAGACGGTATTGAATATAGGCTTTTGATATACTTTACTCTACTAATACTATTGTCAAATATACATATTAAATACTCAGACGAACTCATACTCGTCATCTACTTATACTCAAACTATTATCTAATATCCAGTAGTTACATATAATATTCAGATGACACATATTTTCATATTATACTCAGGCTTTAATATTATCTAACACCCAGGCTGTTTTATACCAGTCTTATAGACCTATGTTTAGATGATAGTCACATACCCAAAATATTATTTTATACTCAAATCATTAAATTATAGTCTTATACGCTAAAAATCTTCCTATATATTTTAATAATACTGTGCTAGTTAAAAAGACAGACAAAAGGCAGGCCTAGTAGGTAAAGATAATCGAGGTTGTCAAAATCAGAGCATAGAATTATCGTCTATAATATATAAGTTCTTTTGTCGTTTTTACTCAGTCCATGATGATCGTAATATGTTCGAGCTTTTGATTAGTATCTCATACTTAGGCTAACGTTAACATTCATATGATAATATTTACTCATAAAGTTATTCCGAGTTAATACCTATACTTAAAAGACTTTATTTAGAACAATTTTTCATGTTATATATTTTTTTTGTTACTTTCAATTATTTTAGTTACTTACCCTCCTATTTTATTCATATACATATGTATACATTTTATACTTGTGTAACGTGGAAAAAAATATATACATGTTAAATAGTGACAGTTCTTTTTGTCTTGATTAAATATGTGGGTGTAAAGTGTTAACTATTGTTTTCTGTTGGGTTGTGCTGTGTTTGCAATTTGACACCCATTTACGAGAATAAAACTTATGTTTGCTTATTTGAGTTTTATGTGTTTTGTACATATATACATATATATTATACTTAGGAACTAAAATATTCACAAGATATTGTTTCCAAGTTATTATTATATGGATGTAGATACTTTACAGTATACATATATATTTGTTTTAGGAGTTGTGGTGGTGTGATTTCAAAAAGATCTTCCTAATTGAGATTTTTAAACGTTTTGTTGACTTTGTGTCTTTTGTTAAAAAATTTAGCTTTTAGCTATACTTTACACATTCAAGAATTGCAAGGACTTTGTTAAGCATTAAATGGGAATTACTTTTTATGTAAATGTCTCTAGTGATATATAGATATACATATGTTATGGTGATATTATTTATGTATTAAAAAATTTTGAAGTGATAATGGTGTAACCGATATTTTAGAAAATGATAAGTGATTGCTTTCAAAGGTTGTACTAAGTGTATTGTTCTAGGCTTATAGTTTATTAAAATATTATTTTATTAGGAAACAAGGCAACGTGGGCGGACAAATGTAGTATCCGGTTGTAGCTAAGGATGTTTCCTATGAGCTCCTGTAGTCAGAACCTTTAACAGAGCGAGTTGCTAGGAGTTATTAGCATTTTAAAAAAAATTTCATATGTGGGACTATGTTAAGGGAGGATTCCAGATTCCTTGGAAACAAGGCAACGTGGGCGGACAAATGAGGTATCGGGGAGTAGCTGAGGATGTTTTCTATAGGGTTCCATTGTCAGAATATCTAACAGAGCGAGTTGGTAGGAGTTATTGAGATTTTTCAAAAATTTCATATGTGGGACTATGTTAAGGGAGGATTCCAGATTCCTTGGAAACAAGGCAACGTGGGGCGACAAATGAGGTATCGGGGAGTAGCTAAGGATGTTTTCTATAGGGTTCCAATGTCAGAATATCTAACAGAGCGAGTTGGTAGGAGTTATTGAAATGTTTCAAAAATTTCATATGTGGGACTATGTTAAGGGAGGATTCCAGATTCCTTGGAAACAAGGCAACGTGGGCGGACAAATGAGGTATCGGGGAGTAGCTGAGGATGTTTTCTATAGGGTTCCATTGTCAGAATATCTAACAGAGCGAGTTGGTAGGAGTTATTGAGAGTTTTCAAAAATTTCATATGTGGGACTATGTTAAGGGAGGATTCCAGATTCCTTGGAAACAAGTCAACGTGGGGCGACAAATGAGGTATCGGGGAGTAGCTGAGGATGTTTTCTATAGGGTTCCATTGTCAGAATATCTAACAGAGCGAGTTGGTAGGAGTTATTGAGATTTTTCAAAAATTTCATATGTGGGAATATGTTAAGGGAGGATTCCAGATTCCTTGGAAACAAGGCAACGTGGGGGGACAAATGAGGTATCGGGGAGTAGCTGAGGATGTTTTCTATAGGGTTCCATTGTCAGAATATCTAACAGAGCGAGTTGGTAGGAGTTATTGAGATTTTTCAAAAATTTTATATGTGGGACTATGTTAAGGGAGGATTCCAGATTCCCTGGAAACAAGGCAACGTGGGGGGACAAATGAGGTATCGGGGAGTAGCTAAGGATATTTTCTATAGGGCTCCATTGTCAGAATATCTAACAGAGCGAGTTGGTAGGAGTTATTGAGATTTTTCAAAAATTTCATATGTGGGACTATGTTAAGGGAGGATTCCAGATTCCTTGGAAACAAGGCAACGTGGGGGGACAAATGAGGTATCGAAGAGTAGCTAAGGATGTTTTCTATAGGCTTCCATTGTCAGAATATCTAACAGAGCGAGTTGGTAGGAGTTATTGAGATTTTTCAAAAATTTCATATGTGGTACTATGTTATGGGAGGATTCCAGATTCCATGGAAACAAGGCAACGTGGGCGGACTAATGAGGTATCGGGGAGTAGCTGAGGATGCTTTCTATAGGGTTCCATTGTCAGAATATCTAACAGAGCGAGTTGGTAGGAGTTATTGAGATTTTTCAAAAATCTCATATGTGGTACTATGTTAAGGGAGGATTCCAGATTCCTTGGAAACAAGGCAACGTGGGTGGACAAATGAGGTATCGGGGAGTAGCTGAGGATGTTTTATATAGGGTTCCATTGTCAGAATATCTAACAGAGCGAGTTGGTAGGAGTTATTGATATTTTTCAAAAATTATATGTTAAGGGAGGATTCCAGATTCCATGAAAACAAGGCAACGTGGGCGGACTAGTGAGGTATCGGGGAGTAGCTGAGGATGTTTTATATAGGGCTCCATTGTCAGAATATCTAACAGAGCGAGTTGGTAGGAGTTATTGAGATTTTTCAAAAATTTCATATGTGGTACTATGTTATGGGAGGATTCCAGATTCCATGAAAACAAGGCAACGTGGGCGGACTAATGAGGTATCGGGGAGTAGCTGAGGATGTTTTCTATAGGGCTCCATTGTTAGAATATCTAACAGAGCGAGTTGGTAGGAGTTATTGAGATTTTTTAAAAATTTCATATGTGGGAATATGTTAAGGGAGGATTCCAGATTCCTTGGAAACAAGGCAACGTGGGGGGACAAATGAGGTATCGGGGAGTAGCTGAGGATGTTTTCTATAGGGTTCCATTGTCAGAATATCTAACAGAGCGAGTTGGTAGAAGTTATTGAGATTTTTCAAAAATTTCATATGTGGGAATATGTTAAGGGACGATTCCAGATTCCATGGAAACAAGGCAACGTGGGCGGACTAATGAGGTATCGGGGAGTAGCTGAGGATGTTTTCTATAGGGCTCCATTGTCAGAATATCTAACAGAGCGAGTTGGTAGGAGTTATTGAAAATTTTCAAAAATTTCATATGTGGGACTATGTTAAGGGAGGATTCCAGATTCCTTAGAAACAAGGCAACGTGGGCGGACAAATGAGGTATCGGGGAGTAGCTGAGGATGTTTTCTATAGGGTTCCATTGTCAGAATATCTAACAGAGCGAGTTGGTAGGAGTTATTGAGATTTTTCAAAAATTTCATATGTGGGAATATGTTAAGGGAGGATTCCAGATTCCATGAAAACAAGGCAACGTGGGCGGACTAATGAGGTATCGGGGAGTAGCTGAGGATGTTTTCTATAGGGCTCCATTGTCAGAATATCTAACAGAGCGAGTTGGTAGGAGTTATTGAAAATTTTCAAAAATTTCATATGTGGGACTATGTTAAGGGAGGATTCCAGATTCCCTGGAAACAAGGCAACGTGGGGGGACAAATAAGGTGCCGGGGAGTAGCTGAGGATGTTTTCTATAGGGCTCCATTGTCAGAATATCTAACAGAGCGATTTGGTAGGAGTTATTGAGATTTTTCAAAAATTTCATATGTGGGAATATGTTAAGGGAGGATTCCAGATTCCTTGGAAACAAGGCAACGTGGGGGGACAAATGAGGTATCGGGGAGTAGCTGAGGATGTTTTCTATAGGGTTCCATTGTCAGAATATCTAACAGAGCGAGTTGGTAGAAATTATTGAGATTTTTCAAAAATTTCATATGTGGGAATATGTTAAGGGACGATTCCAGATTCCATGGAAACAAGGCAACGTGGGCGGACTAATGAGGTATCGGGGAGTAGCTAAGGATGTTTTCTATAGGGCTCAATTGTCAGAATATCTAACAGAGCGAGTTGGTAGGAGTTATTGAAAATTTTCAAAAATTTCATATGTGGGACTATGTTAAGGGAGGATTCCAGATTCCTTGGAAACAAGTCAACGTGGGGCGACAAATGAGGTATCGGGGAGTAGCTGAGGATATTTTCTATAGGGCTCTATTGTCAGAATATCTAACAGAGCGAGTTGGTAGGAGTTATTGAGATTTTTTAAAAATTTCATATGTGGGAATATGTTAAGGGAGGATTCCAGATTCCTTGGAAACAAGGCAACGTGGGGGGACAAATGAGGTATCGGGGAGTAGCTGAGGATATTTTCTATAGGGCTCTATTGTCAGAATATCTAACAGAGCGAGTTGGTAGGAGTTATTGAGATTTTTCAAAAATTTCATATGTGGGACTATGTTAAGGGAGGATTCCAGATTCCTTAGAAACAAGGCAACGTGGGCGGACAAATGAGGTATCGGGGAGTAGCTGAGGATGTTTTCTATAGGGTTCCATTGTCAGAATATCTAACAGAGCGAGTTGGTAGGAGTTATTGAGATTTTTCAAAAATTTCATATGTGGGAATATGTTAAGGGAGGATTCCAGATTCCATGAAAACAAGGCAACGTGGGCGGACTAATGAGGTATCGGGGAGTAGCTGAGGATGCTTTCTATAGGGTTCCATTGTCAGAATATCTAACAGAGCGAGTTGGTAGGAGTTATTGAGATTTTTCAAAAATTTCATATGTGGGAATATGTTAAGGGAGGATTCCAGATTCCATGGAAACAAGGCAACGTGGGCGGACTAATGAGGTATCGGGGAGTAGCTGAGGATGTTTTCTATAGGGCTCAATTGTCAGAATATCTAACAGAGCGAGTTGGTAGGAGTTATTGAAAATTTTCAAAAATTTCATATGTGGGACTATGTTAAGGGAGGATTCCAGATTCCTTGGAAACAAGTCAACGTGGGGCGACAAATGAGGTATCGGGGAGTAGCTGAGGATATTTTCTATAGGGCTCTATTGTCAGAATATCTAACAGAGCGAGTTGGTAGGAGTTATTGAGATTTTTTAAAAATTTCATGTGTGGGAATATGTTAAGGGAGGATTCCAGATTCCTTGGAAACAAGGCAACGTGGGGGGACAAATGAGGTATCGGGGAGTAGCTGAGGATATTTTCTATAAGGATCCATTGTAAGAATATCTAACAGAGCGAGTTGCTTGGAATTCTTTACTTAACAGTGGGCGGGATTATATTAACAGGGAGTTGATAATTAATAACATAACAGAACATGTGATTATTGTAGCGGACATTTTAAAATTAGCAGAATATACTAAAAACACAATGTGGTCAGGTAAATCAAAGTAATCTTAAATTTTTTTGTTTTTGTGGGAAATTATACATTAAAAAAATTACATGTGGATTATACATAAAAACATCGAAAATTATATGTTGTTAAAGAAAATTAAAATCAATATATTTATTTTAATATATATTATTTAGTTTAAAAATTATATATAAAGTTCTTTAAGTATCTTTAAGAATAATATTAATAAACATATATTTAAAGCAATTTTTGGTTCTGTTTTTAGAAAATAGTTTTTAATAAATTTTTCTTAATTTTATGTTTGTAATTTTAGAAATTATTTAAATGATTTGTTTAAAAATTAATTTAAATCTTGAAATAATATTGCAGTTACAAAATTATATTTTATTATTATTTCAATAAAATTATATAAAACAATCCCATATTAATGAAATTGTGGGGAATTTTCTAAAATTTTACAAGTTTTTAAAAATTTATAAAATTTTTTTTATATTTATATTCAGTTTACCTAAAAAAATTTTTAATCAGAGACCGATTGCAGATGAAAATTTATTTTTATTTCGATCGATGAATAAATATAAATATCCTTCATGATGAAAATTTTAAATATCTTTAACGATAAATATCCGAACAGAAAAATATTTTATTGTTTTATTTTTTAACTTCTTGACTTAGAAAAAATAAAATATTTCTGAAATTTTAAAATTTTCAACAATGAATATATGAATATGTTCTAGGACATCGGAGTTAAACCTATTAGTCCTAATGAAACTATTAGTGTTTTCTTTGATTCGGATCGCTTTTCAAGGATATTTCTAAAAAAAAATTTTAACATTTCAAACGCATCTAGACAACGACCATTTGTTGCACAAAACCAATTAAACATAAAATTTGCAACAACAATTGAATTTATTGTTATTTTAACGTCCAAGACAAATACAAAAATAAAATTTGAATTTTGTCTATCAAATTTTTTCTTTCATCGGATGAAAAAAGATGAAAATTATTTTGTGAACTGATAAATATCCCAGACGATTTTTTATATTTTACTTTCATCGGATTGAAAAACGATACACATTTTTCGAAGAAATAAAAATCATGAGGGATTCTTTATATTATTTTTTGAACTTCAATGATTGTTTTTTATGGACTCAAATATGAAAATATGGAATCCTCCTACCAACTCGCTCTGTTAGATACTCCGACAATGGTGCCCTATAGAAAATATCCTCAGCTACTCCCCGATACCTCATTTGTCCACCCACGTTGCCTTGTTTCCAAGGAATCTGAAAACCTCCCTTAACATAGTACCACATATGAGATTTTTGAAAAATCTCAATAACTCCTACCAACTCGCTCTGTTAGATATTCTGACAATGGAACCCTATAGAAAGCATCCTCAGCTACTCCCCGATACCTCATTAGTCCGCCCACGTTGCCTTGTTTCCATGGAATCTGGAATCCTCCCATAACATAGTACCACATATGAAATTTTTGAAAAATCTCAATAACTCCTACCAACTCGCTCTGTCAGATATTCTGACAATGGAACCCTATAGAAAACATCCTCAGCTACTCCCCGATACCTCATTAGTCCGCCCACGTTGCCTTGTTTCCAAGGAATCTGGAATCCTCCCTTAACATAGTCCCACATATGAAATTTTTGAAAAATGTCAATAGCTCCTACCAACTCGCTCTGTTAGATATTCTGACAATGGAACCCTATAGAAAACATCCTCAGCTACCCCCGATATCTCATTTGTCCCCCCACGTTGCCTTGTTTCCATGGAATCTGGAATCCTCCCTTAACAAATTGCCACATATGAAATTTTTGAAAAATCTCAATAACTCCTACCAACTCGCTCTGTTAGATATTCTGACAATGGAACCCTATAGAAAGCATCCTCAGCTACTCCCCGATACCTCACTTGTCCCCCCACGTTGCCTTGTTTCCAAGGAATCTGGAATCCTCCCTTAACAAATTGCCACATATGAAATTTTTGAAAAATCTCAATAACTCCTACCAACTCGCTCTGTTAGATATTCTGACAATGGAACCCAATAGAAAACATCCTCAGCTACTCCCCGATAGCTCATTAGTCCGCCCACGTTGCCTTGTTTCCATGGAATCTGGAATCCTCCCTTAACAAATTGCCACATATGAAATTTTTGAAAAATCTCAATAACTCCTACCAACTCGCTCTGTTAGATATTCTGACAATGGAACCCTATAGAAAACATCCTCAGCTACTCCCCGATACCTCATTTGTCCCCCCACGTTGCCTTGTTTCCAAGGAATCTGGAATCCTCCCTTAACATAGTCCCACATATGAAATTTTTGAAAAATGTCAATAGCTCCTACCAACTCGCTCTGTTAGATATTCTGACAATGGAACCCTATAGAAAACATCCTCAGCTACCCCCGATACCTCACTTGTCGCCCCACGTTGACTTGTTTCCAAGGAATCTGGAATCCTCCCTTAACATAGTCCCACATATGAAATTTTTAAAACATTTCAATAACTCCTACCAACTCGCTCTGTTAGACATTCTGACAATGGAACGCTATAGAAAACATCCTCAGCTACTCCCCGATACCTCATTTGTCCACCCACGTTGCCTTGTTTCCAAGGAATCTGGAATCCTCCCTTAACATAGTACCACATATGAAATTTTTGAAAAATCTCAATAACTCCTACCAACTCGCTCTGTTAGATATTCTGACAATGGAACCCTATAGAAAGCATCCTCAGCTACTCCCCGATACCTCATTAGTCCGCCCACGTTGCCTTGTTTCCATGGAATCTGGAATCCTCCCATAACATAGTACCACATATGAAATTTTTGAAAAATCTCAATAACTCCTACCAACTCGCTCTGTTAGATATTCTGACAATGGAAGCCTATAGAAAACATCCTTAGCTACTCCCCGATACCTCATTTGTCCCCCCACGTTGCCTTGTTTCCAAGGAATCTGGAATCCTCCCTTAACATAGTCCCACATATGAAATTTTTGAAAAATCTCAATAACTCCTACCAACTCGATCTGTTAGATATTCTGACAATGGAACCCTATAGAAAACATCCTCAGCTACTCCCCGATACCTCATTTGTCCCCCCACGTTGCCTTGTTTCCAAGGAATCTGGAATCCTCCCTTAACATATTCCCACATATGAAATTTTTGAAAAATACCAATAACTCCTACCAACTCGCTCTGTTAGATATTCTGACAATGGAACCCTATATAAAGCATCCTCAGCTACTCCCCGATACCTCATTAGTCCGCCCACGTTGCCTTGTTTCCATGGAATCTGGAATCCTCCCATAACATAGTACCACATATGAAATTTTTGAAAAATCTCAATAACTCCTACCAACTCGCTCTGTTAGATATTCTGACAATGGAAGCCTATAGAAAACATCCTTAGCTACTCCCCGATGCCTCATTTGTCCCCCCACGTTGCCTTGTTTCCAAGGAATCTGGAATCCTCCCTTAACATAGTCCCACATATGAAATTTTTGAAAAATGTCAATAGCTCCTACCAACTCGCTCTGTTAGATATTCTGACAATGGAACCCTATAGAAAACATCCTTAGCTACTCCCCGATACCTCATTTGTCGCCCCACGTTGCCTTGTTTCCAAAGAATCTGGAATCCTCCCTTAACATAGTCCCACATATGAAATTTTTGAAAAATCTCAATAACTCCTACCAACTCGCTCTGTTAGATATTCTGACAATGGAACCCTATAGAAAACATCCTCAGCTACTCCCCGATACCTCATTTGTCCCCCCACGTTGCCTTGTTTCCAAGGAATCTGGAATCCTCCCTTAACATAGTCCCACATATGAATTTTTTTTTTAAATGCTAATAACTCCTAGCAACTCGCTCTGTTAAAGGTTCTGACTACAGGAGCTCATAGGAAACATCCTTAGCTACAACCGGATACTTTATTTGTCCGCCCACGTTGCCTTGTTTCCTGGGAACTGGCGATCCTCCCTTAGCATGATCTCACATTTGATATTTTAAAAAACTGTTAACAGCACCTACCAACTCACTCTGTTATAGATTCTGACTATGGGTATCCATAGATAACATCCTCTCCTACAATCTGATGCCCCATTTGTCCGCCCAAGTTGCCTGGTTCACTGGTAATTCGAATTCCTTGTGTATTCCCTTTATTTTTGGTTCTTAACAGAGCTATGTTAACTACATAACAGAGCTCTGTTAAAAACATTGGTTTGTGTCTAGGATTTTAAATTTCAAATTTAACTTCACACACATATTTTTTTATATTAACATATTTGAATATTACTAATACGCCAATATCAGGAGTGGCAGTCCATTTTACCAGAAGCCGATTAATTTTTTAAATTTTCGTAAATACCACGAGATCATTAATAAAACTAGTGAAAATGATTATTGAAATCATTCAGTTTTAATTTAGATGTTAACAGAGTTAGTTGGTGCCGCTCTGATAAAGAAAACACAAAAACAAAATAGGCAAGAAACAAATCAAAATCCAATTTATGCCAACAAAATACATGGTTCGAGAGAACAGAGAAATATAATCTCGAATATTGTTGCCACGACACTATTATTTTTTGTAAACATTGGAAATATTTTTTTTAATATTTTGAATATTTTTCAATTTAAGGTTTTTATATTTTGTAGATATTTTGGATCTAAACATTTTTTTATAGAAAAATATTTAATAAAAATATTTTTCATTTATTTGGGAATTAATTATTCGAACTTTAGAATTGATTGAAAAATTAGGTTTAATCAGGCTTGAGTTCATTTAACTTTCAAATTATTAATTTTGAAAATTTGAAAAGTAATTGTGGAGAAAAACTGAAAAAATTATTTTTGAACGCGGCTCAGTGGATTGCAATTTCTGTCCCGCCACAGGACGTCATCAGCACTTAGCGCCCTCGACCACAGTCGAGTTGTCAAATTGCAGAGATAATCATCAATTTAACTCATTGAGTTTAATCGAACATCACTACGTTTAATTGATTGTGTATTCTCCTATTACTTGTTTTGCTCGATCTTTTCACTTGCCGTTGGCATGTAGAGAAGAACAAGACTTTTTGGTTTGATGCTATTTTTAGAATAGTAACAATGTTAACAACATATGTATGTAAGTAAATTACATGAATGTATGTAAATGCAACGTGCCCTTTGCTTTTTTTTTTATTTGGGAATTAATTATTCGAACTTTAGAATTGATTGAAAAATTAGGTTTAATCAGGCTTGAGTTCATTTAACTTTCAAATTATTAATTTTGAAAATTTGAAAAGTAATTGTGGAGAAAAACTGAAAAAATTATTTTTGAACGCAATTACTTTTCAAATTTTCAAAATTAATAATTTGAAAGTTAAATGAACTCAAGCCTGATTAAACCTAATTTTTCAAAAATATTTTTCTTTAGAAAATTTTTCGATAAAATTCATATTTTATAGAAAAATTTTCGATAAAAATATTTTTCTGTAAAAATTTTCGATAAAAATATTTCTAAATCGAAAAGTTCTATAGAAATATGTTTGATAAAAAATTTTCTATAGAAAAATTTTTGATAAAAAAATTTTTTATAGAAAAATTTTCTATAGAAACATTTTTGATAAAAAAATTTTCTATAGAAAAATTTTTGATAAAAAAATTTTCTATAAAAAAAATTTTGATAAAAAAAATTTCTATAGTTAAATTTTTGATAAAAAAATTTTCTATAGAAAAATTATTGATAAAAAAATTTTCTATAGAAAAATTTTTCATTAAAAAAATTTTTGATAAAAAAATTTTCTATAGAAAAATTTTTGATGCAAAAAAATTTTTTAAAGAAAAATTTTTGATAGAAAAATTTTCTATAGAAAAATTTTTGATAAAAAAATTTTTTATTGTAAAATTTTCGATAAAAAAAAATTTTGATAAAAAAATTTTCTATAGAAAAATTTTTGATAAAAAAATTTTCTATAGAAAAATTTTTGATAAAAAAATTTTCTATAGAAAAATTTTGGATAAAAAAATTTTCTATAGAAAAATTTTGGATAAAAAAATTTTCTATAGAAAAATTTTGGATAAAAAAATTTTCTATAGAAAAATTTTGGATAAAAAACTTTTGATAAAAAAATTTTCTATAGAAAAATTTTGATAAAAAAATCTTCTATAGAAAAATTTTTGATAAAAAAAATTTCTATAGAAAAATTTTTGATAAAAAAATTTTCTATAACAAAATTTTTGATAAACAAATTTTCTATAGAAACATTTTTGATAAAAAAAATTTTCTATAGAAAAATTTTTGATAAAAAAAATTTCTATAGAAAAATTTTTGATAAAAAAATTTTCTATAGAAAAATTTTTGATAAAAAAATTTTCTATAACAAAATTTTTGATAAACAAATTTTCTATAGAAACATTTTTGATAAAAAAAATTTTCTATAGAAAAATTTTTGATAAAAAAAATTTATATAGAAAAATTTTTGATAAAAAAATTTTCTATAGAAAAATTTTTGATAAAAAAATTTTCTATAGAAAAATTTTGGATAAAAAAATTTTCTATAGAAAAATTTTGGATAAAAAACTTTTGATAAAAAAATTTTCTATAGAAAAATTTTGATAAAAAAATCTTCTATAGAAAAATTTTTGATAAAAAAAATTTCTATAGAAAAATTTTTGATAAAAAAATTTTCTATAGAAAAATTTTTGATAAAAAAATTTTCAATAGAAAAATTTTTGATAAAAAAATGTTCTATAGAAAAATTTTTGATAAAAAGATTTTCTATAGAAAAATTTTTGATAAATAAATTTTCTATAGAAAAATTTTTGATAAAAAAAATTTTCTATAAAAAAAATTTTGGATAAAAAAATTTTCCATAAAAAAATTTTTGATAAAAAAGTTTTCTATAGAAAAATTTTTGATAAAAAATTTTTTATAGAAAAATTTTCGATAAAAAATTTCGATAAAAAATTTTCTATGAAAAATTTCGATAAAAATATTTTCTATAGAAAATTTTTGATAAAAAATTTTCTATAGAAAAATTTTTGATAAGCAAATTTTGTATAGAAAAAGTTTTAATTAAAAAAATTTTCTATGGAAAAATTTTTGATAAAATTTAATAAAAATGTTTTTAAGTTACGTGAACATTTTTTCAGGAAGTTAAGTTGAGATTTCGCATTTTTGTAAATAAAGGTACACCCTAACGTATATGTCTGTTTTCAAATATCTCCATTTACCTCTTCGTTTATGATTTTATTTGCAATATAAAGGTGTTTTTATTTAGTATTATTTTAATGAGCACATATTTGCTGTTGCTGATGATGTTTATCGCTTCATTTATTGCTACATTAACCATTCATACATATCGTTCGTTTACGTGAACTCTGACACAACTAGAAATTTGCTACTATTGTGTTGACAAAAATTGTGCATTTTTCAGTATTAAAAAAATTGAATAAAGTTTTAAGTAAAATATGTATATAAAAGTTTTGCATGTTTTGGTTAAGTCTTTTGTTATATCACAAAAGTAAGCAAAAAAATATATTATTAGCTTTAACTATTAAAGAGCTTTAAAAAGCACTTGAAACAAGTAATACATATATCAGCCAGATCGCCTAAGTCCTCCAAATGGGTATCGTTTGTCAGAATAGGAAACCTAATTCACGGCTCATAGCACAAAATTTCTTAAAATTTGGTTAGGGGTTCCTCAGGTATCGGAACGATATGTAATTTTTCTCTTCCCTCCTCTTTATTCTTTGTTTTGTTTATTTTGCAATGCCTTATGTTGATGGTTTCATTTGTTTTGTTGTTCTGTTATGATTTTCTTGCTACAACATATGTTTGTCTAACGTCTCAATTGGCATTAGGGACTCCTATAATTTGGTTCGAACATAATTTAATAAAGTTATTTTATTTCATTATGGGGAATCATTTGGTGCCTATATAACTTATTTCTGTTGTATATACAAAAACAATTATGCGATTTTTGCACAACAAAATAGATGCAGTGACAATTTTGGAATACTTTTCGAATATATAAGCTTTTAAATTTGGTAAACAAAAAGCTTTCCCTTAAAAAGGTAGATAAGTTTTTTTAATGTTTCTAACAAATTTAAGCGCAAATGCTGTAAGACTGGTCAAAAACAATTCGCAAAGCATTAGATAGGAAGTTTTGATCAATGTAGAACGCCATAACTGAAGACGCCTTACTTCAGAACTGGGTATCAAAAATTAGTTTCGTTTTTTACCTCACAATCGGAACAATTCGTTGCTACCAGAAAATTGATAAAAATGATAGATAACATGGATAATACTCTGAATGATGTATCAACTCATTTCGGTATTATAAAAAATGCAGTTTTAAAGCAAAACAAATTTAAAATAAAAGGAGATTTTTTAAGTTATGACAATTTTAAAACAAACAAAGAAGTATATTGGGCTTGTGCTAACGATTGTTACGCATTTGTTTCTCAACGAAGCGCATACAGATTAATATAAAAAAATATTTACATACTAATTTTGAATTTCGCAAATGGAATGACAATTGACTATGAATGACTATGGAAAGGCGTGTATATAACTCATAGAAATATTGGTTTCTGACCCACCTTTAAGTATACCAATGACCTTAAAATCACACCCTAACTCGATTAAACCATAATATTGAAATACATCATATACCAAAAATCTATGTTTTAAATTTCATTGAAATCGGTCCATATTTGACCATAGCTTCCATACAAGACCATCTTTATTAAAAGCAAGCATAGGCAGACCATACCACCAGAAGCCGAAGAATTTTTGTAATTTTCGTAAATACCACGATCACTAATGAAACTAGTGAAAATGGGTATTTAAATTATTCAGTTAGAATTTGGACGTTAACAGAGTAAACAAAGCGGCACCAACCGACCAACACGATAAAAAATTTTCTATCGAAAAATTTTCTAAACAAATATTTATATAGAAAAATTTTTGACAAAATTTTTTTTCTAAAGAAAAATTTTAGGTAAAATTATTTTTCTAAAAAAAAAATTTCTAACAAATTTTTCTAAAAAAAATTTTCTAACAAATTTTTAGTAAAAAAATTTCCAATAGGAAAATTTTTGACAAAAAACTTTTCTATAAAAAATTTTTGATAAAAGAATTTTCTATAGAAAATTTTTGATAAACAAAATTTTTATAGAAAAATTTTTGAAAACAATTTTTTTTTAGAAAAATTTTGATAAAAAAAATTTTTTATAGAAAAATTTTTGATAAAAAAATTTTCTATAGAAAAATTTGTGATAAATAAATTTTTAATAGAAAAATTTTTATAAAAAAAATTTTTATAGAAAGATTTTGGTAAAAAACTTTTCTATAGAAAGACTTTGGTAAAAAAATTTTCTAAACAAAAATTTTGGTAAAAATATTCTATACAAAATTTTTGATAAACAAATTGTCTATGGGAAATTTTTGATAAACAAATTTTTTATAGAAACAATTTTAATAAAAAAATTTTCCATATAAAAATTTTTGAAAAAAAAAAAATTTCTATAGAAAAATTTTTGAAAAAAAATTTTTGAAAAAAAATTTTTTATAGAAAAATTTTGATAAAAAAATTTTCTACAGAAAAATTTTTGAAAAAAAAATTTTGTATAGATAAATTTTTGATGAAAAATGTTTTATAGAAAAATTTTGATAAAAAAATTTTCTATAGAAGAATTTGGTAAAAAATGTTTCTATAGAAAGAAATTTTCTATACAAAAATTTTGGTAAAAAACTTTTCTATAAAAAAAATTTTAATAGAAGGATTTTCTATAAAAAATTTTTGATAAACAAATTTTCTATGGAAAATTTTTGATAAACAAATTTTTTATAGAAAAAATTTTGATAAAAAAAATTTCTATAGAAAAATTTTTGAAAAAAAATTTTCTATAGAAAAATTTTTTGAAAAAATTTTTTATAGAAAAATTTTTTGAAAAAATTTTTTATAGAAAAATTTTGATAAAATAATTTTCTATAGAAAAATTTTGACAAAAAAATTTTTTATAGAAAAATTATTGATTGCAAAATTTTCTATAAAAAAATTTTGATATAAAAAATTTTTTATAAAAAATATTTTATAAAAAAAAATTTCTATAGAAAAATTTTTGATAAAAAAATTTTCTATAGAAAAATTTTTGATAAAAAAATTTTCTATAGAAAAATTTTTGATAAAAAAATTTTCTATAGAAAAAATTTTGATGAAAAAATTTTCTATAGAAAAATTTTTGATAAAAAAATTTTCTATAGAAACATTTTTGATAAAAAAATTTTTTATAGAAAAATTTTTGATAAAAAAAATTTCTATAGAAAAATTTTTGATAAAAAAATTTTCTATAGAAAACTTTTTCATAAAAAAATTTTCTATAGAAAAATTTTTCATAAAAAAATTTTCTATAGAAAAATTTTTCATAAAAAAATTTTCTATAGAAAGATTTTTGATAAAAAAATTTTCTATAGAAAAAATGTTGATAAAAAAATTTTCTATAGAAGAATTTTTAATAAAAAAAATTTTCTATGGAAAAATTTTTGTTAAAAAAATTTTCTATAGAAAAATTTTTGATAAAAAAATTTTCTTCAGAAGAATTTTTGATAAATAAATTTGTATAGAAATCACAAAAACGCTCGTAAATCTAAAGATTAGGATAATTTAAAGTGTATTTGGCCGTACTAGATAGACTATAGCACTTTCTTACTTGTTTTAAGTATGATATGATTACATATTATAAAAATATCCATCTCAGTGACGTCATTTAGGTCCCTACTTGGGAACCTATGATTTTTATCAATATATTTTTAGTTTCTAAAGTCTTTTTGTGCTGACTTTTTAAATTGTCATTAGTACCATTGTCTCTCTGTCTGTAAATAAAGCCTTTATTTCTATCTGCCTGTCTAAGCTTTTGTTTTGATGTTTATTATTTTATTGAGTCTGCCATATTTATTTTTTTATATCATTTTGTTTGTATAGGTATGTGTACAAGACTGTGTGGGTATATTAGTATTTGCCATCATTTTGACATTTGATGAGACATTGTTTACATAGTTGTAACAAGAGATGGGATGGTATGAGTTTCAGTTTGTTGTTGTTGTTTTAAAATATTTCATTGTTTTCTATTATTACACTTATTATTATTTTCTACTTGGCTTGCTATGACGTTATGCCAATTTGTAATGTTGTTTTTATCGTTGATGGTATATGTATAAAATATTAGAGTGTCCCGAAAAAATTAAAGTTATTTTTTTCATGACTAAATCTTATACAAAAATTCAATGCAAAAAAATTTTCCTTAAAGATACGTGGACTGTCTAATGTACATATATATTATATGAATTTTTTTTGCTATGTTATTGGGTTCATTATAATAATTTCATACTTTTTTTATTTTATTATTCTTTTAAACTTTTGTTTTTTATTTACTTGTTAATTTTTTCTTAATGATGTTGTCGGTAAAGTTTTATGATTAAGATATTAGTTTGATGTTATTTGAAAAAGGAAAATGTTTTGCTAAGTATTTTGTCGGAGTTTTTAAGGAAGGGGTTAAATATGGTAAATTAAATAAGAGAATATATTTAGATATTGTAACATATTAAATATTGAAAGAAAAAACGAGGATCTGACAGAGAAACTGTGAAGAATGCAAATGTGTATTCATTGATAAAAATTGTTATAATTTTTATCCCAATTAGAAAGAATATCAAAAAGTAGAGAATAACAAGCTATAGCACTTTCTTACTTGTTATACCCACCATCATAAAAACTGGGTGTAGGTATATTGAGATTGTCATTCCGTTTGTAATTTCCTTAATATTGGCTCCAAAACATAAATTGACAAATATTTTCAATTTAACAAAATTTGATGGTGGGTTTGTAAACAGGACTAGGCGCCGCCCATACCACTAGTAGCCGATGAATTTTTTTAATTTTCGTAAATACCACGATCATTAATAAAACTCGTGAGGATGAGTATTAAAGTCATTCAGTTGAAATTTAGATGTTAACAGAGTTGGTTGGTGCCGCTTTGTTAAAGAAAAGATAATAACAAAATAGACAAGAAACAAATCAAAATCCAATTTATAGCAACAAAATACATGGTTCGAGAGAACAAAAAATATAATATTGAACACTGTTGCCACGACACTATTATTTTTGTAAACGTTGGGAATATTTTTGTAAATATTAGGAATATTTTTCAAAACAGAAATTAATTCTTATATTAAACAATTTTAGATTTTTATATTTTTTTAATATTTTTGAAGGGGTGAAGGAACAAAAGTTAGGAGTTTCTGTGGAGAGTTTTAGTCATCAAATCTCTGAGCCGAGAAAGTAAACAAAATAATTAATTTATTTTGTTTACTCTGAATAAAAGGCTCACAAACCCAGCGAGCAAGTTTATGAAAAAAGAACAAAGAAATAAAACAAGATAGTCAGTTTTATGTTTAAGTCCAAGGAGCTTTATTTTTCGTACCTTTTGGAATGGCTGCTAAAAGAATAAGAAGGCATGAAAGTTATGAACAACAGGAAGCAATATGGTGGGCATTAAGTCCAAAACTGACAGCAATTTTTAGGCATTATGGAAGAAAGAGAAGGCATGAGTTTGACAACTTGCAGCGTTGATAACGTTGCAGGAATAGTTGCAAACATGCCCATTACTATTTTAATGCAGGAGTCGGAATAGTGACTTTTGGCATTAACATTGCCGCCCGCCTTGCAGGAATGCAATTGGAAAACGATCAGTTTGGACTGGTCCACAATAAAGCTTCTAGAAGAAAGAAATTAGAAATCTTAAATTAGAAATTCATTATACTAGGAATAATATTATATATATATTTTTTTTTATATTTTCATTCAGAATTCATTGTATTATAAAGTATGGAAAATACGTAATGTTTTTGCTGCCTAAAGAAGTGCATTTTCTAGTTAATATTAAAGATTTTTAAAGAGAACATGGACCGAAAATGGTCCATCCAAAGATTGTGCTCTGAGCCATAGGAAGTCCAGTCTTGGATATTATTCCTTCACAGATCACTTTAGGGTATAGATCTACGCCAATGATGATATCAATAGAACTGGACTCATAGAATTCTGAGTCCGCTAGAAATAGATCCTTAAAGTTTCTTCTAAAGGAATCCGGAAGAGAGTGCGATGGAGTTTGAAGAGTGATTCTATTATCTACTCTGAAGGTACCTTCTATTCTGGAAGAGGAGTCATGGCGCGATGTGAGAACCAATTGGCATATTGTCTCATCGTTTAGAGAATATGCATCCAGATCTAATTTGTTTACCAAAGCCTTCGATACTCTACTAACTAATGAACCCGAATCCAACAAACACCGGACATGCGACGTTTTGGAACTAATTTTAGCCAATACCGTAGGGTGTAGAGTAATGGTGTTTTGCCGTAAAATAGTGGAGAGGGTGGCTTTCGAGGTAGTTGGAGGAGAAGATTCCCGGTTAGTTTTGGACGAACAGGAAGTAGTTCTGGCTTTGGTGGACGCAGACGATCTTCGAACTGGGGACCGCTGACGGGATCTGGATTTTGAAGGCAGAAGATCCTTCATTAGTCTAGGATGGACATGGAGAAGCGTGTGGTGATACTTATGGCAATGCTTACATCCATGTTTTGAAAAGCATGTACCATGTGAGTGGTCATGAGCCAGGCAATTAGTACAATACTTGTGCTCACGGACTACACGAATTCTATCGGCCATGTTCAGGGCCAAGAACTTTCGACAGTTGCGAAGTGGGTGTGGGCGTTTACAGAGGCGGCAAGGAAACGCATTATAATTAGCCGGTAAACCTCTCGATATCTTTTTGGAGTTGGTTTTCTTTGACGAAGATGATGGTTTGGTCATGGTGAAGCTGAAAAAAAGAAGAAAGAATTTCAAATATGATGTTATTGCGAAGATTCGATTGGAAGAAGAACAAGCTTGACAATCGGTCGAGTAATGATGCCGCGTTGCGTCAAAATTTCAGCGACTCGAACTCGATTGTCGGAACCAGAATAGATTTTGATAACTCTGCCAAGTCGCCAAGCATTAGGTGGAAGATTTTCATCCCTGATTACTACCAGGGCTCCTTCTTCAAGATTAGTTTCTGGTCTCTGCCATTTGTTTCTTTTGCTCATTTCCTTCAGGTACTCATTTTTCCATCGGGTGCAGAAATGCTGATGAATGAGTTTTAACCGCTGCCAACGGTTCGTCATTGAGATGGACGTTTCGGTGACCTGAGGGTCCACTGGAGCAAGGATAGGAGAGCCGATCAGGAAATGGCCAGGAGTTAAGGCGCAAAGATCAGATGGATTAGCCGAAATTGGAGAAATTGGTCTAGAATTAAGACATGATTCAATTTTTGACAATAACGTGGACAATTCTTCAAAAGTATATTTATAATTTGCTGCAATCTTTCGGAAATGCGTTTTGAAGCTTTTCACTCCAGCCTCCCACAACCCTCCCATATGGGGGGCTCCAGCTGGAATAAAGTGCCATGAAATATTCTGGTGTGCATAATTTGCCAATGTAGCTTGCTGGGAAGTTTGAAGAAATTCCTTTGCTATTGCTTTCGAAGCACCTACGAATGTTGTACCATTGTCCGAATGAAGGTGAAGTGGGCAGCCTCGTCGCGAGACAAATCGGTTGAATGCCGCTAAAAATGTAGGAGTTGATAAGTCTGAAGTTGCTTCGAGATGAATCGCTTTTGTTGAAAAGCATACGAAGACACAAACATATCCTTTCGAAATGCGACAAGCTCGGCCAGAATAACTCTTAATGTCGAGTGGCCCAGCGAAATCTAGACCTGTATGTGTAAAAGGACGAGAAATTTCAGTCCTTTCCGAAGGCAAAGCCGCCATTAACTGTTTCTGACATCGTTTCTTATAGATTACGCAAACTTTACATTTGTTTATTGTCGTTTTGATGAGATTTTTTGCTTTAGGTATCCAATATTGAGTTCTCAGTAATCGTAGAATAAGTTGATTACCACCATGAAGGCTTATATTATGAACAAATTTTACTAGAAGTCGGGAAAATTGACAATTGTAAGGAATTATAATCGGATGTTTTTCGTCATATGTGAGACCTGGCGACGATTCTAGTCTGCCACAGGAACGGATTATACCTTCAGGATCTAGAAAAGGATTTAAGTTCAGGATAGTACTCGATTTGGATATACCTTGTCTAGCGGAAAGAGCTTTGTACTCATCAGGAAAATAGGCCTTTTGACAAATCGAAATAAACTGATTTCGAACTGAAGAAATTTCAAAACTGGACAATTCTAAGGTTGTTTTGTAAAAACTGGATCGGTATCGAGGATGCGTTCGGCAGAAGAACCGATAGACATATGCCATTACGCGCATAGCCCTGTTGAAAGAAGAAAATCTCTCTAAGAGATCTTCGTATTCCGAAAAGTATGAAAAATGTGCTCGGACAGATTTGATTTCGCACTCAGTGTTTGGAATACAGGAAAAATCACGATTAGGCCATTGATTTTTGTCACTTTTTAGCCAGTTTGGTCCAAACCACCATAGTTCGTTGTTCTGCAAGTCCTGTGGATAAACTCCTCGGCTGGCAAGATCAGCTGGATTCGCCTCTGAACTAACATGATTCCACTGTGAATAGCTGACAACTTGGGATATTTTGGAAACCCTATTCGCCACAAATGTTAACCAGTTACATGGGGGTTTCGCTAGCCAGGAAAGAACTATGGTTGAATCTGTCCAGCAGTAAACGGAATATCTTTGAATGTCTAATCTTGGTAGCAATGTTTCTACCATTTCTGCCAGAAGAACTGCTCCACAAAGCTCTAATCTAGGAATAGATAGAGTCTTTATAGGAGCCACCTTAGTCTTGGATGATATAAGGTGCGTGGATATAGAATTGGAATCATCGATACGAACGTATAAGACCGCTGCGTATGCCTTTTCAGAGGCATCACAGAAACCATGGAATTGGATTTCGGTCTTTGGACAGTAACCAATCCATCTTGGAATACGGATGGTATTGATACTGGAATAATTAGATTGGAAAGTTTTCCATTGGAGAAGTGTCTCAGGAGTAAGAACTTCGTCCCAACCAGTTCCATCCATCCAAATCTTCTGCATAAGTATTTTAGCCAGCACAATGCAGGGTGCTAACCATCCAGCAGGGTCGAACAATTTAGCTATTTGGGACAGAACTTCCCTCTTCGTGAAATGTGAAGACTCCGGAAACGAACAAGAAGTGAAGTAGAAATCATCCGAACATGCATTCCATCGGATGCCTAAGGTTTTGGCGGAACTGTTGTCTTCGAATTTCAAAAAGTCTTCGTGAAGTAGATGGTCTGGTGGGAGATCAGCTAGAATATCCTTTGAATTGGACGTCCATTTCCGAAGTGAAAATCCAGCGGACTCTAGAGCTCGGATTAGCTCATTTCTTGCTTTGATTGAATCATTTTCGGTATGCGCTCCTGCTAGAACATCGTCGACGTACATCGAATTTCGGATAATTGTGCTCGCAGTTGGATAAGTAGATTGGACGTCCTCTGCTAACTGGAGAAGCGTCCGGATGGCAAGATACGGAGCACAATTAACACCGAAAGTAACAGTTTTAAGTTCATAATCGGAAATTGGATCGCTAGGACTATTCCGAAAGAGAATTCTTTGGTAAGGAGTATGATCTGGATTGACCAAGATCTGTCTATACATTTTTTGAATGTCCGAATTAAATACGAATTTATAGAAACGCCATTTAAGAATAAGTAAAACAAGATCATTTTGAAGCACTGGACCAATATGCAACAAAGAGTTTAAACTTTGCCCGTTGGATGACGGAGCCGATGCGTTAAAAACTACACGAACTTTTGTAGTTGTGCTATCAGGCTTTATGACCGCGTGATGTGGCAAATAATAAACTCTTGAACAATCAGAACTATTTGGAGATTCTACCTTTACCATATGACCCAAGTCCTCATATTCTTGGACCACTTTATCATAATCAAGTTTGAAATTAGGAGTGCGAACTAATCTGGCTTCATTTCGGAAAAACTGAGCCATTGCACTCGATCTAGAATGACCTAAACTAACAGTTTCCGGAAAATTTTCTTTAAATGGAAGAGAAACTACATATCTGCCGTCAGAATTTCGTTTGGTAGTTTGAACAAAGAGGTCTTCGCAAGCTTGATCGCAGGGAGATAGATAGTTCTTCCGTGGAAGATTCTCCACCTCCCAAAAACGTGAAATTTCTTTATCTAAAGAAATTTCACAGAAGTGAGAAGCAATAACTGGACTTGAACTAGAATTATGGGAAATGGGACCGGTAAGTATCCAGCCAAATACCGTTTCTTGAGCTATCAGAGAATTACAAACATGATGCTTTATCCCTGTACGAATTATTGAGGGGAAAATATCACCTCCAATCAACAAATCAATCTTCCCACTACAATGAAATTTGGGATCAGCCAATGGAATGTTGGGAAGATTTGAGAATAAAGAATTTGGAACGGTTTTTGAGGGTAGATTGTTAGAAAGTTGTGGAACCACAAGTGCTACAACTTGAGTCTGGAAGTCGCTATTTATTGGTGAACCTAACCCGAATGAGCACTGACGCTGCACCTTAGCAGAAACGGAGTTATTCAAACCCGAAATCTGAGCATTGGTACGTTGGAAAGGCAGTTGAAGAAGATTGTATAATCGTTCCGAAATGAAAGTTCCTTCAGATCCCGAATCCACCAATGCTCGAGCTTTATATTCCATTCCCGAATGGCATATATTCACCCAAGCTGTACCTAATAACACTCCTTTAGATTGTGTCGCGAAACATGATTGGACCCGGTTAGCATTGTTGCTATTTGTGGACTGAGTGTTATTATTCGAGTTTGTGCGTGTAAAGAAGGATGAATTGGGGTTAAGATTGGAACTACTGGAACTAGAACTTGGACTATTCGTGGACTGTATTTTATTTGAATAAGGTCGCGTATTCGAAACTGAATTGTTGTGTGAATTTGAACCAGCATTACCAGCAGAGTTAGCTGACTGAGAAGAAATTCCAGAACTATTTTCATCTTTGTGTAAAAGCGTGTTGTGTCGTTTCTGACACTTGAAGCAGCTATGTTTGCTTGTGCAGTTTCGAACACTATGAGTCTTCGAAAAGCAATTTATGCACAAGCCTGCCTTTTTAATTTCATTCTGTCGCTGTTGATAGCCCATTTTCAGAAATTTTGAACATTTTCGAATGATGTGATTTTCCTTTGGACAGAGCTGACATTGGGGACTGGACACATTGGCCTGGAAACTGTGGACTCTGTTGTTTAAATTAGAATTGGAATTAGTATGACTTCTGGGCTTAGACTCTTGAGTCTTCGAACTATTTGCCCCACGAATCTCCAAAACTGACTCGAGGGTTCGATACCGATTTGTTAAAAATTCATCTAATTCAGACCATCTCGGAAGGCTGGTCTTGTCCCTCAGTTCCTGTTCCCACAATGTCAGGGTAACTTCTGGAAGATTGCTAGTACAGATGAAAACGAAAATAGGATCCCAACTGGATACACTAATATGGTATAGATTTAGAACTGAGATGCATGAATTGATGTCTCGTTGCAACTGCTTGAGAGCCTTTCCAGATTCGGAATGAATGGTCTGAAGGTTGAAAAGAATTTTCAACTGACCATTCACTAAGACTCTGCGGTTTTCGAAACGAAGACATAAATTTCTCCAAGCAAGATCGAAACCAGCATTCGTTAGAGGAACCCTTTGAACTATCTCTTTAGCCTCTCCTTTCGTTTTCTGAATTAGGAAAAAGAGCTTTTCTATATTGCTAGCCTTTGAATTTGAAATGACTGCAGTAAATAAGTCACGGAAAGTTGGCCAAGAAGCATAATTGCCTGAAAAGGTTTCGATCTCGATAGGAGGCAAGTGAATACCAAATGAACTACTGGAGGATGTAGATTGATTTCCGAGATCTTTGGAAGTACTCGGTTGAACCGTAGTTTCCACAGGGCGGAAGGGCGTTTCTATGTGTGAAGGCTGTGAACGTATCGCGTCAGACAACTCATAAAGTTTTGTAAGACAATTGCAATACGTCGTATAAGTACTTTTGTACTTCATCTTTATAGGTTCAACATCTGTGGGTTTCTCGGGATCATCAATGTCTTTTTCTACTTCGGCTAAGTATCGCTCGTAGGCTGCCTTCGCAAGTGACCAGTTTGACTTTAGTTCATATCGGTGAACATCCAAAGCGTGAAGCGAAGATACAGGAAATTGGTCATTGTTAAGGTCAGACTCAAACTCGATGATACTATCAGCCAAGCGAATGAATTGATCCAACGACATTTTAATTTGAAAAAGACTCGAAAACAGTAGAAAGAAATGAAAAAAAAAAAAAAAAAAAAACTCAGAATTTAAACCGAAATGGGATTAAAATCTGTGAAAAACTTATAAAATGTACAAAAGTGGTACAAAACTCAAATATACAAACAAAATGTAAATTTGTGCACGAATTTTAACGAAATATTGAAAATATTGAAATTTTTCTCAAATAATTAATAATGGGAACGAAAATTTGAAATATTTTATCTTAAGAAATGAATTAAAAATCTTATAGCCAAAATGAATTCTTAAAATTGCCAAAAATTAGAAATTTGTAAAAATTTTACTAATTTTAAAGCAAAAATAGTAAGCTTAAAACCTAATCTTACTGAAAAAGAACAAAATGAATTTAAATAGTACAAGATAACAAATTTTCATCAAAAATGTATATATGATCCAGCGCGGTAGAAAATGTTTGCTGGGAAAAACGATCAGCTGTTTACTACGCCTTATGTACTAAAGTTCATTGAACTTTAGTTGAATGGAAATAATATATGTATATATTTTAGTTGGAATGTTTTATGTATATATAAATTTGAATGCGTATTAGGTCAGTTCGTTATATTGTTCGGTAAGAAATTCAATAAAAAAAATTAAAATGAAAAAATTGCTTTTTAACAAAAGACTGGTTTGCGAAAAAAAATCCAAAAGAAATCCGCAAAAACTTGTTTAGAAAATTTTTTATTGTTATCAAAATATAATTTTTTTGAATATGTATAGAAAATATACGTATAATTTTTAAAATTATTTGTTATATTGTGGTAAACAAATAAATGAGTAAATGATCAAAAATATAATTAACTGCATGCAGAATTTCAAAAACGATTCGGAAAATTACATTGCCAAATTGGAAATTTATGTTGCCAAATAGAGGAACAAGGCTATTGTAGTTAAATGTTGTATATATAAAAAGGTTTTGTTTTCAAAAATTAATAACAAAACTACTGGAACGAGAGCACTTTGGAGAGCACCAAGATCTGTTTAAAATTAGGGTGGAAATATTTGAGAGTGAATCACCAGTAGGAAGTGAGGTACAGTAGATTAGTACCTCAGTAGATTTGGAAAACTTTAAAAATATTCAAAAACTTGTATTTATTTAATATGTTTCTTGTTGCTGTTGTTGCAAATATAGTTTTGTGTTTAAAAATTCAAAAATAGACACTATTTTCAGATACCCGTTGAAACAATTTTTATAGAGCTGATATTGGAGATATCACTTTTTATTTTATAACTAAAATTTCAACAAATTTTATAAAAAAAATCGACAAATTTTAATAAAACGTCAAAAAGTTCACTTTTCGTTATGAATTTGTATAAAATTCTGCTTTAGAAACACTTTCTTAATTCTTCTTTGGTTTTATGTAGGTATGTAGAGAAGTTTAAGAAACCAAAACAACTGGAAATCGGAGCAAAACAAATATAATTATAAAGAGTGGTGTACAAGTCCAAGAGTACTAACGAGTTTTGTGATTTAAGAGTAGTGATAAAAGAGAGCAGCATTCAAGAGAATATCTCAACTTGTAGACACAAAGAAAATAATCAAGAGAATAAAAGAGATGTATTTTCGAAAAAGAGCGGTATGTTTGAAAAATTTTAAAATAAACAAGAGAAACAAGAGCGTGATAATCAAGAGATTTTGATTAAAATATCACACAAAACGATGATGTTAAGTTCTCTGTTAATGTTAAGATCTTAAAATTTTAAAAAGTCAAATGTAGGGCAAACATATATTTTGAAGGGAAAAAAATCATGAACAAGAATAGTGTGACGAGGAATAAAAGCCACAGATTTTTGTGGTAGGCTAATTCAGTAGAATTTTTAAAATATTTTACGGAAAAACTCAACTTACAGTGTTAGCAGATGAATTATGATTATATGTAAATTTTCCAATAGCGTTTTAAGTATCCAAATGATGATTGGTATCCAAAATAATTCCAAATTTGTAAAGAAAATTTCCACTTTTGCTTATTTAAGACTTTCTCTTTCTATTCTTTTTGGTTCACTTGATTCTTTGCCTTCCATTTAGTAATTTTTCAGCACTGTTGACACTTTTAGTATTTGAATTCGGTAATTTTATATTTTCCACTTATGATTTGATTATTGTAATCCGATGATTGAATAATTGTAATTTGATTTAATATTTGTGCAATATTTTTGTTGTAATTTTAATATCGTAAGTGTATTGTAGATTTATATTTAATTTTGTAGAAAAATTTTTAGATTTTAAGCAGTAGATATATAGTAACTTTTCATGTAAATTTTAGTTAGAGAATTTTTAAATTTTAACTATAAACTTTTTGAATTTTAATTAGAAAAATTCTTAAATTTTTTTATTTTTTTTTTTAAATTTTAATTAGAAAAAATTATATATTTTAACTAGTAACTGTTAAATTATAATCAGAAAATTTTTAAATTTTATCGTTTTCTAGCACAATTTTATAGGTTTATATAAATATAATTTAATTATGTAAATTTAAGTAAAGAATTTATGAACAAACAATGTGTTCAAAACCTTCTCAAAATGAAATAAAAAACCGTTCTTTTAAACAAGTTCTTCCTATATGCACTTCAAGACAGAAACAAAAACAAAACGTACCTTGGAATAATAAAAAATATATGTAAATATGTAAGATGTTTGTGAGCAATCCAATGAAATCTCTGAGAGTGATGATGAGTACGCTTCCAGCGGTTTTATCCGGTCGATCGGGCCAAATGAAGGGGTGAAGGAACACAAGTTAGGAGTTTCTGTGGAGAGTTTTAGTCATCAAATCTCTGAGCCGAGAAAGTAAACAAAATAATTAATTTATTTTGTTTACTCTGAATAAAAGGCTCACAAACCCAGCGAGCAAGTTTATGAAAAAAGAACAAAGAAATAAAACAAGATAGTCAGTTTTATGTTTAAGTCCAAGGAGCTTTATTTTTCGTACCTTTTGGAATGGCTGCTAAAAGAATAAGAAGGCATGAAAGTTATGAACAACAGGAAGCAATATGGTGGGCATTAAGTCCAAAACTGACAGCAATTTTTAGGCATTATGGAAGAAAGAGAAGGCATGAGTTTGACAACTTGCAGCGTTGATAACGTTGCAGGAATAGTTGCAAACATGCCCATTACTATTTTAATGCAGGAGTCGGAATAGTGACTTTTGGCATTAACAATTTTCAATCCAACATTTTTTTCATAGAACAATTTTTAACTCAAATATTTTGCTTAGAAAATTGTTCGATAAAAACTATATTTTATAGAAAATTTTTCGATAAAAATATAATTCTGTAAAAATTTGCGATAAACATAAATATTTTCATATCAAAAAATTTTCAAATCTTTTTGATAATAAAATTTTCTATAGAAAAATTTTTGATGAAAAAATTTTCTATAGAAAAATTTTTGATAGAAATTCTATAAGAAAATTTTCTACAGAAAAATTTTTGATAAGAAAATTTCTATATACAAATTCTTAAAAAAAATTTCTATAGAAAAATTTTTATAAAAAAATTTCTATAGAAAAATTTTTATAAAAAAATTTCTATATAAACATTTTTGATAAGAAATTATCTATAGAAAAATTTTTATAAAAAAGTTTCTATAGAAAAATTTTTATAAAAAAATGTTCAATAAAAAAATTTTCTATAGAAAAATTTTTGATACAAAAATTTTCTATAGAAAAATTTTGATAAGAAAATTTCTATAGAAATTTTTGATAAAAAAATTTTCTATAGAAAAATTTTGATAAGAAAATTTCTATAGAAATTTTTGATAAAAAAATTTTCTATAGAAAAATTTTTGATAAGATAAGAATTTCTGTATAAAAATTTTTGATAAAAAATTATCTATAGAAAAATTTTCCATAGAAAAATTTTTGATAACAAAATTTTCTATAGAAAAATTTTGATAAGAAAATTTCTATAGAAACATTTTTGATAAATAATTGTCTATGGACAAATTTTGATAAAAAATTTTCTATACCAAATATTTTGATAAAAAAAATTTTCTAAGAAAAATTTTTGATAAGAAAATTTTCTATAGAAACATTTTTGATAAAAAAAATTCTATAAAAAATTTTTGATAAAAAAATTTTCTATAGAAAAAATTTTGATAAAAAAATTTTCTATAGAAAAATTTTTGATAAAAAAATTTTCTGTAGAAAAATTTTTGATAAAAAAATTTTCTATAGAAAAATTTTTGATAAAAAAATTTTCTATAGAAAAGTTTTTGATAAAAAAATTTTCTATAGAAAAATTTTTGATAAAAAAATTTTCTATAGAAAAATTTTTGATAAAAAAATTTTCTATAGAAAAATTTTTGATAAAAAAATTTTCTATAGAAAAATTTTTTATAAAATTTTCTATAGAAAAATTTTTGATAAAAAAATTTTCTATAGAAAAGTTTTTGATAAAAAAATTTTCTTAGAAAAATTTTTGATAAAAAAATTTTCTATAGAAAAATTTTTGATAAAAAAATTTTCTATAGAAAAATTTTTGATAAAAAAATTTTCTATAGAAAAATTTTTGATAAAAAAATTTTCTATAGAAAAATTTTTGATAAAAAAATTTTCTATAGAAAAATTTTTGATAAAAATATTTAAAAAAATGGAGTAGAAAACTTTTTTAATACATTAAAAGTTAAAAGTATAAAAAACGGAAACTCTGCCGACTATTTTTTGTTCTGTGTTTATAAGATTTGGCACAGCCGAATATTACACTCTTACTTGTGTTTTTTTTTTTAATTAAGGTCATTTAAGAAATTAACTGACATTTATTTGACAACTAAATAAATATCACTTTTTAAGACGGTGCACTCTTTCTTGCTTAATTTCTAGAATTAAAATGTGTATTCTTATTTAAAGCCTAATTAAATTTTCTTATTAAAAAAACACTAATTATTTTCTGTTTCCTTTCTTTTGTTCTATTTACAGATTAATCTCAGGTGTTCATAACTAAATCACAAAAAGAGGATTATTATTATTATACTACAAAAAATAAAATTTTAATTATTAAATAATTAACAAAAACAAATACCACAAACAATTTAAAAGCCACAATAACAACAACAATAACAAAAACACATGCACAGAAATGAGTGCATTAGTAACTGTTGCCAAGGCAAAAGGTAAGTTTTCATTTATATTCACAAGCACATACAAACATTCATACAATTATTTATATATACTCAAGTGTGTATGTACAGTTATACATACTTATATAAATATCTACTTTGAAATAAATACACACTTAAATGTTTTATATAAATTAGTTGTAAATAATCTTAACACTAAAACTAAATGCATATTTATATAGTACAGTGGTTTACACAGTCAATTTTAGAGACAAAATTTGTTAACAAGGTTTTACGACTTCAGTATAGCTTCACACTTAAGCCGCGTAATTTTTATAAATTTTAACTGCTAATATTGACAACATTGTGTGTGTTCTAGCCAGAGCTTTTTTTTACTGACGGACAGACAGACAGACGGACATCGCTCAATCGCCTTAAAATTTCATAAGGATTCAGAATATGTATCAATATTAAGGAAATTACAAACGAAAAGACAAAATAACTTCATCTATTTCTCTATAAAATATCTTTTAAGATTGTTTTATTGATTGTCAAGACAACTCACAGTGATAGTTCTTCATACATCTAACTGCAAAAAATAGAAGAAGTGATCCTACAACGATGAAATTTGTTACACAAAAAAACTTTGAAAACCGTCAACTCCTTCGGGTACCTTCCTTGGACCCCAATTTTTCACTTATTTTTCTTCTCAATGTATAACCCGCAATTTTCACCAGAATTTCATGAAAATCGCCACAACTCTATTACTTGAAACAAAAAAGAGTTGCACTAGTTTTAGTTGAAATCCGTCAACCCCTTGGGTTGCCTCCCTTGGACCCCCATTTTTTCACTTTTTTCTTATTCTCATTGTATAAAACTCTATTTTCAATAGAATTTGATAAAATTGTTCACACCTTTATTTTTTGATCCAAAAAAGAGCCCTTCTAATTTTGGTTGAAATCCAATGACTCCTTGGGGTACCTCCTTTGGACCCCATTTTACACTTATTTTCCTTCTCAATGTATAAACCGCAATTTTAAACAGAATTTGATAAAATTTGGCATACTTCTATTTTTTTGATCCAAAAAGAGCCCTACTAATTTTGGTTGAAGTCCGGTGACTCCTTGGAGTACTTCGCTTAGAACCCCATTTTTTCACTTATTTTCCTTCTCAATGTATTACCCGAAATTTTCAATAGAATTTGATAAAATTCGACACACTTTTATTTTTTGATCCTAGAATGAGCTCTACTAATTTTGGTTGAAATCCGTCGACTTCTTGGAGTACATGCTTTAGACCCTATTTATACCATTCACCACCATAGGTGGAAAGGGTATTATAAGTTTGTGCTGTTGTATGTAACGTATAGAAATATTTGTCTTAGACCCACCTTTTAGTAACCAATAGGCTTAGAATCACTTTCTGAGTCGATTTAGCGTTGTCCGTCGGTCTGGCTGGCTGGATCCCCATGTAAACCTTGTAATCAAACTACAGGTCGCAGTTCTAAAGATAATTTGATGAAATTTGGCACAGATCATTTCTCTGATAATAGGACCATGGCTATTGTTAAAATCGGTCCATTATTTATGGTACCTCCCATAGGTCCCACTTCCTGGAATTGATATATTGGCCACAAAAATCAATATTTTTTCATGAAATAATAATAACTGTAATCAATTTGGCAAATTTCGAGATAATCGCTCCACATTTGACCCTACCTCTCATATAAGTCCAAATGGCGGAAATAGCTTAAATGTACAAGTTTTGAGAATATGTTTGTATGATGGCAAAATTAAGCAAATACTTGTCTTTATACAGGGAAAATAACACCTTTGACCTTAGTGGTGAAGGGTATCGTATGGTCGAGCTTGACCGACTATAGCACTTTCTTATTTGTTTTTAATGTATTTTTATTCTCAATGAATAAGGCGAACTTCTCAATAAAAATTAATGAAATTCGTCACATGCCTATTAGTTGATCCAAAAAAGAACTCTACTAATTTTTATTGAAATCCGTAGACTCCAAGAGGCACTTCGTAAATCTCAAGATAATGTAATTTGAACTAATGTTAGGATTAATAACTGCAAATTGATTAAAAATGTAAGCCTGAAGGTATGCAATGCTTTTTTATTTTAAGCAATATTCCTTACTTTTTTTTACTAAATTTTGATTTTTTTAAAAGATTGACAAAAGTTGCTAATTTTTGTTAGCTAATTCGAAAGAAAAGCCTTCTGCCTTTCATTTCATTATATTGAGAGCACGAAGGTTAACCGAGCTAACTGACTTTTCCTCCAACGAAAACAGCTAATGCTGAATTTTATGGGACAAATTCGATGCGCTTATCTCTTCCAAGCTACGCATGCAATAAACTTCTTTCTTTCTTTTAAACAAAACAAGATCTCAGGCTTATATAAAATTGCAGTTAAAATATCTTTGATACATAAGTCTTTAAATTTCAATAAAATTACCATCAATTTTTGTTTCACAATATTCAGCTGACATCAACCGATTTTTTCTATATATATATATATATATATATACATATCTTAGGAAAAAAATACAGATTTTTCATTGTCAGATTCTTCTCTATAAAATGGCATTATAAGATTTTTGAAAAATGATAGTCAAATAATTCCTTTTTTGCAGCAGAAATACCATAGTGCAACGTATTATCAACGAAATACAATACCTCGAAACCACTGTACATCCCCACATAATGTATTTATTAATAAGCATGTGTGTGTTACTGTGTGTGTGTGAGTGTATGCCTTTTAAACTTATTCATGGTTACAGAAATTAGAACTTGCATGCGATGCTTTTCTAACAGTCAAACCTGAAAAAAATAAGCATCTAATTGCTGTTAAGTAACAACTTGAACTAAATTCTAGTTTTCTCTGCTATTTTTTTGTATATTTTTGTTAAACAAATAAAACTACTTTTGCTATGAGAGAGAATAGTGTAAAATGCTTAGAGCATAACGTAAATGAATGCATGTGTGTGTGTGTGCATAACCAAATGTAGAATTTTTGCAACATTTTACATTCACACCAAAAAGGATTCAGAGATGTTGAAACAATTATTTGGTTCACACAGATGCTTTTTATGTTCGAGCCTTTGTTTAAGGTTAAAACCAAAAGAATTAAGAACATTGTTCAAGGGAACAAAGCGCTAAAGCGTTTGTTTTTTTTTTGTATTATTTTTGACACAGCCCTCGTAAATGTAAGGCACAATATGATGCCTGCAATATGTAGAATATTATACTACTACTTATACGAGTAATAATATGCACTTTGTAGTTGTGCTGATTAAAATGATTATAGTCATATATGAATTAAAATGGAATTTGTGGCAGATGTTGGTGGATAAAAGGGGACCAACTATTAACAAGAAAAAAAAAATTCAGAGCAAAATTGTGGTAAAATAAGTAACTCGTATTTTAAAATATTACTTCTTTGTGTCCTTAACAATTTTTCTTTTAATTTTTTTAATTTGAGCTTGTTTGTGTCTATGCTAACATGAACAACTGCAGATAAAGCGTATAATTTTTCAAAAAATAATTTTATTTAAAAATAAGATCCACGGAAATTCTGAAAATTTTTTGCAATATTATATATATTATTCCCCAACAACATTCCAATTGGAACAAGGGGTACTTCTTTCAGATAATGTGGTGCATCCGCTTCTATTTTTAGCCTCATTGAAAGGGACCACCTCCGAACGGCAAATGCATTAGTTTGGGAAGTTTTACATAGCCTAATACTAAATAACCAGTGGCTAGCTGAGTTATGAGGTGAATAGACACTTTTTTGAAAATTTGGTCTGACCGGTGATCGTACTTGGGACCTCTGGTATGCTAAACGGATGACTAACCTGCTATACCACGGCGGTTCACATTTTTGCAATATTGCCTAAAGTTATAATAGGCAAGCAAGTGTTAAAATTGTTGAATATGAAATTAGAAGTTGGTCCCTTTACTTCTAGCTTTTATCTTAACTCATTTTATGCCCGTTACGCTGATAGTAAAACGCATTAAACTTTTAACAAAAAACTTTTAACTATATTAAAATGTAAACTATTTATGCAACAAAATTAAAAATTTATCATGACTTTAAGGTACTCCAAAAATAGCCGAAAGAAAGAAAAATGTGTGTGCTAAATCAGGAGTCATCTCAAGCTGCTGAGTCATCCCGAACTGACATTATTAATTTATTAAAAAAAAAAAAAAATAAAATTTCGTAAATTTTTCTATAAAAAATTTTAATATTGTCTAAAAAAAAATTAAATTTTTTGATAGAAAAATTTAAGAAATTTAAATTTTGAATAAAAAAATTTAAATTTGTTTATAGAAAATTTAAATTATGTAAATTATCATTTAAAAATTATCACGTATACTTTTTCTATAGAAAAATTTAATATTTTCTAATCTTTTCTATAGAAAAATTTAGAAAACCAAATTTTTTTTTGAAAAATTTACGAAACTAAAATTTTTGTGTAGAAAACGCTTATATCGTAAATTTTTCTATAGAAAAATTAAAATAACGCAATTTTTTTTTTATAGAAAAATTAAAATATCGTAAATTTTTCTATAGAAAAATTTATATATCGTATATTTTTCTATAGAAACATTTAAATATCGTAAATTTTTCTATAGAAAAATTTAAATATCGTAAATTTTTCTATAAAAAAATTTAAATATCGCAAATTTTTCTATAGAAAAATTTAAATATCGTAAATTTTTCTATAGAAAAATTTAAATATCGTAAATTTTTCTATAGAAAAATTTAAATATCGTAAATTTTTCTATAGAAAAATTTAAATATCGTAAATTTTTCTAAAGAAAAATTTAAATATCGTAAATTTTTCTATAGAAAAATTAAAATATCGTAAATTTTTCTATAGAAAAATTAAAATATCGTACATTTTTCTATAGAAAAATTTAAATATCGTAAATTTTTTTATAGAAAAATTTAAATATCGTAAATTTTTCTATAGAAAAATTTAAATATCGTAAATTTTTCTATAGAAAAATTTAAATATCGTAAATTTTTCTATAGAAAAATTTAAATATCGTAAATTTTTCTATAGAAAAATTTAAATATCGTAAATTTTTCTATAGAAAAATTTAAATATCGTAAATTTTTCTATAGAAAAATTTAAATATCGTAAATTTTTCTATAGAAAAATTTAAATATCGTAAATTTTTCTATAGAAAAATTTAAATATCGTAAATTTTTCTATAGAAAAATTTAAATATCGTAAATTTTTCTATAGAAAAATTTAAATATCGTAAATTTTTCTATAGAAAAATTTAAATATCGTAAATTTTTCTATAGAAAAATTTAAATATCGTAAATTTTTCTATAGAAAAATTGAAATATCGTAAATTATTCTATAGAAAAATTGAAATATCGTAAATTATTCTATAGAAAAATTTAAATATCATAAATTTTTCTATAGAAAAATTAAAATATCGTAAATTTTTCTGTAGAAAAATTTAAATATCGTAAACTTTTCTATAGAAAAATTTAAATACCGTAAATTTTCTATAGAAAAATTTATATATCGTAAATTTTTCTCTAGAAAAATTTAAATATCATAAAATTTTCTATAGAAAAATTTAAATATCGTAAATTTTTTTCTAGAAACATTTAAATATCGCACATTTTTCTAAAGAAAAATTTAGATATCGTACATTTTTCTATAGAAAAATTTAAATATCGTAAATCTTTCTATAGAAAAATATAAATATCATAAATATTTTAATGGAAAAATTTATATTTCGTAAATTTTCTTTAAAAAATTTAAATATAGGTTATTTTTCAATAGAAAAATTTTAATGCCGTAAAGTTTTTAGAAAAGTTCCTATCTTTATAGGAAATAAAAAAAAAATGTAATTTTTAGACGAATTTTTTAAAAATTCTAATTTTTATAGAAAAATTTTCAAAAATTTCTTATTTTTATATAAAATTTTTAAAAAATTTTATACTTTTATAGAAAATTTTTCAAAAATTCTTATTTTTATAGGAAATTTTTTAAAAATTTATTATTTTTCTATAAAATTTTTCACAAATCTCTTATTTTTATAGGAAATTTTTCAAAAATTTGTTATTTTTGTTGGATATTTTTCAAAAATTTCTAATTTCGATAGAAAACTTTTAAAAAATTTCGTATTTTTATCGGAAGTTTTTTGAAAATTTCTTATTTTTATAAGAACATTTTCAAAAATTTCCTATTTTTATAAGAAAATTTTTCAAAAGTTTCTTATTTTTATAAAAAATATTTAAAAGATTTCTTATTTTTATAGAAATTTTTTTACAAATTTCTTATTTTGGTAGAAATTTTATCAAAAAAAATCTTATACGAAATTTTTCAAAAGTTTCTAATTTTTAAAGAAAATTTTTCAAAAATTTCCTAATTTTTATGGTAAATTTTTTAAAAAATTCTTATTTTTATAGAAAAATTAAAAAAAAAATCTTATTTTATAGGAAATTTTTCAAAAATTTCTTATTTTTATAGGAAATTTTTCAAAAATTTATTAATTTTATAGCAAATTTTTGACAAATTTCTTATTTTTATAGGAAGTTTTCAAAAATTTCTTATATTTTAGGCAATTCTTATTTTTTTTAGGAAATTATTTAAAAATTTCTTATTTTTATAGGAAATTTTTCAAAATTTCTTATTATTATAGGAAATTTTTCAAAATTTTTTTATTTTTATAAAAAAATTTTTCAAAAATTTCTTATTTTTTTATGAAAATTTTTCAAAATTTTTTATTTTTATAGGAACAATTTAAAAAACTTCTTTTTTTAATAGGAAACTTTTCAAAATTTTTTTTATTATTATAAAAAATTTTTCAAAAGTTTCTTATTTTTATATGAAATTTTTAAAAAATTTTGTATTTTTACAGGAAATTTTATAAAAAATTTTTAATTTCTTTTGGAAATTTTTCAAAAGTTTATATTTTTATAGGAGATTTTTCCAAAATTTCTTACTTATATAGGAAATTTTTAAAAAATTTCTATGTATATGGAAACTTTTCAAAAACTTCTTATTTTTTTTTTTAAATTTTCAAATTTTTCTTATTTTTTTTAAGGAAATTTAAAAAAAATTATTTTTTTATAGGAAATTTTTGAAAAAATTTTAATTTTTTTTGGAAATTTTTCAAAAATTTCATATCTTTATAGCAAACTTTTTTTAAAAATTTCTTATATTTTTAGAAATTTTTCAAAAATTTTTAATTTTTATAGGAAATTTTTCAAAAATATCTTATTTACATAGGAAATTTTTCAAAAAATTTTTTAGTTTTATATGAATATTTTTTTAATTTTTATAGAAAATTTTCCAAAAATTTGTTATTTTTATAGAAAATTTTCCAAAAATGTCTTATATATATGAAATCTTTTCAAAAACTTCTTATTTTTTTTTTTAATTTTTCAAATTTTCTTATTTTTTTAAATTTTTCAAAAATATCTTATTTACATAGGAAATTTTTCAAAAAATTTTTTAGTTTTATAGAAAATTTTTTAAATATCTTTTTAATTTTTATAGAAAATATTCCAAAAATTTCTTATTTTTATAGAAAATTGTCCAGAAATTTCTTATATATATAAAAACTTTTCAAAAACTTGTTGTTTTTTTTTAAATTTTTCAAATTTTCTTATTTTTTTAAAGGAAGTTTTTCAAAAATTTATTATTTTTATAGAAAATTTTTACAAAATTTTAAATTTTTTTGTAAATTTTTAAAAAATTTCTGATTTTGATAGGAAATTTTTCAAAAATTTCATATTTTTATAGCAAAGTTTTTAAAAATTTTAGGAAATTTTTCAAAAACCTTTTATTTTTATAGGAAATTTTTCAAAAATTTTTAAATTTTTAAAAAATTTCTTATTTTTTAAGAAATTTTTAAAAAACTTCATATTTTATATGAAATTTTTCAAAAATATCTTATTTTTATAGGATATTTTTAAAAAATTTCCTATTTTTATAGGAAGTTTCTCAAAAATTTCTAACTTTTATAGGAAATTTTTCAAAAATTTCTCATTTTTATAAGATTTTTTTTAAATTTTCTTACTTAAATCTTTTTAAATTTTATCTTCTAATCTCTATATATATATTTATATTTTAAAACTTTTTTTTCTACATTTCCAGCTTTTGTCTGTCTCACCTCATTATCGTTGCTGGAAATTACTTTAGTAACCACAATATTATTACTGCCACTGCCTGTGGTCAAAGCCACAAGCGGCTTACGTGTACCCACCTTTTTGCAGGAGCCCCCATCACGTCTACTCTTTAGCAATGACACTGGAACCCAAGTTAGTTGTACGGCTCATGGTAATCCTCCACCGGTAGTTTCATGGGTACTCACTGATGGTACAATGGCTACACAAGTGCCAGGACTCAGGTAATTTAAAATGTTGTGATCATTATTAAGTTGATACTTGTTAACAAAAAAGTTTCTATAGATATAAATGTCTGTGTAAGAGGGTGTTTATTTTTGGGGAAAAATTTTTAACAAATTATTGCGGTTATTCTTGTTTTGTTTAGTGAATTTTAGGAGGGACTGAAGCTTATAATTTTAAAAGAGTTGAGGGCCTTTAAAATAAAAACTTTTGAATTCATTATTAGCATTTATCAAAATTTTTTTGTATGAAATTATACGGTATCAATGTTTTAGTAACGGTATAAAAAATTGTCTATAGAAAAATTTCAATATAAAGGGTTTTTTTTATAGAATATCAAAAGTTATTAGGAAAACATTTACTATATTCAAATTTGTCTAAAAATGTACAATTTTGATTTTCAATACAAACATTTACATTATTAAAAGTTTGTTTAGAGACATTTACGATATAAGATTTCTATTTAGATAAATTTATGATGATGAATTTAAAAAAAAATTTACTGTATTTGTAGGCCTAAAAACATTACATCTTTAAAAACTTTTCAACTTAAACATAAGTAATAACTATTTTGGCATAACATAAAAAAAGTGAAAGTGTGAGTGACGCCTTTTTTTGTTGGTCAATTCTGTTGGTTTTTGCGGTTGCCAACAAATGAGGTCCATAACTAAAAAAAATCACAAGGGGTTACATTATATTTTATACTTTTGTATTAACAGAAAAAACACATGAACATAACTATGAATATTAGGGGAGTTCTGCATATAAAAAGATATATATATATATATATATATATATATATATATATATATATATATATATATATATATATATATATATCTTTATATTATTAAGATTACTTAAATGAATTAAGACCAACAATTTCTCTTAATAAGGGTTAAGATCATTGACAATTATTCAAAAACTTGTAATTTTGATCATAGGCTGAAATATAAATAACCACCCTAATATCTACATACATATGGGCAAATCCGAAAAACATTAAACCAAGGACAAAATTTAAAAAACGTCAAAATCACGTTTTTGTTTTTATGAAAAATTGACCATATATTGATCCTTTAGAATATATAATGGATACAATTGTTGATTGTTCTCTTCGTGAATGGCAGGTCTTTATTTTCACCCATCTCGAATTTTTATAAATTTTTTTAAAATAATAGGTTTTTCAAAAGTTCATAAAAATCACAAAAACTTCCATTTAGGTATCAAGTTTAAGTATGGGCTCAAAGTCTGCTTAATTTTTTAGAATTAGATGTAAAAGACCCCATCAAAAGTAATTGGGGTGATATAAATAACGGCAAGTAAAAAAGGACTCACAGTGTGTAGCGTCCGTCACAAAAACAAAGGTTTTTTAATTATTATTTTTTCTCCAATTGAACTTGGTTCGTAAAAAGAACTAGCATGCTTTACATTATCCTAAAAATATATAGATGTTTATATAGCATTTTACAGAATGATATGTATAGGAAAGTGTGTAGCGTCCGTCACTGTATATATTTTTATAAAATGATATAAATTAAATACAATCTTTACGAACACATATCTGTCTTATTCATAAAGCAATAACACTGTCTATATCCACAGATTAAATTTATGATATTTGGGTATTAAAATAATATACAGTGGGGCAAATTTGATGCTTTTGAAATTTGCTTTTTTTTGATTTTTGGGACACTCTAACAGCTAGCCGCAGCTTTCTTTCGACGAGAAATAAGATGTAAAAAGTGTAAAACTTTAAATAAATATATGTATTTAGCCGTTTTGTGAAATTTTTTGCCCAAAAAATCGCATTTTAACCGCAAACATGAAAAGGAAGGAGATTAAATTCGGGCACAAATAAAATTATTATTTTCAATGATTAACCATTATTTTCACTGAATCACGAATCCTTAAAAAAATATGAAATTTTTTTCTTATAAAAATATCAAGTAAAAACTGTATCGTTCGTCACGTAGCGTCCGCAACAGTTCATTTATGGACTTTTGGTGAAACTGGAAACTTTAAAAAACTGTTTGTAAAACTGTTTTGTAATCCTCTGATTTTCTTCTTTCTTTAATATATATTTACAATTTTATTTATTACAATGACCGATTTGATGAAAATTGTAGAAAATTGCTAAAAAAAAAGTAACTTCCATTTTTTGTAGCGTCCGTCACAGCACTTTAAAAGCGAATATCTATTTCCTCCAAAATAAGTATATAAATTAACAAATGCCATTCGATAGCACAATCGATGGGCTAATATTATCGGAAATCTGTGCAAAGATATCTAGTGTAGAACGGCAATGGGATACATTTAAGTACAACTAAATCCATACATATGTATCGTATGTCACGCAGGAATTGCCCATATACATTTTTTGTGGTTTTCAAAATAAAACAAAAAATTCAAACATGTTTTAAGTTTTTTTTGTTGTTTGTTTGTCAAACGTTTTTAATTACAAATTCACAATGAAAATGTTGATGAGTTGTTTTAAATTTTAAAAGCACCTTAGAGACCCTTATCAATTAGAATGTTTTATTAAAGAGAATTTTTGAAAAATTTTTATTCTTAAATTTAGAACATTAAAATTTCATACAAAGTTTTTAAAATATTTACAAAAGAAACAAAAAATATATTTAAATGAACAAAGAGAAAGATTGTTTTTTGGTTTTATTACAATTCATTCATTTAGTCATGTGACATGTCAAATGAATGTTATAAACATTCCCTTAAATAAAACCACATATCTACTTAAACATTGTTGTTTGTATGTGTATACATCCATAAATTTCATTGTAAGTTATTGTCAGGACTAAGGACTTTTTAAGCAATTGCTTTCTGCATTTTGTCCTTTATTTTTTGTCTCAGTTTCATTTAAACATTTTGCTTCATCTTTAGGTCTTTTTCTATAAAAATGCATTTTTAAAACAAATTTGTACTAAAGAAGAGAAAAAATCGTTTTCAAAGGAATTAAAACTGTTCGATTTTTGCTGATATTTTAATCGAGAGCCTTTTTTCCAAAAATTAAGTTAACAGATAGATTTGGCTTTAGTAATTTTAATGCAACATTTGTTGTTCCATGATACAAACGCGACTAAATCCAGCGCCTTCTTCTACTTCATAATCTTCGTCGTCGGAATACGCAACTGCCAAGTCCGTGCAGCAATGTCAACAACCATAGCAGTGCCAACATCTTAAGCAGCACAATCCATCACCGCAAACACCATCGATTGCAGTCCGAGTTGCTTGGGTGATATCAATTCTGGAAAAAACGGATAATCGCGATTTATGCAACAACACAACATAGTAGACGCAGCGGTTCAGGAGACAAACAACTTCAGTCGGCAAATTTATAACGGATTCAACATTATCCGAAAAAAACGCACCATAAGTTATGGTGGAGGCATCACAGTTATCATCCACAACTCAGTGAAGTATAGAGTTATATCTGTTGATCTAGAAAATAGAGAACAATATCCTGAAACTCAGGTTTTTGCTGTCAGATCAGAGGGTACGGGGTACGAACTCTATAATGTCTATATTCCGCCTTTAAACCACATTGTTGGTAAAATATTTGGACTAACTTCGGTTGCAGTAGCTTTATAGTTCAACCTTCAAAAGTGTGTAAGTTATTTACCTAGTATTTAAATATTTACTTTGAAAAAATTCGTTATCGTAACCAGGTATTTTTTTTATATTAATAAGTTGTTAAATACTTTTCTTTTAGCTTAATATTTAGTTAGGATAAATAAGTTGATAGTAATACGACAGGCCCACATATTTTGCTAGGAGTTCCTAATGCATCTACCATATACAAATCTTAATATGATGCTTGTACCTCAGAATCTTTTTGATTGTAGATATAAAAAAGGGGATGAAATATATATATATATATAAAAATTATAGCCAAATGTTGGTATTTATATAAAGCTTATGTTTGCAAAATTTAGTGGCAATACCTGTCATAGTTTGTAATTTAATAGCTTTTAACTGGTCCTTGCTAAATATTTTTTGGTTTCCGGTAGTGTTTTTTATATGAAAGCTATAGTCATATATGAACCGATTCCTATAAAATTTGATATACTGACCAATAGTTGCATAAAACTTCTTTATTCTAAATTTAGTCGTCATAGCTATTACAATTGTACTCAATTTTTTAGCATTCATGTGTTTCCCGGGGCGGGGTTATATGGGAGCTCTAACTAAATGTGAACCCATTTCGCCCATTTTAAGTACACAACTTTTGTTACATATCAAAAATAATTTTGTAAAATTTTGTCTCTCTAGCTTTTGTAGTTAAGGAGCTGTCGTGCTTCTATCTGACGGACAGACGGACATAAACCCCCTTTTCTTTTTGTATTTTTGTGTTTCCATAAGTTTTTTACATGGGAGCTATGGTCAAATGGTGACCGATTGCAACAAAATTTTGCATACTGGCTGGCATTCACACAAAACTTCCTTTTGTAAAATTTTGTTGCTGTAGCCTTTTCGTTAAGGCGCTATCGCGCTTTTATCTGACGGACAGACGGACATAAACCCCCTTTTCTTTTTGTATTTTTGTGTTTCCATAAGTTTTTTATATGGGAGCTATGGTCAAATGGTGACCGATTGCAACAAAATTTTGCATACTGGCTGGCATTCACACAAAACTTCCTTTTGTAAAATTTTGTTGCTGTAGCCTTTTCGTTAAGGCGCTATCGCGCTTTTATCTGACCGACAGACGGACATAAACCCCCTTTTCTTTTTGTATTTTTGTGTTTCCGTAAGTTTTTTATATGGCAGATATGGTCAAATGGTGACCGATTCTGGCAACATTTTGCACACTGGTTGGCATTCACATAAGACTTCCTTGTGCTAAATTTAGTGGCCAAAGCTATTACAGTTTATCATTTATTGGCATTTAAGTGAATTTCAGGTGGAATTTAGGCTGTTTCCGTAAGTTTTTTATATGGGGGCTATGGTTAAATGAGAACCGATATCGATGAAATTTTATATGCTGGCTAGTGCTTATATAAAACTTCTAGATACCAAATTTTGTCATCATAGCTGTTATAATTTGTCATTTATTAGCAAATACGCGATTAGTCTGGACGAGGTTATACGGGAGCTATAGTCAAAAGTTAACCGATTTCCCCAATTTCAATACCAAAATTTTCTCATAGTTGACGAATGTTTCTACTAAGTTTCAGTGAGCTAGCTCCTTTCGTTTAGGCGTCATCGTGATTTTAACAGACAGACAGACAGACAGACGGACAGACGGACATTGCTCAATCGTCTTAGAATTTCATAAGGATTCAGAATATATATCGCTTTTGATTTTTGAGCCAATATTAAGGAAATTACAAACGGAATGACAATCTCAATATACCCCCCATTCTTTTTGATGGTGGGTATAAAAAGGAGAAACATGGCTGGTTCTGGGTGACTTTAGTGCCCACTGTGATCTTTCCAACTGATTTCTTGCTTAAATGACGATGTCCCCACTCCGATTAAATAAGCCAGTTTTACTGACCACCTGCAGATAATCGTTAAAATGGAGCAATTCAACGATTTAATATTCTCCGAATGCCGTATATACAAAAACCAGAGGAAAGCTGATTTGAAATATCTGTAGAAAATTCACCGATCGCTACTTCATAGATCTCCAACTGCCCTTTAACATATACTACGCAGAGAAGAAGTATCGAGTTACTATTTATGCAGCAGCTACTCGCTAGAATACCTGTAGTGAGGCCGATCTTCCCAGCAGAAGAAGTGAGCCTAGAAAATGAGCTTATTGCTATCCGCAGTACTAAACCTGATGATCCTAGGATCGTTTAGCTAAACCGTGATATCAGCTGGGGTTAAAGTGATATCAATCGATGATGGCGTTTGGCCATAATAAGAAAAGCCTTTGTGATAAGAAGAATTGTTATCTCAAGATCATCCATAATTTCTTTAATAAAACTAAAACCAAACTAAAACCTCCGCGACCCTTTTAACCACCTGGAGCAAAGATGTAAGTTAACAGCTTAGACCGAAGTTCGAAGGTTTACCAATTCCGACCGCGGACCACCCTAAAATCCTAGCATGTAACACTCGAAGATAATAAGGATTTTGAGTTTATTTTTTCATACATAATTTTTGTAAAAACTGCAATTAATTTGCCAAATTTCGAGGTGATCGATCCACATTTGACTCTAGCTTACATATAAGATAAAAATTACGGAAACGGTTTAATTATATAAGTTTTGAGAAGTTATTTGTGTGATGGCAAAATTTAGCAAATATTTATCATTATACAGGAAAAAGAACAACTTTGACCTTAGTGGTGAAGGGTATTGACCGGCAATAGCACTTTCCTACTTTTTTTTGTTTAGTCTGGTATTTAGACTCACTTAGACATTAAGTACGTTACGATATCAGTCAAGCTATAATAAATCATATCACTAGCGTACGCCTGTTTAATCATTCAGATCACTTAAAAAATCTCTTTTTAATCAAAAATATCTATATCAAGCATTAGATCTCCAAAGGGACCAAACTGTCATGACCTGTATAATGGGTAACTTAAAGGTTGATAGCTGTCTAAACTATGTCCCAACTCATTGACTTCTTGATATTTTTAGAGTTGAAAGCCGTATGTCACTAGACCTTGCTTTATTTACGCTCTACTTTCGGAGACTCGTATAAGAACCTAAGGACTCACAAGCTCCTTCTATCCTACTAAACTTTTCAGCTTCATCCTTGAGCGTATCAGTAGCATGTAAATTGTGATCTATTTTGAGAGGGCCTTAGGTTGATCTGTAGATCTACTCATTGACATCATGATCTTTTAAGAGGTTAAACGCCGTTTCTTACTAGAACTTGCCCTCTTTACGCTCTACTTTCGGAAACTCGTATGAGAACCTAGGGACTCACAAGCTCCTTCTATCTTACTTAACTTTACAGCTCCATCACACCATCTTATCACACTCTCCTTTACAGAAGCCATAGATCTTAGAGGGAATCTCACCTTATCCTGACTCGGAGTCGGTATCACGGTGATAACGCTCTCCGTATCCGAGTCCAGCAAGTCAACATCCAAGAGCTAAGTGGCGTTATTAGAGTTAAAAAGATCTGTCTAAGCTTCCGCAATCAGACCAACTTGACTCTCAGAGGGGGTATCGCTTTATTCTGACCCATATTCGGTATCAAGGTTATGTCGCTCTCCGTGTCAGAGTCCAGCGAGATAGCCACCGAGAGCAGTGAAGCCGGTGAAGTTAAACTAAGCTGTCTCGCTCTCTCCGACCATTAGAGCCTGAGTTCTCTTAGGAGATTCCGACTAAGATAACAGTGATCTTAAGTTCCGATTCCGTAGCTCCGGTGGTATGAGTGGAGTCCAGACCATGCGTTAGTCTTCCCGTATCCTTTAAGTCCATCGGTAGTAGTCTCTTCCGATGTTGTATGCCTGCTTTAATGTCTCTAAGATTCTGTTTGTCTAAATCGGTTAAAGTATTTAATAACTTTACTTTTAGCCCCGCTTGGAAAGTGGTTACTCTCCAAGTATTTATGTACCTGATTCTCCACCCATGAATAGGGGGCGTCTTCCCTATCCGCCACCTGCGATTAGGTTCCACCGATAAACCCAACTGCCTTCAATTCTATTCAAATTTATGACTTCTTAGCATTAGGGTGATTTTTGCGTCGCAAGAAAATTTTGTTTTTTTCATAAACAAAAGTTCCTATTACGATTCCGTAGCTCCGGTGGCATGAGTGGAGTCCAGATAATGCGTTAGTCTTCCCATATCCTCTAAGTCCGTCAGTAATTGTTTCTTCCAATGATGTATGTCCGTTTAAATTTCACTAAGAGTATGTTCGTCTAAATCGGTTCACCACCATAGGTGGAAAGGGTATTATAAGTTTGTGCTTATGTATATAACACAAAGAAATATTTGTCTTAGACCGTTTAGTATACCAATAGTGTTAGAATCACTTTCTGAGTCGATTTATTGATGGCTGGACCCCCATGTAAACTATATAATCAAAGTACAGGTCGCAATTCTAAATATGTGATGAAATTTGGCGCAGATCATTTTTTGGTAGTGGGACCATGGTTATTGAAATTCGTCTAAATCGGTCCAATATTTATGGTACCTCCCATAGATTTCACTTCCCGGAATTCAAATTAAATACTGCTTATAAAAACTAAAATCGCTGTACCAAATTTCGTTGAAATCGATCCACATCTGACCATAGAAACTCTTCTGTAAAAATGCACTAAATAAGAGAACAATCACTAAAACGCTCGTAAATCTGAAGATAATGGGAATTTTAAGTTTATTTTTTGCGTGCATAATTTTTCGGGATAATCAGTCCACATCTGACCCTAGCTCTCATATAAGTTCAAATGACGGAAACAGCTTTAATATATGAGTTTTGAGAAAATGTTTGTATGATGGCAAAATTTAGCAAATATTTGTCTTTAAAGAAGAAAAAAAACACTTTTGACTTTTGTGAAGGGTATCGTATGGTCGGGCTTGACCGACTATAGTACTTTCTTTCTTGTTATTTATTAACTTTTACCTATCATCCACGCAGGGAAAGGGGTTCCTTTCCAACAATTTATATACCTGATATGTAACCGCTAGGGATTTGGTTGCCCCGATGAACCCTACTGCGTTTAATTCTATTAACATTTATGACCTCTAAACTTTAGAGTGATTTCGGTCTATTATTTTTTTGGCTTCACAAAATTTTTCCTTAATTTCATAAAAAATACTGAGATTTCAAATTCCATTTATAAAAATTTAACCACATTTATCTGTTAAAATGGATCGTTAAATTGATTCTGAGTCGATTGGTATATTACCTTCCCACCAATGTTATTTTTATATTCTAAAATTCTAAATGTATTTCTAGATTTTGAATCCGATTTATGATTTTATTTAATTGGAGTGTTAAATTAAGTTCATTAATTAAATCATTTTGTCAATTTAAATCCACAAGCACGATCTAAAGATCTAACAAACCTAAAGGGGGTTAAATTTTGTGATATACTTTAGAATCTTCTAATAATTCAGCATTTTTTGATTGTTACATTCAACAAACATTTTGTTTTGGTTGGCATTTATTCATTCATACATTCATTCATTTCCATGAAAACGAGACACAAAAGAAAATAACAATGGAGTACATTGATTTTGACAGGTTTAGTGTAGTCAGTCAACCAGTCATTTAGAAATTTTTGCATTCATACGTTCATTCATACATTTATGAATGTATGAAATTGTACATACGTTTTGGTTATGATTTATACCTAGAAACATGTGCAAGTGAGTGCCACACACAAACACGAACTTGTACTTTGTTTTAAAGATGCATTCAACCATTCATCAACATCCATTTTCAGGATTTGAATATGAGATGGTACATACGTGTGTGTGTGTGTGTTTTTTTTTGTCTCTTCTATTGTATTTTTAAGTCAAACGCAAAAACATTTTTGTTTCTAAGTTTTTTGTTTTTATTATCGTTTTTTTTTTATATAGAAATTTCTGTATGAAAAAATTCTGTACGTTTACATCAACTTTACATCAACATGTGTATGAGAATATGTGATTTTTTCACTGCAAATTTTTTTTTCAGTGAATATCTTTAATGTTTGTTATGTGTGAGTGAGTTTTCATATTCATATTGTGGTTTCTCTTTTTTTATTTTCTTAGAAAATGCAACATTGTTGAGTGGTTTTATGGTTATTAAGATAAAACCAGGGAACTTTTGTTCAAAACACGTTTTTCTTAGGAAAAAATGTATATGTTGTGGCGGTTTGCAAAGTATTAAAGTGAGTAAGTGGGTGACTTTATTCAACCCAACAAGTAATTTTACCGACATATTAAATGACACTTTCATTGTATTCATATCCTTATATAAATTCAATTGAAATAATATAATAAATACCCTGTAGTAAAACTGGGATCATGTGTCTCCATGTCAACACTTTGTGTAACATCCATTCAAATGTCCCCAATTTTAGTTCAGTACTGAAATAGTAAATATATAGAGACAACTATGCTAGTATATATCTGGTGACATTGTCAACGAATGTGTCAACATATATGTATATCAATAGGCCCCGGTTTGATCCCAGTGTCTCCATTTGGACCAAAATAACTACAAAGTCAATACTAAGTAAATAGTGGTAATGTCTACTGGTAGATTTCGTAGGAACTCTAAATGTTAAATGTCAATAGTAAATAACATTGGATGGGGCAAAATAGGCAAGTAGTACTGGAGACATTGTCAATAGCAAAACAGTATTGTTTCTCTGACGGCATTTACTGAAGGGTATATATTGGCTACTCTAATAGTTAGGTATTTTATTTATGTTTTCTAAAAATTTTTTTTTACGATACTTTTTCAAATTACTTAATTAAAGACAGTCTAAAAATTGTGCGGTCGATTTTAATGATTGTAGCGTGCGTAATAGACTTGAACGTTTTAGTCGTAAAAACAACAATACAAAACATTTGCCACTTCAGTCGGCAAACCAATTTTATACCCACCATCAAAAAGAATGGGGGGTAAAGAGTGTTCTAAAAAAAATATGCATTTACTATTTTAGACAAAATTTATCCATAGTGCAAGAAATAATTTATTTTTTGATAAAGTTAGTTTCTATAGATATGTCAGATACTATTATTTTAGAAATCATTAATTTTCAATAGTTATTTCAATCAAAATGGACTGCGAAAAAAAAGTTCGTGAAAATATAATTAAAACTTTTCAAAAAAATCCGTCATGGACTTAAAAAAATAGCTAAAAATTTGAAAGTTGACCCTCGAACGGTTTCTAATGCCATCAGACGGTATAAGGAAAACCTGAGCATTGAAAGAAAACCTGGATCAGGGAGGAAAAAAGGTCCTACAGATATTGGTAAGGCAAAAGAAGTCGAGCGACTCTTTCGAAGAGCGCCTAACACTTCTTTAAGAAAAGCAGCTCGTACGGTGAAATGTTCTACGAATTTTTCACATAGAGTCAAAGCATATGCTGGACTGAAGACATACAAAGTCCAAAAGGTTCCAGATCGCAATGCTATAAAGAACTTAGAAGCAAAAAAACGAGCGAAAAAATGAAGTCTGATTTTATAAAAAATACACCTGTTGTGTGATGGATGATGAAACATACGTACTGGCAGACTTTTCTCAACTTCCTGGTCAAGATTTTTATGTTGCTGATAAACGGGGCAATGTTCGGCAAGAGTTTCGCACAAAAAAACAAACAAAATTCCCTAGGAAGTTTCTCGTGTTGCAAGCTATTTGCAGTTTAGGCAAAAGAAGTAAAGTAATTCGTTACTTTAATATAGAAAAGCCCTAACTAATATTTTTCTTACATTGCAGGAGAGTGAGAAAAAACTACATAAAATCTTGTGTTTTGAAGATATAGAAATTTCTTAAACGCAGTTTTTTACTTAATTCTCTAAAGAATTTAATACTGTAATAATGTTTTTCAAAATTTAAAGATTTTAATAAAATTATGTCAGATAAAGCTGTAAAAAGCGATTTGAATGAAAAACGACTTAGGGCCTTTCTATATTAAAGTAACGATTTGTGGCATCTGGCACAATAAACACAGAAATTTATATAAAGGAGTGCCTACAAAAACGGTTGTTACCCTTTTTAAGAGAGCACAGAGTGACTACATTTTTTTGGCCCGATTTGGCATCATGCCATTATGGAAAAAAGGCACTTGAGTGGTACTCAAAGAATAATGTCATTTTTGTACCACGAAAAGCAAATCCACCTAACTGTCCAGAACTTCGGCCTGTGGAAAGGTATTGGGCTCTGGTAAAAAAGGAATTGAAGAACACAGGAAAGATTTCCAAGAACATGTCCGATTTTAAGCGCAGGTGGAACACATGTTCCAAAAAGGTATCAGAAGCAACTGTAAAATCTTTAATGGGAGGGTTTCCGAAAAAAGGCGATAATTTTGCAAAACCCGAGTACTAAGTAAACATTTTAATGCTAAATGATTTTGTATAATATGTCATTATATTTGCGTATTTTGTAGAGTTTTTATATTAAAAAGTTTGATTTTTATTTAAGAAAATCCAACTACAAATTTTATTTAGAGCACTCTTTATATTGAGATTGTCATTCCATTTGTAATTTCCTTAATATTGGCTCAAAAAAGAAAAGCTATTTATATTCTGAATCCTTATGAAATTCTAAGACGATTGAGCGATGTCCGTCTGCCAGTCTGTCTGTCTGTCCATCTGTCTGTCTGTCGGTCTGTCTGTTGAAATCACGACAACACCTAAATGAAAGAAGCTAGCTCACTGAAACTTAGTAAAAATATTCTTCATTTCTGAGAAAATTATGGTATTGAAATCGGGCAAAATCGGTTAACATTTAACCATAGCTCCCGTATAACCTCGTCTAGGCTAATCGCTTATTTGCTAATAGGTGACAAATTATAACAGCTATGATGACCAAATTTTGTATCTAGAAGTTTTACAAAAGCACTAGGCAGCATATTAAATTTCATCGACATCGGTTCACATTTAACCATAGCTCCCATATAAATAACTTACGGAAACAGTCTAAATTTCACCTCAAATTCACTTAAATGCCAATAAATGATAAACTGTAATAGCTTTGGCCACTAAATTTAGCACAAGGAAGTCTTATGTGAATATCAGCCAGTGTGCAAAATTTTGTTACAATCAGTCACCAGTTGACCATAACCCATATAAAAAACTTACAGAAACACAAAAATACAAAAGGAAAAGGAGGTTTGTGACCGTCCGTCCGTCAGATAAAAGCACGATATCTCCTTAACTACAAATACTAGAGAGACAAAAAGTAACAAAGTAACAAAAGTTGTATACTGAAAATAGGCGAAATCGTTTTACATTTAGTTAGAGCTCCCATATAACCCCGCCCCAGGAAACACATTAATTGAATACAATTGTAATAGCTATGACGACTAAACATAGAATATAGAAGTTTTATACAACTATTGGTCAGTATATCAAATTTTATAGAAATCGGTCCATATTTTACTATAGCTTTCATATAAAAAACACTCCTGGAAACCAAACAATATTTAGCAAGAACCAGTTAAAAACTATTAAATTAGAAACTATGACAGCTATTGCCACTAAATTTTGCAAGAATAAGCTATATATAAATACCAGCCAGATTTTATTACAATCGGTCAACATTTGGCTATAATTCTTTATATATATAACGTCCCTTTTTTATATCTACAATCAAAAAGATTCGGAGATACAAGCAGCATATGAAGATTATGTATATGGTAGATGCATTAGAAACTCCTAACAAAATATATGGACCAGTCGTATTACTATCAACTTATTTATCCTAACTAAATATTAAGCTAAACGAAAAGTATTTAACAACTTATTAATGTAAAACCATACCGGGTTATGGTAACTAATTTTGTTCAAAGTAAATAAATACTAGGTAAACCACTTACACACTTTTGAAGGTTGAACTATAAAGCTACTGCAACCGAAGTTATTCCAAATATTTTACCAACAATACAAACTAGCGCCATACTCCGCCATACAAGCTACGAGGAAATCCTTGATACTATAAATAAAATAATTGTTTATTGGGTTGCACTCATATGTTCGCATTTCAAAAGCTCTTTTGTTTTTATTGTTTAAGTGAAGAGAATTTGTACTTGGGCTCCTTTTTGCAGCGACAATCTGGCTTTTTGGGTAAATTTTAATATCTTAAGTAGTATTTTAAAAACCTGTTATGTAATGGAAATATAACAGGTAAAACATTTTTTAAATAAACCGCTTTTCTCATATTTTTACACATTAATCATTAGGAAGTAGAAACACTTTAGAAAGATTGCAAAAAGTTATATATTTTCAAAAGAAAGTGTGAAAGTCCGTGTAAATAGTTTTAACACTTTTTGTTTAATAAATATTTATATAAAAGTGTCGACTTATTCTAATTAGAAAAACTTACGTACAAAGATAAATACATTTTTTTAAAAAAATGTTAATTTAAATTAAGTAATGGTTTCATCATACACACTAACCACTAGATTGGAGCAACCTTGAAGCACATTTTATTTCTTGAAATTGATCTAAATGTTTTCCTAATTATCTTGTCTTTGAAATCCAAGACCAACTTCGTCAATTAATATTTTTGACGCGGTGATAAAAAGTAGTATACCCTTAACTACCACAACATGTGGAATATATAGAAATATTAGTATGATACCCAGCTTTATGTTTAGAAATTGTCTCCAAAATACTTTAAAAATAAAGCATAAAATCAGACATGTTTCCTTTATTAATCCCTTCTTCACAAGTGCCAAATACCTTTACACTGATCGAAGTTCTTCGCGGTTGGATGGATTTTATATGTAGGTTTCTGTATGTAGGTACTCTGTGCAATAAAAAGTTATGTTAGTTACCCCCTAGGATTATTTAAAAACAATTCTAAAAAAAAATATTTTTTTCCACGCCTACAAATACCGCCTTTTTAGTATTTTGTTAACTGTGTCGCCATCTTTAGTCCGATCACCCTCCCTAATATTTCTGAATAGTATAAATATAATATTTATCTAGTTGTACTGTACCAGCATAAGTACTCTTGTTGTCATCACTAAAAGGGACAGAACAAAGAGCTCTTCCTTTTAGTTAACGCTGTAGTTAGTTGATCCGACTGTTATTTAAGTTTAAGTTTATCTCATTGGAGTATTATTTTGCTTTGTAATTTGTTGAACGAGAGCCGAATTATTTATCGCGTTGGTTTGATTCTCAGCGATGTCTGTCTGTCTGTCTGTCTGTCTGTCTGTCTGTCTGTCTGTCTGAAATCACGATAACGCCTAAACGAAAGGAGCTAGCTCACTGAAACTTAATAAAAATAGTTCCCGTATAACATCGCCTAGGCAAATTGCTTATTTTCCAATAAATAACAAACTATAATACCTATGATGATAAAATTTGTTATATAGAAGTTTTACATAAGAGCTAGACGGCATATAAAATATGAATTTCGGTTCACATTTAGCCTAAAAAACATTTAAATGCCAATAAATCTAAAACTATAACAGATATAACAACTAAATTTAGCACAAGGAAGTCTTTTGTCAATGCCAGTCAGTGTGCAAAATTCAATCGTTCACCATTTGACCATAGCTCCCATATGAAAAACTTACGGAAACACAAAAATACAAAAATTAAAGGGGTTTATGTCCGTCTGTCCGTCAGATAAAAACGCGATAGTTCCTATGTTACATTAATAAATAAATGTAACAGATTTGGGATCAAATGCAAATACACTTCTTTTTGAATAGTTCCTTTACTACAAAAGCTAGAGAGACAAAATTTTACAAAGTATTTATAGTTAAAGAAGTTGATAATGGAGAAAATCGGTTCACATTTCTTTAGAGCTCCCATATAACAATGCCCCGGGAATCCCATTTATGCTGATAAATTGAATACATGTCATAGATATGACAATTAAATTTGGAACAGAGAAGTTTTATCCAACTTTTAGTCAGAATGTCAAATTTTATAGGAATCAGTCCATATTTGATCAAAGCTTTCATATAAAAACCGCTCCCGGAAACCACTAAAATGCCACAAACTCCAGTTAAAAGCAATTAAATTATAAACTAAGATAGCTATGGCTACTAAATTTTTCACAAATAAACTTTATAGTACCTGGTTGACCGAGCCTTGCTCGGTGCTTTAGGATAAGCATTTTGAGGCAAATTTTAAAGTTTTCAAATATTTTATTGTACAAAGTAATAGCCAAATAAATTAATTTATAGGAAAGACATCGCACAAAACTTATTAAAAATATTCATTTTTATTAGGTTTTGGAAATTTGGTCATAAATACTTTTTTATTTAGAAACTCTCGTCTGCTCATCCGTAACAACAACATTTCTAGAGATCATATCATGATCAAATTCAGTGGCGCCACCTGTCGGAAATTAGTCATGCCAACTTAACAACCTTTGCTGGCTCATGCACAACAACTTTACTAAAGAGCAAAACATGAGCAAATGCATAGTTTACTATTCTATAAAGCACATACAGACAAACATTAATTTGTTTACAAGCTATAACATTACAAATTTGTTCTAATTTTTATCCCCTAATCTTAAAAAAGTTCAATCTGCATATTTGGTACTTCTTTAGTACCAATTGAATTCAGTACATTTTATAAAAACGCAGTTAATATGTATATTGTTTCTATTCATATTACTTAATGAGATTTTATGTTCTCATTTTTGCCCTTTTTTTACCCATTTTGTCCACCAAAATGAAAAAAGTACCAAATACGTGTTCACATTTATTGATTCTAGTACAAAGTTATTTTCTCTATTTTTTGGTTCAAAAGATAAGTGTGGGTTAAAAATAGTATAAAAAAAACTACTTTCACCACTTTTTACCTCCTATCGGGTATAGTTTCAAAAAAGTACCCAACACCTGTCCACTTATTTTTATAGTTGTTCAAACGTAATTTTAATTTTGTTTCTATATCTATTACTTAAGAAGATCTTACGTTTTCAATTTTTTTCCTTTTTTACTCGTTTTTGCCCCAAGTATCCAAAAGTCCCTTCTTATTCGACCTATACATGATCATAACTTCAAGCGTACCCACCATTCAAATATATATATATATATATATATATATATAAATATATATATATATATATATATATATATATATATATATATATATATATATAAATATACATATATATATATATATATATATATATATATATATATATATATATATATATATTGTTACTTTAATATAGAAAGGCCCTAAGTCGTTTTTCAATCAAATCGCTTTTTAAAACTGTATCTAATATAGTTTTATAAAAATCTTTTAATTTTAAAAAACATTTTTATAGTATTAAATTCTTTAGAGAATTTAGTAAAAAACTGCGTTCGAAACATTTCTGTATCTTCAAAACGTAAGATCTTACTCAGTTTTTTTCCCCTTTATATATATATACATATATTTATATATATATATATATATATATATATATATATATATATCTATAGAATGGCTATCTCGAAAACGGCTTTAACGGTATAGAAACAAAATTAAAATTACGTTTTAAACAGCTATGAAAATAAGTGCACAGGTGTTTCGTACTTTTTTGAAACTACATCCGATAGGGGGTAAAAAAGGGTGAAAATAGTTGTTTTGGTACTTTTTTCACCCACTCTTATATTTTAAACCAAAGAATATAGAACGGAACTTTGTAATGCAGTCAAAAGATGTGAAAGAAGTATTGAACACGTGCTTGGTACTTTTTTGATTTTGGGGCCAAAATAGGTAAAAAAGAGATAAAATGATAACTTAACATCTCAAAAGTAATATGAATAGGAATTATGTTAACTGCATTTTAATAAAATGTACCGAATTCAATTGGTACCAAAGAAGTACCAAATAAGCATATGGAACTTTTTGAATGTAGTGGATAAAAAGGGGAAAATGAGTAATGTTATAACTTTTAAACAAATGAATGTTTTTATGTATGTTCTTTATAGAATAGTAAACTGTGAATTTGATCATATTATGTTCTTTAGCGAAGATGTTGCGGACAAGCCGGCGAAGGTTTTTAAGTTGGAACGACTAATTTCCGTTAGGTGGCGCCACTGAAAATTACTAAAAATTAATTAAATCGTAAACTGTATATTTGATCATGCTATGATCATTAGCAGAGTTGTAGCGCGTGGGCCGGCAAAGATTTTTTAATTGGTGTGAATAATTTCCGACAGGTGGCGCTACTGAAAATTACTCAAAGTCAATTTTATCGTAAGCTGTACATTTAATCATGCTATAATCTTTAGCAAAGTTGTTACACATGAAACCTTCGACGGTTTTCTTAATTGGTATGAAGAAATTTCGACAGGTGGCGCCACTGAAATTTACTCAAAGTCAATTTAATCGTAAGCTGTACATTTAATCATGTTATAATCTTTAGCAAAGTTGTTGCGGATAAGCCGACGAAGGTTTATTAATGGGAATGACCAAAGTCCAACAGGTGGCGCCACTGAAAATTACTCAAAATGAATTATATCATAAACTGTGCATTTGATCATGTTATAATCATTAGAAAAGTTCTTACGCATAAGCAGACGAAGGTTTCTTTGTTGGTATGAACAACTTCAGGTGGCGCCACTGAAAATTACTCAAAGTGAAATAAATCGTAAACTGTGCATTTGATCAGGCTATAATATTTAGCAAAGTTGTTGCGCATGAGTCGATGGAGGTTTCTGTTGGTATGACCAATTTCCAAAATTTTTAAAAATGAGTTAATCTGTAAACTATGCAAACTATGTGTTGTTCGGAAAAAATAAATAAAATAATTCGAAATTAACTAAATATTTGCGCAAAATGCTTATCATAAAGCTCCGAGCAAGGCTCGGTCAACCAGGTACTATAAGATAAATACCAGTGTGACAATAGGTCAACATTTAGCTATAGTTCTTCCATATATAATATCCCATTCTTATATATACAATCAAGAAGATCAGTATATTAAGATTGCACCTACCAAATTAAATAGCTATCAATACATGTTAAGTTCAGACTTTTTATACGGTAGATGCATTAAGAACTCCTTACAAAATACATGGACCTGCACAACAAAAGGTATTTAAGAGCTTATTAACGTAAAACTATACGCGGTTATATGATAAAATTTTTGCAAAGTAAATACTAGGGAGACCACATAGATACTTTTAAATGTTAAACAATAAATCTACTGTAACCGAATTTAGACCAAATATTTTACCAACAATACCACATTTGGTCAACATTTTGAGTTAGCTGTACTCTCATACAACTTGATGGTGGGTATATGAGATTCGGCACAGCCGAATATAACGCTCTTTCTTGTTATATCTACAATCAATAATTTGGAAGTACATTTTTATATCAACAATCAATAATTTGGAGGAACATTTAATATACTAAGATTGCACATATGAAATCAATGTTATATCCAGACTTTTTATACGGTGGATCCATTAGGAACTGCTAACTAAATAAATGGACCTGCCGTATTACCGTCAACCTGTTTGGCCTAATAATTAAGCACAAGTTGTTAATGTAAAACTATACTCGGTTATGGGACCAAATTTTATGCAAAGTACATACCAGGGAAACCACTTAGATACTATAAAGCTACTGCAACCGAATTTAGTCCAAAGATTTTACCAACTAGCGTAATTTTTTTTTTTTCGAATTTGGTCCCCGTTTTCAATTAGCAGCACTCTCGTAGATATATGAGATATGTTTGTAAATTTAACACAATTTGGGTGGGTATATTAGATTGGACGCAGCCGAATAAAAAGCTATTGTTTTGGTAAAATATTACATAAAATTGTGTAAGATTTTTACAATGGATGGATATGACCACTGTGCATCGATTTCATGTAAAAAGTGAAAACTGTAAAATTTTGAGTTACCTCTCTTCAGAAGGACAAGTACGATATACATATATATATTTCAATTATGATTTTAAATTAATATCAGTCCGTACTAGACATACCTGCTCTGGTGAAAATTTGGTTGCTAAGGATTACAATTTTTTAGACCACATAAATTATACGCTCTATGCCACAACTTTATTCATTCATTAATTCCAAAAACATTACAAACTTTGAATGTTTCTTAATTCAAATATTTATTTAAAAAATGAATTTTTAAAAAGATTACTCACTCTTTACAAAAAGTAAAAAATCATTAAAGAAATAATTCATATTTATGTTTAACCATTTAGGTAAACGTGATCACATTCTATCTTCTTTCTTTTTGTTTTTTTATTTTTTACTTTTGCACTTTTCTCATTTGACATTTGAAATATAAATTTATTGCAACAAAATTGCTTTCTTGTGAGGGACGGTAAACTGAAATGTTTACAAATGTATGTGTATGTTCTTTAGTCTCATCGTTTGAGTCTGTGAGTGAATGTGTGAGTGAGTGAGTGATGAATGATGTTGCTTTTATTTCTGTAAAATTTACTACAAAAATTTCTACTTTGTTATGAAGTAACGAATACAAAATTACTGCTCGTGTGTATAAGGTATAATAAATAAAACATTTTTATACATGTGTTTGTAAATGTATGTTTATAATATGCTTTTTAAATTAAAAAATATTTTTGTTGTTTTACGTGGGTAAATCCTGATAGAATGCAAGAATACAAAGATGGTTAAAGGATATATTTTGTTTCAAAACCTGGTCCAGAAAGGGCCCAAATAGGGTAAACTGAGTAAATTGATGTTGATGATTTTCGAAATGTAGATAAAGTTATACTAACATTCCTGAAATTTTGACAGTGATCTATGGTATGACCGACAGATAAAATACGACAGATTTTTTTTGAAATCTCAAGCTGGCGTGACCCCTCCCATATAAGTCAAATATTGAAAATGACAAATATGGATGACCGAGCTGAACGATTTTTCTTAAATTTTCACAGTATGGTAAGGTGTGACCGGTGGTTAAAATAGGCTAGGTTCTTCTTTTAAGTGTCAAGTGGGCGTGACCGCCCCCATATTAGTCAAATATTAAAAATTACAAATATGGATGACCGAACTGACCGTTTTTTCTGAAATTTAGACAGTATGTTAAGGTGTGACTGATGGATAAAACAGGTCAGACTTTTTTTGACATCTCAAGTGGGCGTGACCCCTCCCATATAAGTCAAATATTAAAAATTACAAATTTGGATGACCGAACTTACCGATTTTTCTGAAATTTAGACAATGATGTATGGTGTGACTGGTGATTAAAATAGGCTTGTTTTTTTTAAATCTCAAGTGGGCGTGACCTCTCCTATATAACTCATATATTAAAAACTATAGGTGACCCTGCAGACCGATTTTTCTGAAATTTTGACAGTAAGGTAAGGTGTAACCGGTGTGTAAAATAGGAAAGTCTTTTTCTCAAATCTCTAGTGAGAGTGACTCCTCCCATGTAACTCATATGTTAAAAATGAATATGGATGACCCTGCACAGCGATTTTTCTGAAATTTTGACAGTATGTTAAGGTGTGATCACACCAGATCTTAACTGCTGGACCGATCAGGACATTTTTTTCAACATGTTTTTTTTTTGTCCAAGTTAGGATTCTACATAAAGAAAAATTAACAGTTCTCATTTTTACGCCTTCTTTTTTTGATTTTTCTCAAATAGGAAAACGGCTGCACGGATATTAGAAATATGATTGGTGTTTGATAATAGCTTGACTGGCGATTGTTTGAAGATTTTTCATGATTATTTAATGGTTTTTTGACGATTGTTTGACAGTTATTTGATTGACTGATGACTGTTTGAAGATTTGTAATAATTGTTTGATAATTGTTTTACGATTAACTGGCGATTTTATGACGGTAGTTTGATGATTTTTTTTCGATTGTTTAATGATTGATTGATGATTGACAGACGACTATTCAATGATTTTTCATGATTGTTCGATAATTGTTTCACGATTAACTGACGATTGTTTGATGGTTATTTCATTACTATTTGACCATTGTTTGATAATCTATAAGCATAAAAAAATATTCGCGTCTGTTGTTGTATGTTGTTTGACATTTATGGGCCCATTGCTTTCGAAAATGTGTGAAAAACACATAAATATGGAGTACTGCCTATCACTAAAGTCAAGTAAAGTTAAATACATATGTTAATACATTAATAAAGGATTCAGTTAAAAAATTAAAAAAAATATTTCATAACTGTTAGTTTTTAAAGAAATGGTTAACACAGCAATAAGTAAAAATCTTTTACCATCAACCCAGGCAACACCGGGTACAAGCAGCTAGAATACTCGTATTTCTTTAAAATGGACTGCGAAATTAAAAATTTGAAATTAAAAATTTTAAATATTTATATAAACTTTCCAATGCATCCACCTACATTTGTGTACAAATCGTATATAGAAAAAATCTACTTATATCTACTTAGTTCATATAAATGGCAAAGGAACTTGACGCTGATTGTTGCTAGTTTTGATGTTATTTATGTATAAATACATTCTTAAATGTACGAGTATCCTTAAAAAATATTGCAGTAAATATATTTTTTAACATTGAAAGTATAGAAAAATATGTAGCAAAGAAAAAAGCTTTTATTTTATTTTAGCATTTTCCACTTTTAAGAGACACACACATAAGAGCACTAAATATGAAAGTGTATGGAATATGTTGATTGTGGTTTTAATGAATTTATACTTATTTATATAAAATAAGTTCTTAAATTTTTGTAAAAAATACGAAATTATAAACATATACTCTAAAAGACAAATTTATAAATACATATAAAGAGCTTCAGAAGAATGTTTTCCTTTTGTTGGTATTAACTCTTAACATTTATTTTAATACAATCTTTTTTTTCTTTACTTTTTAGAAAAATCTCTGGCAATGGTACTTTATATTTTCCACCATTTTTGGCTCAATATTATCGTTCGGATGTTCATGAGACCATGTATCGCTGCCGCGTCACTAATGAAGTTGGAACAGTATTGAGTCGTAATGTTCATGTTCAAGCAGGTAAATCAAAATTTAATTGACTTTATTTATAAAAAAAATTCTTAAAAAGTACAATTTTGTTTAAAAACTGAATATAAGAGATATTTGTATTGAAGCAATGAAGTGATTTTTTTTAAGAAATAATTTATGAATTTTTAAATATTAAAATTATTAACATTTTCATAACAAAATTTTTCAAAATCTTTTTCTTTGAAAAAAGATTGGTAATGCATGAATAATGTCCCTTAGAAAATTGATATTCAGTAAAAATTGAGTAAGTGAAAAATTTTACGGTAGAATTTTATCAAAATAAAATTTTAGTTAGATAAAGATTTTGAAATCAAAGAATTATTCTGTAGAAAATACTCGACAACGAAAAATTTTCTATTTTATTTATTTTAAAAGCTTACAAAAAGTTTGCATAACCAAAATATTCTCTATTTAAACATTTTTCATAATGAACAAACTTTTATAAAATGTTTTTGATAAAATTCTTAATAAAATATATTTGATATCGTAAAAATTTTCTATAAAAATATTTAAAGTTTTGTCGAAAATTTTCGATAGAAAAAGAATTTAGTAACAAACATTTTTATACTAAAGTTTTTTAATTTTCTATACAAAACTTTTTGATAATGAAAAAATTGTCTCTAGAAAAAATTTTAATAAGAAAAAATTTCAATACGAAAATTTTTAATAAGAATAAATTTTCTATAGAAAAATTTTTAATAAAAAAGAATTTTTAATAAAAAAAAAATTTTCTATGGAAAAATTTTTAATAAAAGAAAATGTTCTATTAAAAATTTTTAATAAGAAAAAATTTTCTATAGAAAAATTTTTAATAGCAAAAAATTTTCTTTACAAAATTTTTAATAAGAAAAAAATTTCTGTACAAAATTTTTTAATAACAAAAAAATTTCTATACAAAGTTTTTTAATAAGAAAAACTTTCTATACAAAATTTTTTAATGAGAAACAATTTTCAAAAGAAAACGTTTTAGTAAGAAAAAAATTTTCTATAGAAAATTTTTAATAAGAAAAAATTTTCTATACAAAATTTTGAATAAGAAAAAATTTTCTATACAATAATTTAAAAAAACAAAATTTTAAATAAGAAAAAATTTCCAACGAAAAATTTTAAATAAAAAAATTGAATTAATGAACAAACTTTTATAAAATGTTGTTGATAAAATTATTTATAAAAAATATTTGATATCGTAAAAATTTTCAAGCTTTTCTGGTAATGAAAAATTAATTTATGACGAAAGTTTTCGATAGAAAAAGAATTTAGTAACAAACATTTTTATACTAAAGTTTTTTGATAACAAAAAATTTTATAAACAAAAATTTTTTTTTCAATACGAAAATTTTTAATAAGAATAAATTTTCTATAGAAAAATTCTTAATAAAAAATAATTTTTAATAAAAAAAAAATGTTCTATAGAAAAATTTTTAATAAGGAACAATTTTTTATTGAAAAATGTTTAATAAGAAAAAATTTTCTACAGAAAAATTTTTAATAGCAAAAAATTTTCTATACAAAATTTTTAATAAAAAAAAATTTTTTAATAACAAAAAATTTTCTATACAAAATTTTTTAATAAGAAAAAATTTTCTATACAAAATTTTTTAATAAGAAAAAATTTTCTATACAAAATTTTTTAATGTGAAACAATTTTCAAAAGAAAACTTTTTAGTAAGAAAAAAATTTCTATAGAAAATTTTTGATAAGACAAAATTTTCTATACAAAAATTTTAAAAAACAAAATTTTTAATAAGAAAAACATCTGTATGAAAAATTTTAGATAAGAAAAAATTTTCTATAGAAAAATTTAAAATAAAAAAATGTTTTGCGAATTTTTAATAAGAAATAATTTTCTATAGAAAAATTTTTAATATGAAAAAATTTTCTACAGAAAAATTTTTAATCAGAAAAAATTTTCTATAGAACTTTCTATAGAAGAAAAGACAAAACTTTATATAGAAAAAATTGTAGTAACAAAAAATATTCTATACAAAATTTTTAAATAAGAAACAAATTTCTATAGAAAAATTTTAAATAAGAAAAAAAAATTTTATAGCAAAATTTTTACCGAGAAAAAATTTTCTACAGAAACATTTTTAATAAGAAAAAGTTTTAAATAAGAAACAATTTTCCATAGAAAAATATTCAATAAGAAAAAAATTTCTACAGAAAAATTTTTAATAAGGAAAAATTTTCTATAAAAAATTTTAATAAGAAAAATGTTTGTATAGAAAAAATTTTATATACAAAATTTTGTATAGAAAAATTTTTAAAAAGAAAAAATTTTCTATAGAAAAATTTTATATAAGAAAAAATTTTCTATAGAAAAATTTTGAATCAGAAAAAATTTCTAAAAAGAAAAAGTTATTTATGGAAAAATTTTTTATAACAAAATATTATAGAAAAATTTTTAACAACTAAAAATTTTCCATAAAAAATTTTTAATAAGAATAATTTTCTACAGAAAAATTTTTAACCACAACAAATTTTCTATACAAAAATTTTCTATAGAAAAATGTTTAATAAGGAAAATGTCTATAGAGAAATCTTTAGTAAAAAATTTTAAATAAGAAAACATTTTCTATAGAAAAATTATTAATAAAAAATTTTTCTATCGAAAAATTTTTAACAATAACAAATTTTCTATACAAAAATTTTCTATAGAAAAATTTTTAATAAAGAAAATGTCTATAGAGAAATTTTTAATAAAAAATTTTAAATAAGAAAAAATTTTCTATAGAAAAATTATTAATAAAAACAAATTTTCTATCGAAAAATTTTTAATAACAAAAAATGTTCTATAGAAAAATTTTGAGTTACAAAAAATTTTTAATAGCAAAAAATTTTCTGTAAAAAAATTTTTAATTACAAAAAGTTTTTAATAACAAAAAAATTTCTATCGAAAAATTTTTAATTACAAAAAATGTTCTATAGAAAAATTTTGAGTAACAAAAAATTTTTAATAACAAAAAATTTTCTGTAAAAAAAACTTTTGATTAAAAAAAATTTTTAATAACAAAAAATTTCTATAGAAAAATTTTTAATGACAAAAAATGTTCTAAAGAATATTTTATATAATAACAAAAAATTTTCTATCGAAAAATTTTTATTAACAAAAAAAAAAAATTCAAAAACTTTTGATTACTAATAATTATCGAAATAATTTTCCATTAAAAAATTTTTTATGGAAAAAATTACTAAAAATTTTCCATAGAAAATATTTTAGTACCAGAAATTTTCTACAGAAAAAGCTCTAATAACATGAAATTAATACAGACAAATTTTTTATAGCAAACAAATCTATATAATTTAAATACCGAATAAAATTTCTTTCAAAAAACTTTCGATAGAAAAAGTTTTGATATCGAAATAATTTTGATAACAAAATTAAAATTTTTTAATATTTTTAAAATTCATGTAGAAAATTTATAATATTAACAATTTTTCATTAGAAAATTTTAAATTTGCATAGAAAATTTTTTGATATCGAAAAAATTTTCGAAAGAAAATTTTTTATTGAAAAAAATTTGATAATGAAATCTAAAATTTTTCACTACAAGTAAAATTAGAAAAATTTTGTATAACGAAAAAATATTTCAATGGAGACAATTTTGATAACGTAAAACCTTTCTATAAAAAATTTTTAAAACTTGTTTAATAACGAAAGTGTGGCAATTTCGCTTTATTTTGATATTTTGGATAAATACTATAATTCGTATTTATTTTGTTTTTCAAATTAGATGTAATGTATGGTTTTCGATATGTCTTAGGGATACTCCTAAATAGATGGCCCAAGTAGCAATAGAACCGCTTCAAGAAATGATTGTCCCCATCAACATTTTTCATATTCAATTCAATAGTAAATAATTATAATAAATAGGAATGCACTTATGCAAAACGTTTTAAAGTAAGTTTTTTAAAAGCAAAAATTTTCCACCAAAAAATATTTTATTATCAAAAATGTTCTACAGAAAATTTTTTGATAACAGAAAAGTTTATACATAAAAATTTTTATTGGGCAAAAATGTTCTACAGAATAATTTTAAAAATTAGTTCTTAAAAAATTTGAGAATAAAATATCTATTAAAAGTATCTATTATATATCTCCTTGTCTGCATTTAAAAGGTGACATTAATCTAGATTATTTACCACCCATTCACCACCACCTCAGCAAAATATTCAGCAAATATTTCTTAGCCCACTTAAAATACTTGGCTAACTTGGATATTCTTCGACTAAGAATAACATTTTAAAATTAAATATTTTATGGTTTCTTAAAAGCATTTCATTGCTCTTTTTTTCTTGGCTGTTTGCTAAATACTTGGCATTAGTTGGCAATAGAAGTAGACACAATTTCCTGAAAGTTTAATACTATTTATTTGGTCTTTTTTTGTTGTTTATTTATAAAATTTTAAAATAGACATCAAAAGACCACAGAAACCCAAGAAAGGAAAACAAATACTTAAATAAACGAAATCAAAAGAATAATATTGAAGTATGTATGTTGTTGCAGACAGTGTCTGTGAAAGGAATGAAGATGTATTGATATTAGGGTGGCAACAAAATTGGTGTAGTCTTGAATTAATACATGAAATTTTTAAAACGAAGAAAGTTATTAAGTTTTAATTTAGATTTTCAAAAAATGATTGCCATCCTAATGGTCATACTACACATGTTACAGCAGCCACATCATCATCACCATCATTATATAATCACCATCCTGGGCATCATATTCTAGGCTACGTTTCAACAAATGCTTGTGGTGAAATAAGTTGACAACCATAATGATTACAAGTAAAAATTTGTCAAAGCATTTAATGCCGTCTAAAGGCAAATACGACGAAAAGTAAATAAATGAAAGCCACCAACACAAACAAACACTTGTTATTTAGTCATTTCCTTTCGGGTGATTGTTATAATTTCCGGTTTACATAGCCTTCATTAGTGTGTCAATTTGAGTTTACCCAAAACTCAGTCTTATTGACATTTTCGTTTCAAAGTAGAAACTTAGACATTATTTTTCTTTTTTAATTTTAAATTTAATTTTACAAGTTTAAGAAAATTGATTTTACTTTAACAACAACAATTAGGAGATACAGATACGAAAATTTTTCTAGAGAAAATTGTTTGATATCAAAAATTTATCTATAGAAAATTTTTTGATATCGAAAATTTTTGTATAGAAAATTTTTTAATATCGAAAATTTTTTGATATCGAAAATTTTTTTATAGAAAATTTTTTGATATTGAAAATTTTTCTATAGAAAATTTTTCTATAGAAAATTTTTTGATATCGAAAATTTTCTTATAGAAAATTTTTTTATTCTAAAATTTTTCTATAGAAAATTTTTTGCTATCAAAAATTTTTCTATAGAAAATTTTTTGCTATCAAAAATTTTTCTATAGAAAATTTTTTGCTATCAAAAATTTTTCTATAGAAAATTTTTTGCTATCAAAAATTTTTCTATAGAAAATTTTTTGCTATCAAAAATTTTTCTATAGAAAATTTTTTGCTATCAAAAATTTTTCTATAGAAAATTTTTTGCTATCAAAAATTTTTCTATAGAAAATTTTTTGCTATCAAAAATTTTTCTATAGAAAATTTTTTGCTATCAAAAATTTTACTATAGAAAATTTTTTGCTATCAAAAATTTTTTTATAGAAAATTTTTTGCTATCAAAAATTTTTCTATAGAAAATTTTTTGGTATCAAAAATTTTGCTATAGAAAATTTTTTGCTATCAAAAATTTTTCTATAGAAAATATTTTGCTATCAAAAATTTTTCTATAGAAAATATTTTGCTATCAAAAATTTTTCTTTAGAAAATTTTTTGTTATCAAAAATTTTTCTATAGAAAATTTTTTGATACCAAAAATTTTTCTTTAGAAATTTTTTTTTGTACCAAAAATTTTTCTGTAGAAAATTTTTTGCTATCAAAAATTTTTTGGTATCAAAAGTTTTTCTTTAGAAATTTCTTTGGTATCGAAAGTTTTTCTTTAGAAATTTAAATTTTAAAAAAAATTTTTCTTCAGAAAATTTTTTGGTACCAAAAATTTTTCTTCAGAAATTATTTTTGTACCAAAAATTTTTCTTTAGAATTTTTTTTTTTTATTAAATACTTTTCGTTAGAAAATTGTTTGGTTTAAAATTTTACTTTAGAAAATATTTTGGTATCAAAATTTTTTCTTTAGAAAATTGTTTGCTATCAAAAATTTTTCTATAGAAAATTTTTTGGTATCAAAAATTTTTCTTTAGAAATTTTTTTTGTACCAAAAATTTTTCTTGAGAAAATTTTTTGTTTTCAAAAATTTTTCTTAAGATAATTTTTTGTTATTTGCTATCAAAAATTTTTCTTTAGACAATTTTTTGGTATCAAACATTTTTCGTTAGAGATTTTTGGTATCAAAAATGTTTCTATTAATAAGTTTTCTACACACAAGATTTTTTGATATCAAAAATTGTTCAATAGAAAGTGTTTTGGTATCAAAATTTTTTTTATAGAAAATGTTTTGGTATCAAAAATTGTTTGTATGGTATCAAAAATTTTTGAGTAGAAAATTGTTTTTTATCAAAAATTTTTCGATGGAAGATTTTTAAGTATCAAAAATTTTTCTTTACAAAATTTTTTGCTTACAAAAATGTTTCTTTAGAAAAGTTTTTGGTATTAAAAATTTCACTTAGGATTTTTTTACTATCAAAAAAATTATAAAAAATTTGTTGGTATGAAAAATTTGTCTATAAAAAACTATAAAAAATTTGTATACAATTTTTTTGTTGTCAAAAAATTTTCATAAATTTTCATTCTTTCTGAATTAAAATTTAGTGCTTTAAAAAATTCTTTTCGTTAATCATTAAAATCCCAGCAAATCCTATATTCGTTAAAGTCTTTTATGTCCACATTAAAGCACAAGAAAATATCCCTTGATTTATTAACGATAGTAAGTATTTAGTATAACAAATAGCTTGAAGGTAGAATTATGCTTGTATTTAAACAATATTTGCCAGATGTTGCAAAAAAAAAAAAAAAACACGAAACAATCAGTTGCTTAAAAGTGTTGACATCAAAAGGATTTACAGCTCAACAACATCTACAAACAGTAAAAAACAACAACAGCATCAGTAACACCAACACAAACTGAAACAAGCAACATGACATCATAACGAGTGTAACAAAGTGTTCGAGTATTTTGTTGCATAAAAGGAAAGCAATCATTGTTGCAACCCAAGGCTATTGCAAATATTCAGCGGATAATGATTTTCTTTTTTTTTTTACATTTCCCTCTTCGGCATATTCTTTTCCCTTATAATAAATGTAATATTCAAGCAATTTAAAACACTTATGAAGAGCAATACAAATAAAACGTTAAAGTGTGAAAACAAAGGAAATGCATAATACTTGTAATTTTATGTGAAACGTAGAAAGAAGATCAGCGAAAAAAATAGTAATAATGTTTTGGTATAAAACTACAGTTCATATGTATGTATTTATGTATATTGACCTGGAAACCTTCATTGAAATTTTTACATATCCTGTGAAATCTAGAAAATTTATCTAGGGTGGGTTAAATATCTTAAATTTTTGATGATGAAATTACCATTTTCTATGAAATGTTGTTATATCTACAGTTTTTAAAGATAAGTTACTAGCAAAAAGTTTCTTTAAAATACTGTAAATCGAAACATTTTTTAACCCTTTTATATTTATGACATAAAAAACCCCAATAAGATTTAAAACATTTTCGTGTATAAATATATTTTAAAGAATAATTTATCACATATTTATGAGCCTCCATCTCTTGTTATTTATTAACCTGACCTTTATATACAAATAGACAACAGGAAACATACATTTTTTTCTATTAAATTATTTACATTTTTTTTCTTATACATGAAAACTATTACAATTCAATAGACATTGCGAATCGAAAAAAAACATGGAAATAAATAAGAAATTCGACGAAAAAATGTAGAACACAAAAAAAAAAAGCATGCACACACACAAAAACGAGATCTGAACTATATACATAGATAAACATGATACACCTGTGCGAACTCAGATATGAATGTAGAGCAAATTTAACGTTTACTCTGGAAATCGACAAAAAAAGTCAATAGTGATAAAATATTTAAAAACGTGAGAAATGAATATGTAACAGTTAAAGTACATAAACAAATATGCAACTGGAACTACATACATATTTACTTGTACACATACAACATCAATGTATGCATTCCGGTTTATGTATTTATGTAAATGTAACGTTGTATCGATACATTGAACCCCTGTGCATGCATACAAAACCAGTGTGATCTTTTTATATGTTAATGAACTAACAAATAACAATAAACTTCCAGGTCACCCCATAAAAATAAATTTTGAATAATTTGATTTCTAAATGGCTCTTCGTGTGCCGACCATACCCTGTAGTAAAACTGGGATCATGAGTCTCCATGTCAACACTTTGTGTGATATCAATTCAAATGTCCCCAATTTTAGTTCAGTACTGAAATAGTGAATATATAGAGACTAATATTCTAGTATACATCTGGTGACATTGTCAACGAATGTGTCAACATATATGTATATCAATAGGCCCCGATTTGATCTCAATGTCTCCATTTGGACCAAAAGAACTGCAAAGTCAATACTAAGTAAATAGTGGTAATGTCTACTGGTAGATTTCGTAGGAACTCTAAATGTTAAATGTCAATAGTAGATAACATTGGATGGGGCAAAATAGGCAAGTAGTACTGGAGATATTGTCAATAGCAAAACAGTATTGTTTCTCTGACGGCATTTACTGCAGGGTATAAATTCACTGCTTATTACACTACTCCACAAAAAATGGATACATTATTTTTAATTTTTTTTTTCATAAAGTTGAAGCACTTGAGGGTAGGGTTGCCAGTCAGGCTGGATTCGACTGGATTGTCCAGTTTTTTTAGTGCTTGTCCAGTGTCAAGCTAAAATTAAATTTGTCCAGCTAAAAGGTGAAGAATTGAAATTTTTTGAATATTTTTTAAAGAAAAACCATTTTTATGAAAAAGAACGCAATACAAATTTTGCAAATGTGTATTTTTTTATTTTTTACTTAAGTGATTTGAGCGTAATTAATTGGTTGCTTGACCAAGTTTATTTTCTAAAAAAATTACCTATTGTACTTACTTTACTTAAATGGCCTATATCAAAAACCTGTTGAGGTCAAAGGCCGACCATATTTTAGAATTCCATGCGCTCCAATCATGTACGCATGTTCGTAGGTCAACCTTTGAATGATTTTCCTCTACTTGCCCTTTCCATTTTTATACCCTTCACCAATAGGTGAAAGGGTATTATAAGTTTGTGATTCCGTTTGTAATTTTTTTATTAGTGATCGTAGACCCCATAAAAATTATACCGATCGACTCAGAATCGGGAGGAGAATCGATTAAGCGATGTCCGTCTGTCTGTCTGTCTGTCTGTCTGTCTGTCTGTCTGTCTGTCTGTCTGTCCGTCTGTCTGTCTGTCTGTTGAAATCAAGTTTCTGAAGCCCCTGGAGGATGTTCTTACATAAATTATATATGAGATTTTAGGAAATTCTCCCGCAATGAACGCTATTAAATTTCATTAAAATCGGTTTATAAACACCGAAAATGTCGAAAAAATACCAAAAATTAGACGAAAATTTTGAAATTTTTGATTGAAACACACTTTTAAATAACAAGAGAAAAAAGATACTCCTGGTGTACATGTGATAATATGTTATATATCAGATTGTAGGAAATAGTTTCCCAAAGCACTCTGTAAAATTTAATCAAAATCGGTTCATAAAAAACTGAGATATCGCCAAAACACTGAATTTGATGTATCGCAAATTGCCCAAAGTTCGCATTAGATAATGTTTGTTGAAAAAATGAAATGCAGAAATTGGAAAAACCATCCTCCTTTAGCACGGACCTACATAAATTTTATATCAGATTTTAGGAAATTCCCCCGCCAAGCACGTTATTAAATTTTATCAAAAGCGGTCCATAAACAATTGAGATATCGCAATAACACTACATTTGATGTACAGCAAATTGCCCAAAGTACGTGTCTAAGAAATTTTGTTTACATTTCGTAAGTATTGTTTCAGCGATATCTCAGGTGTTTATGGACCGATTGTGATGAAATTTGACATCGTTCTTTGTGTGAGGATTTTCTAAAATCTATACTCCACAAATCTGATTACGAATACCATTCAAACTGTACCGATCAACTTTGAATCGGCAGGAGAATCGATTTCGCGACCTCCGTCCGTCCGTCCGTCTGTTTGTCTGTCCGTCCGTCTGTTTGTTTGTCCGTCCGTCCGTCTGTTTTTTTGTCCGTCCGTCTACCTGTCTGTAATTTTTTCTGTTGTAATCAAGTTTTTGGTGTTCCTGTTTTGTCGATATCTCAGGTGTTTATTTTGATGAATTTTAATAGCGTCCTTCGCAGCAGATTACCTAAATCCTGATGCATTCGGTAATTTGTGGTAGATATAATTTAGCGTTTAAGCGATGGTGTTTTGATCGACAATGATAAAATTCAGGGTGGCCCAATATCCTAAAATTTTGTGTGAAATCCAGGAGCTCCACAAATCTGATTTTAGCAGACAGTCTGCATTAATCTTAATTTTGTGTCTGACTTTTGAACATTATGATAACATTTGAGAATGTATTATATATCAAATTATAGGCAATCTTCCTAGGAAGTACAAAAATGCAGCTAACTACATGATATCCGTTCAAAACCTACATATGTATATAAGTACCTCACATATCAACGAAAATTTAAATTTTAATTGCAATTGGGAGAAATCCGTTCACGTTTGGCAATTGATCCCTTATAACTTCGCCTAAGATACGATGATGACATTTAGTATAAAGACGTTGTACAATATTGATATTCAGGGCGATAGCGCCTAAAATAAACTTTCTAGAGGGACAATATTTGACAAAAGTATTTCTGATCTCTTGAAAAGTTCGATATTGAAAATGGGCGAGCTCTATTCACATTTAGTGAAGTCTCCCATATAACCCCGACCGGGAATCGATTTAATGCTGATAAATTAAATCACATTAAAATTGCACAAGGAACTAGAGCAAAACTTTCCAAACATCCATCGGACAGATCGAAAGAACAATACATCCCAAATATTATTGATGAAGTGTTCATTTTAATTAATTAACTAACTTCAGATAAATAAGTAAATCTTTAATAACTTTTCCGACAAAGCTGATATCCATCCATTCAAAAGCTATATATTTCACGTATGTATCTAAAACTAAGAGTGTATACCCTATAATTTTATGGCTTATCATTGTTAAAGCTGTGACCTAAATCAGTCCGCTAACTTCAGAGTTTTACATAACTAATCAAGAACTTTTACTAGTTGGATAATTCGTACGAATTAAAGTGCACAACCCTCACTGGGCACTGTGTTTTTGGGTTGCATGCCAGAATACTTAAACTTCATCAAATCGATGTGCTATTGCAAATGTAAGGGCATCTACATTTTGAAGCATCTTTTCTGCATGGTTTATCTGGTCTATCGAACTTTATTAAATGTTCGTAAAATATGTGTCTATTTTATTTCGAAGCTACTGGCTGGCTTAATAATGCATTCTCTACTTGTAGTCTAGTAATCATTATCTTTCACAAAGGGACCACTTAAAAACCCAAGTGAAGCTTCCCTAGACATCAGCCACCTGCCCAACCTAACCTTTGGGTGCATAACTATTCTTGATGATGACGCCACCGAAAAGCTTTTCTTTTTCCGACTCTTAATTTTAAAGACTCTTTGCATATAATACTAGTATAACCAAATTTTGCTTGTAATTACATTAAGTACTTTTGCAACTCCATTGGTGAAGGGTATCCAAGATTCGGCAAAGCCGAATATACCACTCCATTAATCGAATTTTCGAACGTTTTCGAATACTATTTTGCAGTCAAATCGCGCAATGTGCGTCCCATGATATCAATGTCATCGACAAACACGAATAGTATGTGTAAAAAATTGTCCCAGATGTATTATCTGCAGCATCTCGGACGATTTCATTTTTTCTCGATATCGCTGCGGTTAATTACGGTATTCTCAATTCGGTTTATTAAAAATTTAAAGATTCATCATATTATTATTAATGTCCAGCTAATTTTTGGGTTGTCAAGCTTTTTTTTCCTTATGTCCAGCTTTTTCTGGATTTGTGTCTGGCAACCCTACTTGAGGGCTTCTCTTAAAAATGTATTATGTCCAACAAACATCGCACGAGCTTTTAATACCCAGAACATCAAAGGCTTCTGATCCCCCAATATTTGTACTATAAACAGATGATTTGTCATGCTTTAACATACAATATTTAACAGACAATATTGGATCTAACGCAAACAATTATTTAATTTTTATAAGCGTGGCTCAGTTTGGAAATTGTAATTAGACCGGAATGCCTTTTGACATCAATATCCCTGATACATGAACAATTGTTAAATGATAAAGAACGTAGTCTTGTGTTACCCACGAGTTATTCATGAATTATAATGATATCTCTGAGGAAGTGCAAGTTTTGCAAGTTTTGGATGCACATTTTTATTGAGGTAACTCCAATAGCTACGTAATTCATTTTCTATGCTTGGGAATACAAATAATGAGAGCCAATTGAGCACTACATGGGGGATAACTTTATGCTTTGTGCGGTTGATTTTGTTATTTCTCCAAATATTCTAATATACTAATATAATTACTAAAACTTAACACAGGTAAATATTTTGTAAATATACATTAATAACCGATCGATCCACAATAGACCCTAGCTCTCATAGTAGGCCATTAGCCTGAAATTACATAAGTCAACTTAAATCTCGAAATTTAAAAAAAATAGGACATAGTATATGTATATATGCCTCTTAGACTTGAAAAAAATTTGTAAAATTAATGGTCCATATTTGACCTTAGTAGTGAAGGTTGTCATAATGTCGGGCTTGACCAACTATAGCTTTTCTTACTTCGTTTTAATAGGCTAAAGTTTTCGAGATATAAACTTTTTTTGAAAAAGACGTTTTTATAAACATGATGTTTTTACCAAAATAGCTAACCAAATAGCTAATCAGCACTTAAAAATATCGCTCAATTATGTTCGGAAAAAATATAGCCAAGAGTGTGGTGAATATTTCTTGCTAAAATCATAGCGCACTTGATCAACAAGAGGCTACTAACTCAAAATTTTTAAATTTTCAGTACAATCAAAAAACTATTTTATTTTAATACTTCAAACTTTTATGTTTTTTCTTTAAAAACGTAGAAGGAATTCTTTTTGCAAACAACCGAAAACAAAATTTAAACACTTTTATGTAATTTTTCAAATTAATCGTTTTATTAACTTTAGAGTTAATCACTTAAGAGTTAATCACGCTTGACAAAATTGCTATACAAATCTTCTTAGTCACACTGTTCTCTTATACGCGTTACAATTAAAACTGTTAGTAGAGAAGAGAGTTTCTGAATAGGAGAAACATGTTCCTCTGCTTATAGACCTAAACAGAATAACAACAACATCAACAGAAACATTCTAGAAAACCAGGGGAAGAATTAAAAGTGGTGAACCTTGCATAATGGGGCGGATAACTTAAAAATTCTTGACAATACTTTCATAGTTAGAAGAGGGTTAAAACTGTAGTTTTTGGCGAAGTATAGTGAAAATGATCTTTACAGTGGGTACATAAGACCACTACACATCAATTTCTTCTAAAAAGTGAAAATTTAAAAATTGTGAGTTAATAGTCTCTTGTTGAACAAGTGCGATATGATAAAAATGTACTAGACCTTTTTTTAAAAAGGTTTTTAATTTTTTGATCATAACTTTTTGGAAAACCTGATTTTTCCCACACTATACTTCGGAAAATTGAAGCCATGTTAAAGCTTAATAACTTTTGTGAATACACCAATATAATCTGAACGTGTCTAGATGCTAAAAAATTTAAATTTTAAACTATTAGAATTTATAACAAATAAATTTATAACTTAACTTTTAATGAAATTAAAAATTCTTGTTGGATTTTAGCATGACAATGCTTATTTGGGTTAACATATATTTACTAATATGATAAAAGACAAAAATTAAAAATTTTGCTGCTTCTTCTATTTCTTTTGATTTTTATAAAAACGAAAAAAAATTTGAGAGAATCATTTTTTCGGTGTAAATTCTATGAGAACCCTAAAATGTCTAAAGGGATTAAAAAAATCTGCAAAGAAAACTTAAAGATAAAATTGTTCTGAAATTTGGTTTTTCTTTTAAGCTCAATAAAAGTAGCCGTTTTGTAGTTATATTAACACTTTTTGTAAAAAAAAAGTTTTTTGGAAAAAAATATATCTCGATTTACGTCTGTTTTTCTATAAAGTAAATTAGAGTACATGAGTATAACTGCCTCATTCGATGTCATATTTAAGATTCAATTGAAAAATTTGCTGCATACTTTTAGGAGGTTCTAACTAAGTAATTTATTAGTTATATACAGGTATGTGATGAAAAACGATCGTTTTCAAATCGATCGATTCCAGAGGTATTTTTAAGATAATTTTTGGATTAAGTTTTTTATTTGGTTTTAAATGCTTTGAATTTTTAAATTTTCGTATGTACAATAGGGATATACCTTTTTTGCTGAAAATGTCTTCATCCCACCATAATTTAGTACTGATAGTAAAAATAATTTTTTATATCATTTTGGCCAAAAAAGTTTCCGCATCTCAATTTTTTTTTAATTTTCATAATATCGCTATTTTTTTTCGCACATGGAAAGTTCTTGTCATATTCATGAAATTATTAAAAAAAATTTAAAATTTTGTTATTAAATGACAATTTTGCATACATAGGAAGAAAATTTAAATTCAAAACTCGCGTTTGATGAGGAAACTTTTTTAACGATCGCGAAAAAGCAATAAATAATTTCTTAATATTTTTTCATTGTCTGTGCGGCTATGCAAAGAAGAATTTGATATAAACAAAAATTGCAAAAAGTTATAACCCTTATCTCGAAACCTTGAGCCTGCTCGAAAAAAAAACAATATCATGTTTGGATTTAGCAGACCGAAGCGATAAAGATTTGGTCAGCAAACCTCGTGCTATAAAATCTTGTTGATCTGTGTTAATAGTTAGACCATGTAAAATTCAAAGTAAATCAATTTGTTTACTTTCTCCAACATTTCCTTTAAGAATGAAGGTCCCACTAATATTGCATGACTTTCTTCGAAATTTTGATTTTTAATGTTCTCCTAGAATGCATTCACCCATAATTAGGTTGCCTTAGTGTTCTAATTAGGGTGTTCATTTTACTCGACTTTTAATTGTTTGAGTAAACAAATAACTTGAAAATGGAGTTTTTTAATTACTCGGAAAATCGATTAATCGTTAAAAATTACTTGAGTAAAAAAATCATCTTAAAATTACTCGAGTAAGATTTTTCTGTAGGCTTTTTTTTATATATATATTTAAGACAACAATTTTTTAAATAAAATTATAGTGTTTTATTAACAAAAAAGTTTAACAATTCGCAATAAAAAACATAAAACAAAAATAAAAAAAAAATTATTTTTAATACAAATTAACATTTGTAACATATGGTCACCCTAAATATTTTAAGTGAATTCATTTACTTCTACATATAAAAAGCAATCTTTCAATTTCATAAATCCTGAGTTTAATCCAATAGATTAGTTGGCTCTACGACTACGTTTTACCTATGTTTACAACGGGATCTTCAACTGGACTCAAGTAGGATCTACGATTACATTGCGTCCTATAACTGAACCATAGTAGGACGCACTGTTACTATAGTAGTATCTAAGAATACATTGAAGACTTCAACTGGACTATAGTAGGTTTTATGATTGCAATGGACCTTTAAATAAACAATAGTAGAAATTACGAATAACTACATTGGATATCGCAACAGGTCTATGGTAGATTAGGCTATTTATATCTGAAATTAGATTGACTATATATATACTATGGACTATATACATTCAATGGACTATATACACACAATGGACTATATTACAAGTTGTAATTTACAAGTCTCGGTTATTGCTTAGAATTGATAATGTTAAAATCCACAATTATTTCATAAATAGAAAATTAACTATATTAATACCCTGGATTATTGCTTTAAATTAACTATAGTAGAACCATCACTTATTACCTAGGATGGACCATAGAACGGTAGATTTAAGATTTGAAGTCAAAGTTGGCCATTATTTACGTGGCAGGGAATAACAACAATTTACATTAAACAATAAGACTAACTAATTAAACAAAAAAACTAACAAAAAACTAACAAGTATCTTAGCTCTCCATTTGGCCAAACTTAACAGTTTAGAAATACGCTGGGACAAATTTTAGTCGTTTTATTTAAAAAAAATACTTACAAAATTATTGAAATAATTTTACTCGAGTAACTCGATTACTCGTGAAAAATGAATCAAATAAATCTTTATTTGAAATTAGTAATTTTATTTTACTCGACCGATTAATCGATTTTATTTTTCCGATTAATCGAGCAAACATAACTCGAGTAAACACTCTAGTTCTAATGGATAGTGTGCTAGACTGGTATTGCGAGGATTGTGGGTTCGATTCCCATCAGAGATTCTGGTCTCTTACGCTATACCGGACATTTGGTATTCATCACTTCGGGAAAATAATTAGAATGTTTAATTATATTTTGTATCGTAATTCAAACAAATTATAATGCAATGACTACTTTAACTCTACAATTATTTTTTAAAATTTCATACCAACTTTTTAACACTTTTGTCAAACTTTCTTCAACAATTTAATCCTTTTGACCTAAAGCATATTTTCAATATAAAAGTTTCTTTTACTTTTTTAACTCTTTAACACTTAAAGTCACTTAAATGTATACAATGTCACATTCCTTAAATTAAATGTATATTTTAATTACGATTTAATTTTGAAAATGCAATATCCGAATAAAACTAAATGTTTAAGTAACTTTAAATCACGTAAAGTGAATAAACAAACACAAAAGTAAATTTTCAATATAAATGAAAACGGGCTGTTACATTTTTGTATTTATAGTATTTTCATTTAAAACGTTATACGATGTTAAGTCATTGTATATACTATATGGGCTATTCACAGTTTTTTTTATAGTTTTGGTTTAAAACTTATTAAGAGAAGTAATAAATTTACCTATTTTATTTGTAATTATTTTATTTTAAATCTTTATAATAAATGAGTTTTTATAGGAAAGTCGTTTTTATATTTATTTTTTTTTGAAAAGCTCATATAAATATTTTTAAATATTCACATTTAAACCTGTTAATCCTGGCAGCTCATAAAACTATTTTATTTTTTCGTTTCGTTTTTGTTTTTCAACATTCATTCGCTCATAACCGGAAATAACACTTTTGTTTTAACACATACCGATACATTTTTCATCATGTTTTACTTTGTTTTCTTTTTGCTAAAGTTAAATCTCCATATTTTGGAGTAAATCTCTCTTTATATATGAAAACAGGAAAATATTTTTATATTTGTGTGTGTGTAAAAAAAGTTTGTTAACACATACATAGGAGTATAAATATGCATCATTGTGTCATTCAAATTTTTCATGTAGTATTTCTGTTTTGTTTTTCCGCTTTGTCATTGTAGTGGTGCGCCGACAATTTCATGTACACGTGGAAAACACCGAAGTCTATTTGGGAAATTCAGCGTTGATTAAGTGTGCCATACCGGACTATGTGCGTACATATGTTAAAGTGGCCAGTTGGCAACGTGGCGAAGAGATACTACTACCGGATCTGTCGGATGTTGGTGAGTGTTGTATTCATTTATTTATTTCATACCTATATGCAAATCATACGTATTTACGCTATACATTTATATACATATAGTCTTAAATGTGTTGATTTATTTTAAACATTGTTTCATTTTATTTCAGTTATAGTTTTTTTATACCCACCATCAAAAAGAATGGGGGGTATATTGAGATTGTCATTCCGTTTGTAATTTCCTTAATATTGGTTCAAAAATCAAAAACGATATATATTCTGAATCCTTATGAAATTCTAAGACGATTGAGCTATGTCCGTCTGTCTGTCTGTCTGTCCGTCTGTCTGTCTGTCTGTCTGTTGAAATCACGATAACGTCTAAACGAAAAGAGCTAGCTAACTGAAACTTAGCAAAAACATTCTTTATCTATGAGAAAATTTTGGTATTGAAATTGGGCAAAATCGGTTAGCATTTGGCAATAGCTCCCGTATAACCTCGTCTAGGCTAATCGCTTATTTGCTAATAAATGACAAATTATGACAGTTATGATGACAAAATTAGGTATCTAGAAGTTTTAGATAAGCACTAGGCAGCATATAAAATTTCATCGAAATCGGTTCACATTTAGCCATAGCTCCCATACAAAAAACTTACGAAAACTGGCTAAATTTCACCCAAAATACACTTAAATGCCAATAAATCTAAAACAGATATAACCACTAAATTTGGCACAAGAAAGTCTTATATCAATGCCAGCCAGTGTGCAAAATTTCGTCACAATCGGTCACCATTTGACCATAGCTCCCATATAAAAAACTTATGGAAACACAAAAATACATAAAGAAAAGGTTGTTTATGTCCGTCTGTCCGTCAGATAAAAGCACGATAGCGCCTTAACGAAAAGAGCTAGAGGGACAAAATTTTACAAAAGTATTTTGGATATCTTGAAAAAGATGTGTGTTGAAAATGGACAAAATCGGTTCAAATTTAGTTAGAGCTCCCATATAACCCCGCCCCGGGAAACACATTAATGCTGATAAATTGAATACAATTGTAATAGCTATGACGATTAAATTTAAAATAGGGAAGTTTTATGCAATTTTTGATCAGTTTATCAAATTTTATAGGAATCAGTCCATATTTGACTTTAGCTTTCATGTGAAAAACACTCACGGAAACCAAAAATTTTAGCAAAGGCTAGTTTAAAGCTATTAAATTAGAAACTATGGTCACTAAATTTTGCAAGAAGCTTTGGTATTGAAATTGGGCAAAATCGGTTAGCATTTGGCAATAGCTCCCGTATAACCTCGTCTAGGCTAATCGCTTATTTGCTAATAAATGACAAATTATGACAGTTATGATGACAAAATTAGGTATCTAGAAGTTTTAGATAAGCACTAGGCAGCATATAAAATTTCATCGAAATCGGTTCACATTTAGCCATAGCTCCCATACAAAAAACTTACGAAAACAGGCTAAATTTCACCCAAAATACACTTAAATGCCAATAAATCTAAAAGTATAACAGATATAACCACTAAATTTGGCACAAGAAAGTCTTATATCAATGCCAGCCAGTGTGCAAAATTTCGTCACAATCGGTCACCATTTGACCATAGCTCCCATATAAAAAACTTATGGAAACACAAAAATACATAAAGAAAAGGTTGTTTATGTCCGTCTGTCCGTCAGATAAAAGCACGATAGCGCCTTAACGAAAAGAGCTAGAGGGACAAAATTTTACAAAAGTATTTTGGATATCTTGAAAAAGATGTGTGTTGAAAATGGACAAAATCGGTTCAAATTTAGTTAGAGCTCCCATATAACCCCGCCCCGGGAAACACATTAATGCTGATAAATTGAATACAATTGTAATAGCTATGACGATTAAATTTAAAATAGGGAAGTTTTATGCAATTTTTAATCAGTTTATCAAATTTTATAGGAATCAGTCCATATTTGACTTTAGCTTTCATGTGAAAAACACTCACGGAAACCAAAAATTTTAGCAAAGGCTAGTTTAAAGCTATTAAATTAGAAACTATGGTCACTAAATTTTGCAAGAATAAGCTCTCTATATATACCAGCCAGTGTGTAAAATTTTGTTATAATCGGTCAACATTTGGCTATAATTCTTATATATATAACATCCCCTTTTTATATCTACAATCAAAAAGATTTGGAGGTACATTCATTATATTAAGATTGCACCTATGAAATTATATAGGCATCAATCAATGTTCAGCCCAGACTTTATATATGATGAATGCATTAGGAACTCATAACGAAATATATGGACCTGTCGTATTACTATTAACGTGTTTAGCCTAACTACATATTAATCACAACGAAAAGTATTTAACAACTTATTAATGTAAAACTATACCTGGTTATGAGACCGAATTTTGATCAAAGTAAATACTGGGGAAATCACTAAAATATTTTTGAATGTTGAACTATAAAGCTACGGAAACCTAATTTAGTCCAAAGGTTTTACCAACAATACCAAATAGCTTAGCGATTTTTCCAGTTTTGGTGCAGATTTTGAATTAGCTGCACCCTTGTAGATATATGAGATATGTTTCTAAATTTAACACAACTTGATAGTGGGTATATAAGATTCGGCACAGCCGAATATAACACTCTTACTTGTTTTACTTTTCACTATTTATTTCTGTTCACTTTAAATCGCACAGAGAGTTTTATTGTAGGAGATTTTTGCTTTTCGTTGGAGGATTTTAAACTCTCTTTTTTTTCGTTTAATATATTTTTCCTTTATTGCTGCTTTCCATTCAGATAAACAATTCACCGGTATATTTTCACATATATTTACACTTTTGTATGTATATTTGTATATCTACAAAAAAATATTGTACACAAAAATAGTAATAAAAAAGGACACATTGACTATTGTCTGTTGTTTACTTTTGTATTTGTGAATTTATGTCTGTGTGTACATTTTCATATGTAAAGAATGTATACAAATAAATAGTTTTTCTGAAATTTTGTGGATAGCTTTTATAGTATTTGTTGTAGTTGTTTGGTCTTCTTTTTTGTGTATCCACCCGTTAGTTTGGTTAGTGCATTGTATTGGGGAGATATGTCTGTGTTTATCCGTTTGCTAAAATTTATGTTTGCGCATTTTCTTTCCTTCCGTTGCGTACGTATGTTACATGTTTCTTTAGTCAGTACAGTGAGATTCAAAATTGTGGGACTAGTTTGTGTTGGGGTGTTATAAATGTTGTTTTCTCAAGCATTACTCTAAACAAGTCATAAAAGGGTCATAGAAAATAAAGCAAAACGTATTATTTTGGAAGCTAATTTCAATAAAAAGTACATCAAATTTATCTTAAAGTTATGGAAAAAATTTATTAATAATGATTTTGAGTTGGTCAGAACTTAGTTAAGAAGTCAAATTTAATTTAAAACTTTATTCCAAGTTAAGCATATAATCATAAGCAATACTTTGTTTGAAGTTAGTGATGTACAAATTGTAACTTAATATCTGTGGCTTGGTGCTAAAAGGGCCAATGTCAAAAATATCATTTTTGAGAAAATTAGAAAAGAAATTTTTGTAAGAATTTGTTTTGCTTACAGCTCATCTAATTGCCAAGTTTTCCTTATAAAATTTGGGTTAGACATGTATTTTGATCTAATTGACCAACCTCATTTTACGTTTGAGTGACAAATCTAGAGATTTCATGTTGCTTATAACATCTGAAAGCCGATTCCTTATGGAATCTCTAAATCTAATGATCAGGAATTCCAAAGAACTAATAGGCACGAAGAAAGACATTATGCGGTTGATTTGACTCTTAACTGAAGTTCGTGAGTAAGTTTTGAAGCACACTGTAAATTTTTTCCTTGTTTAGATACTAGAAATTTTGACATAGATTATTGTCACTATAATGTATTCTTTCTTTTGTTCATCACGATGTGGCAGAATTCAAAAAGCATCTTCTATTTACAGCCCTACCACGCACAAGGGGGTAATATTTTTGGATTATTTCCGTGGTATCTAAGTGACTCTAGGCTAAGTAAGTCTGTTTTTAAGACTGGCTCAAAATTCATAACATAACATTAGTGTCTGTAAGTTGAAGGCATATTTCACCAATAAAACAACTTTTCAGCATGACCCAGTATTTTACTATTATCGCTAAAATACTGTTATGCTTTCATTACCGAGTAATCTAAAAGATTCTCTTCTTTTTCTTTATTTGCTCATCCGTTATTCGGATATAAGCGATCATAAAATAATATTACATTACAAAATATATATTTTCTAAAGTTTAGTTTTTTTTTATATTATTAGAAGCTCTCTATTCTTGGCGGCGTTCAATAGGGTCCTTTCCTCACGGTAACCGGTCCAGTCTTGGATATTTTTCAGCCATGAAGTTTCTTTTCTGCCTCTGGCAGGTCTTCCTTCAATTTTTCCTTTGAAAATTGTTTGTATAAGACGGTATTTATCGTTTCTCATAATGTGTCCCAAATATGAAATTTTTCTGGATTTAATTGTCCTTATTAATTCTCGAGCTACATGCATTCTTCTTAGGACTTCGTCATTGGTGACTCGATCTGTCCATGGTATTTTCAGAATTCTCCTATATATCCACATTTCAAATGCCTCTAGTTTCTTTTCATCAATGGCTTTAATTGTCCATGTTTCTGCGGCATATAATAAGACCGACCAAATATAACATTTCATAAATCTGATTTTTGTTTGAAGGCCGATGTCATGACTGGCTTAAATTTTTGAGAATTTGAAAAAAGCTTCCCTCGCCATCTCTATACGGCACCGTATTTCATTTGATATGTCCCATTGGTCATTTATTAAAACTCCCAAGTATTTAAAATTTTTTACTTTTTCAATTTCTGTGTTATGAATTTTTAATGTTGTATTGTTGTATATATTTTTCCTGCTAACAATCATGTATTTTGTCTTTTTAGTATTAATTTTTAGGCCATATGATTCACTCACAACTGTAAGTTTGTCTACTAATTTTTGTAGTCCACATATCGTCACATAAAAGACGAAATAACCTATCTACAGTTTTCAAAAGTTTACAGGAGAGGGAAAAAACGTTATAAAATTGGAACTATTCGCAATATTTAAACGAAAATTATGTATTTAGATTCAAATGAAACTAGAAATATATATCGGTTGAAAAAATTTTGTTTTCCTAAACACAGCTTATGTTATGTCACTTAGGTTATTTGGAATTGCAAAAATCTAAAACCAAATAATCTATCTGCAGTATCAATCAAATTTTTTTATACAAATAAATATTAAATACATTAAATAATAACAGTTATAGTTTCTTTTGTTGGTTTAAGCAAATTAAAGTACTTAATGATTGTTTAAATTACACTATGCAACAAAATTAAACTTTTATCGCGATTTTTGCTGATTTAGTTTTATATTTTTTAAGTGCGTAGCGGTCCTCTAGGTACAAAAACTGTAATAATTTGGTCATTTGTGATATTAGATATTCAAAATTTTGCACAGATATACGTTATGATATAGGGAATAATAATCCATTAAAAACTCAATTTTGAAATTTTTGGAGATAGGTTATTTGGTCTTTAAGATGACGATATACTGCTCGCCAGTATCGTCTGCATATCGTATATTATTAATTAGAACTCCATTTGTTCGTATTCCTATTCTTTCATTGTCAACAGCTTCCAGGAATATTCTTTAGGAGTAAATATTGAATAAAAGGGGAGAAAGTATTCATCCCTGCCTTACACCTCTTGAGATAACTATTTCATCAGTAAGTTCTCCATTCACATCAATGTGCGCTGTTTGGTTCCAGTAGAGATTTTCAATGCACCGTATTTCCTTTCCGTCTATGCCAATTAATATTAAAATTTCTATGAGCTTGTTATGTTGGACAGTGTCAAAGGCTTTTTCATAGTCGATGAAACACAGAAAGACATATTTTTGCACATCACGACAATTTTGGACCAATACTTGGATACTAATAAGTGCTTCTTGAGTACCCATTCCTTCCTTGAAGCCAAATTGCGACGTTCCCATATACATTTCACATTTAGCGTATATTCTTCTGTGAATTATTCTTAAAAATATGTTCAATGCGTGGCTCATTAGACTTATGAGTCTATATTCTTCGCATTTTCTTGCATTTGTCTTTTTCGGTATGGTGATAAAATTCGATTTTAGCCAGTCTAGCGGGTCTGGTCAATTAAAAAGTGTCGCTAAAAGTTCTATATTTTCACCATCTATTAATTTTAAAATTTCTGAGGGAATTTCATCGGGACCTTTTGCTTTTTTGTCTTTTAGTGAGTTTATTGCATATTCTACCTCGTCTCTATTTATTCGTGTACCTGTCAAAGTACCTGTAAGAGAAGATTCTTACAGATATTTTGAAAAATAATTTTAGAGATATATGAGCTTCTGTTATAGATCTAGCCCAAAATAGCAGTACTATACCAAATAGTGTACTTTATTCTGATACCGTTCCATTATTCTGATACGGTGTACATTATTCTGATACCGTTCCCGTCCTAGTAGTTTACTTTAAGTAATATTAAATTAGTTGATAGGAACTATTTATTTTAGCCACTCTTGTGTCAATTCTGTCATACAAATATCTTTAAACACTGAAAAAACTTTCTTAAATACACAAAATATTGTCATATATTTGACAAAAAGGGGGCTCCAACTTCAACCAAAGTTGACCAACACAACTGTTATCTGCTGCCACCAATAAAGTAAATACATACGACCAAAAAAGAAAAACTCCAAAATATTTCGACTGTCTATTACGAATGTCTGTATGTCTGTTGATGTGTATACGAGTATTTGCAAATATGAATCTACATATGAATGTGTAAGAGGACATTTGTATATTTGTTACAACAAAAAAACTACAACTCGAACTCGTACACCCATGTAGTAGAAATAATATAGTGGCATTGTAAGTTCTTGTCTATAGTTGTAAATGTAGTTTTTTTTCCTGTTAGTTTTTCGTTTCCGTTGATGTTGTTGTTTTTGTTGTAAATATGTAGTAGTATATTTTGTAGTTGACATTTATTGGAAAATGTTTTCATGTCATCATGTGGGAATTTTCATGTTGTCCACTGTTTTGTTGCTACGTGTGTGTGAGTGTGTGTCTGTCACACATTCAACATTTACTTAACATTTTCATGGGATTTTCAACTAGTAGTTGTTGCAAGTGAGCCCTAAACAAGTTATATGTTTTTTTTTTGTTGTATCTATAGTGAAGATTTTTTGTATGTATTTTTTTCTAGTTCAGCTTCCTTTTTTTAAGTAAAATCCCTGAAGGATAGGTATAGAGATTTTGTTATATACTATTGCACCATTTCCGAAATTATTTTTGATAGGAATATGAAACTAATCTTAAGAGATCAAATGGAATGATCTATAATACCAGGAATTTTGATTTAATATATTTGAAATTAAATTAAAATTAATATTTTTCTGTAACAAAAAATAAAATTTGTGTTTTTTTTTTTATTTCTGGAAATGGTGTACTGTTATGCTACTAAAATCTACTATTATTGATTTTTGTTAAAGTAAGAAACATTCTTAAAATATTTAAATGCTTTTAAAGTAATATATCAAAAACAATGCAATATTAAATAAATAAATATATTCCCTTTTCTTACTTTTACACTTCCAGCTGGTCGTTATGTTGTCCTATCAGCATCTGGTGATTTATATATACGTTCCATACGCTCAGAGGATGCTCTAGTTAAATACTCCTGTCTAGTAACCAATACCTTAAATGGTGACAGACAACGTAGTGAAGCCGTAACATTACAAGTAAAAGGTACCCAGAAAAAGGCCTACAATAAAAAAACATTTCCTACTATAACTTATTTCTAATTATGTTTATAACTGTTATTAACTCTTTTCATTAATCTTTAGAGTTGAGCACTAATTTAGCCCCTCGCACTACTCAGAAGCCTGTTATGGACATTCATGTGGAACGTGGCAATGATGTTCATTTACCCTGTAATATTCAAGGCAATCCATTTCCCATATTTACGTAAGTATTTCCCTTTTTTTCCCTAAATTTTCCATGGTGTCATGTAAACGATACAAGTGGATTACATTTGTTTTTGGAAAACCTTTATGTTTATTTTAGTCCCAAGGGATATATTTTAATGATGTGTGCAGGTTCGTTTATTTTATTTTTATTGCTGGGCTTGCGAGAGATAATTAAAGTACACAAACAATAATTATAATAGTTAGGAATACATGGTTTGAGATTGGATTTCCTTAGATTAGGGGTAAACAAATAACGACAAGTTCGAAAAATTTTTAATAACATAAACAAAAACCATATTAGTGACATTTGTATGGGGAAAATTAAACTTTATAATACAGATATTTGACCCCAATAATCCAAATACCAAGTTTCGTTCAGATCGGATATCGGGAAAGCTTACCGATCCAACGAGATATTTAACCTTAAAATCATTTGAAAGCTTTCCAATTATAAAGGGTTTCCCAAAATATTTTATGTCCTTGAACCAAGGTTTCAAAAAACGGTACATTATTATATTGTACTAAACTTAAATACACGAAAAAGATATTTGTTTTAACGTACCTAACCAACTCGGAAAAAAGGTAAGAAATTTGGTTAAAATGCCATTAACCTCTTATTACCAGGGTCAAAAGTAATTTTTTCAAAATATTCATTTTTTCTCAAAAAAGTTACTAGCAGTTACATGTTTTCATTATAATATTTCAATGCAATATCAAAAAAATCGTTCAAAGACGCCTTTGACTACATTTTTATACAAAATAACCCTTGCGAATGTCATTAACCGTTTTATTACCAGGGTCAATAGTAAAATTTTTTAAAATTCAATTTTTTCAAATAGCACTAGAAATTACATGTTTTTATTGTAATATTTGAATGAAAATTCATAATTCATAAAAAGGCGTCTTTACATACATTTTTATATAAATTAACCCTTGCGTGCCGGTTAATGACATCCGATTTCAATTGAATTTCTAATATATATTTCTACCCATTGAAAACAAAATAATTTCAGTTCTGGTTATAAAAACTTCCTTTATATAATAATTTGCGTGTTTTTTTTCAAAATTTCGTGAAAAATTGGGTTTTTTTTCTATAGAAAAATTTTTGATAAAAATATTTTCTATAGAAAAATTTTTGATAAAATTATTTTCAATAGAAAAATTTTTTATAAAAATATTTTCTATAGAAAAATTTTTGATAAAAATATTTTCTATAGAAAAATTTTTGATAAAAAATTTTCTATAGAAAAATTTTTGATAAAAAATTTTCTATAGAAAAATTTTTGATAAAAAATTTTCTATAGAAAAATTTTTGATAAAAAATTTTCTATAGAAAAATTTTTGATAAAAAATTTTCTATAGAAAAATTTTTTTTAAAAAATATTTTTCTATAGAAAAGTTTTTGATCAAAATTTTGGTTTTTTGTGAAAAATATTTCACAAAATTTAAAAAAAAAAACTTTTTTTTTTTTTAAACATTAGAAATACACATTCTCTTTAGAAAAACTTTTGATTAAAAATTTTCTATAGAAAAGTTTTTGATAAAAAAATTTTCTATAGAAAAATTTTTGATAAAATTTTTGATAAAATTTTTGATAAAAAAATTTTCTATAGAAAAATTTTTGTTAAAAAAAGAATTTCTGTAGAAAAGTTTTTGATAAAAATTTTATTTTTTTGTGAAAAATATTTGGCAAAATTTTAAAAAAATGCACTAGAAAACTTTTTCTTTTTAAAACATCAGAAATAGACATTTTTTTTAGAAAAATTTTTGATAATAAAATTTTCTATAGAAAAATTTTTGATAAAAAAATTTTCTATAGAATAATTTTTGATAGAAAAATTTTCTATAGAAAAATTTTTGGTAGAAAAATTTTCTATAGAAAAATTTTTGATAAAAAAATTTTCTATAGAAAAATTTTTGATAGAAAGATTTTCTATAGAAACATTTTTGATAAAAAAATTTTCTATAGAAAAATTTTTGATAAAAAAAATTTCTATAGAAAAATTTTTGTTAAAAAAATTTTCTTTAGAAAAATTTTTTAATATAAAACTTTTCTATAGACACATTTTTGATAAAAAAAAATATTTTATAGAAAAATTTTTGATAAAAAAAAATCTATAGAAAAATTTTTGATAAAAAAAATTTTCTATAGAAAAACTTTTAATAAAAAAACTTTCTATAGAAAAATTTTTAATAGAAAAAATTTTCTATAAAAAAATTTTTGATAAAAAAATTTTCTACAGAAAAATTTTGATTCTATATTAAATTTTCTAGAAATTTTTCATAGAAAAATTTTTGATAAGAAAATTTTCCATAGAACAATTTTTGATAAAAATATTTTCCATTTTTCCATAGAATAATTATTGATAAAAAAAATTCTATAGAAAAATTTTTGATGAAAAAATTTTCTTTAGAAAAATTTTTTATAGAAAAATGTTCTATAGAAAAATTTTTGATAAAAAAATTTTCTATAGAAAAATTCCATAGAAATTTATTGATAAAAAAAATGTTCTTGAGAAAAATTTTGAATGAAAAAATATGCTTTAGAAAATTTTTTGATAAAAAAAATTTTCTTTAGAAAAATTTTTGATAACAAATTTTCTATAAAAAAATTTATGACAAAAAAGTATTTTATTGAAAAATTTTTGATAAAAATTTTCTATAGAAAAATTTTTGAAAAAAAATTTCAACGGAAAAATTTTTGAAAAAAAATTTCAACGGAAAAATTTTTGAAAAAAAATTTTTTCTATAGAAAAATTTTTGAAAAAAAATTTCAACGGAAAAATTTTTGAAAAAAAATTTCAACGGAAAAATTTTTGAAAAAAAATTTCAACGGAAAAATTTTTGAAAAAAAATTTCAATGGAAAAATTTTTGAAGAAAAATTTTTTCTATAGAAAAATTTTTGATGAAAAATTTGTTTTCTTAAAGAAAAATATTGGATTCAAATATTACAAAAATAAATTAGAAAGCTTTTTCGTTTCAAAACACCAGAACTACACATTGAAAAAATATCTATTTAAGTTAAAAGTATAAAAAATGGCAACTCTGCTTACGGTTTTTTTGTTTTGCCGACCTCTGGCATTAACTCTCTATTTTCATTAAATCTAAATATCAATCTATAAATTAAATAAAAATTAATAATTTTGGTTATTCAACAAAAAAGTTATGACTTTCTTTGTTTACATAAGCCGTTTACAGTTTACATAAGCCACCCTGTGGTATAAAAACATTTGACTAGACTACAACTATTCCTTTTAGTTTTTAATTTAAATATGCTAATATTTCAAAAGAAATACGTTTTAATTTTGAGGTTAATTTTTTGCACAATAAAAATTTTCATATTTTCCTATCATATTTAGTACGTGCACAAACATGCCTAATAGACATTGTAATGTCTATGCTCACGTATTATGATTATATACTAAGGAATTTTTCCCTTTAAAACATATAAACACGAAATCAATAAACGCTACTTAAGCATAATCTGTCACAGATTTTCTTTTATGAAGAACTTAACGATTTATCCTTATTCCGTTTTTTTTTTGATTCGGTTAGTTATGCCAGGCACGCATACACTTTTTATATGTTTTTGCTGTTTTAAGTTCAGTGTTTTTTTTTCGTTTTGTTGCTTCATATGATTTTGTAAGGGGAAATCAAAAACAATAAAAACAGGAAGAATTTGTTACATACACATATTCTGTCGTAATTTTTAACAGTCAGTACTTCATGTTCCCTTGTACTACATAAACTGTGACTGTAGAATATTATTTTAGATGTCCTCGTTAGTCTGTGTTTAGAGACTTGTGTGTTTTTTTTCGCTCATATAAGTTTTAAAGGATCTTTAAGCTGCTTCCTTGTTTGTTTTTAATTTTATTGCTTTTTTTGTTGTTGTCGTATTAAAAAAATTATTTCATTTTTACCTCGTCTTTCTTCACTCACTTTTAGTGATACCTTCCCTTGTTTTTGCCCATAAATATTGGTTAACGTATGAGGGAAATTGCTTTGTTTGCTTGTCTGGTTGCTGTCGTTTGCAATCAGCCATCGAACTTTGCTCGTGTCTTGGGTTAGTTAATATTGATAGTATTTTGCTAAGAGGGAATGTTTGAGTGAAGGAATTTTAATGAGCTTATTTAAATGGTTTTATAGATGTCTACATAGAAACGTGTGAGTGAATTTTTATCAGTGAATTTAAAATAAGAAATGTTAGTCTGTCGTCACAATTTTTAAAATTAACATCTATATTTTTTTTTTGCTTTTGGCTAGACATTATGATATGGAAATATTATTCGACAATCAAAAGTTACTGAGCAATTTTTTTTTTTATTTTGGTGAAATCAAAATTTTTCCAATAAACAATACTTATTTTGAATCTCATCCTCACCGATTTTGATGAAATTTTGTATATATATATAAGACTCTATAATATAAAAATGTTGCACTTCCATATACCGATTTGTCGTACGGTCGTTTTGAAAAGTCCCATAAAAAGAGTGTATACCGCATTTATTTTTATTCGGAAACTACTAATGCAGAAGCTTATTCAATGAGATAAAGCTAAGGCACACATACGTGCTCATGAAATGTATGTTAAATTGTGCGTTTATGTGTTTTTCATTGTTCTTTATCCGCTTAAATATTACTTTTAGCAGAAAAAAAAATGTATGTAGTGCAATATTTTAATATTGTAGAGTCTTTGCTTATATTATAATTCCCCGACAACATTCCAATTCGAACAAGGAGTTGCATCCGATTCTATTTTTAGACTCATTGAAGAAACCTACGTTTTAATTCCAGCTCCGAACGCCAAATGCATAAGTTATAGAAGTTTTACTTAGCCTATAACACAATAACCAGTGGCTAGCTGAAAATTTATTTTTTTCACGTTTGTCTGGCCTGGGATCGAACGTGGGACCTCTGGTATGACTAACCTGCTATATCACGGCGGTTTACATCTTTGTCTTTGCTTATTTTTTTTTATATATTTTGGATTATCCTAAAAAATTTATCAATTGTATAGTGGACTGCGTGGAGTTAATAAACCGTTTCTATTTACAAGGTTAAAAATTCTTCGTAGAGAAAAAATAGTTTCTAATAGTTTTTACCACTTAAAGCAAACAAATTCAGTGCGAATCGAACCCACGACCTATGCTAGGCATGAACACTATTTAGAGCCCACGGGTACGTAAAGGTTAGTTTTTTTAACAAATGTATTAAAAGGCACCTTTGAAAAGTTTTTGGAATTTTCATGAAAATATAACAATAAGAGCATGTAATTTCGAGTACATTTAAAAAAAAAAATTAATAGTTTAGTTTTATCTCCTAAAGTAATAGGTATAGAAACAAAATTAAAATTACGTTTTAAACAGCCATAAAAATAAGCGGACAGGTGTTTGGTACTTTTTTTAAACTATGTCCGATAGGGGGTAAAAAAGGGTAAAAGTAGTTTTTTTGGTACTTTTTTAACCCACTCTTATATTTTTAACCAAAGAATATAGAAAGAAACTTTGTACTGCAGTTAATAGATGTGAAAGAAATATTGAACACGTGCTTAGTACTTTTTCGATTTTGGGGTCAAAATGGGTAAAAAAGGGATAAAATGATAACTTAACATCTCAAAAGTAATATGAATAGGAATTATGTTAACTGCCTTTTAATAAAATATACCGAATTCAATTGGTACCAAAGAAGTACCAAATAAGCATATCGAACTTTTTGAAAGTAGTGGATAAAAAGGGAAAAAATGAGTAATGTTATAACTTTTAAACAAATGAATGCTTGTGTGTATGTTCTTTATAGAATAGTAAACTGTGAATTTGATCATATTATGCTCTTTAGCGAAGATGTTGCGGGTAAGCCGGTTAAGGCTTTTAAGTTGGTAAAACTAAAAAAAAAAATCATGCTATGATCTTTAGCAAAGTTGTAGCGCATGAGCCGGCAAAGGTTTTTTAGTTGGTATGAATAATTTCCGACAGGTGGCGCCACTGAAATTTACTCAAAGTCAATTTAATCGTAAGCTGTACATTTAATCATACTATAATCTTTAGCAAATTTGTTGCGGATATGCCGACGAAGGCTTATTAATGGGAATGACCAAAGTCCAACAGGTGGTGCCTCTGAAAATTACTCAAAATAAATTAAATCGTAAACTGTGCATTTGATCATGTTATAATCATTAGAAAAGTTGTTACGCATAAGCAGACGAAGGTTTCTTAGTTGGTATAAACAACTTCAGGTGGCGCCACTGAAAATTACTCAAAATGAAATAAATCGTAAACTGCGCATTTGATCAGGCTATAATATTTAGCAAAGTTGTTGCGCATGAGCCGACGGAGGTTTCTGTTGGTATGACCAATTTCCAAAATTTTTCAAAATGAGTTAATCTGTAAACTATGTAAACAATGTGTTGATCGGAAAAAATAAAAAAAATAATTCGAAATTAACTGAATATTTGCACAAAATGCTTATCATAAGGCTCCGAGCAAGGCTCGGTCAACCAGGTACTTTACTTACTAAAACAAATAACATTATAGTACATTATAGTACTTTGAGTCCCATTTAAAGCACTTATAAATTAATGAATATGATCTACTGGTAGCCTGATTGTTCCACCAAATATTTTAATGACCACAACTTAAAAACATCGATTATTTTCAGAAATATTACTATTCTGCCAGATGTCTAACAATGTAAAAACTGTAAACTCAATTATCTCGAAATGGTAAAAAAATATACACTATTGTTTTATTAACGGGGCTATATAATATAGAAAATTATGATTTTACTGAAAAAGTTCATAAATTTTCGAAAACTTTTCAAATTTTTCTGAAATTAATATAAAATTAAAAATGTATATTTACACAAATTTTTGCGGTACATGAAGGGGCCATAGACAGAGGGGTCCAGTCATGTACTACGAAAATTTACTTTCTCAAATAAACCACTTTGATTTATATCGAAAATATTGGTTTCCATTATCCACGACATAATAATAATCACAATAAGCTTCATAAATGTCTATAATAAACCATATTTTAAGAGTCATTTGTACGTATCATAGCAAAATTACCATTAAATTATTACACGTACATCTACATCCGTATATACACAATCACACAAACACATTTGAGCTTATTTTTTTTATAAATGTATGTGTGAGTTGCTAGGGATTTTTATGTAAACACTATAAATTTTCAAAAAATAACTCATAATTTTTTTTTGAACAACATCGTTTTACATATAAATAGGTATATTTTTTTTCTTTTTATATACTTTTTATCATATTTATCTATTTACGTAATTTTTTCTTACTTTTTTTGTAATGTGTATTTGTGTATGTGTAGCTGGTATCGTGTATCGGATTCATCAGCTTTATATCCAATACCATCATCGCAGCGCGTTATATTATCTCGAACATTGTTGCTGATCAAAAATGCTGACGAACGTGATGCCGGTAAATGGGTAAGTAAACGAAAATGTAAAATATTTATATTTGTTTGTCGTATTTTATTTATTTATGATTTCACAACGAATTTTGAAAGCTCTATTTGTGACTTTTAAACAAATTTTAGGCTTACAATCAGAGACCGAATATTGTTTTATTTTTTAAATCAATCAAGTATGAATAACATTGCCGATGAAAATTTATTTTCATTTCGATCGATGAATAAAAATGAGGGATTTATATTTGAAATATAAATATCCCTCATGATGAAAATTTTAAATATCTTTAACGGTAAATATCCGAACAGAGAAATATTTTATTGATTGTTTTGAACTGCTGTTTTGACTTTAAAAAAATAAAATATTTTTGAAATTTTCAAATTTTCAACAATGAATATATGAAAATGTTTCCAATTAATTGGAATGTTTTAGGACATCGAAGTTAAACCTAATAGTCCTAATGCAACTATTGCACAGTGGTTTACGGACGTTTTTTTTGGAAATAATTATGTAACTTTTGAACGACTTGAGATATTTGAATGGCATGGTGATAGTCAAGGAGTATTCGAGTTGGTTTTCAAAAGCACTGGCCCATGAGGGGTCGGGAGAGTGATTGATTCACCTCCAAACCTGTCACCTCGGGTGTTCGACTTTTTTAAAAATTCGCCAAAAATTCAATTATGAATAGATTGAAAAGAAATTTTAAACTTAAGTTCTCCTTCAGAAGGTCTACAAAAAATGCGCTTACATGTGTAGGTTATCTCCTTTGGGTTTCGAGATATTTGGATAAAAAGGAATTTTCGGGTTGATTTTTTACCTATTTTTTAAGCTTTTTTTGATCTGGTGGACGCATCTGAAGATCAAAAATTTTTTAAGAATATTCGTTAAAATTGTAACAATTCTAAATAATTTTTGTGCAAGTTGGTTATAGATATCTTCTTTCATTTAAAAGTTATAAATATTCAAAGTTGAAACTTAAAAAAAATTTCGCTTTTTTTGAGTTTTTCCCTAAAAGATAGCTATATTTTTTCACTAATAAAAAAATATTTTCTTAAGAAACATAAAAATATTTTTAAAGTTTTTAAAAGAAAACATAATGAGAATGTGTATAAAACAAATTTCTTGCTAATTGGACTTTTGGTCCTCGCACATGCCCTCTCCAAAAAATGCCAATTTGTAAAAAAAAATTTTGGTTTAAATAAAAATTTCTCAAAAGGCAAATCACCGATTTGAAAAAAATAATAATGTCCATATTTTCTAATATATCTGTTATTGATTGGAAAAGTTTTTTCTGAAACGAGCTGCAAAAAAGTCAGTGTTGCCATTTTTGTAAAAAAACTCATTTTTTGAAACCCTTTTTTCCCGAGTTGGGAATTGGGGAATTTTTTAGTTCAAATTAGGATTTTTTTTAGTCTATTGCTTTTAGATTTTATTGGTTACATGACTGCAAATTTTCATTGTGATATCTTCATCTATGTCATTTCTACAAAATATCAAAAATTGAAATTATTTTCCTTCTAAAAGTAGAATAATAATATTTTTTTGTTTTACGATACAAAGTGTGAAAATATTAACTCACTTAAAAAAGATTTTTAATTGGTGTTCATCTCCTGGACTTTCCCGATCCAATGATACTAAACACTTGTATCAAGCTTTAATACGTAGCCTTTAAAAGCTCTGAAAACTTTGCCTCCCATAGCATTTTTAAGCTAAATATTGGAGTATTGGAGAGTAATGTGTGCAAATAAAGTTAATGGTGCACAGTGGTATTAACTCTGCAATTTCTTAACTACTAGACGTATTTTGACAAAATTTGGAACGTCAATAGAAGAGGTGTGAGGCTCTTAGATCAATGTTTAAGAACGTATTTGTCGGTGGCACAGTGGGCTCTACAGTGAGCCTAAGTTGCCTACCTCGGTTATATAAAACATTTGGGGGCGTATAACTTTCCTCAATTGGGTCCGATCTAAAAGATTTTTACGTTTTCGAAAACTTCTTAAAAAAATTAAGAAAAAAACATGCTTACTTTACTACCTTATCTCTTATAGTTTAAGAGATATTTGAATCCAATTTTTTTTTGCTTTTTATGGTATGTCTTGGCCTTTTTTGTCTGGCCTTTTTTGAAGTAGGGTACTAAAAGCTATAAAGGCAAGCGGACCAACCAATTTGAATATTGCTTAAATTATGACTTAAATAAGTCCGTGAATGAATGACTGAGTGAGTGAGTGACTGAGTGAAGTAAGCAGGAAGTAAGCTAAATATTGTATAAGTAAGTGAAATAAGTAAAGTGAAGCGACAGTTGGAGTGTTTAAAAAACACAATCAACCCGAGAAGGCATCCATCCAGCCAGTCAGGCAGGCAAAGCAAACAGCCTGGCAGGCAGGCAGACAATCGGTATAAAAGACATTCAGCATTAAAGCAACAGCCATCACATCATGCCCAACCACACAACTCTCCTATACACAGACACACTTACTTAAACCAAATGACTAAAAAGGAAGAAAATTAAAATAAAAATTCTCCGCAGTCAGCCACATTTTACCACACACATAAAAATGCGCTGCGCCATGATTTTCTTGTTACTTTTAGTTCCAGCATAGGATTGTTCATATTCTAAATTGATTTAAATTCAAGTAGATCTTTTTTTTATGACAACAATGAGTATCATCGTCATCATCATCGTCAACGTTATTATCCTCATGTTGTTTAAAACACTTTAGTGTTGTTCATCTCGTCTAAAGAGGAGGCATAATGAAGAACAATTTAAATTTGCATAAATTCATTTGCACAGCGAGTGAAAAGCCAGAAAAAAAAGAAACTTACAAACAAACAGGAAAAGGAACTTATACATTTATCCACTTCATTCATTATACTCATTAAAGTTTTGACAATAACCATTTTGAAACAGTTTTCATTTTGGTTTTTTGCTAAATAAGTTATTTTTTAAATTGAAAAAATGTGATAGGGTCAGTTTGGAAAATTTTTTGATTACTATACAAAAAATATGCAGATGAATATTTGGTACTCTTACTTAAGTTAGTTTCGTTCTGAAATGTGAAATATTAAAAGAAAGAAGATGTGGGGAGATATAATGCCCTACATCAATGTATCTTGCGGGGCCTTATGATAGACTAGATTCTATCGATAACGTTAACGTCATTTGTTTATCTTTTCACCGATTCTTTTGCCTTCCTTGCTGCTCTAGCCGGTCTTCAGATTAATATGAAGAAAACTAAGTAAATAAAAATGAACTTAATAAATTACAACATATTTTATCTTGCTAGACAATCCATTGATGAAGTTGAAATATTTTGTTACTTGCGGAGTATTATCTAAAAAAATGGAATAGACATTCACAATTTGTTACGCAGAGCAATGCTCTTGGAATTTTTAACTAATTCTGGAGAAATCTTTTTCTATAGAAAAATTTTCGATAGAAATATTTTTCTAAAGAAAAATTTTTGATAGAAATATTTTTCTATAGAAAAATTTTCGATAGAAATATTTTTCTATAGAAAAATTTTCGATAGAAATATTTTTCTATAGAAAAATTTTCGATAGAAATATTTTTCTATAGAAAAATTTTCGATAGAAATATTTTTCTATAGAAAAATTTTCGATAGAAATATTTTTCTATAGAAAAATTTTCGATAGAAATATTTTTCTATAGAAAAATTTTCGATAGAAATATTTTTCTATAGAAAAATTTTCGATAGAAATATTTTTCTATAGAAAAATTTTCGATAGAAATATTTTTCTATAGAAAAATTTTCGATAGAAATATTTTTCTATAGAAAAATTTTCGATAGAAATATTTTCTACAGAAAAATTTTCGATAGAAATATTTTTCTATAGAAAAATTTTCGATAGAAATATTTTCGATAGAAATATTTTTCTATAGAAAAATTTTCAATAGAAATATTTTTCTATAGAAAAATTTTCAATAGAAATATTTTTCTATAGAAAAATTTTCAATAGAAATATTTTTCTATAGAAAAATTTTCAATAGAAATATTTTTCTATAGAAAAATTTTCAATAGAAATATTTTTCTATAGAAAAATTTTCGATAGAAATATTTTTCTATAGAAAAATTTTCGATAGAAATATTTTTCTATAGAAAAATTTTCGATAGAAATATTTTTCTATAGAAAAATTATCGATAGAAATATTTTTCTATAGAAAAATTTTCGATAGAAATATTTTTCTATAGAAAAATTTTCGATAGAAATATTTTTCTATAGAAAAATTTTCGATAGAAATATTTTTCTATAGAAAAATTTTCGATAGAAATATTTTTCTATAGAAAAATTTTCGATAGAAATATTTTTCTATAGAAAAATTTTCGATAAAAATATTTTTCTATAGAAAAATTTTCGATAGAAATATTTTTCTATAGAAAAATTTTCGATAGAAATATTTTTCTATAGAAAAATTTTCGATAGAAATATTTTTCTATAGAAAAATTTTCGATAGAAATATTTTTCTATAGAAAAATTTTCGATAGAAATATTTTTCTATAGAAAAATTTTCGATAGAAAAATTTTCGATAGAAATATTTTTCTATAGAAAAATTTTCGATAGAAATATTTTTCTATAGAAAAATTTTCGATAGAAATATTTTTCTATAGAAAAATTTTCGATAGAAATATTTTTCTATAGAAAAATTTTCGATAGAAATATTTTTCTATAGAAAAATTTTCGATAGAAATATTTTTCTATAGAAAAATTTTCGATAGAAATATTTTTCTATAGAAAAATTTTCGATAGAAATATTTTTCTATAGAAAAATTTTCGATAGAAATATTTTTCTATAGAAAAATTTTCGATAGAAATATTTTTCTATAGAAAAATTTTCGATAGAAAAATTTTCGATAGAAATATTTTTCTATAGAAAAATTTTCGATAGAAATATTTTTCTATAGAAAAATTTTCGATAGAAATATTTTTCTATAGAAAAATTTTCGATAGAAATATTTTTCTATAGAAAAATTTTCGATAGAAATATTTTTCTATAGAAAAATTTTCGATAGAAATATTTTTCTATAGAAAAATTTTCGATAGAAATATTTTTCTATAGAAAAATTTTCGATAGAAATATTTTTCTATAGAAAAATTTTCGATAGAAATATTTTTCTATAGAAAAATTTTCGATAGAAATATTTTTCTATAGAAAAATTTTCGATAGAAATATTTTTCTATAGAAAAATTTTCGATAGAAATATTTTTCTATAGAAAAATTTTCGATAGAAATATTTTTCTATAGAAAAATTTTCGATAGAAATATTTTTCTATAGAAAAATTTTCGATAGAAATATTTTTCTATAGAAAAATTTTCGATAGAAATATTTTTTATCAATTTTTAATAGAAATATTTTTCTATAGAAAAATTTTCGATAGAAATATTTTTCTATAGAAAAATTTCCGATAGAAATATTTTTCTATAGAAAAATTTTCGATAGAGATATTTTTCTATAGAAAAATTTTAGATAGAATCAAAAATTTTTGTATTGAAAAATTTTTGACAAAAAAGAATTTCTATAGAAACATTTTTGATAAACAAAGATAAAGAAAATTTTGAAAAATTTGAACAAACTTTTGATAAAAAATTTTCTATCGAAAAATTTTTAATAAAAAAAATTTCTATCAAAACATTTTTAGGCAAAGAAATAAAAAAAATGTCTAGAAAAATTTTTTTTCTATACAAAATTTTTTTTATAGAAAAATATTTCTATATAATAATTTTCTATAGAAAAATTTTCTAAAGAAAAATTTTCTATAGAAAAATTTTCTATAGAAAAATTTTCTATAGAAAAATTTTCTAAAGAAAAATTTTCTGTAGAAAAATTTTCTAAAGAAAAATTTTTTATAGAAAAATTTTCTAAAGAAACATTTTCTATAGAAAAATTTTCTAAAGAAAAATTTTTGATAAAAAAAATTGTACAGGAAATTTATTTTATTCAAAATTTTCCTATTGAAAAATTTTTGACAAAAAAAAAAAAAAATTGCTATGGAAAAAAATTTTCGATAGAAATATTTTTCTATAGAAAAATTTTCAATAAAAAAAATTTGCTATAGAAAAATTTTTGATAAAAAATTTTTCTTAGAAACATTTTCTATAAAAAAAATTTTTGATAAAAAAATTTTTTATAGAAAAATTTTTTGATTAATATTTTTAATAAAAAAATTTTCTATTGAAACAGTTTTAAGAAAAGAGATAAAAAGAAAATTTCTATGAAAATTTGCTTATATACACAATTTTTATGCCTTTCACCACCAGAGGTGGAAAGGGTTTTATAAGTTTGTGCTGATGTATGTAACGCATAGAAATATTTGTCTTAGACCCATCTTTTAGTATTCCAATAAGATTAGAATCACTATCTGAGTCGATTTAGCGATGTCCGTCAGTCCGTCTGGCTGGCTGGCTGGCTATACCCCCATGTAAACCTTGTAATCAAACTACAGGTCGCAATTCTAAAGATAATTTGATGAAATTTTTCAAAAATTTTCAATAGAAAATTTTCAATAGAAACATTTTTTAATTTTAATTTTTTTCTATTTAAAAATTTTTAAAATAAATACAAAAAATTTGAAAATAAGAAAAAAAATTTTCTATTCTATTCCTATTTTACAAACATATTCATTGAGAATTATGTTTGTAAACCATTGATAAAAGCTCAGATTATCAATTTTTGAAAAATGTCTGTTTAGGTATATTTCTTGTACCGACTTCTAGTTGTAATCCACATTGACTACAACTTTTTCTTATGACATTAAGTACAAAAAGTTACTAAATTATTTGTTTATTTTCCGGTATGTGGTGAAAATCGATCTATTTCAGATACATTTTTGAGATAATTTTCAGTTATTTCCCCAAATAATCCAAACCAATAGGATTAAAGCCCAAAATTTATTTTTTTTGGGAAATAACCGAAAATTATCTCAAAAATATATCTGAAATTGATCGATTTGAATACTATCGATTTCCATTACATACCTGATAATAAACAAATAATTTACCAAAATGTTTGCTATCACCTCGACGACCAAACCGAATATTCACGGTTAAAAAATTATGGTCTATAAATGATGGAACCAGCTCGGAATAATATTATGAGTTGTTAAAACCGACAAAAACAATCACAGGCGATCGTTATCGCACGCAATTATGATGATGATGATGATCGTTATCGGCCGCAATACAAAGAGACACATGATAAAGTGATTTTGCAGCATGACAATACTTAACATACTTTGAAATGTAAAAATGGGACTATCACTTTTTTCGATCAATGCCACACGACCTGGCTGACCAGCACTTCTCCTCTTATGAAGAGGTAAAAATTTTATCGATTCGTGAAACGTCTCAAAAAAAAAAAAAACAGTTTTTTTCAGTTTCAAATAAAAATTTCATATATTTCTCTAAAATTTATGTGTTATTTTCAATAAAGTTTTAAAGATCTTAAAAAAATCTCAAGAAACTTTGTTTGAAAAAATTTTTACCGAAAAATTTTATAATTAAAAATTTTTCAAAAAAAAAAAAAAAAATATGATACGAAAGTATCAAAAATAGGTCTGATATTTTTATTTTATTTTTTTTATTATTATTTTTCCTAAATTCCTTTCAAGTATGGCTACAATAAGTTTTGTAATATTTCATTCTTTTTGTTTAGATATGTTTATATATATATTTGTTTTTAATACAATATTTCTATAGCTTATTTTATTGTATTTTTTTCCAGGTTTGTCAGGCATCAAATCAATTTGGCGAACAACGTATTGAAATACGTTTGTTTGTCAATTCGTATGTATCTGTCCATATATTGCCACAAGTTCAAATTGTCAATTCGGGCGGAACGGCAATATTCAATTGTTCAACAACGGGTTCAGCAATCGATAATATTGAATGGCTGCACAATGGAAAACCATTGCAAGAGGATAATATTCTAACAACTGGTAGAGATAAGTGAGTATCATTTATGATGAATATAAAACTAAACTATACTACACTCGAACACAGGGAAATAGGAACTAAAATACATAAAATCTCTATTGTATAGATTTTATATATATGGACTTACAAAATATCATACATAAATATATATAGATTTTGTAAGTCACTGAAAAAAAGGGGAATACAGTTAAGACTAGAATCAAAGCCTTAGATGAATAACAAGTAATTTTTTTTAAATAAAATAAAGCAAATCGAGGGCTTACTGTACATACATACTCTAAATTCATGTAGGGACAAATTGTTATATTTCCATCTCTATTTTTTTTTTCTAGATTTTCCAATGAATTGTATTTTTATTTTTTTGATTTCAGACATTGTTATTAGTAGTTTGTTTAATGGCATTGAACTCAAATTTTCAACAGTTTCATTTTAGTTTATTTTTTCAACTTTTTTTTTTTTTTTTGTTTCATTTATTTGTCCTGTTACGGATTTGTCTATTTAAATGTTAATAAAAATGTCAATTTATTGTTAGAATATTTTATTTCTCGTTTTGGCTATCTCTTAATCGTATTAAATTTATTTAGTACTATTTTTAGTTTATTTTAAAATTTAGTCAATTATTTTGTAGATAATAACTTTTTTTTCTGTTGAAATTTTAGTTTTAGTTAAAAGTTAAAAACAATAGCTATTCATCATATGAATTTGGTTTTAAGTAGAGCTAAATGTTAAAATTTGAAATCAAATATTGGTGAAATGCTGTCAGCTGTAAAAATAGGTGAATATTTCTTTAAAATTAAAAAAAAAATGTACTCAATATCTGTGGGCAGGTGCTAAAAGGGCCAATGTCAAAAAAAAATAGTTTTTGGGAAAATTTGATTTAAAGTTTTCATTTTCCATATAAATTTATAGTTACATTGCCCAGTTAAAGCGAAATAAAAGGGGATAAAGATGAAAATGTAAGCACCAAGCAACAGATATAAGTGTGCATTAGGGTGACAATTTTTTGTATGAAGGAAAATGATTTTTCGAATTTTATAACTTTTATTTTATAATTTTTAACTAAAAGTTTAGATCTAAAAATTTGAGATAAATCGGACAACGTTCTATGGGCGCGCATCGGGTGCAAAGTTTAAGAGCCCATTTATATGGGGAAAAAATGGGCTATAATTTTGTTTAAAAATAAATAATTTTTACAAGAAAAAATAATAGAATATTAAATTCTTTTATTAAATTCTTCAATTTGAAATCGCAGGTACGGCGAAACAGTTTAAGATGTCAACCTAGTTTTCGAGTTTTGGTCCCCCATTTGTCTGTTTTAACACACTGGAGAGGAAATTCTAAATTTGTAATATTTGTTGAACAAAATTTACAAAATATTGAAAAATGATTTTTGAAACCGACCTGAGAAAAATGTACTATTTTCCAACATGAAAAAATCTAAGTAAATTTGACTATATTTAAACAAAACTGAACTATTTACTAGTAACAAGCCATTAAAAGATAAATCGTGTCTATTTTTGGAATTTCTTTATTTACAACATACAATTTTGGTGCATATCCTAAGGCGCGTTTTCAATGACATGAATTTTCGGAGGAAAACTGCAATAACTTTAAAATTACCTCATGGATTTTCGTCTTTTACGATTTGATGTAAAGCTGTGTTAGTTTTCTTTAATATTCTATTATTTTTTCTTGTAAAAATTATTTATTTTTGATCTAAATTTCGCAAAAACTAAAAAAAACTTATTTTTCCCCATACAAATGGGCTCTTAAACTTTGGACCCGATGTGCGCCCATAGAACGTTGTACGATTTGGCTCAAATTTTCAGACCTAAACTTTTAGACCTGGTGTCATAATATTCCGTAGAAAAAAATTTGAAATCAAAGAAGAGGAAACCCAATTGACATTTTTTGCAGTTTCAATTATGATGTATATAAATTTGTCATTTTTTATAGAATTCCATTTTCTGGATTTGTTTATGGATTCAAGCAAATTTTTATTCTTGAAATCTAAAGAGAATATACGGGACTATATAACTGCATTTCAGAAAGTTGCAAAATCGGCATGACTCTTTTGTTGTACCTTCGAAAACACAACAATTTTCTTAAAAATTTAACAAATTTCGTTCAATGCTGTACGCAAAGGAAATGCTGTACTAACTTGAGTTTTGGTTTAGAATCATCCTAAAACCCCATTCTCTACGAATATTTAATAATACATTAACATTCAATAAAAACTTCTTCGTAAAAAGTAAAAAATTGATACCATCTTTTTGAGAAAAAAATGCAATTTTTCGATCAGCGAAAAATATTTGACTTTGGAAATTTCTCATTATTTAACGTTTGAAGATATTTAAAAACGGGTTTCACTGTTTTTTTTCTCAAACTGTTGGCCGTACTTCAGTTTTTTTAATAATGCGTTAATTATCGAAAGTACAATGGGTCAAAAACTAAAAAAAAGTCGAATTGAAATATGATTTTTTTTTATTTCCGAAATTAAATAACTTATAATAACCCATAACAGTAGTTCTATGGCTTGGTGCTTAAAGGTCCAATGTAAATTTTTTGCTGTTTTGGGTTAATCATTGCATTGAAACGCCTTCTTTACCCTCCTTTATTTGGCTCCAACAGCTAATTTTTAAATAAACTCAGAACAGATTTATAAGGGTTTTTTTCTGGGCAATGTTACTATGAGTTTATATGGAAAATAAAAACTTTAAATCAAATTTTTGCAAAACTATGTTTTTTGACATTGGCTCTATATGCATCAAGCTTCAGAATTGCTTTTTTCATGCTTTTTTTCGTTCCTTCAACCTGATTCCAAAATGAAAAAAATCAACCAATCAAAATTTAGAAAGCCTGGGGCAAAATTACGGCATTCGATATCGATCGAAATCTTAGATATTTTCAAAACATTTGTAAAGCATACTTTAAGGATAATCAAAAATATTTAAAAGTTGTACAGTCTACTATATTTTTTTTAAGTTATTTGCCAAAGGATTAACAATAGTAAAAGAGTTTTAATTGAACTATATGTTTTTAAAAACGGATCAAAATTGATACCAAATTTCAATAAACTTTTTGCATTGAAGTAACTTTGAACATCCCTAAAGTATACTTCAGAATATTCGCTTAGAACTCTGAGTTTTTGATTGATATCGAATGCGGTAATTTGGCCCCTGGGTTCTCTTTAACAATTCTCTTACAATACTGATGTAATCAGACTTAGATGTTAGAATATACAGATTTATTACCACTTTTTTTGTTTCAAACCACTGTGAGTCCCCACGTTTGATTGTTTTCTTCTTAAAGTAATCAAACATAAAATTTTATAAAAATCCTAATTGCTCCTAGAAATTAGCTCTTTTAGATATTCTTGATTCCCGTAGAAAACATCCTCAGCTACAACTCGAAGCCTCATTTCGTTGCCTAGTTTTCTGGAAATCTGGAATTTTTCTTAGCATTAACCTACATATGAGATTTTAGAAAAATCTCAATCACTCCTAGTAACTCACTCTATTAGATATTCTGACTATAGACAAATGTCCTCAGCTATAAGCCAATCAGGTATGTGATGGAAAACGATCGTTTTCAAATCGATCGATTTCAGATATATTTTTGAGATAGTTTTCGGTTATTTTCCCAAAAAATTCAAATTCAAATGAAAGGTAAAATATCATTCAAAAGGATTAAAGCCAAAATTTTCATTTTTTGGGGGGAAATAACCGAAAATTAGCTACAAAATATGTCTGAAATCGATCGATTTGAAAACGAAAAATGTCCATCACATACCTGATATATCTGAAATCGATTGATTTGAAAACGATCGTTTTCCATCACATACCTGAATACCTCATTTCCCCGTCCAGGTAGCCTTGTTGCCTGGAAATCTGGAATTCTTCCTTAACATAACCACTTATAAGAAATCTCAGAAAAATCTTTATTTCTCATAGCAACGCACTCTGTTAGATATTTTGACTATGGAGCCCCATAGCAAATGCCCTTGTTGCCTAGTTTCTTGGAAATATTGAACCCTCCCTTAACATAATGCCATATATAAAATTTTATAAAATCTTATCTACTCCAAGCAACTCTCTATTTTAGATATTTTGGCTACGGATCCCCATAGCAAATATAATCAGCTATAATCTGATATCCTATTTGTCCGCCAACGTTACTAGAAATTCGTATTTCTTGTGTATTCCCTTATTTTCGGTTTTTTACAGAGCCATGTTAACTACATAACAGAGCTCTGTTAAAAACATTAGTTTTTGTCTAGGGCCGGAAATATCAAATTTATCTTTACACACTTAAACATTTTCGTATATTCTGGTTATTTGAAGGACTTTTAAGAATGTGTCTTATATGGGAGGTATGGTCAAATATGGGTCGATTCCTACAAAATTAGGTACACCGATTTTAGTTACCAGAAGCTATATTTATACTAAAAATTTTTAAAATACAATTAAACGTGTGGCTGTAAAGGGCCAAAAACTCTATTACGGGAAGGCATCCCTATGGAAAATAGTAATCCTATTTTGCATAAAAACTCTAGGCATCGTCCTTGAACCAAAATAAGAGTCTATGCTAAATTTCAATGAATTATCTTCAAAGTTTCGACCTTTGATAACAAGCCTACATGGATATCCAGTAAGCCAGGCGGATGGACATCGCACTATGGTATTTCTGCTGTAAAAAAGCCATTTTTGACCACCGGTTTTAAAAACCTAATGATACAATCCAATACATAGTAAATACATAGTCCAGATATTAAGGATTAATTATTGTTTTGAAAAAAAAGTTATACTATGTCTTATAAAAATGGTATAGAAATGTGCTTAATGTTCTACAACGAAAGTGATGAAATTTTTCATCAAACTCAGTAGCTTTTGCATCGAATATAGTTTCACAGCTTTAACCTTGAGGTCGATTTAATTAACATACAGAACCTTGGTTTTAGTTTGAGGAGCAAAAAACTTAATCTCGTATGTAATTTAGGAGATATCAGGAATTCAAAAAACCTATGCAACATTTAGTGTTTTCGTTTTTCTTTGGACAAAAACTTATTTGGCTCGATTTTGCTCGGTGCTGTCATCATAACCACGTGAAAAACGAAAGTCTCTTCTTTACATTGAACGAAAAACATGGTAGAACAAAGTTCAACATTTTCTGAAAAAAGTCACTAAAACTGTTACGCTTAATTTAAACAAAAAGTGTTGCAGTCGTTTAAATAGGCATATCTTTTTAATCAGATTCCATTTAAGTGTTAGTCCAAAGCAGGTACCCCTAGGAGTCTACGGATTTCAACCCAAGTTAGTAGAGCTCTTTTTTGGGTCAACTAATACTTGTGTGCCGAATTTCATCAAATTGTATATTATATTATTGAGAAGAAAAATACGTGAAAAATTGGGGTCTAAAGCAGGTACACCAAGGAGTGGACGGATTTCAACGAAGATAAGTGGACCTCTTTTTTGAATTAATATACATCTGTTGAATTTCATCAAATTCTGCTTAGAATTGTGAATGTACATTGAGAAGAAAAGCAGGTGAAAAAATGGGGGTCCAAGGGAGTTATCTGAGTTGATCGGTATATTAAAAGGCGGGTCTTAGACCAATCAGACCTTTTTACCTAAGGTGGTGAAGGGCATAAATATACTGGTGATCAAATGTAACGCAAAAAGTTGAATTTTGTAAGCTAGTGTTGTTTTTGATATTTAACTTGTATGGAAATCTTACTTTTTTATCAATATTTGCAGAGTAGAATCCAAAATAGGTTATTTCTGTTTGAAGAGCTTTGATTTATTACCCATAGATAAAATTTCTACAAATCTCGATACAAAAATGTATAGTTGTGCGTATGATTGATTTTTATTTGAAAATGTACTGAAATATTAATCATACGCAAAATAATTTTCCTTTGTTTATATGAAATGATTAAGTACTTAAATAAAAATGTATGTATTTGAAGTGCAGTACTCCGAAATTATATACATATGAAGACCTTATTTTGGAAGTGGTCTAACTCCATTTTTTTTAAATTGAGATATAAAGGGTTTTGCGTTAAAGTGTTTTTAAAAATATAGGTGACCAATTTTAGTAAATTAAATTAAGTTTTGATCAGAATCTATCAAATTTTTACTTTTATAAAAATATATTTATAAAAACCATTTGGAAATTCATTTTTTAATCGGGTTGAATGGACTTATACATAATGGACTTATAAATAAACATTTTCATCACAAACTTATAACACCCTTTCCACCTATGGTGGTGAAGGGTATAAAAATGGAGGCTCAAGGAAGGTACCTCAGACCCACTTTACACTTAAGGTGGTGAAGGGTATATATATATTGGTGATCAAATGTAACGCAAAAAGTTGAATTTTGAAAGCTATGTTTATTTTTGCCATTTTAAAAATACTTATTTTGTACGAAAAACCTACTTTGCATTAAGATTTGCAAAGAATAGAATAGAATACAAAATTAGTTCTTTTTGTTTGAAGAGTTTTGATTTATTTCGCAAAGATAATATCTCTACAATTCTCGAAACAAAAATGTATAGCTATGCGTATGATTGATTTTTATATGAAGAATTTATCAAATATTAATCATACGCAATGAAATTTTCTCATATTTAAGGGAAATGGTTAAGTATATAAAAAAATGTATTTATTTAAAGTTCAGAAAATTGCTCAGTACTTCGAAATTCTATACGTATATAGTTTTATTTCTTTTAACTTAAATTTCAATACAAATCTCTCAATATTTGTTCATATTTCACAATCATATAAAATTTACTTTTTAAAAAAATAAATATTTCTGATTTAAATAAATAACTTTAACTCTTTGATTTGCTTGGATTTCATACATGTTTGCTTCACATTTTGCTGACCTGTACAAATTCTATACAATTATTATGCTTGTGTGCACTCCTGCCAAGATTTACTTAATATTTGTCTTCAAACTCTTTCACAAGTTAGACATTTTTCTAAAAATCTTGCTATTTATTTCTTTTCTACTTTCACAAATAAATAAAAGAAACGTTTTTATGATGATTTAAGACAAATAATACACAAAAATCAAAATGCATGATAATACATAAATATTTCTGTGTTATTTTTTTTTGCACAAAAACCCCAGGGAGGGGTTTATCAAACCAAAGAAACCAAATCGATTTCAGAGAAAAATCGAATTTATGTTTAAAAGACAAAATGTGTTTTGACAGAAATGTGTGTATGAGCTTGTAAGACAAATAATACTGAATAATATGGTTAGAGCCAAATATGAACAAGATAAAAAGAAAATTTCAATCCTTTTGCCAAAGTTTAGGATGATAATAAAACAAGAAGGGGGAAAGAAAAACAAAATGATTATTAGACAATTCAACAGATGTTGATTTTTTTGTTATATATTTCTTTGTGCTTCTCAATTGGAGGCCGTCCAGAATATGTTGAGGGGGGGACAAAAAAAAAAAAATCAAAATCACAAATCAAGCATAAAGTTTTTATGCTTGACTAAGGAATTTATGCAAAGGATGATACAAATACACATACATATAAATTTACATACATATTTAATGCAATAGGGAGGTAATAATATTTAAATTTAAATATTATATATACGAGTAAACAAATTTTCAGGTATGATTTTTTACATAGATTAATATTTAAATAATTTTACATGCATTTTTTAAGATATTAATATTTATTGAAAATGTTTACAGAGATAATTTTTTAATATATTTAAAAAAATGAACCTAAAAATATCGTTCGTAAACTTTTTTAGGGAAAATTTTTTTTTAAGAAAAGTTAATATTAATTGTATCAATCTAATCATTAGAGAATGTATCAGAATCAAAGTCACCCTAATATACACATAAGGTGCAATATGTTACGAAAGCAAGAAATTGAACCGTAACTCCACCTAGAAATATTCGGCGTAACACAAAAATATGCTGTACAATTTTTTTTTTCAAAATTGCTTAAGAGGAACGTGTGCCGCATCCGCCCACAAAGTGTTAATCTAAAATGGGAGTATTTTCGGCTTTGCATAAATTTAAACACTAAGAAATAAATTATTTAAAAATCTTTAAAAAATATAAAAGAGAACTAAAATAGCTTTACTTTAAGTCATCAAAATTAAAAATCCAAGAATTAGTTTCGAAGTTATTACAATTTTTCCCCGAAAGTTCGTGTACTTGACGACACGCCTAAGGATATGCAGCAAAAAAAAACTTGAGTATAAATAAATATCAAAGTAAGATATGATTTATAATTCTATGATCTGTAAGTTCTAACTAGTTGAGTTTTGTTAAAATATAACCGAACTTACTTAGGTTTTTTCATATTAGAAAATTATACATTTTTCTCAGACCAGTTTCAAAAATAAATTTTTAATTTTTTGAAAATTTTGTTCAACAAATATTTCAGGCAATAAATTTTCTTTCCGGCATCGTAAAACAAACAAATGGAAGAATATAATTAAAAAAAAAACAGATCGGTATCTTTAATCGTTTCGCCGTACCTGCGATTTGAAATCGAAGAATTTCGCGAAACAGTGAATTTTATGTAATAATTTAAGTATATGCTTGTTAAATTGTGTCAATGTTCTACATAAATAAAAGTAATAGTGAATATTTTCCTCAGACTGTATATAATGTACCCTTTCTTTCCCGAGGTCAAAAGTCATAATATAGAGTTTTTCATTTTCTATTGAAAAATTACGGAATATTAAAATTGTATTACGATATTTTGTTCAAAATTCAAAAACATAATAATTTTTTGTAATATTTAGTCATTTCATTAATAAATGTATATTAACCCTAAACAGACATAGGGACTAAAATAACGCATTTTTTTGTCTTATGGTCTTTGAATTTTATTTTGTTCTTTAATGTTTAAAAAACTTTGGGTCATTTTAGTCTCCATGTCTGTTTAGGGTTAATACACATTTGTTAATAAAAAGTCTTAAAGTTAACAAAAATTGGTTATAAATTCTTAATAATTCGATATTTTCCTATGTTTTATAATATATGCATGTTGTATGTTTTATAATACTAGAAATGAAAATTGATTATTTGAAATATTTGTTGAACAAAATTTTCAAAAAAATTAAGAACTGATTTTTGAAACCGGCCTAAAAAAAGTATAATTTTCTAATATGAAAAAAATAAAACTAAGTAAATTTGGTTATATTTTAACAGAACTCAACAAGTTAGTACTTAAAGGACATAGAATTGTAAATCTTGTCTTACTTTGAAATTTGTTTAAATTAAAGTAAATTTTTTTGCTGCATATCCTTAGGGATATCGTCGAGGAAAAGAATTTTCGGGGGAAACTGCAATAACTCCGAAGCTACTTCATGGATTTTTAATGTTGATGACTTAAAATAAAGCTTCTTTTTTAAAATTCCAGTAAATTTTTTGTAAAAATTTTAGTTTCGTTCTAGGTGGTTAAAATTTGGGCAATACTAACATTTTTTTCCCATACAAAAAAGTTTAACCTTTCATAACGGTAAACCAGAAGTGATCGAGACCGGAAATTTTTATCAGTTCATTTTTAAGTCTTATGGCCTAATACAATAAAATACGAATTTAAACGCACTCACTTTAATGTTGACAGAAAGGGTTAATTTCTACTTAAATTGATGATGCCATGTCTGGGACTCGAACCCATGAAGAATATGATATCTTATGCTGTTATGTTATGGTAGTCGACATGCTAACCAACTAACCCTCAAGGAATACTGAATTTTAATGACAGGTGTTTGCTCCGTCATATTTATTATTATTGACACAAACCATATGTATATCTTAGTTATGTCTGAACTGATATAAATATTACCTTCTATACTAAGGTTCGAGAATCTTTATAATTTTCAATAAAATTTTATATTAATTGTATCAATCCATCGTCCATCTTTACAGCACAATGTGTGAACCTATATAAAAGAGCTTTCTATTTATAAGCTATGTTTGTCCCTATCACGCTTATGAAAAATTGTCTTTGCAAAGTCAGTGATCTTTTCAAAGTCAGTGCTGGCAGATTAGAATTGTTTGCTCGATTGTATGAAGAAGGCTCGAATATATGGAAAAAAATATAAATCTGGCAGCACTGACCATAAGAGCTTTTAAAGCTGTTTACCACAAATGCCAATATGAATGTATGTGTTTTTGGATAGGTCTGATCCTAGCTAGCAAAGGGAAGATTGTTGCTGACAAAATCAGCAAAATGAGTCTTTAAGGACTCCTTTAGATGATCAAAAACTGATTAATCAGCTTGTTGATCTAAAAAATTTTACAAAACGACTTCTTGAAATGCTTAGAAAGCGACTTGTTAAAAAAAAGCACAAACTAATCTGGCAAAATGTGCGTAATCATAATATGATCACGCAAATGATCCTAATATAACTGTTTTTTATGCTGTTTGTTTGGTGATCAAAAAAGGTGTAAAGACTCATTATTAATTAGTTGCTAAGCACAACATACCATATTCAGCAGCCTAGGTTTCATCCTCGGTCTCGGCAAACATCAATTTCTGTAACAATATTCTAAAAATAGATATACAATGTTGAGTAATAAAAAGCTTTATCTCTTTTTTTTTACAAATCTAATCAAAAAAACGAGTCATTAAAAACTGTTTTTGAAAAGTCACATGAAGGGTACCATTTCTCACACAAAAAAATCAATTTTGGCTCATATATGATATCATCTATATCTATAAAAAAATGTCCGCGTCTGTTTGTATGTTGTTTGTTGGGAAGGATCTCCGAAACTAGCGGTCCGATTTTTCTGAAATTCTGACAGTATGTTAAGGTGTAATCAGTAGGTAAACTAGGTCAGGTTTTTTTTTGAAATATGAAATGGGCATGACCCCTCCCGTATAAGTCAAATATTAAAAATGACAAATATTTATGACTGAACTGACCGATTTTTCTGAAATTTAGATAGTATGGTAAGGTGTGACCGGTGGTTAAAATAGGTTAGGTTTTTTTCTGAAATCTCAAGTGGGCCGTACCCCTCCCATATAACAAAATATAAAAATGACAAATATAGATGACCGATTTTTTTTAAATTGTGACAGTATATTATAGTTTTAAAATAGGCTAATTATACCCTTCACCACCATAGGTGGAAAGGGTATTATATTTTGTGCTGATGTATGTAACGCATAGAAATATTTGTCTTAGACCCACCTTTTAGTATACCAATAGGCTTAGAATCACTGAGTCGATTTAGCGATGTCCGTCCGTCTGGCTGGACGGCTGGCTGGACCCCCATGTAAACCTTGTAATCAAACTACAGGTCGTAACTCTAAAGGTAATTTGATGAAATTTGGCACAGATCATTTTTTTGATAATAGGACCATGGCCATTGAAATTGGTCAAAATCGGTCCATTATTTATGGTACCTCCCATAGGTCCCACTTCTCGGAATTGACATATTGGCCACAAATATCAATATTTTTTCATGAAATTTAAAACAAATTTTGCTTATACAAACCTAAATCACCGTACCAAATTTCGTTAAAATCGGTCCACATTTGACCATAGCTCCCATACAAACTCTTCTTTAAAAACGCACTAAATGACACAAAAAGTCGCTAAAACGCTCGTAAATCTAAAGATAATGAAAATTTTGAGTTTATTTTTTGCATACGTAATTTTTGTAACAACTGTAATTAATTTGCCACATTTCGAGATAATCGGTTCACATTTGACCCTAGCTCTTATATAAGTCCAAATGACGGAAACAGGTTAAAGATGTGAGTTTTCAGAAAATTTTTGTATGATGGCAAAATTTAGCAAATATTTGTCTTTATACAGGAAAAATAACACCTTTGACCTTAGTGGTGAAGGGTATCGTATGGTCGGGCTTGACCGACTATAACGCTTTCTTACTTGTTTTTTTAAATCTTAATTGGGTGTGACCCCCTACCCTATTAAGGTAATTAATCAAAACCACAATTTTTCTGAAATTTTGACAGTATGTTAAGGTGTGACTGGCGGGTAATATTGTCTAGGTTTTTTTTTTATCCCAAGTGGGCGTGACTGCTCCCATATAAATAAAATACAAGTAACAAAAGCTATAGTCGGCCAACATATTGGAATCTTCTTTTACGGCTTTGCTCTTGATGCCATGGTAATAAACATAGTAATAAGTTAATAACTTTAACTACTAACCCGGGCAACGCCGGGTAAAATAAGCTAGTAAATGATAATTTTAACGTGCGGTGGAGTCAAAAAAGACTCAAATTTGATTAAAACTTTCAAAAAATGCTAGCTGGGATATAAGCCATAGAATAATCTACAGAACAAGAGTTACCCTAATATACACATATTACTATACATGATCTGTATGTTTTTTTTTCTTCATAATATACTCGTACATAATACTGGATAAATATGTTGTAGGAATGTGTAAAGGAAAAAATAAAAGAAAGGACATTTTTTTTTAAGAAAAGGCTTAGCAATCATAAATGGTTACCAAAGGAATTTATTTGTAAATTTAAACTAAATCCTTTTATAAATAAAAAAACATTTCTACCTTTAAAATGAAATATTTGTTCACTTTCAAGAATTTTAAAATAAAGTAAATATTTCCCAATTTTTCTTTTTTCAGTTTACATTTTCTCTCCAAAACTTCGTTGGCCATCAAAAATGTGGGACGTCGTGACCGTGGCGTCTATCAGTGTCTGGTGGAAAATCAAAAGTCCAGTGCTCAAGCAATGGCTGAACTGAAATTGGGCGGTAAGTGTTAAGTAAATAAATAATTCATTTTCATATTAAAATATTATTGATAAGTGTGATAAGTAATGTTAATATACTTTTTATTTATATGTATTTTTGTCCCATTTTTATGCTTCATCGACATGTTGTGTGTTATTTTTGTTTTTTTTTTGCAGATACTGTGCCAGAATTGATTTATACATTTATTGAGCAAAATGTGCGTCCTGGACCATTAATATCGCTTAAATGCTCTGCCAGTGGTTCACCGCCACCGCAAGTAAGTTAAATATGGGCTTTTTATTGATGTTGATTTTCTTGGTTGTAATATTTTATAGGTTATGAATTTTAATATATTTTTTTATTTAATTCATATGAATATATGTTGAAAACTTACCAAGCAGTTCCAAATTGAAGGATTTTCTCTAATACTAATGAAATGGCTAGAGAATTTTTATACTGTTTTGTTATCAAAATTGAGTGAAGTATTACTAAAGGTCAATGGCCAGTTGACCATAGGCTTTGTTAAACATTTTATCGCTAATGGAGACTGAAATCAATTTGGAATATCTGGGTATAGACGAATATAGCTGATATATCTAAATTATGGAAACAACATTCATACTTTGTTTAAAAAGTCTACATATGAAGACTTTATTTTAAAAGTGGAATAAGTCCACATTCCAAAAAAAAATTATGTTAATGATGAGGAAGGTTCTGCAATTATGGATCTTACTATGCGAAAAATAATTAATTTTAACTTACAAATCGTACTAAAATATTGACAGTCAAACATTTGTAGTTAACAATTTAATGCAAATTTTTATTTGAAAGTGTCCCATATATTTTTCGATTTAAAAGAAAAAATTATTCGAACAAAATAAAATTTTCAAATTTATTTGTTTGAAAGTGGATTAAGTCCAATAAATTTTTAATTTCAGAAGGATATGTTAAATTTACTTTTTATAGAAAATTTTTCAAAAATTTACTTTTTATATAGGAAATTTTTCAAAAATTTACTTTTTATAAGAAATTTTTCAAAAACTGACTTTTTATAGGAATTTCTATAAAAATTTACTTTTAAAAGGAAATTTTTCAAAAATTTACTTTTTATAGAGAATTTTTCAAAAATTTATTTTTGATAGGATATTTTTTAAAAATTTACTTTTTAAGGAAATTTTTCAAAAATTTACTTTTTATAGGAAATTTTTCAAAAATTTACTTTTTATAGGAAGTTTTTCAAAAATTTACTTTTTAAAGGAAATTTTTCAAAAATTTACTTTTATAGGAAATTTTAAAAAAATTTACTTTTTATAGGAAATTTTTAAAAAATTTTAATTTTTATAGGAAATTTTTCAAAAATTTTGTTTTAAAGGAAATTTTTCAAAAATTTTGTTATTAAGGAAATTTTTCAAAAATTTACTTGTTATAGGAAATTTTTCAAAAATTTACTTTTTATAAGAAATTTTTCAAAAATTTGCTTTTTATAGGAAATTTTTAAAAATTTACTTTTTATAGTAAATTTTTCAAAAATTTGCTTTTTATAGGAAATTTTTCAATAATTTACTTTTCCAAGGAAATTTTTCAAAAATTTACTTTTTATAGGAAATTTTTCAAAAATTTACTTTTTATAGGAAATTTTTCAAAAATTTACTTTTTATAGGAAATTTTTCAAAAATTTACTTTTTATAGGAAATTTTTCAAAAATTTACTTTTTATAGGAAATTTTTCAAAAATTTACTTTTTATAGTAAATTTTTCAAAAATTTACTTTTTATAGGAAATTTTTCAAAAATTTACTCTTTATAGGAAATTTTTCAAAAATTTACTTTTTATAGGAAATTTTTCAAAAATTTACTTTTTATAGGAAATTTTTCAAAAATTTACTTTTTATAGGAAATTTTTCAAAAATTTACTTTTTATAGGAAATTTTTAAAAAATTCACTTTTTATAGTAAATTTTTCAAAAATTTACTTTTTATAGTAAAATTTTCAAAAATTTACCCTTTATAGGAAATTTTTCAAAAATTTACTTTTTATAGGAAATTTTTCAAAAAATTTACTTTTTTATAGGAAATTTTTCAAAAATTTACTTTTTATAGGAAATTTTTCCAAAATTTACTTTTTATAGAAAATTTTTCAAAAATTTACTTTTTATAGGAAATTATTCAAAAATTTACTTTTTATAGGAAATTTTTCAATAATTTACTTTTTAAAGGAAATTTTTCAAAAATTTTGTTTTTAAAGGAAATATTTCAAAAATTTACTTTTTATAGGAAATTTTTAAAAAATTTACTTTTTATAGGAAATTTTTTAAAAATTTACTTTTTATAGGAAATTTTTTAAAAATTTACTTTTTATAGGAAATTTTTCAAAAATTTTTTTTTATAGAAAATTTTTCAAAAATTAACCTTTTATAGGAATTTCTTCAAAAATTTACTTTTAAAAGAAAATTTTTCAAAAATTTACTTTTTTATAGGAAATTTTTCAAAAATTTACTTTTTATAGGAAATTTTTCAAAAATTCACTTTTTATAGGAAATTTTTCAAAAATTTACTTTTTATAGGAAATTTTTCAAAAATTTACTTTTTATAGGAAATTTTTCAAAAATTTACTTTTTATAAGAAATTTTTCAAAAATTTACTTTTTATAGGAAATTTTTCAAAAATTTACTTTTTATAAGAAATTTTTCAAAAATTTACTTTTTATAAGAAATTTTTCAAAAATTTACTTTTTATAGGAATTTCTCCAAAAATTTACTTTTAAAATTAAATTTTTCAAAAATTTACTTTTTATAGGAAATTTTTCAAAAATTTACTTTTTATAGGAAATTTTTCAAAAATTTACTTTTTATAGGAAATTTTTCAAAAATTTACTTTTTGTAGGAAATTTTTCAAAAATTTGCTTTTTTAGGAAATTTTTCAATAATTTACTTTTCCAAGGAAATTTTTTATAGGAAATTTTTTAAAAATTTACTTTTTATAGGAAATTTTTAAAAAATTCACTTTTTGTAGTAAATTTTTCAAAAATTTACTTTTTATAGTAAAATTTTCAAAAATTTACTTTTTATAGGAAATTTTTCAAAAATTTACTTTTTATAGGAAATTTTTCAAAAAATTTACTTTTTTATAGGAAATTTTTCAAAAATTTACTTTTATAGGAAATTTTTCAAAAATTTACTTTTTATAGGAAATTTTTCAAAAATTTACTTTTTATAGGAAATTTTTCAAAAATTTACTTTTTATAGGAAATTTTTCAAAAATTTACTTTTTAAAGGAAATTTTTTAAAAATTTACTTTTTATAGGAAATTTTTCAAAAATTTTGTTTTAAAGGAAATTTTTCAAAAATTTTTTTTTTAAGGAAATTTTTCAAAAATTTACTTTTTATAGGAAATTTTTCAAAAATTTACTTTTTATAGGAAATTTTTCAAAAATTTACTTTTTATAGGAAATTTTTCAAAAATTTACTTTTTATAGGAAATTTTTCAAATATTTGCTTTTTATAGGAAATTTTTCAATAATTTACTTTTCCAAGGAAATTTTTTATAGGAAATTTTTCAAAAATTTACTTTTTATAGGAAATTTTTAAAAAATTCACTTTTTATAGTAAATTTTTCAAAAATTTACTTTTTATAGTAAAATTTTCAAAAATTTACTTTTTATAGGAAATTTTTCAAAAATTTACTTTTTATAGGAAATTTTTCAAAAAATTTACTTTTTTATAGGAAATTTTTCAAAAATTTACTTTTATAGGAAATTTTTCAAAAATTTACTTTTTATAGGAAATTTTTCAAAAATTTACTTTTTATAGGAAATTTTTCAAAAATTTACTTTTTATAGGAAATTTTTCAAAAATTTACTTTTTATAGGAAATTTTTCAAAAATTTACTTTTTAAAGGAAATTTTTTAAAAATTTACTTTTTATAGGAAATTTTTCAAAAATTTTGTTTTAAAGGAAATTTTTCAAAAATTTTTTTATTAAGGAAATTTTTCAAAAATTTACTTTTTATAGGAAATTTTTCAAAAATTTACTTTTTATAGGAAATTTTTCAAAAATTTACTTTTTATAGGAAATTTTTCAAAAATTTACTTTTTATAGGAAATTTTTCAAAAATTTTGTTTTTAAAGGAAATATTTCAAAAATTTACTTTTTATAGGAAATTTTTCAAAAATTTAGTTTTTATAGGAATTTTTTCAAAGATTTGCGTTTTATAGGAATTTTTTCAAAAAATGGATATTTTAAAATGTTTGTTTTGAAAGTGTTATAAATGGTTTTTGTAAATTTATTTTTATAAAAGAAAAATCTGATAGGTTCTGATCAAAACTTGAGATTTAATTCACTAAAATAAGTCACCTACATTTTAAGAAACACTAAAACGCAAAACCCTTTATATCTCAATTTAACAACAAATGGACTTAATGCACTTTTAAAATAAGGTCTTCTTATGTATGTATAAATTGCTATACATTTGTGCCTTACAATCTTCTGATTAACTGACTACTTTTTTCTTTCTGTATAACTTTGTACTCAACTTTTTATTTTCATTTTTAGTTCTCCTGGCTTTTGGATTCCCAGCCAATTATGGATGTTTCTTTGCATCATCGCTTTGCAATTGGGCAATTTGTCGATATGTCCGGCGATGTAATAAGTCATTTGAATATCTCTCATGTGAGACCGGATGATGGTGGCCTTTACAAATGCATTGCCACAAATACAATGGGCAGCGTTGAACATTCGGCCCGTTTAAATGTTTATGGTAAGTTATAAGCTAACGGCATTATGATGATGTTGCACTTGCTTAATTTTTGAATATAAATACATACGTAAGTAATTTGCAATACTAAGCACTTTTTGTTTTGATACAATAGAAATGTGCATTCAGGAATAAAACTTTTACTATGTAGAATAATATTTTAAATGCTGTTAATAATGCAGCTAATTGCGAAATTGTGTGTTACGAGCGTTGCATTTTATGTTTCGAAATAGCATTGCTTATGTTCCGAAAGATAAGATTGATACTTTAGTGAATATAACTTGAAATGGTATTATCGCAAATACTTTTCTGCTATTATTTTTTACAACTTTTGACTCGGATTAAATCAGTCACCAAACCCCGGTATTTATCAACAGTTATCAAAATGTTGGGGTGTAGTGCAAAGTATTTGTTACAAATATAAGATTAAAAAAATCGGTTATAAATTGGGGGTTAAATGTATGTTTATTTAACTGCGGGATACGCACCTTTTTTCGTCTGCTGTCACAAGATAGCATACCACCAGAAGCCGATAACTTTTTGTAATTTTAATAAATATCAAGATTATTAATCAATGACTCGTGAAAATGAGTATTAAAAGCATTCAGTTGAAATTTGGATGTTAGCAAAGTCGGTTGGGCTGATTTGTTAAGGACAATACAAAAACAGAATACACAAGAAACAAAATCAAAATCTAATTTCTAGCAATAAAACATACGGTTCGAAAGAACAATGAAATATATTCACGAACATTGTTGCCACTATAATAATATACCTGTGCCAAGTTTAAAAAAAAAAAACTCTTGTATATTTTAATCTTTTTGAATCCCCTTTATAGCATTTTTTCTAAGTCGCCAAAAAAGCAACAACAAAAGTGTGGGAAATAAAGAAAAGATAAAACTGATAAATTTTGTGTGTTTCTGTTCAGATGATAATCATGGCTTTATATTGATATTTGTTGGACACAATAATTCGTATTTATTCTGTCACTGAAATACGATATAATGTGTGGTTTTCGCTTTGTCTAGAATCAGGGATAATCCTCCTGAAAAAGATGTCCTAACCAACCATCGAAACGCACCGAGAAGATTTCCCCACGAATATATTTTTTGATTCTATCAAATAACTATTTATTATAATAATAAATAATTGCAATAAATTGGGATCTTAGTGCAATACACTACAGTAAAACTTTTTAATTAAATGTTTGATGTCCCAAAATTTTTCAAAAATCCTTTTTAATAAAAATTATTTTTTATAGAAAATTTTTCGATAAAAATATTTTTCTGTGAAAATTTTCAAAAAATTTTCGGTAAAAACTATTTACATTTTTCTGTTTTTTGATAAAAAAAAAATTTCTATAGAAAAATTTTTTTTAAAAATTTCTTTAGAAAAATTTTTGATAAAAAAATTTTCTATCAAAAATTTTTCTAAAGAAAATCATTTTATCAAAAATTTATCTATAAAAAATTTTTTATACAAAATTTTTTGATTAAAAATTTTTCTATAGAAAAACTTTTAATTTTTTTATCAAAAATTTTTCTAAAGAAATTTTTTAAAAAAAATTTTTCTATAGAACATTTTTTTTTTATCAAAAAACAGAAAAATATAAATAATTTTTTTTTTATAAAAATGTTTTAAAAAAAACATTGAAAAATGCCAATTTTAGTTAAAAGTACAAAAAACGGCAACACTGCCTACGATTTTTTTGTTCTGTTCCCTTTGTGCCGACCTATGTAATAATCATTATTATTCTATTTTGTTTAAGATTTTGTACAAAACGTGTGATTTAAATTTTTATACCCTTCACCACCATAGGTGGAAAGGGTATTATAAGTTTGTGCTGATGTATGTAACGCATAGAAATATTTGGCTTAGAATCACTTTCTGAGTCGATTTAGCGATGTCAGTCCGTCTGTCCGTCCGTCCGTCCGTCCATCCGTCTGACTGGCTGGATCCCCATGTAAACCATGTAATCAAAGTATAGGTCGTAATTCTAATGATAATTTGATAAAATTTGGCACGGATCATTTTTTTGATTTTTTCTAAATTTCGAGCTAAGGGCCCGATAAGGGAGCTAGGGTCAATTGGTTTATATGTACAAAATATTTATCTGCGCAAAGTTTTAGTAATTAAATGCATTTATTTTTAGAACTATCAAATTATCTTTTTAGTTACGACCTGTAGAAGGAAACAAGGTTATATGGATAACCGGCCAGCCAATCAGCTGGACGGATATCGTACCAATATCAGACCAATATTTCTATGCATTACAAACATCAGCACAAACCTAATATACCCTTTCCAACTATGGTGGTGAAGGGTATAAAAATGGTGTAAAGAAAACCACTTAGTTAGGATATCATTATTTCTACATAACCCAAAAACCATAGAATTCACAGTTTTGCTTATTTTTAAAAACATTTTCGTATTAAATTTTCCTAAATTAGAATGTATGCCTACACATAAATGATTACTAGCTGCACCCATGTTGGTAGTTTTCCACAACATTTAAACATATATTCGTTATTCTTTTGTAAAGGTATTCAAATAAATCTCAATATACACAATTTATATTTGTTTTGTTATGCTAAAAAGAAAATTGATATTTTTATCTAAAAGTAGAATGTTTATGCATATAAAACTTCCTAGAAGTTGACTCCCTCCAATACTTGCCAATAACCTATAGACTTTATCCTAAAGAACCAAAAAAGTAAAATATTTTATGCATTTTTATGCAAAGCGGCAGCAGCAACAAAAAAATCAGAAAAAAAAACAAGTAAGAAGGTGCTATAGTCGGTCAAGACCAACCTTGCGATACCCTTTACCACAAAGGTAAAAGGTGTTCTTTTTCTTTTATAAAGACAAATATTTGCTAAATTTGGCCATTATATAAACATTTTGTCATTTGGACTTATATGAGAGCTAGGGGTCAAATGTGAACCGATTTTCTCGAAATTTTGCAAGTTGATTAAAGTTTTTACAGGAATTATGTATTAAATCAAAATTCTCATTATCTTCAGATTTACGAGTGTTTTAGTGATTTTTGTCTCATTTAGTGCGTTTTTAAAGAAGAATTTGTATGGAGCTGTGGTCAAACGTGAACCGATTTCAACGAAATTTGGTACAGTGATTTTAGTTTACATTAGCAATATTTTTAAATTTCATGAAAAAATATTGATATTTGTGGCCAATATATCAATTCCGGGAATTGGGACCTATGGGGGGTACCATAAATAATGGAGCGATTTTGACAAATTTCAATAACCATGGTTCCATTATCAAAAAATGATCTGTGCCAAATTTCATTAAATTATCTTTAGAATTGCGACCTGTAGTTTGATTACAAGGTTTACATGGGGGTCCAGCCAACCACCCAGCCGGACGGATGGACGGACATCGCTAAATCGACCCAGAAAGTGATTCTAAGCCTATTGGTATACTAAAAGGTGGGTCTTTGACAAATATTTCTATGCGTTACATACATCAGCTTAAACTTATAATACCCTTTCCACCTATGGTGGTGAAGGGTATAACAGGTAAAAAGGTGGTATAGTCGATCAAGCCCGATCATACGATACCCTTCACCACAAAAGTCAAAAGTGTTCTTTTATCTGTATAAAGACAAATATTTGCTGAACTTTGCCATCATACAGACATTTTCTCAAAACATTATTTAAGTCCGTCATTTGGACTTATATGAGAGCTAGGAACCGATTATCTCGAAGTTTGGCAAATTGATTACAGTTGATACAAAAATTATGTATGCAAAAAAATAAACTTAAAATTCTTATTATCTTTAGATTTACGAGTGTTGTAGTGATTTTTGTCTCATTAAGTGCGTTTTGATAGAAGAGTTTGTATGGGAGCTATGGTCAAATGTGGACCGATTTCAACGAAATTTGGTACAGTGATTTTGGTTTGCATAAGCAATGTTGTTTTTTCAAATTTCATAAAAAACAAGTAAGAAAGTGCTATAGTCGGTCAAGCCCGACCATACGATACCCTTCATCACTAAGGTCAAAGGTGTTATTTTTCCTGTATAAAGACAAATATTAGCTAAATTTTGCATACTACATTTTCTCAAAACTTATATATTTAAGCTGTTTTCGTCATTTGGATATCTAAATATTTATATTTGTGGCCAATATATCAATTCCGGGAATTGGGACCCATGGGAGGTACCATAAATAATGGACCGATTTTGACGAATTTCAATAGCCATGGTCCCATTGTCAAAAAAATTATCTGTGCCAAATTTCATCAAATTATCTTTAGAATTACGACCTGCAGTTTGATTACAAAGTTTACATGGGGGTCTAGCCAGCCAGCCTTCCAGCCAGCCAGACGGACGGACATCACGAAATCGACTCAGAATGTGATTATACGCCTATTGGTATACTAAAAGGTGGGTCTAAGACAAATATTTCTATGCGTTACATACATCAGCACAGACTTATAATACCCTTTTCACCTATGGTGGTGAAGGGTATAAATAGAAAAAATTAAATGCTTCCAACAACTAACAAATCACAAGTAACCATAGTTAATATTTGTTTTCAATTTTTTGCAATTTATTTTATATAATAAAAATTGACAGTGACAGTGATTGCTGATATAGAAAACAACAAAAATTACTCTCAGGACTGAAAATAAAAAAACAACAACAACTGAAAACATCAGGATAATAATAATAATAATAATATCGAAAAGACAAGAGCATGAAATTTCAAATTCAAAATAGAGACAACAACTGAAGAGCAGCAGCGACGGTACCCAGAGTACATAACTATTGTATAATATTCTATGCTTGTATCTATATATTGATAAGCTTGATTTTATATTTAGCCTTGTCTGCCAATTGTTGCTTAGGGGTAGGGAAGGTTAGTGCCAGTTCGGAAGGAAGTTTAACGAAATATACAAAATAAAAATAAGGATAAGCAGAAAGGAACAGGAAAATACTGTATAGGTAACTACACACCAGAGGAAGTGGAGAAAA